>CAJHZI010000573.1:17500-747500 GCA_905160935.1 Enchytraeus crypticus
AGAAGCCATACTTTTCACAAGCTATAGGCTACATAAGGTATGAATAGGGCATAGACCTTGTGAAGGGATTAACTTGTTGATCTAAGGAATGCTCTTATGGAGCGAGAAAGCAGACTTTGAGTATGAATATGTACCTTGAACCTGCAACTTGGCAGTGCACTGAAGAAGAAGAGAAGATGACTATTACTGATTATTATATATAACTATTATCTATATTTATCTAGCATAATTATATATAATAATATCTTTAGTATTATCTATGAAAAGAATATCATGTGTAGACTTATTGAGTTGGAACGCCTTCTGTATTAGTTCAACCACCATCCAATGCGCTACTTAGTATTTATCTACTCAGCACTGGGACGATGGCAACATTTACTTCTGACGTTTAATTGCTTCCATTGATTTATGTAGGTTCCAGAAGTGTAGGTCGGTTATATAAGTGCCGACCGTTTCCTTTAGAGCTTAGAGACGATTTCATTTAAAAATAAAAAATGGCTTTTTATTTACTTCCTTCTCAATATCAAGTCATGGAATTATCACTTTACTTTTTTGCGCAGAAGTTTAACGTCTGATAGGTTGATAGTTGCTTGATGGGTTCCACAATTGCTTTACCACAGTGTAGCACAATTGTTAAGCGCTCAAATGCCCTCAAATTGAAGACCCACCTGTTACCTACATCTGCAGGCACAGAAATCAACATTAAACTCAATTTGGCTAATCTAATCATTGGTAACTTATTAGCCTGTTCAGCGTTGATTGATATACGCGTGCGCATATATTTCTAAGACAGAATCGTGTGAATATGAAACAATAAGGTTTTAATAGCCTATATTGAATAATAATTAGCACAAGGAGTATTTTATATTTACAAATAATCCTAAAGTTTAACATTCAAGTCGAGATGCAACGTTTTAATTATTGTCTTACTGCTTATTCACATGTATACATTGAGTCATTTTAAATGTGGCTTGCATGTGGAAGACGATTCAGCTCTGCTTCTTTTAGCGTTTGAGGCAATTACACAGCAAGTCGATTCCATGGACCAACATCATAAACACAATGCATTGACGACCGTGACGGTTGTTTACAATACAACATTCTTAGCCTTCGGTACATCTACTCGAGCTTCCCTATATTGTGTCTAACTAATTGCTTACATTTTTTGCTGTTATGGTATATTGTTGCATTCCTTATCAACTAATTTCTTTTCCAGATAATTCTTAGAGTCTATCATTTTTTAATGAAGAGATTTATTATAAATGACTTCGAGATCTATTATTACCAACTTCACCACTGGCTGAAGCCAGTGGCGAAGTCGGTAAGATACTCGACCGCGGATCAGTAGGTGCTTGTTTAAATCCTAGGCTCGCCCGTCACTTACATCGCTTTTGAGTGAGAAAACTGACGTTAACCTTAGCTTTTTAGCTTTTAAATCTATTAATAGGCCTATATGCAGATAAATGCTTTAAAGCGTTATGAAGAGGACGACAGTGCTAAGCTATAAAGCTAAGTTTATTGTTTATCGTAGTATCATAGGGGATCCTTGCAGAGACGGTCCGTTTGGGATTTGATCCGCGATCATCTTGCCTATGGACGCTTTGCCTCTCTCTAATCCATAGTTTCGCTACCAAAATTATCAAAATTTATCAAAATTAATAACTTACGTTATCAAAATTTACTTTAGAATAAGAATATATGATTATTTCTGTACCAGTTGCTGCTCAAATTCACTTTTAGCTCAATACAAATGATGTCATGGCAGCCTTTACGGAGCTTGTTTGGGATTGTAAGCTGTTGATAATGATCCGAGAATCTGTGGATTGACTGAGTCCTTGTCGAAACATGACAAGTGGAAACGAGTCAACAATCCCGATGTCTTTAACCTAATTCCTATCCGTTCCAGTTCCATAAATCAAGTTCACTAATAGGATCAAGTCAATGACTTCCGAATCTTTTGGAATATATATATATATATATATATATATATATATATATATATATATATATATATATATATATATATATATATAGTTATATAGATATATATATATACTTATATATATAATATATATATATTTACTTTTATATATATATATATTCTTTTTTTGCAAGCATGCTATTGATTTTGCATACCAGAGTATCAGAATGAATTTACAAGGAATATCCTCATTCTTAAAAATTTACTTCTGTTTTTTTTATTATTGGATATATTCTATTCACTTATGGAAAATCTGTTAGTCACTAAAATAAACGTGATTGAATTCAATTCAAAATGTTTTCGTGAGTTTAACGTCAAGGTCAGAAGGCCTTCTCTTGGTGACGTCTAAACCGATCAACGCCGCGGTTGACCAAACGATCGCATAGCTATGTAAGATGTCTACAAAGATGTCCACATTGACTCGCTTTATTAATCAATTATATTGAATTAGATAAGGTATTGCTACTGCGACATATTCATATAAAGAGACCAGTTCTTTGCATTTATATTTTAGATGCTACTTGCAATTTCGTAATATTGTCCACAGGTACATGTAGGTTTCACGAAGATTAAAAATTGGTTTGGGTTATTGGGTAGGCCTATCTGTCTCCCGTAGCTTTGAAAAAAACTTAATGTTTCTAATAACAACAACATGATGAATTGCTGTGTGCTCTTTTAGTACTGAGAATGAAAAGAATTATATTGGCTTACATTTTAAATTACTTTGAGAGGATTACATTGAATTTCAGAAGATCACTGGAGTGAAAGAGAGGATAGACACTCACTTGTATTATTTTAAAATATTTTAAAAATATATTTAAAATATTTTTATAATTATTTATTTAAATTATATATTTAAAATATTTTTAAAATATATCCTTCGCAAATTATATCATAGGTAACTAAATTTCAGCTCTAGCTAGCAATAATTCTTTCAGAATCTTCTAAAACTCTTTTACAATTTAATATTGTAAATATTTTGAGTTAGAGGCTCTGACAATTAACGTGGTGATGCTGTCAAATGTCCAAACCATATTGAGTTATATGCTCTGACTTTGAGAACTATTGTATGTTAAGTTAAACAACTTGAGATGTAGAGGGCACGCACTGTTTGCCGGATCGTATGATGAGCTTCGGTTGTGAATGAGATATTTGAGACGAGCAGGTCACTAGGTTACACCATCCGCAGTACCTCTGTGGCAGGTTCCAACTGTGCAGTGCATGAGAGCTCTATCAGATATCCGTCTTATACATAATTATGCTTTCTTTCTTTCTTCAATTTATTCAGCCTTTTGTTCAGTTATTTACAACCTAGAATATTTTATTTTTTTATTGAAGATATTTTATGCAGCATAATTACTCTTTCTGCTTTTCTTCAATTTATTCAACCTTTTGTTCAAATATTTAAAGCAAGAAATCTGGTGAAGCTTAATGGTAACGTCAGTTTCCTCACTCGAAAGCGATGTCAGTGATGGGCGAGCGCACGGATTTGGACCCCGCACATACTGTGGACGAATATATTACCGACATCGCCGCTGGCTCCAGCCATTTACAACCCAGATCATTTCATATTTTATATTGAAGATATTTTATGTAGCATATCACTGGCCGTTTTGTTAAGTTCTTTAATTTCCTCTTTTGTTCTTAGTTCCATGTCTTCGACTTTAAAAATTATTAATAAATAGATGATATTAAAAATTCTTTATTTTTCATCTATATACGTTACGTTCTTGACGGGAATATATTTCGAGTCTTGACATTTAAGCTAAGTTACCTAACTATTTTTAATTTTTAATTTTGAACACTTGGTACACGGCTTGTCTACAGTAAGCTTCTAGTGCTATGATAGTCTACAAAAGAAATTTGCAAATTTATTTTTTGCTCACAGGAAATAGTTGCTACTAATTATGCTGCCTAATTGGCAGCATAATTAGTAGCAATCAAGTGACAGAACACTGCCACTTGGCAGTGTTATGTCAAGTGCCAGGCCCAAGGTACATATTCTCACTCTCATACAGGTCTCTTCATCCCAATAGAGCACTAAACGGATTAACGAGTTAATCCTTTCACAATGGGCTAGGCCTTATCCATAACTTACTGTAGCCTATAATACTATTTATAATAATATGCTTTCTGAGGTTGTTTCCCATTTTCTTCCTCAGTTCTTTGCTCAGTATTCTCTTAAGCACATTTAGTTTACAAGTGGTCTATTCTTCAGTATTCCGGACACAACTCTGGGAAGTCTTATAACGAGCTTGTGTCTACTTTTTTCATCATAAACTCTTATTTATTTAACATTTTAAATGTAGGCCTATTTGTTTACATATTTCTTAAATTTTTAGTTTCCAAGATGAACAAGTAGTGGGGGAGAGGGAGAGAGAGAGAGAGAGAGAGAGAGAGAGAGAGAGAGAGAGAGAGTAAAATATTCTCATTGAAGAAGGTCAGGAGGTTAGATTAACTTGGGATCTATTTCATCCGATTCCACGTTTGTGATATAGGATTGCTTGAACGGAAGTCCATCTGTCCTAGATTGTCTTTTATTACTTCTTTCATAGTAGATTTTGAAAACCGTGTCAGTGGTAACTAGGTTTGATAAGCCTAACCAGTAGCAACCTAGTCCGGTAAGCAATTGGTCATGAATTCATTCGAGCCTCAGATGGACTTGCTCAGGGAGCGTCCTTGCGAAAAAGATGATATGTAGATGGACTTGATGGTAGTAGAGATAATAGGTAAGAGGCTGGTCCCATTTACACGTCCGTGGTGGGCTGCTGAGTGAACTATTGAGCTATTAAATATTACAAAGATATACTATTGAGAAATATTATATAGTATTATTATTGATAATAATTAAGTAAACTTTATTCACTGGTAAGATACTCCGCTGAGAAATTTTCTGACTATAGTTCAGGGTTCAAATGCGGTGTTCACTTCGTGACTGAAATGCCCTTCCCATAGGAAACAGACGTTAAAACTTAGCTACGGCCTTCAACTTTTCTCACTACCGTTATCGCGCAGTACTGAACTAGTGGGCAAATCTACCCCAAGATTTCTCTCCGTTCAGTTAACTCTCATATCAATCAATATGCAGGCGTCGATAATCCATATTAAATATTCTTTCAAGATTTTGTTGATTTTACGTTACTCTTCCTCATCTCTCTCTCTCTCTCTCTCTCTCTCTCTCTAAACAAATATATATATATATATATATATATATATATATATATATATATATATATATATATTATAATGTTAATATAAATATAATCTCCTTCAAGCGGTTTTAATAAATCTTAATACTGTTTTCTTAAGTATAAAGAGATGTAGCAGAAGATTATTTTAGACGATCATGGAATGGAATCCAATGAATCACATGAATGCACTAGTTGTTTACTAGTGACATTATGAAAAGAATTAAGAAAATCACTTGTACTTCAGTGATCTACATTTGGAAAAAGAATTTTTTCACTGATGCTTAGAACTAGATGAAGTAGGTGATTCTTTCCTCTAATCCATTTGATCCGTTGAATCCTTTCAACTGCACAGTTTCGCTACTCTAATTCGGATAATCGATCCTTACGGCCGGCGTTATTTTTTATATCGATCCTCAAGTAGTGTTGATTTTTAAATTCATTCTCGTAAATCAATGTAAATCTATCGACTTTTAAACATCCTTTTTACCATATACTCTCCCTCACTCTCAATTTTATATTTAATCACCTTACTTTCAAATTGCGGCAGTGCAGATTTGCGGCAGTCTGCGGCAGTGCAGATTTCAAATCCAGAGATCTCTCCGTTACTGACGTGCCATTTCACAGAAACTGACGTTATTAAGCCTGGCTTTAGTCTTAATGTTTTAGTCAAGATATAACATTGTGTCCTAGTTGCTGATATATAATTTTTCAAAATATTTTAATCATATCGCATATGATTAAAATGTCTTCTGGAAAAAATATCTCCGAAGGTTCTCCTGAAACTTTCAGAATGTATATCATTGTATCCTCCTTCTCTCTTTCTCTCTCTTTGTCGCTGTCTCTCTCAGTCTCTCTCTCTCTCTCTCTCTCTCTCTCTCTCTCTCTCTTTCGTTCAATCTTCTCCTTTAGGATTCTATCTCTAACCATAACTCCATAACAATTTATATATTTAAATAAATGGCAAATAACAAAATTTCATTTCATTATCTAAACTTTATTTCTACATACTTATTTAGCTCAGTTTACACTATAACTATGTGATTCGCTAATTTAGATAAGCATATTCAACTTTGATCTGAGTGTAAAGTTAAACAAAAGTTTGACATTTTTCTACGTGTTGCATGAATACCATGAGCGATGTCAGTGAAAGTTACTGCAAGACAAAGAGTTTTTAAATTCTTTCATTTTTATTTATAGCAGCTCAAAAATGAAACAACAATGACATACCATTTTATATCTTCAAAGTTTATTTTTATTTCAGAATTAATATCAACAAAATGCTTTGCGAGAAAATAACAAATAAATAATATGAAGAGTGTTACCATAAAAGAGCCTAACCCTTGAAAGTAAAAGTACAGGCCTATGAACAAATAATTTTCTTTTATAAAGTATCAGAATAAATCCTTTTAGGCCTACTGGAATGTAGCCGTTATTGGAAGAATATTGTAGCCCTGTGTCCTCTTTAATGGTATATAAAAAGGAATGTTATGGATGATTTAAAGATCCACTCAGACGTGGATATGAAGAGGAGAAGGGAAAATAGAAAAGAATAGAGGCGCTATATACCATGGACCTGCCTGCAGGCAATGCACTAAGAGAGAGAGAGAGAGAGAGAGAGAGATGTTCTCTTCAGAACCAAGAAGGAACTGATGATGACAGGCCTACTTCTGAGTTATATTATGAATTGATACAAAGAGGATCCAAGTCATCAAATATGGAGAGAAAGCAGACATTAAAAGTGGATGTTTTGTCGTGACGGTAACAAGTTTGTAAACGATGCAGTTCATGTTTAACGTTGAACGTTTAACTACGGATTCAGAAAAGCTGAGCTATTTGAACCTCATTAGAAGTTATTAAAAGTTAACTTGTGCGTATGTTTTTAATAAATACAAGAAGACTCTCAATTCCGGTTCGATCGAGCTTCAAACATTTGCCCTCTCGCTTGACGGGTAAATCATCTACCAATTCGACCGTCCAATCAGATTTTAGTGCTAAAGTGCTGATTGGCGGCAGATGGTGAAATCAAAGCAGTGAATTTAGCAGTTGAATGAACACGAGGGCGAACAGGTGCGGAGTTCAATATTCCCCTAAGCGCTTTAAACTCATCGACCTCTGATTGGTCGCACTGGAGGTAATGTGACACCAATTGATTCGTTAGTCCTGAAGTTAACAGCCTAACTGGCCTACACGTAACAATCTGTCATGACGTCAGTCAATAGCCCAAATGACCTATACTGAATTAAAAGTCCGTGTTTATGCCTTAATTATAGGTGATTAACACAGCAGCAAAGAAAAATATCAGACGAGAGAATGATTACAAAAAGTAAAACAGAGAGAAAAGGTTAGTCTGAAAGAGTAAAATATGTTATGATAAGAGAGAAATTGACAGCGAGAGAGAGAGAGAGAGAGAGAGATAGCAATTCTTAGTATTAAGACATCAAAGAGCAATAAATGCTAGCATGCACATTGTTGCACAGTCAGTATGTGAATTGTACACATAAATTCATAAATTAGTATTGGCACGACAACCAATAGTCGACCTTGAGTTGGCACAGTCGGTGACATACCACATTACTGTGTTTACCTGTAATAAATGCAGAGAACATTGCATGCATTTAACGTTGATGCTGATTTGGATAATAAAAAAGCTGGTAAAGCTAATGTTAACGTCTGTTTCCTCACTCGAAAGCGATGTCAGTGATTTTGTTATTTAATAAAATAACAAAATGCCAAAACAATAGTTTCAAAGAACATAGACGCAAAGGATTGAATACAGTGAAGTAAACTTTAAATCTAATTGAAGTGTAGTACATTTCAATTCAATACATTGCTTTATTATTATTTATTATTATTATTATTACTATTAACAACGAAAATATATATAGCAGTGTCATGGCCGAAAACTGTCTTTGAAACTATTTTACAGAGAGAGTTCAATAATAATAAGCTAAACAAAAAATACATTTAAATTTAAATTTATAATTTATATTAAAAAAGATATAATTCTATAATATACAATACACGAAAATGTTGCGAAAAGAAGTATAAATTGTAAATTGCATTGCAAACTACATGTAGTGTAGTTTCATTTTTTCATTTTTTGTAGCTTTCAATAGTCGGCTTCACAGTACACAATTTATTTGACGCTTTCTGATACGCATTGGATACAATAGAAAGAGAGAGAGAGAGAGAGAGTGGGAGAGAGAATTCTGCAGGTGTTTCTTCAATTCTTTTGATGAAGTATTTATATTATGAAAGTCTGTAATTTTCTTTATGACCGATAAACTCTGTCCTTATTAAGTAGACTATTTTATGTATTATTAATTGGCTAATAGCCGGTTAATAATACATATTAATGCATAACTAGTAAATTATTACCAATTAATAATACAGATTAATGCATACTTAATAACCATAGTTACCCATATTCAATTTATAAAGTCATCCAAGATCTTTGTGTGCGCATATTTGGCGGTATTCTTTAAATTTCTTTCCCGCCTTCTTCGTGTGTTACCAATAATTACAAGGCGTTGATATTGCGATGTTTGCGCAACATGATGCAGGTCTGGGGCATTGTTAGCAGGCTACACAATAGAAAGATTAATGGAGGAAGCGACACTACCAAGCAAGCCAGGGCCTTTGTAATGTCTAATTATCAACATCCTGCAAAGTTGCCGAAATAGTCGGCTTTCAAGGGACTCTCATATTACTGCAGTTATTGATGTATAAAAATATCAATTACGATTAATCAATGGGAGTGGGAGTCTAAAGCAAAAACGTCATAGATGAATTTAAAATCAATATAACTAACTTCTTGAACTTTGTTTCCGCATTGTTATAGACTTCAATTGAAGTAGCACTGAGCTTAAATAGTATAATCCAAAATTTGTTCTCTCTCCAACATTCCGCCATTGACAAGCCCTAGGTATATGCTGTTTGTTAGCTCGCTCATGAGGAAGATACTTTTGTCGACTAATTTAAATATCACTCATTGGAAATTGAACTTTTGGTAACGCAACCTAAAATATATCTAAATAATAAAATAATGGTTTATGGTTTTAGAGCCATGAAAACTGCGAGTACTTAGTTATATCTTCAAGTTTAGAGATTCTCATAACCTCTACGGTTATTCTATTAGTCGTGTACATTACGTTTTAATTCCAATTCCATTATTTTCCAAAACTATCGTAAAACTCTACTGTATTTACAATTTAAATACTGTTTGTGTTACAGATACTGTACTTAGGCAATCAGTTACATCCTTACAGCCCCTCAGCGACCCTTCTTCCCTCAGCCACTCACTCTCCGAATCTCATCGGCAACGGCGGCGACGTGACGCCGAGCAGTCGCCCCCCGGAACCAGCCAGGAGCCTTCAGGGTCGCCCGAGGATCTGCCCCGATCGGCAGGGGCTTCAGAGTCGTCAGAAACCTCACGAGAAGACGAGAGAAGATTATCGGGACCGGCTGAGCTGATCTATCAGGCTAAGTTGTTTGAGCGACCGATTCGATTAAGACTACGACCGTACCACTCGTTCATCGGCGAGGGTCTGACCGTGCAGTACTTGGGCAGCAATGCTACGTGGCTGGGAAGGAACCTGTACGACGAGGCCAAGCATTGCTACCATGTAGGCTCGGTGGATGAAGACCCTGAGTCGTCGGCCATGCTGGATGCCTGCCAACATAAACTGGTAATTTGATGTCGTTCTGATTCTCTCTCTCTCCTAGTGCACTGCCTACTGGCAGGTCCATGGTACATAATGCCTCCACTCTTCTCTATCTTCCGTTTTCCTCTACATGTCCACATACGAGTGGATCTTTATATCATTTATAACATTCCTTTTGATATACCATTTTCTTGTCGCTCTGATTAAGATTTTTTATCTTATTTTTTATTTCTTTGTTTTGTATATCACGTTGTCGTTCAGTCGGTTTTCATATTAAAAATCAAGATTATAAATTTGACCTCGTTGATAACAATCAAGGCCTTAGTGGGTCTTACATATTTCGACCTAGGTACAAAAATCTACAAACGAAGTGACATGCAAAATCATAATTGCATATACGCCACAAATTGTATGTATTAGCATTAGAATAGCATGATATATGATAGTATGAAAGAATTCACAGCGTAGCGAAATATACTTTGTTGTTATGTCGTAAGGAATAGAGGAACTTCGACTGGAGAAAATTTGAATCAAAATTGTGGTTCATTGGCGTGGACTATGAGGTAGTTAACGAAAGATCATACGAGGAATAATGTCAATTGAAAGTTCACTTAAGTTTAGCTTAGCATTTATTTAAAAATCGTTACTTACGTGTGATTATACAGAAAAAACATATTAATAGTCAAATAGTGTTACAATAGACTATATTATGTATTAAATTATTTATGTAACACTAAAAATATAAAATATTACACAATAGATATCTTTACAATATAAGCCAGTATGCTCATTGAAGGTTCATAATATCACATAGTATCACACAATATCACATAGGCCTATCATATGTTATAGCATAATGTCAGATAATAAAAGTTCATTAATCCATATATGACAAAAAGAATCAAATTTGGATGAATTAAGAATTTAAATTGCCATCAGATTGAATTTATTTATTGATGGATAAATGGATAAATTACTGATATAGTGGATTGATTGATCGACTGATAAATTGATAAGTTGATACATTAAAAGATTGATTGATTAATTAATTTATTATTTATTCTATTTATTAGTCGATTATTGATTCATTTCCCAATGTTTAACGTTCCATATCTTTAATTTTTCGTTGATTAAACGAACAAGCTTTCTTCAAATTTATTAAATGAAGAATTCAAGAGTAGAAATTAATTCTTAGTATAATGAAGAAACTAAAAATTAAATGGAAAATATAAATAAATAAAACTAAGAACTGTACCGATGCATCAGAAGAAAAATAGAAGACCAAAATGTATGCGTCTACATTTCCTGTGATTTATTGGAATATTAATTACTTACGAATATGTTCATCTGATCTTCATTTAATTTCAGAAAATTAATCAGAAAAATTGAAGAAGAGTTTTTATCAATAATTAAGTGAAACGTTTACGGTTAAATAAATTATTTTGATCCTTATTCCTGACAGACGTTGCCGTACACTTTTTGTAACCATCGTATTTTGCTTTACTCTAAAGTAAACATGCAGTTAACTGTAGACCATTTCTCGGACGTGATCTGTGTTTATATGCAAGTGCAAAATAATTAACTTACGTTTCTTGGCGCTTCCGCCATTGGTCCAATTTTCCAGTAAGTTCTTTAAACATATGATTATGAAGCTGTTCAAGCTTACATATAAATTGATGTGTCTGATAACACCTTACACATTAAGTTATGTGTCAATTAACATCCTACACATCAATTGAAGTGTCTGTTAACAACTTCTACATCAATTCAAGTTAACATCTTACATATCAATTCATGCCAACATCTTACATGTAGAAATAACTTTAGATAGAGAGTGTATTATCTTTAAAATGTGGACAAAGCATCGCTTTTTGTGAAGGTATTGACTCATTCATCGGTGGAGTGATTTTAAGGAGTGTGAAAGTATCAAGTGAATAAGTATGTATATCTTGGACTTGCCGCTTATTTGGCAGAAAACTAAATGGAAAGAAGAGATTTATCACTCACAACCCTACACATTAAATGGCATATTTAAGTGCCATTTAATACTTTACACTCTAGTTTATCGTAGCATTTGATCCTTTTTTCGTCAATTTACGCGTCATTTAATATTTTTCACGCTAGTTATAGTTCAGTCAATGCACAGCTCATCAGTTTATGTTTTACGTATCAAATGTCATCACGCGCTGTTACACATTCACTGAACGTCTCCACCTAATAGTGCTATTGTAGCCAATATTGCTAATATAGCTAATGTAAAAAAGCTGGTAAAGCTAAGGTTAACGTCAGTTTCCTCGCTCGAAAGTGATGTCAGTGACGGGCACGCCCAGGATTTGAACCCCGCACATACTGATCCGCCGTCGAGTATCTTACCGACTTCGCCAAACTGCAATTTATTACTTTGCATGATGAATACAAACTGATCAGGTAATAAAGTGAAATTACAAGATTATACACGAACTTATGCGCATCATGTGTTTGATCAATAGAAGGCCATCACCTTATTTTACAGCCTTAACCCCCACCCCCCTTGAAAATCCAAACCATGCCACTGTACTATGACTTATTAGGCCCTTTTTACTTACTATTACTTATTATTCCTATTTATTTGGCCCGTTTTGAGGGTCATAGAAATTCAAGTGAAGCCTCCATCCTTTGAGTTGGTTCTCTGTCTTCTGTAGCCTTGAGGACTGACTGTGAAAAAGTCGAAAGTTGTTAATTACATGAATTGGAGTGATACCTGTAAATGCAATGAATAAAATGAATACAGAATACGATAACTAAAATACAGTAACTGTCAGGGAATTATGCCCCGATATTTTGTATAGTAAGATTACTTATATTATTTATATATATTGAAAGTTATATAGTATTATTTAAACTTACTTTTTATTATAAAGGAGTTTAGCGGTTAGTTAACCTTATGCTTGGCGTGACGTCACGAGAATAGGCGGAGCTACGAGAGTTTGTTTAGAAAAAAGAGGAAGGTGAAGGTCACGAGAGGAAGTGATAGATGAGATTCCACGTGTTAGTTTGAATAGAGGATTAGAAGGATCGAAAGAATTAGAGTAGACTGTTATAGAACAGTGTTGGATAATCTTTAGGTGATATCCAAGAGTTGATCAATAGTTGATCAGAGGAAAGAGTTCCCGAAGTACGATTAAAGTAAACTAAAGCAGTTATTGAGGAAATAATCAGTTAGCATTTACATTGTAGAATTTATGTTTTGAAGCGTTAATTAGATAGAGCTAGGTATTGTATTTTCGTTTATTTTATATTATGTAAAGTCGTTTTAGTGTTACGAGTTAAACGTGTATGTGAATATTTCGGATTCATCATAAGGACAGTCCATTTAAACTTACTTAACTTTTCGTTGATGTTATATATGTGGATATTTCTTTATTTTCTTGCTATATTAAATTCGCGTTTTAGTTTAAATTAAAATAATTAAATATTAAATACAGTAGTCTGTCAGTTAATCCGTAAAGGTCGGGGTCTTTAGATTAGTGTAGTTTAATTACGAGGTCAGATGCAAAATCCATTGAATTAGTACATTTAAGGATTTAGCGTCTGTTTCGGGTGTGGTTAGCCTTGCTAAGTAGGACCGACCTTGATATTGTGGTGCCCAGACTCGGGACTATAAATAAAGAATACGTTTATTGTAGTGTATTTTCTTACCGAGGCCAAATATAGCGTTCTTCTAAAATAAATTTGTAAAGTTATTGATTGAGATCTATGAAATCACAAAAAATAAAATTTTAAATTTATCAACGAAATCATTCACGGAGCCCTACTGAACCTTAATCAATTCATAAAACTAAACCTGATCTTACTTTTCGTAAGATCAGATTTAGATTGAATCGAAAAAGACTAGAGGATGAGATTCTTAGATCTCTAGAAGATGAGATTCCTAGATCTTAATCCGATCTATTCAGACCCGGCCTCAGTAATCCATATTGCGCCAGTCCTCTAATATAATCCTCTAAACCATGGCGATAAAATCAATCATTAATTATTATCACGTAAATTTTTGCATGACAGTTTGAGTGTCTTTCTATACTTCTTAGCACAAATCTGGCTAATTATCGTTTGTTTATTTTTCATGTGTCTCTGGGATCATCTAATAGCGAGGTCTGATACAGGCTTTCAACGAGTCGTACTTTATTGAACCGTACCTCGGCAAGGAGAACCTGAAGGCCTCATCAGCAACGACCTACGATCAATCAGCCAAAAATAGGATCAATGGAACAACGGATCGGAACATTTGGAATAGTACTGGAAGTAATGAAGAAGGTGGATGGGCGAATTCTAGAAATAAAGAAACCGATTTTAAGAAAAATCTACACGTCATTTATCAAACCAAACAAGGAGCGGATTACATAAGAAAAAGGAGTGAATACGTAAACGGTAAGTTATGTGCTAGTCTCATCTTTATCTCCATTCAGGAATCTATGTCAGGTCTATGCATAAATTTCTATGTTGTCTCCTTCGATTATGAACAGGCAATCTCGCCCAGACAAACATTGTCGACAAGCGATCTAGCTCCTTCGCAGTCAAATGATAGTTTTACTTAAATGAAAATTAACTTTGATTTTGATTAGCATGAACTTTTGCAACGTATATATTTAGTGCAGATGTAAAAAAATGTTTATGTGCAGTAATATTGTAAAGACGGTTTCAAAAATTTTATATGTTCTACGACAAGCGACTATTGAAGTTGATAAAAACCATTGTAAATTCTTATACTTTTGTCGAAAAGCATATTACTTGATTGAGTAACCTTTAACTCTAAATTTAAATCTATCTTTAAAGCTATCAGAAATTCCTCAGTACTCCACTTCATTAAAAGTGGAGTACTGAGGAATTTCTGGCTTTCATATTTATCTGTGCTCAATGCTATGTAGATCGATCATTGCTGTGTCCAACGCAATGTAGGTAGATTGTAGCAGCGCCCAACACTAAATAGATAGATTATCGGTATGCCGAATGCTATATACACATAGATTTTCTCTATGATATATACATAGATTGTAGCTGTGTTCAATGCTATATAAATAGATTATAGGTATGCCCAATGCTATATACACATTGATTTTATCTGTGATATGTAGATAGATTGTAGCTGTGCTCAATGCTATATAGATAGATTATAGCTGTGCCCAATGCTATTTAAATAGATTATAGCTGTGCCCAATGCTAATATATACATATATTGCAGCTGTGCCTATTGCTACGTAGATAGATTGTAGCTACATGTATGCCCAATGCTATATACACGTACATTGTAGCTGTGCCTATTGTAATGTAGGTAAAGTAAACACGCATTATAGTGAAATGATCAACTATGTTGCTATCTAAAATCTCTTTTTCTATAAAGGTAGATTGTAACTGTGCCCAATGCTATATAGATCGATTGTAGCTATGCCCAATGCCTTATAGATAGATTGCAGCAGTGCCCCATGCTATGTAGATAAATATTCGATGTCGACAAATATCGAATATCTATAAAATGATATGTGACTTTTTGTCTAATTCATGCTTTAGCATTAATTTCTTTTTGTACACTGGAGTTGACTGAATACTAAAACCGAATCATTTATATTTAAGGAAGCACTCTTTGACCTTGAATTGAAACGTATCCAGGCAGTTTATTCAGAATGAAATAAAATCAGGCAATTATTGACATGGCACGTCAGTTACCTGCTCAAAATATTCAAAAGAGGGAAAGAATAAATAATGGATATAAACGTAGACAAAACAAAACTTCGAGACTTCTAGTCAAAGGATTTTTTCTATGAGTGATATATTTTTCACATTTAAAAGTATCTCTCTCTCTCCATCTCTCCATCTATCTCTCTCTCTCTCTCTCTCTCTCTCTCTCTCTCTCTCTATATATATATATATATATATATATATATATATATATATATATATATATATATATATACAGTGGGGCCCGTCACCCCTTCTCTACTATTTGATTAACTCCGAACGACATGTCGAAATGTCGAAATCACTTTTTAAACCACGGGTTTAGAGCCGCTGAAAACTGATTTGTAACGTTATACCAGATGAAAGAAATAGAACTGCTGTGATCTGTCATTCAACAAAAATAATAGAATTATCAGAAATAATGATTCTAATTTACACTCATTTACCTTGCCGTTAAATATCCAAATCCAACAGTGATGACTGGTACGTTTTTAATATGGAAAGGCCTATTTTGGTTTTTGTTCTGAACTTTCTCAGATTGTAACCCCACAGGTACAGAAATAAATTGAAACTTAATTGTGTCGTATTTAGCCGTTATATATCCGCACAAATGTTTGACATAATGAGTGCCAAATGTATTGTAAAAAGTGTTCAGTGGTGCAATTTTGAAGCATCTCTTGTAAGGTTTTAGTGACTCTCCATATTTATGAGGCTCTGGCAAATGGCAGGGCCATCGTATTACCCAGTACTTCTCACAGACTGCTTCTATGTTATTGACTTAAAAATAGTTCAAAAGGCCAAGATACAAATATTAAGATTTTCTCCATCTCATTATATTTGCTAAGAAGTTAAGGCAACGATTTTGCTTAGAAGTTAAGGCAACAAGGGCAGCATAGGCAGCAAGGCAGCACAAGCAGCACAAATAGCACATGCAGCACAAACAGCACAAGCAACATAGTCAGCATAGACATGCCAGCATTTAGCAATTAATTTAATTTAATGTCTCTTTTGTCTCGTTCTCTATGTTAACATGATCTGAACGCCTTGTTGTCTTTAATTTAGTTCTTGGCTAACCTTCATTTAACCACAATGTGATAATGTAATGTATTTGAACAGAAATGAGAAATTTCGCTCTAAATGCTAAGATACGTTAACAGAACAAAATGTGAAACATTAAGATAAATTTATAGCTCAACTTAAAATGGTTTACTTAAAACTATTTCGTTTGAATTGGCTGTTGAATTTTTTCTGGTCAGTTTTCACGGAATTTACTAGCAGCACCTATTATCTGGCTGGTCGATTGCTGTATTTTAGATAAAACAGGCCGAATACAAAACATTTCGTGAAGTGCATTCTTGAGCGCGCGAAGCACCGGCCGCAGTCAAGTTTTGACCCTATGCCATAAAACAGATACGATTTGCGTTTGGCGGTTTACTATATTTTTGCCAGATGGTTTTATTGTTATTTATTTGTCCGTGGTTCTAAATCGTAGGTAGAAATGTAGTAAACATTTTCTTGTTTCGCTTAAGTATTTGTGTATGCCTGCGATATTATTCAGAAAATGAAATAGGTACAATCTTTTATAAATAGTATTTTATATTATTGTGCTCATATATGGAGTGGGGATATGGCATAACGGTTAAAGTGTTCGCCTCGGAATCAAGTGGTCTGGGATTAAAACTTTGGTTCGTCAACCACAAATGAATATCTTCTTGGGCTGGTGGAAGGTTAATCATATATTGAACCTTGTTGACAACTTGGCGCTGCCAACGACAAAGATATGATTAATCATGGAAAGGAAGCTGTCTCGAAAACCGGTCGTCGGCCTTGACATTGCTATATAATTTGTATTTCACACAAAAATGACAAGCAGTAGAATTGGAGAATGAAATGTGCACTTGTATAATGTACACTATACTATATTATGTGAGCTCACATATGTACAGTACAATGCATAAAGCAATATAATTTAATTTTCGATAAATCGGCTATATATGACCATTTGAGGCAGATGGCCTAGAAGTTAACAGTGCCAACTTTTGTTACAACTTAGACTGCAAGTATCGTAGCACGAGAGCTAACTCAGCCAAGTAATGCCTAACATTAACTAATTCTTTTTCTATTTTTTAATTATAAAATAAATTACTAGAAGCAACTTTGTAATAAACTTAGCTATAGTCTTGGTAAAGTTTAGATGATTAAAATGTTGAATAAATTTCACCAGCATTTCCTAAAAGAATTGGAGTAGATACACAAGTTCTGAATTGTGATAAGGAATAGGTGGGAATGATTTAGGGGGAGTGGATTGCAAATTAAAGGATTTCATGGAATGTTTTCATAGTTTGAAGTACCAGACACTTGTTGATCTCTGCGCATGAAAGAGAATCTGGAAATATCTGAATGGAAACCCTCGTGCAGTCATGAAGATACAGATACTACCTGAGACCACTGGTGGGGATCAATGTGAGTTTGGGTTGGGTCAGTAGCTGATAGGTTAGACTTTGGGCAGCGGATCAGTAGGTCTGTAGTCTTTCAGTGCTCTTCCTGTCACTGATCATCAACGTTAAACTAGGCTGCTTAGCATTATCTGATAGCATCCGGAGAGAGTAGAACGAAAATTGCTTAGTCAAATTAAAGAAATGTCAGTGTAATGGAGTAAAGATAGTTAGCATTTAGATGAGAAAGAGAGGGAGAGAGAGAGAGAGAGAAAGAAATGGAGAGAGAGATGAGAGAGAAAAAGATGGCGAAATTAATGTTTAAAATTTAATTGAACTAATTAGATTAGTAATTAATAAAAGAAATAAATATATATATATATATATATATATATATATATATATATATATATATATATATATATATATATATATATAAATATATATATATATATATGTATATATATATATAAATATATATATATATATATATATATGTATATATATATATGTGTATATATATATATATATATGTAACAATTCAGCGAGTATAGAGCACAAATAAATCTCCGAAGCCTGTAAGAATTCTATTGTTTATATTCGTCTATCATAGACGCCGTCCAGCAACCAGTCAAGCATCTGATGTTACAGACTTATTCATAATCGTACTTCAATTGAAATGTTTATTACATTTTTACTGCTCAATAATTGTGTGGCGTTGTATGATGAACAAGTAAATAAGCCGTTCTCTAATGCGAACACTTAGGATGCCTACTAACTGACCACTAGCGGAAGTAAATATTATCAATGCAGACAATTTATTAAGAGTTCCTAGTATTTCCAGTCAACTGCAAGGATGATTTCTCAGAACAGCTGATGCTGTATCTGGATTCTTCCCATTAGCAATTTGTATGCATTAGGTAGCAGCAACCTCTAAACTATTGACTTGGATATAATTCGGAATTTTAAAACTAAATAAGATTTTTAACATTTTCGTAATCCTCTAAATTGGAGTTAATGAATTATTATTTACTTAACATCTCTCTTGAAATCCGATAATATATTGGATTAAATTTAATAGATGCCTATAATACGACGTCTTCAATATGGTTGAATCCATGTTTATCAAAAATCAAAATCATGCATGTCTATCTGTCAAGTATATTTTAATGGAATGAAAATAATATATATATATATATATATATATATATATATATATATATATATATATATATATATATATATATAGTAAATCCATTCAGAAAGGCTATGTTTATCCCAAGGCAAAGTCCAAGGCGAGGGTTATTAAAGGTTTATTACGGAGTATACAATGTTTTATACTTCTCCAACATCATCAGTTAAATCCTGCAGATAACGAAGAAAACTTTTGATCAGTTGAGTCTAAATAATTGATCCTTGAAGTTTTTGACTGACTGATTGATTGATTGGTTGATTAATTGTAGATTAATTGTACTCTTAATACACAGCATGCTGTGTATTAAGAGTATTAGGTGCAGCTGAGTGGGCGTATTCTTGTTACAACATTAACCGCACATTCTTAGCACTAATCGTTAGTATAGACGTCAAATAAAAGCTTCAGCCAAGAAAAGGCGCCAGTACCGTTAAACTTTCAAATCAAAATAATATCGCGCGGTGGTTACCTATATATATATATATATATATATATATATATATATATATATACATATATATATATATATATGTATATATATATAGTACATATATACATATATATATATACAATATTGTATAATATTATATATAATTAGATATGATTTTATATACTGCATTTACACTCATAGGCTTACATGGAGAGAGGCAGGGCTTAAACGCTCTTGGTTCAGTATCACACCAATAGACGAAGTTTAGCAATTAACTTCATTGTTATTGAACCCTTTCTGTAAAGAATGAAGCAATCTCAAAGACCAGTTTCGACCATGACACTGCTATATTTATTTTGTTTGTCAATAGTAGTAATAATAATAGCTATAATAACAATAAGACTACTGTGCTTTATTTATTGGACTATTGTTACTCGTGTTTTGTCCAGATTACGCGTGTTGGGTCCGGGTTGTTCACGATTAGATTAATCGTGAACTGAACGTGTCGTAGAAGGCGACTAAAGCACTAAGATCCCAACCAACGTCAGAAAGGGCATTCGGTTGGTGAGCGCCTAGGCCCCAAAATTGCTACAAAATTTGCTAATTTCGAATCATATTGAGTTGAGATTCAAGGTAAGATGATGATGACGATGATGATGATGCTTTATCTATGCGACTATTGTGCTTTCTTTATTGGAATATTGTGCTCTATTTATAAGAATATTATGCTTTTTTATTGCACTACTCTGACAAACTGTTTTTATTAACAAGCAGCATATTGCTAATGCTCAGCGCATAATAAAGTACCTGTAGCAGTTTTATTTTTCTCTAATAAACCTAATCTACATCAAAATTTCAATATTGTCTGATCTACATTAATCGTTAGCTATGGATTAAACCAAATGATCAGCATGCTGATGCCAGGGCAGTCTTGCTGATCAATTAGGTTTCATATATAAGATATAAAACTATAAAATATTATTAATATAAAAATATTATTATTATTATTTATAAAATATTTCATGATATTTTAAAAATATCATTTTCTGCGACGAAAGTTTTGTAGTGATGAACTTATTCTAGGCCTTCCCATAGCTAGGCCTTCCTGTAGCTAGGCCTTTCTGTCACCGATTTTGTCCAAGGGGAACTGAAGACAAGAGTTTTGCGTAGAATGCAGCAGACGTTGCAAACGTTGAAGCTAAATTTAACATCTTTTTCAGTTTCACAGAAAATTCTTTCAGTAACATCCGGCTGAGACTCGAACCTATAGCCTCCTATTTCCGTGTTTCCGCCTACAACGATACCGTCAAATCTAAATGCTAGTGCTAAACTCTTTCTAAGGTCTCCCATCACCCGTTCTACCATCGGGAATAAAAGCATGTGCGTTTAGTTTTGGCCTATCAGCAGTTGTTCCCAACACTGCAGAAGTTTTTATCGGCTGCGTACAGGCGATGCACCTGCATCCTGGAGGCAACCCTGGAAAAGTTGAGCAGCTCAAGATGTTGACAGTGTGTGCCATCTATTCAATATCTCTCCCCCACTCTCTTACACTTGCGCATTCCAGCGAGAACTCAGAATTGCTTATCTCCTTTACTCCAGTCATTCTTTGTCTATCTTTTTCTTCAATAATCTTCTCACTGCCTCCGGCTTACTCTTCTTTTTCTGTATCTGTAGAAATTTTTCTATTGTGCTTCGTTTTTCCTCTCTTATGTTTTTGAATATTGATAGTAATGCGGGCTTTTGAAAGGATTTGTGTGTGATTTTCTCATTCTTCTCTATCTCCTTTCATCGCTGATTACACTTAATCTATTTCTATATCTATTATGTTAATTTATATGATATCAATTCTTCACTTTCTCTTATTTCACGGGGAGATCATATTGAGGGGGTGAATCTATTACAATGGCATTTTTTGTATAATTGTTATCTACATGTATATACCAACAATAGTTTATTTTTTCAGTCTTTAAGTTTTCTTTAATCTATTTAACAAACATCTGTCCACCATTGTTTGTAGTTTTAGTTTTTTCACTCTACTCTTTGAGGCTGGATAAATAAATTAAACTTCTGTTTCCTCAGTTCATCGGTAATATCAGAGACAATTCGCTAGTATTCCAATTAGCAAATTAGTAACAATTGATTGATACTGATTGCTACCATTAATTATTGATATATTAGCATGATCGGTTATGTCACCCACTGCTGATTGGTAGGTGCAGAGTTCAAATCTGTTGTCGTCTAATATTCTTGGAGTGATGGCACTGACGTAAAGCCTCGCTGTAGCCAATGAATTAACATTAAAACTATTTTAAATACGGCGAATTCTAAATTTTTCTCGTGACACTGACTTTTCTCCCTCATTTTCTCGTAACACCGACTTTCTTCCCTCATTTTCTCATAAAACCGACTTTCTTCCCTCATTTTCTCATAAAACCGACTTTCTTCTCTCATTTTCTCATAAAATCGTCTTTCTTCCCTCATTTTCTCATAACATCGTCTTTCTGTCCTCATTTTCTCATAACACCGACTTCTCTCCCTCATTTTACCCTAACACCGACTTCTCTCCCTCATTTTCTCGTAAATCAGTACTCGGCTGTATGCCTGCCTGCTCTAACGTTCAGACATCAGCCACGAGTCGGCGACATATAAACAAGTGCTAGTGTTTCTCGATCACTATAAACAAACACGTTGTGTATGTTTCTGTCGACCTCGGCAACGAGTAGCTGTGTCTTTCTAATAAAACAAATTCTTGCTGAAGAATCTTTAACTTAAAAAGAAGCCAATGATAAGGTTTATTCTTCTGTTACTGCCCTAGAGCCATTATTTTCAAGTTGGTGTGAGGAATTAGTTAAGAAAACTTGAAAGATCCTTTAATTAATTATATAGATAGTTAATTGATAGTTCCTTTTTCATTGTATTTTATACTGGGGAGTCGGATATTTTATTTTATTGATTAATTAATTGAATAACAATTGAATGAATGATTAATTACTTTGGTGCAACTATTTATAATTTAGAAGGTTTGGACATTTTGAACCCATTTTTAATTGGCTAGATGGTTTTCGCTAATCCAAGATTTAATTAATTTATAAAACATTTATAGGGACTGCGAACTTCCCATGAATTTCGTATCCTATAAATTTTGTTGATACTTTTGTACTGCATTCGAGTGGAGTTTGAACAAATATTATAGAAAAATATGATATAGGAATGGACTAGATAGGTTCATTAATTATTATAGAAGTCTTTAAATTAATAATTGTGTGCAGTATAATGTGTACCTTTAATTTGAGCATTTTTCACAGAGAGAGAGAGAGAGAGAGAGAGAGAGAGAGAGAAAGAGAGTAAAAGCAGCTCACTGATCTATCTTTTGGTTGTAAAAAATAACTGTTGCATATTTCTGTATCTCGTTATCTTGAATGTAATTGCTTGCGACATTGCAAATGTAGAATAGTATGTCTTCATTCAGTGAGTGACAATTAATAATTTGAATATTAATGGTGTTTTTATGCCGTAAGCTGTAAGGCTAATATAAAACGCACTGCATGATCTTAAATAGCTGCACATTCTTATATTTTGTTGTCTTATTTCCTATTGGGCAACGGACATTATTCTGCATTTCCCGTCTTGTGTCCGCTACTCTGTAGAATAGACCAACCTTTAACTTACTTGTCGTAGGAGGCGACTTCGCAAAAACCGAGTAAGGTAAGTGGAAACCACATATGCAGCCCTTTCCAAAGCTAAAGGCTAGTACATAAGATATGGATAAGACATAGCTTTTTCTGAAGCAATTAAATTGTTGATCTATGGAGTGCTCTTTATGGAACGTGAAGGTAGACTGAGTATGAATCTGGACCTTGGATTAGCTACTTGACAGAACACACTAGGTAGAGGCATAGGCCCTATTATGCGTACTACGCATACTTCAGGTTACATTTAATATACATTGTAGTTGCTCTATAGTACTTGTGCATGGTATAATGTTTGATTGTGCTCTTTGTTTTAATACTCATTTGTTGCAAACTGATGGGATGTTGTCAAGTTATTTGAGAAATAACCAAAAGGTCTTACTCAATTAACAAAACATTAATTAAGGACTTCAAAAATTAACCAAACATTAGACATTCCAAAATTAACAAAAAAATGCTTACCAGAACTCGTAGTAAGAAAATGTATTCGGATGTTTTATAACTTTGATTTTTATATAATATTATAAATTACTTCATATAAGAATTGTGAAAGAGCGCACACCCTCCTGATTAATACCGTTTCGTAGACTGCATGCGGCGAGCTTTGGAGATGCTTGGCTGATGAAAGAATGTTTTGAGAGAAGGCGTGAAGTAGTTAACGACCAATAGATAGATTGAGGAATGGATAGGATTTGAACAGCAATTTACTGGAATTATGAACGTCCACCATATTTGTAATGAATGTTGGATGTAAGGAGCTAAGAAAAAATTCTTGGCTACTTCAGAATGTAATTATACTGTGCAGCTATTAAATTTTTGCTTTATTATCATTAATAGATTATTGATCAACCACAGTTTCTGTCGTCTTCGAAAGAAAGAATGAGGGAGAGAGAGAGAGAGAGAGAGAGAGAGAGAGAGAGAGAGAGAAGCATTAAATTTTATCAAATCTTTTCGTTTACAGCGAATCGCGAATATTTCGAGTTTGTGTTGTAGCGAGCAAAATCATGAAGCTCCTATCGGTCAGATATTTGACAGTCATATTGAAACAGTTATCTCTCTCTTAGCGCATTGCCTACTGGCAGGACCATTGCATATAACGCCTCCACTCTTCTCTGTCTTCCTTTTTCCTGTTAATGTCCACATATGAGTGGTTCTTTAAATTATCTAACATCCCTAATCTCGGTCTGCATGTGCTTCCCTTTACTTCCATTCTGCCTTCTATGACCTCTTTTAGTAGAATTTCTCCTTAGAATGTGTCCTATCCAACTCTTCTTCCTATTTTTTATTGCATTTATTAAGTGTCTATCTGTACCAACTCTCTCCAGAACTTCCTGATTTGTATCCTTTTGAGTCCAGATAATCCTCTCCATTCTTATCCATATCCACATTGGAGAAGAATGGAAAGGATTAGCTGGAACAGTAACATTGGTTTAAATTCTGCGAATGATTTATATTAAATCATAAATTAAAGATGATTGTGATATTAAACATTACTTGGTTGACAATAGTAACGGCTTCTCGAAAAAGACGGTAACACACTTGCTTGAAAAACTAGAGGTCTCTTGTTCGAATCCCAACCAAACAGTCTCTCTCTGTGCCTTGATTATGACTAACAAAAAATCTAACATCTTGTCAGATTGTTATTCAGATTGTCAGATTGTTCAGACTTATATTCATAGCTTAAACATTTAATAATTCGAGGACATGTTCGGATCAGGATCTGTTCGTATCAGTCTTTTAATTTCACTGGGCCAGTGATAGTTCGAGGTGGTCCATTGAAATGTGTGGTAAAGAATATTGGATGTGGATGGTTTTCATTTTGTTAAAAATTCCTTTCATTCGACCAGAACACGGCAACCGGCACTCAAATAATTTACAACTGCAACAACATCTGCAACAACAGAACCTGCAACAACAACATCTGTAACCACAACAGCTGCAACCACAACAGATGTAACAACAGCAGCTGTAACAAAAGCAGCTGTAATCAGAGCAAATGTAACCAATGTGCTGTTGGCAGGTGCTTAAACATAGTTATCAACAACATAAAATTATACGAACGTATTTTAGCATATAATTATAAGATATTATATAGTTAATAATTCTATAGGCCTACACTTAAATAATAATAATTATACAAATAATTTTATAACTTTGGACTTGTTTTCTTGTTTTTCTATTTTGCACCGCTTTTTTATTTGTATTTAACTGGCATATTGTTAGTGAAATAAAGGTTATGTAATAAATAAAATACAGTACAGTAAAGGAACAAATAATATTAATTGCGAAGTGATATTTATTAAAGAATAAGATTTATAAAAATAATTACTGATATAAATTACTTTCAAGTGTAAGTGCGCAACCATTCGGAAAATAGAATAAATAAAATAGAATAGCTTACATTTTAATTCATACAGGCCTGGACGTAAGTCAGGCATCTGTAATGACTGCTATGGAAATGAATCGTCTGAAATCAGTTTTGTTTTGATATTATGATATTTTGTGGCATTTTGTTTTTATAGATCCGGTGTAGTTTGCTATTTTGACAGATGCTTGTCGTGCTGATTACTCCTAATCCTCCGTGCAGCATTGTGTTGCATTGCTATTTAAGACGAGGTTGTTGAACCTGACTAATATAAACAATAATGATGTTATATAATCTATGAAATCTCATTGACATAAGGCTGATAGGTGCGTTAAGAGACCAAATTATACAAGTAGGCCTAGTTGTACAAGTAGGCCTAGTTGTATAAGTTGTACAGGTAGGCCTAGTTGTACAAGTAGGCCTAGTTGTACAGGGAGGCCTAGTTATACACGGAGGCCTAGTTGAACAAGTAGGCCTAGTTATACACGTACGCCTAGTTGTAGAGGTAGGCCTAGTTGTACAAGTTGGCCTAGTTGTAAAAGTAGGCCTAGTTGTACAAGTAGGCCTAGTTGTACAGGTAGGCCTAGTTGTACAAGTAGGCCTAGTTATACAAGTAGGCCTCTACTCATTGACGATGAGCCTATGGGACGGCATATATTTTAGAACAGTGTTACCAAATCTGTCAATTGATAAGTTGATAATTGATACTCGTGAAGCTTCACGAGTCTGACATTTGATCGTATAACTAAAGAAAATTAAACATTTTCGAAGCTCAGATATTGGAGATCTTTCAGAGCAAGGAAAATGTATTCCATCGCGTTGATGGGTTTACACAATTTATACCGAAGTACTAATTTATCTTTCATTTCAACTATCAAAGTTATTTGGTCCTCTATGGTGTCCTCTAGGATTACGCTCAGCTACTTTCCCATCCTTTCAGCTACTTACAGACTGCGAAGTGAATTCGGCCTTTAGACTAACTTTAAATCAGTATGAAAAATTAAATTGAATCATGTTCTGCATTCTTTGAATATATCACTCTTTTACATGAAAACAGGAAATGAGTCCTAGAATTCATTAAATTATGGAGGAACTTGCTGCATGAACTTCTGTTCCACTTAAGTGCAATTCTAAATAATCTCTTGGTCGAGGTCTAAGCCTAGCTCAGGGTCTAGGGGTCTAGCTGAAGGCGAAAGGTTGCTTCGGAAGGATAAGCCACTATTGATTTTTATCAGTTGTAGTAAAGAGCAGCGAATAATCTCAGGATGTTTATTCTGCAAGTCGTGCTAAGTGTGAGTTAAATGAATTCAGTGAAATAGAATTAGTGGTACTAAATGATCCAGTGATCATTAGCATGAAGTGGTTGAGTGGATAATGGCGAGAAAAAGCGTCTAGCTGGATAAGTGGGCAAATGAATAAGTGGGTAAGTGAATTACTTATTCACTTACCCATTTAGCGAATAAGTAATGTATGTGCTATTATGTGTTTATTTAGTATATGAGTTGGTAAATGAATAAGTAGGTAAGTTAATAATTGAGTAAGTTGGTAAGTGAAATGTTTCACTAAGTGGATCAGTAAAAAAGTTCATAAGCGAAGACGCGAGCAAATGAATATGTTAAGTGAATAGGCCTATATGATTTAGTGAAGAAGTAAGAAGTGAATAAGAGGTTAATATGTTATCAAGTATAAATAGAGGTTAATAAGTGAATATAGAGGTGAATAAGTTAGAAAATTTATATAGAAGTGAATAAGTTTGTAAATGAATGATATGGAGATGAATAATTGCGTACAGTAGCGCGTTATTGACCGAAACCGAATGAGTTAACTTAGTAATAATAGAGAGAGAGAGAGAGAGAGAGAGAGAGAGAGAGAAAGAGAGAGACTGATGAAGCGCGAATGACGTGTAGAAGACTTGTTATTAGTGCAGCAGCTGTTGAGATCAAGTGCTAGATGCTTCTTTTTGTAATTCTGAATGTGTAGGTGGGACTTAGCCAATGTTTGACAGTACTCTCTATCTGGAAAAGGTCAGTGAGAGGGCGTAAGAATAAGACATAAATTGATCTGTAATATGCACGGGTTGTAGCTGACGTCTTGAAGGGAAGGTATTCAGGCTTCTGACCTTGACGTTAAACCCACATCATCAGCCAGATTGGTTGTAATAACAATTTGAAACGAGAAGAAGAATATATACATGTGTATATATATGTATATATATATATATATATATATATATATATATATATATATATATATATGGTGCGGTTGCAATATGCATTAGTGAAATTTTCAAAAACCCTCAGATATTTAGGTTTTAGGTTAAAGGAAGCTGTGTCAATGTACCGCCAATTGGTAGTTGAATTATATGTAAATGAATTTTCTATGACGATCACATCACACCCGCAATCACATGACTAATCAAGTGTATTAGTCACGTTATCTACAATAGAATTCCTCGAAATGTCAGCAATGAGCAGTGTCAACAGTAAGCGTAGGTGTAATATAAGAGAGAGAGAGAGATAGGGGAGAAAGAGAGAGTGGAGTGAGAGAGAGAGGGGGGGATGGGGTAGCTTAGTAAGAAACGGTTGAATGCTTGGCTGCAATGCAAGCCGGGTATATATATATATATATATATATATATATATATATTTATTTATTTATTTAATTATATATTTATATTCACATACACTAAAGATGACAAGAGGTTGACTAAATGGATTTTGGAGTTTTGGCTGTTTTTGTTAAAACTTAGAGAGATAGCAACTTCAAAGTTATACTTTAGCGATAACTAAAATGTTTCTAATTGGAAAATATTGATGCAAATTGAAGGCTGAATCACCAGTGTGATATACACATTGCCGAGGAGGACTTTCTATTTGTCATCCCTTCCTTTCGATTCTGAACTGATACTGAACAAGAAGTTAGTCATGAGCAAACGTCAATAACAGCACACCGAGGAGTCATCTCTCTTTGTTTCACTGAGCGAGTGGTTTGAGTCACAAAATATTCGGTATCTGATATTGTCCAGTTTTTGATTTAATATTAAGTAATCAATAGATAATAACAATATATGTCAATGTCATCGCTGAGTAATTTCTAAAAGCTGACTTGTCTATATGTAAGTTAAATCATAAAATTACGTTAGGATATATACCTCTTTACGATTATAGCGTAACAGCTAATAAAATAAAATAAAATTAATGAGCTACTAAAATGATGGATTTGACTATCATTAGGCTCCGCGACAAAATAGTGGACACCAATGAATAGAATAATATATTAATAAGATTAGACCTGTATTTATCGCTTCTTTTATGATAGTCTATTCTCCGCAAAAAGTCCGTTTCCTCATACAAGGATGATGTCAGGGACGCCAATAACATAGTAACAATCAGTTAATTTGGCTATAAAATTCACGTGCATTGTGACATTTTATTTAAAGAATTTAGTATTAAAATAAAATATGGTTTCATTGAAAAAATCCAATATTTCAGTGATAGGCCTAATAACCAAAACGTTGCCAGAAAAAGAGTTGCAGTATTTTCTCAATAACCACGCTGCCTCAATGAGCTAAACTCCTTGCTGCGCATCCATTAGCTCTATTTGTTTTTCTTATAAATGCTGTAGCGGGTTGATCATTTTATTTATCCTATAGATCCGAGCTTGTTACATAATCTTTAGATGTCTACCAATGACGTCGTCATATTTTTCCTTGTTCTTTTATTTCCTATTATCTGTTGTGTACTTCTCTTTATTTTTGTTTCTTTTTCTCTTTCTATCTATCTCTCTCTCTCTCTCTCTCTCTCTCTTTCTCTTGCTCTGTAACTCTCTCTCTCTCTCTCTCTCTTTCTCTCTCTCTCTCTCTCTCTCTTTCTGGAAATTGTAAATATTAATGAATGGAACATTGCGATATGTATCATTGCAATCAGTTATTAAATGGAGTCCCATCCATAATTCGTCTCGTCGGGCAGATCGATTATCAGAAAAACTTTACTTTTATCCGGGGTTTCGTAACATAAATTTCAAAATATAGTATAATAATATTTTATTTATAACCGTTAAAAATTGCTACAAACTGCTTGTACTAATCTTTGTAAAATCCATCAATCCTAGCTTGTGGGGAATTGTTGTATTATTATTATTTTCTATTTAAGCACTTGTTTGGCTAACACTTACACTTTTGTGTTTTGTACAAGGCCTCCATAATGGCAGAATCCCTATGGATTCGGGTTTGATACCTTCTTCTATTTTTCTTACCGTAGTTAACATTACAAAAATGCTAAGAACCCATATGAAATTGGTGCAAAATTACTGTGCATCATCGCTTTAGTTTTGAGGAATTCCACCAGTGCACCTTACACTTTCTCGTATTGTCTCGTGCAAGTTTGCGTAACGTTGTGGATTGAATATCTTTGGACCGGCTGCTTGCGGTTAACCGCATTCGTAGATAACGATATCGTAAAAACTTTCTACTACGCCGGGTAAGCGAGAGGAGTATCGTAGTACGAGCTGCAACTATAGCTCCGTCAGCCCGCGAGGTGAAGTGAAATTAGAGAGGTGTTTGGGGTTTGCGTACCCATTAAACGCGACTAAAATTATGTTGATTTTTATTAGGTATCGATGAAATTAACTGCAATTTGATCAAATATTTTCTCATTTGCCATAAAGAGTCTTCTCTCATGGCTAAGTGATAGATGTTTCGCTGTTTCAATGTTTCACTGTTAATCTAAAGAAATTTAGAAGACAAGGTATAGTAGCGGATAAGCTAATTATCAAGAATTGAATCAACTGATGAGACCATTGAAGTGAAAATAAATTAAGTTGGTATAACTTTTGTAAAGAAGTGTTAACAGATTTTTGAGAGTATTGATCCCGTTTTGCTCCAGCTGATCAACTTTTTCTTACCGTCTTTGGCAAATGAAATGCCACTAAACATAGGAAATGAAAATAGAGCATGTCGGAAATTTACCACAGGTAAGGATGTCAGTGGTCCTGTGAAATGGTATGTAAATGATAACAATTAAATTTAAGATAATTGGCAAAAGAAATCTCTCTCTCGTTCTAGTGTTCTGCCTCGTGAGAGACCCAAGGTACTTAATTCTACTCACATTCTATCACTCTTCTTCAAGAGCTATCCATCGATTGCCTAGTTAGTTCATAATTACCGCAACGTTTCCGTAAAGATCTCGTTATCGTTTCATTTTTAACAGTAGATTTTGATTTGAATTTGAATGTCATTGGCTACCATATCTGCAAAAATAATTAAGAAATTATTATACTAATAAATCTGCTTCCATTCTTCCTTCCTCGCATCGCAATTTAATCTCTACGTCCTATGATGGATGGACTGAAGGCGGACTCATGCAGGCGCAGTATCACTGAGCTGTTTCTCATCTTATGCTTTCAATGATCAGATCTGTCAGTGATTGTTCTATGCATTCATACCTATTGGTCATAAATCAAAGTCGCTATCCACACCTCTAGCGGTACACTGCGTCTGGTTTTGCGGATTTTTTCAGGTAGTCCTATCACAGCACTGATCAGTTTAACTGCGAGTCTTCGTGAACATTGAATTAATGTAAATATTTAAACTCTAAAAGAATGAAAGCCAATTCCAAGGGAATATTATAACATCAGCGTATATACATGTTAATTATAATTGTATGTTTGTACATATTATATAAAGTACAAACCTTACAAATGTTAATATAGCCTTTACCTTAGAACAATTTGGCCTCTGAAGTGGTTTCCCATTGCCTTACTCCAATAACTGTTCCGTTAGTAGAATCTGTAATGATCGTGATCCTAACACAACACGGGCTATTTTCTTACTCGCATGTAAATAGAAGCAACAAGTAAAATTATGAAACTGGTTCTTCGGTTAGATGGCCTAATTTAGCACACTTGGCTGAAAAATTGAAAGCCACGGTGCTCGAACTCTTGCCTGATAGTCTCTGGTAATGTCTCTTGAAGTGTCTCTAAAAGTGTCACTGAAAATGTCTCAGAAAATGTCCCTTGAAGTGTCTCTAAAAGTGTCACTGAAAATGTCTCTGAAAATGTCTCTGAAGATGTCTCTAAAAGTGTCATTGAAAATGTCTCAGAAAATGTCTCTGAAGATGTCTCTGAAAATGCCTCTGAAAGTGTCTCTGGAAGTGTGTCTGGAAATGTCTGGAAGTGCCTCTGAAAATATCTCTGGAAATGCCTGGAAGTGTCTCTGGAAGTGTCTCTGGAACTGTCTCTGAAAGTGTCTCTGAATGTGTCTAAGAAAGTGTCTCTGAAGGTGTCTCTAAGAATGTCTTCTGGAGACAGATCCAGAGACAATTCAAGAACCGTAGTACAGAATAGGATTTTTAGTTTTTCGGCTGTGGCTACATGGGTATTGACTATCTAGATCTCTTCATGAGAGATAATCACATTTGTGTGAAAAATCTTTTATAGTCTAAATGATAACCTTTGTCTGACACAATACAACGAGTACGACATTAAATATTATTAGCGTTGCTGATAGCTTAAGTTCTTAGATAATTCTCTCTTGGATGATAAGAGCTACATGCGCACCTAAAATATGATGGAATAGAATAAACTACATCAGGTAGGAGATTAGGGGGCTAGAGGGGCTAAGTCCTTAAATTCGGTACTCAGATCCTCCCAAACTTTCAACCACAACATCTTCCTTCATGTTTATAGAAGCTGGTAAAGCTGAGGTTAACATCAGATTCCTCACTCGAAAGCGATGTCAGTGACGGGCGAGCCCAGGATTTGAACCCCGCAAATACTGATCCGCGGTCGAGTGTCTTACCGACTTCGCCACAAAATAGTACTACTTTAAATAACCAATAATGCTAACGTAGTCACTTTCTTTGGGATTCTATTCAAAGCAATATCTTTTCATTCGGAATATTAATACACTATACACGTACTGATGTACCTGTAGATGTTAACGCTTTTAATGTCCCGCATGTTTTAGATACAGTAGCCGGTGTGTAGTTTGTGGAGATCTAAATATCGCATCTCACGTATTTAGCAACGAACTGATGAATTAAAAAGGGATTAGACAGACGTCTAGATCTAGACTGAGTCAGGTTCGACGCCGTGTTTTTATAAACCGAATTCGCGGATATTCAGTCCTGTTAATGCCGGGAATCCGCTGATTCAGCAAATCCCATTCATTTGTATAAAATCCTCACGACCTTGAACCCGCCATCTGGTGGACTTTATGTCTATACGTCGATTTAATAAGCTACAACTTCATATCTACGTTACGCCGTTTTTTCACTTAAGATTCTAATAAAGGATAGTGTGTGTGTATGAGAGAGAGAGAGAGAGAGAGAGAGAGAAAGAGAGAGAGAGAGAGAACTATGTTTATTTCGATACACTCAAAATATACAGTGACATACAAAACATGGCCGTCAAAGAGGTCACAAGTAACCTATCTAGTTGACCACCCCTCCATCCTATAAATTGAAAAATAGTGTTTTGTAAATGTGGTCGCTGCCGGTGTTGGTTGTTAAGGGCAAATTAAGAAGGATTAGCGCTATTGGTAAGGTTTTCGTCTCGCAATTTCTAGAGACCTGTTTTCAAATTCGGAGCAGTGAAAAAGTAATGAATCTCGTCTTTAGGAATATTACTTGTATTTCTGCGCTTGCTGCGATGTACCTAGTTAAAACATCAATTGTTTGTGATTAAGTATTTAGAGCGAAAATAGTGAAGAGCTAAAAACCAGAACACTTGTGTTTTCTGTTGTATATGTCATTTTACAGAGAAATGTCTAAGTCTTTACAAAGTCAACATTAATTTCTCTACTACATATACGCACAGGCCCATGTCTGAGAATTGGGTTGCGATGGAGACCAATTTGCTGCTATAGAATAGAGAGTTAGAGCGGCCGGCCTGATTTGCCTGCGAAGTATGTTGAAAAATTAAAGTTCTAGAAGAATTATTGCAACCCAGGATTGCTCGATTGCATAAAAACTTTAATGGTAAACTCTCGATCAGTCTCTACGTCAGTGGGCTTAAGTAAAAACACTTTACGAGAATGTGACGAAAGACATCTTAAAACAATCTCCAAATCGCATTGAGAAATTCTTTTTAGCATAAACTTTTTCATTCTTACCCAAATATAGCGTTGAAGACTAGGCTAGCATGCAAGTTGTGCCAGTGCAGCATTACTCTGAATATTCTGTTGCTCTTGATATAATTCCAATAGCAGTTAGCTTGTTACCTTGTCTCTACTTTTGTAGCAGCATAGTCACAAACGTCGTAGTATTCAATATTTGATAGAATAGTATATGCTAATGAAATATTCTGTATTTGACGGGATAGTATTTGCTATTGAAATAGTCGGTATTTGGTGGAAGTCTATTTGCTGTTTAATTAAACGTTCGGTATTTGATGGAATAGTATTTGCAATTGAGGCATTCGGTATCTGAAGGGATAGTATTTCACATTGAATTAGTTATATTTGATTTAATAGTATTTGCTATTGACGTATTCTGTATTTGATGGAATAGTATTTGCTGTTGAAGTATTCGTTATTTGACATCGACTTTAGAATCACTGAAGAAATTGGTTCCCGTTTTTCTGTCTTCTTTCGATTACTTATCTAAAGTTACGTGCGAAGAAGTCTTCACAATTAGCATGAAAGATTAGAAAATCAGAAATAAAATTCTCCTGGCTCAGCTTTCATTTTAATTGTATCATTACGAAATGCTTGATTTTTATCTCACCTTTTCGTACTCTACTGCAGAGACAAAATATTTAAAGTTTTAACTCGAAGCAAAGTTTATAACTTGTTTGGATTTCTTTTACCGTCAAAACAGATAACACCTTTGAACGACCCCTATTTAATTGACATATGCACTGCTTTATTACGGAATTGATTTTATGAATTTACATGCAAATAGTTTACCGTTTCTTTCGCAATTGCTAGCTTTTTTCTCTTAATGAGATTCTTTTTTATTTATTTGCATCTGTGGCATAATCAGAGTTACCTAATTATGAACAGTCCACCCGCTCACTGCGCTTGTTTTAATTGAACATTTAAAGCAGATAATGAGAGAGCTTTGGATTTAATATGTAATTAACTTCTTAAACTGAATACTCTTCAATGACACTATTGCTAGACTAAGATTTGCTAACAATTATTGTTAACAGAGATTGTTAAATTGAATATTAACAGATTGTTAACACTTGTTAACAGAGTTGTTAACATAGACTAACATTGTTGCTAGACTAAGGGTTTGTAAGTTTTAGTGTATCTACCTTGGGGTATTATCGATATAAAATAATTGCGAATTATTATTTCTAAGACTGTTGTGCCAATTGTATCAGTCGCTCAAGTTTCACCCATCATGTTAAATGCTTAATATTACTTCATACTCTTTCTATATTTGTCTGTAGTGGTAACTTTCTGTTATGCTTTAAATTGATCAATACTTTTACAGCTGCTACTATAGCAGCTGCAATACGACCAGCTGATATAGTAGCAGTATTAGCATAGATTATAGAAGTTTTACAAAAATTCAGCTGTTTTTTACAGCATAATATAGTAGCAGTATTAGCATAGATTATAGAAGTTTTACAAAAATTCAGCTGTTTTTTACAGCTTAATTTTTGTAGAACTTCTATAATCTATGCTAATACTACTACTCTATCAGCTGGTCCTATTGCAGCAGCTATAAAATCTTCTGATAACAATGCTAGTAGTGACTGAGAGGAAAATGCGAGATAATTATTGACGAAGGTGCCACGCATTCCAAAGCTCGGCTCATTGTTATCCTGTTTCAACCACTTATATGATCCACCTGGCCTGGATTTAGTTGCGGATAATCCAGAGGGATGAGCACCCTCTCCCTGGTAGATCTTAGGATTTTATTTCATGATTTTATTTTTATTTCGATTTTGAATCGACTTTGTTTTATTTTTAAAAAAGTATTGCGTGGATTTAAAGCCCTGGGCTGACTAGGATCGAACAAGATAAGATCGTATTGTTTCTTGCAGTTGGTTGGCAGATTCGATAGTACTTTTGACTGATTAGCGCGAGATTACTAAATCGAAACTCTGTTGAAACGTTTCTAATTGTATACAAGTGATAAGGAAACAGACGTTAAACCTATCAATATATCTTAGTTTGTTGTATTTCGCTTCATTTGTGAAATATTTTTTGTTTCTTTTTCGTCAAATTAAGCTCTCCTTAGAAATCGCTTAGAATTTGCAACTTCGCCTGCTAAGAATGCGTATATTTACGCATGTCTGTATTCTATTCAGTATATCTATTTCTCCATCTTTCTGTATTCCTGCGTTTCTTTAAATGTATCTGTTTTCAGTTCTTTGCCAAATTATGATAAATTCACATCATGATGTTATATGCCAGTTAACTTATTACATTTCATACCTGTTGACTGGTCATTCGTTCTAACGTACTTATCTCTCTTGAATTCCTCTCATGCCAACTGCTCAGTACTTGTCTGCATATCACATACGCGCACTTTATTGTCAGTCTTCTACCGCACGATATGAGCATAGAGATATGAGCATAGAGATATGAGCATAGAGATATTAGCATAGAGATATGAACATAGAGATATGAGCATAGAGATATGAGCATAGAGATGTGAGCATAGAGATGTGAGCATAGAGATGTGAGCATAGAGATGTGAGCATAGAGATATGAGCATAGAGATATGAGCATGGAGATATGAGCATAGAGATATGAGCATAGCGATATGAGCATGGAGATATGAGCATAGAGATATGAGCATAGAGATCTGAGCATAGAGATGTGAGCATAGAGATGTGAGCATAGAGATATGAGCATAGAGATATGAGCATGGAGATATGAGCATAGAGATATGAGCATAGAAATATGAACATTGAGATGTGAGCATAGAGATATGAGCATGGAGATATGAGCATAGAGATGTGAGCATGGAGACATTAGCATAGAGATATGAGCATAGAGATCTGAGCATAGAGATATTAGCATACAAGGATGAAGTCAGGGACGTAGGATGATGTCAGGGACATATGAGCATAGAGATATGGGTGATACACGCTTTTCTGTGCTCTTTACGGGCCCCTGAAGAATAGACCAAACGTAAACAGCACGTGTCGTAGGAGTCTACTAGGTAAGAACTCAGACGGCAATGAGAAACCTTTTTTCTAGGCTCTAGTTGTTATCTTTATATTTCAAAAATTCCGAATGTGTTAATAATTTTGCATCACCCATGTGTCCTTCATTTGATGATTCTCCTGACTCTTCAAAATTACCAGGTAACCTTTCAAATACGATGATATCTGATGACTCTTGATCATGATAGTGTTGTTCTATAAAATCAATCAATCAATCAGTAAGAATTTAACGTCCCGTTCCTCGCAATATGGCAATGTCAGAGACGTTTTTTGCAGACTCCGTACAAACAAACGCTAATGCTATTATAGCTTGTTCAATTGCTTGTTCAACTTTTTTCAAAAGTTTGTCATCATGTTGATTGAGCTAGAATAGTGTAGAAAGTTGAATAGGCCCAATAATTCAATACTACGAGATACTATCATTTGAATCATTTCCATCATTTGCGATATCACGTTACAATATGCCACGAAAGATGTTCCGACTCTATGAGACCTTGAAAGTTTTCTATCAATAAAATCCCATCTTCTCTAATCTCTTCTCCTATCTCTTCTCGTACACTACTCTCTCGTTCTCTACGCAGTTGTATCTAGTTTTCATCTTGTTTCCCGTTCTTTCTGCCCATCTCTTTCGTTCTCTGCTAGTTTAATCGAATATCCATTGTTGATTTGATGCAAAGTCATGTAGATTTAAGTGCTTTTGATGAAATGATTAATTTTTACGTTCATAATATATGAAGCCATATTAGTTCCAAGCTATAGGCTACATAAGGTATGAATAAGGCATAGACTCTGTGAAGAGATTAACTTTTTGATCTAAGGAGTGCTCTTATGGAGCGAGAAAACAGACTTTGAGTATGAATATGTACCTTGAAGCTGCCACTTGGCAGTGCACTGAAGAAGAAGAATATATGATCTTTATTCACCAAAATACAAGGCAGTATGAACAAAACATGAAATAATGAAATCATTTACTAATATGCGTATAATTAAATCCTTTATTATACATGTAGGTAAAGCATTGATTATTATTTCTGTAATAAATCTATCTCTTTTATCGATTGTTGGATTTATATAATATTTCAGAGCATAGGCTTATTAGTTAGGAAAATGTTGAGCATAGACTCGTCGAGGACTGCACAGGACTGTTTTCATATAAGTCGACTAATATAGATATGGACAAAGGCAATTTTGAAAATTTTAGTTCTAGTTCTAGTTCTCAATCTAAATATCAAAAATGTTTGTATTATAGTTAAGTTTCTAAGAGCGTTTGAAACATTATGTTATTGTGTTATGATAGCTATACTAACATGTTTTCTACTTGTTTGTTTATTTGTTACCCTACATCTAGAGTTCCCATTAATCTCCGCATTTTTGAATTGTTATGTTGTTTACCTGGATGTGGCTTGCAGATATTGTTGGGACTAATCTAATATCGGAACTTCTGAAAGTCTTTCTGGGCAAACAAAACATTAAAGTGTCCATAGACCCTAATACTTGAGTTCAGACATAAATACTAGCACACTATCTAGTGTTTCAGAGCTATAGAAGAAGTTTTAGCTCCTTGAGTGCAGGGTCATGTTATTTGCCTACCTGACAAGAGTACATCTGAGCCACTGAGAGTTCATTGACTGTCTGCCTTATAAACAATTAACTTATCAATTCCTCTGAGGCAGAGAAGAACTAGTCCAACAACAACAACAACATTAGCAAAAGCTCTACTAGTCTTTAGACTGTAGAAATATTGTTAGCTACGTGATAAAATTATTTATAGAAATATTTAGAGATAGATGAGAGATTAGTTCAAGATATAGGTCATTGATGATTGAGACCCAGATCGAAGGGCTGCCGGACTTTTCATCATCTACTTGTTGCAATCCTATGATATAGTTGGATACCACAGACTCCTTTCCGTCTTGATTACTAATTAAATTAATTTTACTGATTTAATTAGTTAACTGCTGTAATTAGTATTAATGATGTAATTAGTAAAACTGTTATAGTATTGCTGATGCAATTAGTATTATTGATGTAATAAGTAGTACTGATGTAGTATTACTGTTGTAATTAATGTTGTTGTTGTATTTAATATTACTATAATTAGTAATACTGTTACAATTAGTATTACTGATGTGATTAGTATTACTTAGCCTATATAACTTTTCCAAGCTTTTCCAATTTCTTCTCAATCGCTTCAATATTCTTGAAAAATAAAATTTTCTATTTTGTGACATTAGCTACTACCATTTTGCTGTACCTACATGGCACTTTCATAAACAGTTCAAAAATTTAATTTTAATGCATTCGTTGAATACAATTAAACAGAAAAATATATGTTAATGTTAAGTTCTTATCAAATGAGCATCTATACTAAATGAAGTTAAGTTACTGTTGACAGTATCTTTTCTGTCATTTACTGAAGTTAAACTTTCAAATGTAAAGCTCTTTATTCAAATCTTCGACAATAAATTTATTCTAATTTTTAACTATACAATTTTTGTGAATACTAATATTTTTAGTCTAATTGTCATAATCATAGCCTAAGCTTATTTCCAGGTTTCTCTATTTTTCTAATGCTATTTATTTATTCAATTTTGTAGTATTCTCAGTTTACCCTTCTCTTAGTCTCTTAATCCTACTTTTAATTCTTAACCATAATCCTTAATTTTCTTAATTAGTTTAATTCTAAATTCTTTTAATCTTAATTCTCTTAATTTTTAATCTTAATCCTTATTCTTAATTCTTACCTTTTCTGAATTAATTAATTTTAGCCTTCTTTTTATTGTGCATTAATTTTCTCTGATTATATGTTTTTGAAATAAAATGTCTACCCCTGTACATTGATAAGAGTGTGGGTCCAATTCCTTGAACTGAACCACGTAGACGAAACAAGTTTGATATGGATTTATTACATGTGACGGGATGCGATAGTATTACTCCCTGGCTACTGAGTTTTTGTCTAAAACTTGTAAGAGCATGCGCCCAATGTCTGAGGTTTGTTTCTCATTTATTAAGTTCAATTTAAAGGTTTAACAGGATAAAACGTTACGAAAGTTTGAATAAGATAAAACAACTTTTACAGATAATTCGTAGGAATAAGAAAAATTAAAAATGTTTGCCGTGTTAAAATGAAATTAAAATGATAAAATTTAGTAATTCTAAATTGCAAATTAATATTTGTTTTTTATGATGTAGAAGTGAAACGAATGGCTATTCTATTCGTGTGCCGACCCTGGTTAAACTGGGATTTAAGGGAAGACGATGATGATGATGACGATGATTATGTAGAAGTGAAAGCATTAATCTACTACATATAGGTGTATCTGTGGATATAGTGCCAGATAATACTTGGATGTCTTATCGAATTTGCTCTTTTTCATCTTTTAGTTTTCTTGCTGCTGCACTGTTTGTGTGCGTGATATATGGGCTGCCGTGACGGAATCAACTAATAAATTACGCATAGATATAATGTTATAAAATATAACTTTAGTTCTTCACTACTAATTAACCATAACCAGTAAAATTGCTCGACAAATCTTTGAACGGATCTTATGAATATTTTATAGACTAAAATATTACTCAAAATACTTTGATAATTAATTAAATATTAACTATAATAATGTTATAAAATAAAATAAATAATAATTGTTATATATTACTATTTAACTTTTAAATATTTATGTATGTATGGTGTACGTGTATGTATGATATTGACACGATATTGGTCACACATTTTGCTATTCACTTTTTGCCACTTAACGATATTGATATTTTGCATGTTACTTATTCACTTGATAGTTTTGTAATTTTGTCTTTTATACTTGTCTACCATTGAATTGGTGAAAAATAAATAAATAAATAAAATTTAATATTATTTCTTAGCAGTCAGCAATAGTTTCCTGACTACTGATTTCTATTTATGGGTGCGTCTGTGTATACAATCTTTTAACTTGGATTATTCAATAAATTACGGGAAATGTAACTTGCGGTTTTGGTACTCAAAGACATTGTAATTGATCTGATACTATGTCTATTTGAACCGGTTTGATAGTTAAATTGGGTCTGTGTTTGCTTAAGTACTGGCCTAGTTGATAGCAAGCTTGCCAGGTGAGTAGAAAGTCGCTTGTTTGAATCTCTGTTTGACTCTCTCTCTCTCTCTTTCTCTCTCACTCACTCTCTCTTTCTCTCTCTCTCACTCTCTCTCTCTCTCTCTCTCTCTCTCTCTCTCTCTCTCTCTCTCTCTCTCTGACAGCACAGTCGTAGTACGGAAACAAACGTTAAAATTAGCTTCGTAGCTTTCTTAGTTTTATAGACATGAAATCAAATTTTGTCTCAGTCGACTCTAGCAATATTCTCATAGCTCATGACGAAAATTCAAGAGCCAAATTTAGTCATATAGATTTGTTTCTTATACAATGTCTGCATTAGATAAACAATCGATCTACGAGGCAGTGATCTGAACTTTCAAGCCCTCAGCGTCTGCTCAACTGAGAACAACTCAGCATGCATGATGTAACCTGCATGCCAATGCTCACGTATTTTCTGAACTGATGTTTTAAGTTACACGGTGTCTTTATTAGCCGTTGCCATGCCGCAGTGTTGAGTGATGTATTGATACGAATCGTCATGTATGCACTAGACAGATAGAGATGCGAAGCTAAGCGAGTTAACTAATCCAACAAACATCACATTGAGTTTATTTCATATGATATGACGTACTAATTAAGTTACGTTTTATTGTTGTTGTTGTTGTTGTTGTTGTTGTTGCTGCTGTTGTTGTTGTACACTTAAGTAAGTGTATTTAAAAGAAGCATTTAAGTGACTTGTGAATTGAGCCAATAATTTATTGATTGATTAATGTACTTACAGGATTCGAAGCAACTTAAATACCCCTATTATACTTTTTACTTTGGAAATATGTTAGGTTATACAAAATAATATTACATATTAGGTTGTATTCTATTTCGTATCCCGACCATGGTTAAACTGGGATTTAAGGGAAGATGGTGATGATGATGATGATTAGGTTATATTCTATTAATATTATACAGTGTTTTGATGTCTGCGTCCATCTCACAATCATTAAGTTGGTGAAATAATACTAGTAATAATAATTATTATAATTAATAATAATCATCATAATAATAACAATAACAATAATAATTAAATTTGGCTAATGCGGCTTTTAAGAATATAGCGGATTTATTTTAACCGCTTATTTTTTTAAATTTTTAATCACATAAGGTCTCATTTTATCTAATTTGTTATCCCAGGATCCTATACAGCCCAGGGCATTTGGTAATAATAATAATAATATTTATTAATGCTAATATCAATACTAAAACTAACAATACGGCAATACAGATACTAACGTATGAAACATTTTCATTACTGAAGGGTACATTTCTTCGCAGGATTTAAGATATAATTGGTTACACAGCTTCAGTGTCTAATTCTATTGTTTCAGAGTCTAATCTTAAGTTAGTTTATTATCTAATGTTAAGTGAGTTTAATGAATTCTATTATTGAAATTACTATACAATAATTACAGTTATATTTGTGTATAGAAGAAGATTGATCACTATCATATAAATAGCATTTATTTACTTTAATATAATAATTATAAATATCGTAACTAGAGATAGAAGTTGAACTCAAATACTTTACATTATTTCGTAGTTTAATTCTATTAATTACCCAATTAAGGCTTATATTCAAACAGTACTTGGTCGGGCAACATCATTCAATAAATTTCTTCAAATCAAATCTTTATCTCTTCTTTATAACCGCAATGTTTTCGAAACTTGCCAAGTCTCTGGTGAATTATTCGCTGCACTGGCTGCACGTTATTTATGCTCAGCTTGGAGAAGCGATTATTCGAGCTGATTGAGACGTTTGCGGGATGTGTTTTGTAGTGGTTTGCAGATGTTAAAAACATAACGCTGGGTAGTTCAGACGTATCGAGGAACCTAGGATATACGGGTCCATGTTCTATCTTAATTTCTGAATTAACGTCTGTTCTATTTGCAGATCGCAGAAAACGCGTCTAAATGTTTCAATTTGCAGTTTTAATGGCTGACAACCTGGTGTCGAAAATATTTCTTATGTTTAGAGCCTATTTTTAAATTTTTGTTTACAATTTTATGCTATTAATAAATGCTTTGGTTAGACAGAGAGAAATAGGGGGCGGTATGAGGCATCTTATTCATTTAGTTTTGTCATGTCAAGTGTTTACTTTATTACTTGGCTGACTGCCTTCACTGTTGCCTTGTTGCAATTCTGCTCTGATACTACTCTCCTATTGCTTTGCTGCTCTTTTGCACTAGTGCGCTGATGCCTAGTTCCTCTTCGTGACAACTTCTCTGATGCCTTGATAGCTTTCTGCTCTTCTGTTGTTTTTGTACTTGCTGCTCTAATGTTTTTGGGTTCTGTTTTGATTCTCTGTTACTCTGCTATTCAATCAATATTAATCAATAAGAATTAAACGTCCGGTTCCTCTCCATAAGGCAATGTCAGGGACGTCACTATTGTTATCATGTGCTTCCCTGCTGTTTTGATTATTCTGCTGCTCTGATGCTATGATTATGAGCTGCTGTTCTGCTGTTTTGCAAGCTGCTCTGCTGCTGTGTTGCTCTGCTGTTTTACTGCTCTGTTGCTCTGCTGCTGTGCTACTCTGCTTTTATGCTGCTCTGCTACTCTGCTTTTATGCTGCTCTGCTGTTCTGCTGCTCTGATGCTCTGCTGCTCAGCTGCTCAGTTGCTCGGCTGTTTTACTGCTCTGCTGCTTTGCTGCTCTGCGGTATCAGATTCGCTGAATGCTTGCTGGAACAGACGAGTGCCAGATGTGTAAAAAGTCTGCGGTTATCCGCTCAGTGTCGCACATCTAGAACTTTCTCCACCACGCCTCCCACTCCACACAGTGTGCCTGCCTCGATACTACATGTACACCTGCAGCTGTTCCAGATAGGCGCAGTTCCATGGTGTAATGGAGCCATGGAAATAGATAGGAACATTAGCATTTATCTCACTTTTAATGACACTTTTAGGAACATTAGCATTTATCTCACTTTTAGTTTTTAATTTTGCGAAAGAAGCTGAAAAACTTTCTAAGCTGGAATACACAGAGGTAAAGAATTGACTCAGATGTAGTGTGATTGTACTTGAGTATACATATACATACATGTATTTCTTTGCAGATTCTTGTTTAATTTATGTGCCGAATGGAATCGAAAAGTTAAACCCTCTACAGAGGTTCTACCTTATCTGCGATATTATGCAGCCTTTCACGCACTTAGATATGGCCTATGGCGTGGTTTTTCTTACCTTCTTCAGATTTATCTTAGTCGCCTCTAGAGCGGCACTTGCAGAATACGGTTTAACTATACTCCAGTGACCTGAATAAACAACGGGCTGTTAGATATCTATTTATGACTCAAAAAGCCGTAACAGATAATACTTTATGTGAGAGAGTTCTTTATCTTTGAGAGAAATCTCTGCCCAGTGTTTACCTTCAAGAGAAATATCTGTGTATAAATCTACGAGTGAGCAATCAGTCTATTGATTGTTTGATTATTGAAATATTAATTACTTCTTTTAATATTTATTTATTTATTCGTCTATCGATCTAAGCAACTTTCGTTTAACTGCTATTATAGCGCAATAGTAGTCAGCGTACTGTACGGAAGAATGACTAATAGATGTCTGAGTCTAGGGAACAAGCGAGTAAGCATTTCTCAGATGTTTTGCTTCTCTTTAATTTAAAAATGTAAGAAACTTACACAGAACCGTCTGATAAAGTTCTTCGTAAAAGTCTGATTGTACGGAATGAGAACAAGCGTTGAAGTGTAAAACGAGGCACTCAGTTCATTGCAATGTAATTACTGTGCAACTTCTTTAATTTTGCGTTTCTGATTTATATCTAATTGTATTATATTTTATACTTTTATTTTCTATAACAAAAATTTACGAGAGTTTAGTCAGGTAACGCGGTTACTCTGTCTATTTACCTGGACTCTTACCTTCATTGCTGTAACTTTTAAATACATTAAATAAATTATTCCATTGATCTCTCAACGATCAAATTATTTCCAAAGCCACTCTGTATCATATCATTACCACCATAAGAGAACATAGAAAAGGCCACAAGAGGTTAAAGTAAATTATCATATTAAAATCGTGCTTGGATTACTTATCGTTTTTGACTGCTTTAATTAAATTTACTGATTTACTTTACATAAAATTTATTTTGCGTTAAAATTATTAACATTTATTTTACTTTAAATTTAAATTGTTTACATTCACATTAATTGTCTCTCTTTCTCTCTCTCTCTCTCTCTCTCTCTCTCTCACTCTCTTTCTATCTCTCTCACTCTCTCTCTCTCTCTCTCACTCTCTTTGTATCTCTCTCACTCACTCTCTCTCACTCTCTCTCTCTCTTTCTCTCTCTCTCTCTCTCTCTCTCTTTCTCTCTCACTCACTCTCTCTTTCTCTCTCTCTCACTCTCGCTCTCTTTCTCTCTCTCTCTCTTTCTCTCTCACTCTCTCTCTCTCTCTTTCTCTCTCTCTCTCTTTCTCTCTCACTCACTCTCTCTCTCTTTCTCTCTCTCTCTCTTTCTCTCTCACTCTCTCTCTCTCTCTCTTTCTCTCTTGTGTCATTTTAAAAGGCAGGTTCACGCAACACATGTGTGAACAACAACCAACATACTCAAGGTCTTGAGGTCATTACATTGCAAAATATTACAAGTATTTCTTACCCCACAGAGTCAATAAAAAAACTGGTAAAACTAAGGTTAACGTCAGTTTTCTCACTCGAAAGCGCTGTCAGTGACGGGCGAGCCAAGGATTTGAACCCCGAACATACTGATCCGCGGTCGAGTATCTTATCGACGTCGCCACTGGTTCCAGCCAGTCAATATATCAATTATACACAGAATTGTTTAGCTCATTTGAGCTGGGGGAGGGGTATGTGGGGGCGAGTGTTTTATTTATTTTATATCCTGAGATTATTATGATTATTATTATGATATTATTATGTCCCCCTGGACCGCATCAAGAGATTTTTTGTTGATTTGACGACCTATATACTATGCGGAGGCCACGGCGTGACGAGTCGGGTTATGACGTCTCCAGTTTTCCAGGCTATTGAGCCGCTGATGGATGACTACTGGAACTGAATGATCGATGGATTGAAGATGAGATGAAAATATTTCCGTATAGACATTTAATTTTTTCCAGAACTCTACAACGTAGCGGAATGGTATCACTAGAATGTCTACTTCTTCAGACTTCTACTCCACCGTTACGTTCTCCCATCCCCTGCCTTATCCCAACATTCATCCCACCCACACCCCCAACCCCACTTATACAGTTCAAATCAACGTCTAGCCGGGCCTGATGTAGTTTATGTCTGATCTAATTTATTTGTTTGTTTGGAAATATAATTGTTAGAAATTTAGTATCTTCTGAATGATAGGTTTTCTTAATATTATTATTCAAACTAACATTTCAGTTCAGTATAAAATAATATTTCTTATCTCTTGTGCAGATATATACGGTGACGAAAGTGACGATGGTGTATTCTCATATCACGATGATTACATCGATGAAGACGATGATGATGACGTCACATCGACATCACGTGACCCTCCTGTTAGCGTCGAACTACTCATGACGTTGCTGGCAAACATGACGTCATCCACACCATTATCCAAATCCAAAATATCTTATACCAGTCCTTCACCCCGTCCGTCCAACCAATCCACTCCGTCAACTCAGAACTCTTCGGAGCAGGATAGCTCTAGGTCAAATCTCATATATCGACAATCATCTAGTAGGACTTTACATAGGAAAAGAACTGGAAAATCGCTTCATAATTCAAACAACACGTCTGCACTATTTAATACCTCAGACTCTGTTATCAAATTCGATATGTCTGAGTCGATTCTATCAGAACTGAGTAGTAATTCTGAACAAGATGATCTGGGTGGGACTGAGACAACAGCGAGGACGTCGAATTCTACCTCAGAAAGGACACGGCGAGGAGAGGTCAGGAGAGATGGGGAAGCGACTGACGGGTCAGAGGCAGAGAGTTCCAGAAGAGAGGGCTCCAGACGACGAGTGAAGAGATCACATTCCAGCGAGAGGTTTGTGGAGCTGATGCTGGTGGCAGACGCAGAGATGCACAGATTTCACGGAGCTGATCTGGAACACTACCTCCTCACTCTCATGGCCATTGTAAGTCCTTCCTTGTCCTTCCGTTCTCTTTCCGTTCTGGCTGGAGCCAGTGGCTAAGTCGGTAAGATACTCGACCGCGGATCAGTATGAGCGGTGTTCAAACCCTGGGCTCAACCGTCACTGACTTCGCTTTCGAGTGAGGAAACTGACGTTATCCTTAGCTTTACCAGCTTTGTTTAGCTTTCTAATGTCTGTAATGCAAACCAGAAGTATAATCACTTAGATCGTTCATAGCTTAAACATAAAGTATTAGTAAAACTTTATATATTTTAGAATTTAATATTTAAAATTTCGTAAATCATAAAATAGCATAAATGATGCCTATAGAATACTATATTATTAATGTGATATTAATGTTTTATTAATGTGATATTATTAATGAGATATTATTAATATATGATCTTTATTCACCAAAATACATGGCAGTATAAACAAAACCAGAAATATAATTTAATGTGATATTAATGTGATGTTATTAATGTGATATTAGTGTGATATTATTAATGTGATATTATTAGTGTGATATTAATGTGATGATATTAATGTGATTTAATGTGTTATTAATGTAATATTATTAATGTGATATTAATGTGTTATTAATATGTGTTTCTAAGTCTCAAATAGGGTCATTTGTATCCCGACCCTGGTTAAACTGGGATTCAAGGGGAGGATGATGATGATGATGATTAAGTCTCAAATAGGGGATTGGCTGGTGGTGTGGTGTAGGACAGAGAGGATTTGAGACAGAGTATTCGTATCCCGACCCTAGTTAAACTGGGATTCAAGGGATGATGATGATGATGATGAATGTGCTATTAATATGATATTATTAATGTTATTTCGTGTCTCATTTCTCACGCTGCGAAGAAGGCTCGGCTGTCTCGATAACAAAATAAAAACTGACCTCGGCTGATCTTCATATTTGGTTCTCATTATTAATCCGACCTTGAGGAAACCCGTCATGATTGAACGCTCAAATAAATTATATGTAATATATTTTATGAAATATATTCAAATATTTTATGATATTTCTCACCAGGTGGCGAGCATTTATCGAGACCCGAGCATTGGCAACGCTATCAACATCATCGTCGTTAAAGTCGTCGTTCTGGATGCTGATCAAGTATGAGTCAATCAATCAATCAAACAATCAATCAACCCAACATCAGTCAATCTGGTCGTCAATCTGGCCGTCAATCAAACATCAATCAATCTGGTAGTCAATCAGTGAATCGATGGATCGATCAATCTATCAATAAATCAATCACTCAATCTGCTCGTTAATCGTCACTCAGTGATCAATAAATTAATCAGTCACTCAATCAATCTTTCAGTCAAACAATTATAGTAATTAATAATTAGTGAATAAAATCAGTCAATAAATCAATGAAATATCAATATATAAAAATATAATTTGTATTAGATCAGCCTCTTATATGCTATGTCAGTTAGTTATTCGGCTGTTACTACCGACTGACAATCGACATTTATTTACATCAATTGTTTGCGTTAACTTAGAAGAACTTGATTCGTAGACGAGACACAAAAGTGTCAGCCTTTTAGCATTTTATTTCATGAGTAAAGTTAATTGTAGCCATGCCAATTACAGCCATATTAATGTATTAGCTAAATGTCGAGTAGACTTTGCTGCATCTTTTGCGGTTGACTATAATGCTCAACATCTTTGAACGACGACTCCTGATAATCGCATCATGATGCTAAATGTCTAAAAAATATTTGACAATGTGATCGGATATAGCTTCCACGGCAATAGTTATGAAATACGGAAAGGCTTTCGTTTCATTCAGCTGCTAAGTGAATCACACAGTCTCTGCACACATGTTACCACACATAAAGATCAACTAAACACGCACAGGCACAGGTGTTTGAAAATTTCAACATGTGATTGTTTAGCCTGACGTCGAAGTTTGTCGGTTTTAGACTAATTTTGACGTGTTACGGTTATAGACGGGATTGTCTGCCAACCTCAAAACATTGTTTTATTTATGTATCATGTTTAACCTCCAGCTGCTCGCTGGCTGCTGTCGTTATGAAAACTTGTCAAATTAGATGATCTAACAAGGGCGAATGATGTCTTATTTATGATATTATATAATTTATGAAATGATGGGTTTTCAAATTAACAAATTCAAGCTGAGAGTGTCATATTATTTTAATCCCAATCATTAAACTAGGGTCAGGATTAAGATCTAAACTAAGATCCAAACCAATGTCAGAAAGGGCATTCAATTGGTGAATGCCTTGGCTCCAGAAATTGCTACAAAATTTTCTAATTCCGATCCTAGTATATATATATATACATATATATATATATATATATATATATATATATATATATATATATATACATATATACAATGTATATATATATATATTATATATATATATATATATATACTATACAAGATATATATAATATATATATATATATATATATATAGATATATATATATATATAGATTATATATATATATATATATATTTATATACACATATATACAGTATATCCTCTTTATTTCAAAACAATCTGACAACCCAGCTGATACATTGATAACATACGAGGATACGAAATGGAACATAGCAACATAACTACTTATTTATAATATAACTTAAATGATAACTAATGAAAACTTAACTGAAATTATCGAAAATAAGTAAGAATAGGAGAATAAATTAGCAATAGTTTACTAGCGTCACTTAAGCATTGTGTGAGTTACAAAGTTTTTATCCCTCAAGGAGCTATGCTTAGTTGGTAGTGCATAACTTTATTTAGCAACATTTCTTGGGGCTTGATATGAATTTGGTTTATTGGGGGCAAAAGCGGAACCAGCAAGTGGTCTGGATTATAAGTGACTGTCCTAAATAGTTTATTATCAGCTAACAAGCATAGATCCTCAAAAGTTAAGTCATTGTTGTAGAAGAAAACGGCCCTTTTTATCGCTTCTTAAAATGCTCCTAGACGGTTCCTATCATCAGCATGGTAAATCCCACTAAAATTCTAAGCTGTAGAGTAAAATAAAATTGATCAATATATCTATCATCTCGAGTTATATGAAAATACAAACTGTCTTAAAAGATAAAAAAAACTGCAGGACACTGCATGGCTGCTACTTGTAATTATTTTTGATTTTGCACTCAACCAGTAGTGCAGCCCTTGAGGCAAAGCTCTAACCACCGCTCAACATCTGCTTAGAATGGATAATGGCTCTCTGTGTAGCGCGTTAGGTAACGTTATGACATTTTAAATTATTGCTTTTGGAACCTGGGTTCAATTCCCGGCAGAGCTGCTTAGAGAATAACATCTCGGATATTTACAGTACTGGTGGCATTGATAGTTGACTAAATTTCTCAATGGTTAAAAGTGATACTATGATAGCGATAGATATCGTATCACTGTCAGTCTGCAAGTCTATAAGAGCATCTTTCTGACTCGCTGACACTTTTGTACTCTTCTTCTTTGTCTGTCTACGTCTGCGTGTCTTTCTCTCTCTCTCTCTCTCTCCCTCTCTCTCTCTCTCTAAATACAAATATTAAAAAATAGTAAAGGTTAAGCCTTTATTATTATATACATGCAGTATATTTATATATATACATTATATATATATATATATATATATATATATATATATATACATGCATATACATGTATCTATCTCTGCTTAATTAATTTAATTACAAATTAATACTATATAGAACATCAGGACACAAAGAAATTTCCAGAACTCAAAAGATATTTATCATTTTGAGATTTATAAAACCTATCGATAGGCCCTAAACAAATTTATACAAAGTCACAAATTTATGATCCTGCTACAGTAAGCATCGATATGGCTGTAGCTAATGGCGACGTCGGTAACATACTAGACCGCGGATCAGTATGTGCGGGTTCAAGTCCTGGGCTCGCCCGTCACTGGCATCGCTTTCGAGTGAGGAAACTGGCGTTAACCTTAGCATTTTTAGCTTTTTAACACGACGAGGAAAACTAGAAAATTTCATTACCACTGTAATTATTGAATTAACAACATCTCTTCTGCTGTCATCTGGTGAAAGAAATCGAATTTCAATCCTTTCTAATGCGTTATTTTGAGGAAGGCCTGTCGGTGTTTTAATACTGCGTATGCTTACAATAAACTTTATAAAACATAACTTAAGTTATTTTGTAGATCGAAGGCATATTTACGATAGACGAACCGGAAATTCTAATCTGGCTCTAACGAAACATCTATCAAGTTCTTTCGACGTCTGTTCGCACCGCGCGCCGTATTAAACAGCTTTTGCTAAATAATAAAACCTATTCGTGTAACATACTTCGTGTGCTCAGTACATGTATTCGTGTACTCTGAATATAATCAGCTATATTCTTTATATATTCTTTATTTTATTCTTTATTTTATTCTTTATTTTATTCTCTATTTATCGCAGTCCAGCCGGATTGTTTCAAAGAACGCTGCGAGCACACTGAAGAACTTTTGTAAGTGGCAGCACGAGGTGAACACAGCTGATGACGCTGATGCCAATCACCATGACACGGCCGTACTGATCACGAGGTATCTCTCTCTCTCTATCTCTCTGTCTCTTCCTCGCTCTCTCGCTCTCTCTCTATCTATCACTCTCTCTCTCTCACTCTCTTTGTCTCTATCTATCTCATTCTCTCGCTCTCTCTCTCTCTCTTTCTCTCTATCTCTCTCTATCTCTCTCTCTTTCTCTCTCTCTTTCTCTCTCTCTTTCTCTCTCTCTCTCTCACTCTCCTAACTACACATCTTATAGCGAAATCGTCGTCTATGATGATATTTTAATGTCGCACATATAAACCGTAGTAGACATTTTACATTAAATAATATTAATTAATTATATAATACATTCCATAATACAGGTCCTGTAAATGATCGAAATTTCGCTTTGTGTCAGAATGATAGAGACCTACGTGCATATACGTATGAAATTTTCAAATCATTCGCGATTATGCAAAATTTTCTTTATGTAATCCACCGGTTTCGAATCAGCTAAAGCTAAACCAGTTTAAAATTCTAAACCTACATTGAAAATGATTTGATAAATAAAAGTAAATCTCCTGCACATGTGGTCGACGATGTCGAGCAAGAAAAGCTGTGGAGCCCCCACATAAGAACTGATATGTAGTTAATTAGAACTGATTAGAACTGATACTCATTAGAACTGATACTCTAATTAAAACCTACATTCGAGAACTGGTTCAGACATAACGCTCGAATAGGATCGACTAGTTATTCGAAGGAGTGCTTTTATGAGGTTTGAAATCAGTCGGTATGTTGAGGTTTGCATCTATAAAAATACCTTTACTCAGAATTTGACCAAATATAACTTACTGACATTTTCATTGATGAATCCAAATCCTGGGCTCCTTCTTCCCTGATATCCTTTCGAAAGTTAGCACAAACTTTAAGAGTTTAGCTTTAGAACACTAGAGATTGAGAGAGTGAAGATGAGACTGAAAATACTGCTGAGTTTAACGTCTATTTCTACTTCACATGTATATGGACTATTAACCAACCTTCTACATTTGTGCAAATCTCTCACACTTTCCTGTACTCTTTATCTCCTTCTTTAAAACAAAGGAAAGGAATTTAGCCATGTGGACATTAAAATTGATGCGCATTTAGTTAATTTGTTTTGAACAATCATAATCTTTGTACTGTTAATCCCAGCAGCTATTTCCCTTGTTTACTACTAGCAGGAATTCCTTATTTCTCAGACAATGGTCGTTATGCATTTTGTAATTTTACCCACTGATGACAGATGAATGACACAGCTGTAGATATACGTATCAGCCTCTGAACTAACGGCTGTCCGAAACTACTTGACTTTCTACGTCTTGGTCCAGTTTGGTTGTACAAAATATCAAGGATATTATACTGCCCATTTAAGCATGGCACAAGCAGACGTTGAAAGTATTTAAGCTTGAGTAATATAAACCTGTTCATTAATTCTTGCGCTTAGTTAATTGATTGAAACTAATCAGTAATTTATTCTAGTTTGTGAAACAAATCTGCAGACTACTTTCATTCTGAATTATTTATGAAATGATGTTTTCAGTGTGCATTCTTCAGCTGCACTTATATCTGACGGTCTACACTCCAGTCTATTGTCACTCCAAGGTTGATAAAAAATGCTCTTTTTTGCTTAGCAAGAAGTTGACTCATTGGAATCTCTTTTAGTTCTACGACGATAGGAGAATATTTACTGCTGAAAGTAGTACAACAAAGTGTTTGTTGCTTTGTTGCGCTTTAGTCTTGGCCGGTTTTTCACTTAACTTGTTTAAAATCCTTTCAATCCTTGATCATTTGTAATTCCGAACTTGTTCCGTAAGGTTAAGTCAACTCCTGGTTCTGCGTCGTAAGTTTAGTGTCAAAAACATCCTTTGAATTCTTGACCAGTGGCCTGTTTAGTTAGCAAATGTGCTAACGTTAGCATGCAGCTATTTAGTGAATATGTCATTGATGATGACATCATCATCTTCCCTTGAAATCCAGTCTAACTGGGGTCGGGATACGAATATACCTTTTAAGCGCTTCCATTCGTTTTGGAAAATTGTGTAGCAATTTTAAGAGCCCAGGTGCTGAGTAACCGAATGCCCTCTCTGATTTTTGCTTATTAAAGATAATAGTGAAAAATTATTTAGTACTCTTTGTTTATTAGCTAATATTGCTTGCAATGTCATTACAGAATACATATCTTAAACATATGTTACTCTTTAAGTTCGAAACTGTTCGCCAGATAACTTTTTGAACTGTAACTTGTATCTTATAAGACCCTATGAGAACTTTTTATTACGTTCTCTGTTCCATACATGTCTATGAGAATATTTTTTAAAGTTCTGTGTACTATAGAATGAGAAGTTTTTGTCTAGTTCTGTTCCATCTATGCGTATCTGAGAACTCTTTACTGTGTTGTGTTCCATCCATACATATGGCTATCTGAGAACGTTCAATGTTCTGAGTTATATATATGCCTGCCTATTTGAGGACGTTTTGTGATGTTCTATATTCCAAAAATTCCCAATTGAGATCGTTTTTGCTGACGTCTTTGTTCAATTATAAGACATTTCCCTATGAATACATTTTGAGAAGTTTTGTGTCGCGACGACTAAGTGTTTTCCTCTATTACCCTCTCTTGGACCGGTGCTACTTAATTTAAAGCGTTGATCTTTTAGGACCTTACATTCTTCTCATAGGTTTGATGTTATTTTCATAGTGCTCAATGTTGCAGTGGACAACAGTGGCACTCCTACCCTGTTGTTGTTGGCGTCGTTGTTGTTGTCTTTGTTGTTGCATTTATCATCCTTGATATAACATTGTAAGCTAATATTAAAGATTATTGTGAGAGCGTTGTTTAAATTGCACAGACCAGTTCAGTGCTTTGTTTATAAGATTAATGTTTTTATACTCCAGGCGGTATTTCTAGATATGATTACAAGCCTTAAAGCAAACTGCAAAGTCAGTTTCATTACTAATCTTATTGTTCAGAAATGTCTACATTTGTTGTCATCGCCATTGTGCATATTTCAGTACTTCTGCAAGGTAGCTCTGCAGAGCTCAAAAATATGAACTTTATGCCTCTATATAATTATGATTCTAATGTGCCTTATTTGAGCAGCTGTGCTTTGTAGCTAGCAGTAGGCCTACTCATAAACATTAACTTGAAAAATTAGCAGCTTAAGTGTGACTTAGAAGATACTTTAATTATGTTTGTATTTTGTGCAAGTTTCCTCTTATCCACTGTTAATGTATTTTACCGTTTATTCCACAGAGGACGATATTTCGAGTTGATGAGGTTGTTCAGTAGGCTATTTATATTTCCTCAGAATTTCACAACATAAATAATTTTCAAAATATATATATACACCAGATCGATAGATAATAATTATAATTAGTCGTAAAACAACAGTGATTGCAGCCATGTTGACGTTACTTTGTGGGCCAGAAAAATAATGTGTCTGTGAGTGAGACTTCTAATCGTTATTCCTGAACCGACCTTTCGATCAAATGTTTAGTAAATAAATGTGCAAAAAATTATAACTTCAGCGTATGTAAGATATGACGTATGCATATTTGAACCGAATAGTGAATAATAATAGCAAATAATAACTTAAAAGCGATTTTGCATGAGAGTTTCCGAAATTTTTACATTGATTAATTTTGCTAGAGTTGGCCTATCAGTTGATGAATTAGACTGCTAATAATTTAAACGAGCTCTCAATAAAAGAGAACCATACACAACTATAAGCTGAGCCGGTGGCTTGTTGGCAAGTTGTTCGACAGCGGATCAATAACTGTAGGGTTCAAATCCAGTGATCTCCATGATACTGACATCTAGCAAGAAACTGACGCTAAATTTGGCTTCAGCTTAAACTTTATAAAGAGAGACAGTGCGATTTGCCTTCGCGGAGGAGACTTATGATTCTCTACAAATTTTATTTAATCCTTAGTCACGAATACATTCGTGATTCCCTCGCATACCTACATTAGTAGACTCTTACGCTACACACGCAGGTGTAAAAGCTAATCAGCAGCGATTGTTTTACAGCTGTGCCGAAAGTTGTAATCGTAACTTAACGAGGTGGAATCACACTGGTGATATCTCGTGGAAAACATCGTAGAGCTTTCAACCTCTCGAGATGGTGATATCTTAGTGCAGGGTCATTCAACTTGAGCTCTCCGGAATTCTGCTTCTGCGCAACAAACACAAACAGTTTTTATCAATCTGTCTCTATCTCGACGCTACCGTCTCGGTGTAAGTGGACCGAGCTCTGTAAGTTCTGCACGCGACAAAAATAATCAAAGGATTGGACTGCAATACCCACACTTTGCAACATCTACATGTAGTCAGGATTTAATTGACATGGTCATTTGTTTCTTTAGCCGGCTTGATATATGATATGATATTTGTCTTTTGTACGTGTCTACCATTGAGTGGTGAAATAAATAAATAATATATATATATATATATATATATATATATATATATATATATAATTTATTTATTTCACCACTCAATGGTAGACACGTACAAAAGACAATATTACAAAGCAATAAGTAACATGCAGTATTGTAAAATGGCAAAAATTTAATAGCAAAATGTGTGACCAATATAGAATGTATACATACATACACATGCACACACATATATATATACATGTACATACACACAACATACATACGTACACCACAGGTACACATATGTATACATACATACACGCATATACATATAAGCACACACGCACACACACACACACACACACACACACACACATATATATATATATATATATATATATATATATATATATATACAGTCCTCCTATGGTATTTACCTAATTCTACATAATAGGTTGAGGTTTTCACAAAAGTTCTGGCATATAAGCTATAGGCCATATTATTTGCGTAGTTTTACTATTTAATCCACCTCTTACAGCATTAAATTGCATGGCTCAATAGAGCTAGTAAGCGTTTTTTACAATGACGCGTTAGATTTGAAAGATGAAACCATGTGATATTTCCTCTGCAGGGTGCCAAGGGTTCGGTTAATTCAAATAAATTCATCTGGAGAATTGTGAGTTTATGTGAGCCCCTGCTACTCAGCTGCGGTTTGGCTTTTCTATATAAAAATGACTTTAAAAAACAGTTGTCATGGTTAATTACGTAGCTCGCTATTTCATTTCATAGATTTTGTTCCATTTGCCTTCTTCAATTCTACTTTAAGCACCCTACGTGTGGTTTACGGTTGGTCTATTCTTCTGATGCCCGGACACAACACGGAATCTATCACTATATTTTAAATAACCCGCCGGGCGTTATATAATGTTATTGTTGTATTAGAAAGTTAAATTATTTCGCAGTGAGAATGATCAATGGAGTTATTAGCGCTCCACCCTGACGAATGTCATGCACGGGTAGCTTAATCAACTCTTATTATTTGTCCATAAATTGTCTGCAGACACACATGTTTACCTGTCTGGAAAAGTTGCAGGTAGACGTACGACTTGTTGTTGTTTATGTGTGAGTGCATAAGTAAAGTTGTGTTATTTATTAGTTATGATAATGAGAAATTTTTATCAAGAATTGGTTGTGCGCTGCTAGTGGGTGCGACAGGAAAAGTTACTTAAAACAATTTTACAGGTTTAAATGTGCAAGTTAATGTTTCACATTAGTAAATTTTATGCCACTATATAGCATGCAGAATTTGTCATCCGAGTTCCTTTAAGGCATTATACTGAATAGTCTGACTGTACTAATACGCAGTAGAGCCTTTATTATATTTCGATTTTTTCAACAATTTAAAACAGTTTAAGAAGGGGCGGAGCAAGTAGCTGCCAATTGGCTCTCTAGTTTCTCCGTATGATCGACCTGCATGTACACATAAATTTATTTTTAATTTCACAGATCAACTCTACAGATGCAATAAAATGGATACAAGTTTTTATTAGCTACAATTTACAGCTGTAATTTCCTTGTAGAACATTACGAGCGTCCAGTGTTCAAGTTCAACATCTAAACATCAACGCTTTCCAAATACGGAGAAAAAAGTGGATACTAAAATAACAAAACCATAATTTAACCATGTCGCTGCTAAACACTATTGCGTAGCTGGAATTATTTTGCCCAAGCTCTATCCAAACCATGGGTCGTCGTAAGGGATTACAAATTCGAAGACGAAATAAAAGTTGGAAATCTGCCATCTGCAGGTGATTAATAGCAAAGTACGACAAATCTCAAATTGCTTCACTCCCGCTTCTTTGTTTTCTTTAGGAATGATTAGAGAATTGATTGTTGCAATTGGTTTATCTTTTATTCTTTACGAACCCTCAGGAAAGTCTCTTATCTAGCTTGATATATAAACCTGGCGTGTGAGAATCCATAGCACGTGAGACCAGGGATGCTAGATTAACTGGAAGGTAAACCCGTGTTGTGCCCGGGTTGCTTGGAAATAAATCGGCCGCTTACTGCTCATGTATTTAAAGCCGACAAAGCAGGATGAAGAAGACACTCAGAATCCATCTCAGCAATCAAACTTTTTTAATTTTAAGGCAGTATTAAGGTTTGATAATAGCTTGCCCTTAGTGAATTGGACAGTTATTTTTCGATGGAGTTATAAAGTTATAAAAATTATAAAGTACAAAAGCGGGCAATCAGCAAGAATATGTTTCTTGGACGAGAAATATGGCAGAACAATGTAAAACAAATTCTGATAGACTATTAAATCACTCACTCAACTGAATATTTTGTCATTTAATTTTTATTCACTTTCTAAACAATAAAGGTGTAAGTAAGTTTGTAGTTTTTGAGGTTTAAATAGTAACCTGAGAGGTTAGAATATTGCATGTAATTATCATTGACAATATTGTACTTAACAAATATAATCAGACTGACCAGTTTAACTTCTATTTAAACAATCACCGTATTTCTTACATATCCACTCCATATCTCACTTTCTTTCATAGCGAATGAAATTACTCATGGTTGCGTAAGTGAATAGAGTAAACTACACATTCGAACTTTTCAGATTCATAAGAAGCTCACAAAGCTTAACTTAACGTCAGTCTAGTACCACAATGAATACTTTCAGAGACGATCCGGTAGGGAGTCGAACCGATATCCTCTTGTTTATCAAGCAAACGTGCTATCTATTTGGCTATCAGACTACCGGTTAAATTTCTACATTAATAAACATTACAGTTACGTAATATTTTTCCGATAACAATCTGTTTACTTGTATTCTTTCACTCGACTTATACTCGATTTATCATAATTAATTTACTTGGTGCTTCGTATGCCGCTTGAATGATTTACTCTTCCATGCAACGCCTGTCCAGTGCACCTGATAAATGGGCACAAATTGAGCTGTCAAGTTCATCGTCGTATTTTACATCTACTGCTTTCTGTAGAATAATATCCGATTATTGGCATGATAGCTGTTCGCTATTCGGTCGGCTACAGTAAGAGATTATTATTGACATGAATGGCTATTCTCTATTCGGTCGGTATAATAGTAATATGCCGATCTATTACGAATACTGAACGCGTGCCCGCTAAAGCAACTAATCAATATACACCAGATGATTAACTGACGCAATTACAGAATGACTACTATTGTTCTTTGTGCTATAAATATTATGCCTAGAATCTTGTTAGTATTAGAATTACGTCGAAGAGTTGTTCGCATATTTCTACGGTACATTAACTGTAAATGTTTATATTATGTGAGCATATTCGTCGTAAAACTATCGGAAAACAGTAAAAATAAGAACCTATTTAGTGTAGCTCTGCACCGGTTGAGGCGCTGTTTGGCTTCTTTCTGAATGATCTTGAAGGCTCTCCTATACATGTATCTCATCTTATCTATATAATTCTCTTTTCTCTCTCGAGCATTCTCTCTCTTCCTCTCTCAGTCTCTCTCTCTCTCTCTCTCTCTCTCTCTCTCTCTCTCTCTCTCTTTCGATATATATATATATATATATATATATATATATATATATATATATATATATATATATATATATACATACATACATGTATATATATATATTATATATATATATATATATAAATATATACATATATGTCTGTTTGTCTATATTATAATAACAATAAATTTTCACATCTATGTTATATCCATGTTAAATTTTTATGTTTATAGAACGGATATCTGCCGGTCTAATCAGAAATGTGATACACTCGGTTAGTAAGTGTTTTGCATAGAAAAATATATTAAATTTTTATATCTTGCATTTAGCGTTTTAAAAATTATGTTTATTTTGTGTTGTTTTATTATTTGAAATCCGTCTTTAAACTATATAGTATCTCAAACATTACCTCATTCTCAGAACACTATATAGAAAAGAGACACCTTGTTGGTCAACTAGTTATACTCTAAAACACTATCAAGCACCGATACTCCGTGATATTCATCCAGCTGTATTCTAGATTTGCAGTGTCTCTTGCAAAGTTTTCCTGCGCAACAATTGGTCTCTCTCTCTCTTAGTGCACTGCCTACTGGCAGGTCCATGGTACATAACGCCTCCACTCTTCTCTGTCTTCCGCCTTCCTCTTCATTTTCACATATGAGTGGGTCTTTAAATCATCTAACATACCTAATCTCGGCCTGTCTTTTTCCTTCCATTCCACCTTATATGACCTCTTTTAATAGACCTTCCCCCCTTAGAATGTGTCCTATCCATCTCTTCTTCCTATTTCGTAATACATTTATCAACTGTCTATCTGTGCCAACTCTCTCCAGGACTTCCTCATTTGTAGCCTTTTGAGTTCAGCTAATCCTCTCCATTCTTCTCCAAATCCACACTTCCAATGCCTCCAGTTTCCTAATAGCTTCCTTCCTTAAGGTCCATGTTTCACATCCATACAATAGCATGGTCCAAACCAAAGTTTTCACTATCTTTATCTTTGTGTCTTTCTTTAGAATTTTTGTTAATAGTTCTTTTTTACTACCAAAGGCCGCTTTTGCTTGTGCAATCCGACTGCATATTTCCGTCTCACATTTCCCATCATCGGTTATAGTATGACCCAAATATTTGAAACTCCTTACCTGTTCCAATTTCGTACCATTTATTGTGATATTAACTTCACCTTTATTATTGGACACTGTCATAACCTTGGTCATTTTTATATTAATCTTCATGCCATATCTTAGGGCCGTATCATTCAGCCTATCCATTATCTTCTGCAATCCAATCTCGCTACCCGCTACCATTCCTTAGTCATCTGCAAATCGTACATCTTGTAACAAATTTCCTCCTATTTTTATTCATTCTTCCAAGTCTTCCATGGCTTCCTCCATCATTGACTCAGCGTAAATGTTAAACTGCAGCGGTGAAATGCTACAACCTTGAATATGATCAATCTGGTATCTTCACTCGTTTCCGGTGCTTCCTGGTTTCTTCCATGTGTAACGCCTTCTCTTCTTATGTTTGAACCAAGTGTTGGACACCACTAATCTCATTCTATTGCAAAAGTCAACCAATTTCTGTCCTGTCTCATTTCTTTTTCCTAGACCATATACCCCAACTTCATTTCCATCTCTCCCTTCACCCACCACCGCGTTCAAATCCCCCATAACTATCACTTGATCTGTGGCTTTTCGCCTTTAATCATTCCTTCTATTTTTTCGTAATAGAAGGAATAATTGGTAATTATCGCATAATTATGTGTAAGTACAATATAATTCCGTATAATTAGTATTTCTGACATCTCTCCTCACATTTAATAATATGTGCCAAAATACTATTTTATAAGTTCTATAAAATAGTATTTTATTTCTATCTTATCACCTATCTTATTTCTCTCAACGTTCATCATAGTTCACACTTAGTTTGTCTTTTTTCTGTTGCATTTGCTTGTTTGTATATTTTGAATGTAAACTCTACAGGGCTGAATGACCCTTTTTGGTGTTCTGATTAATTTACTTGAATTGCACTAATTCATCACGGATTTGCCCCGCAAACCATATATCTACGATTAATCTGTTCTCAGGATTGGCTGAACTGGGCACCATGTGTGACGCGTACAGAAGTTGTTCAATTATAAAGGACAGTGGCCTGAGTGCGGCCTACACGGTGGCTCATGAGCTTGGTCATGTGTATGTCCTTCTTCTCTAATTAATATTAATGACTTAATTTGTAAGTTAATTAATTAGCTAGTTAGTTTATTAATTAGGTAAGGACTATTAAATAGTCCTTACCTAATTATTAATTAGGTAAGGACTATTTAACAAATCTCTCGACTAGTCTCGGCTTTTGCTCAAAGCTCGTTCTTGGATGCCTTTTCTTTTTCATCTGTGCTACTCAAGTTTTCTCTCTCTCTCTCTCTCTCTCTTCTCTCTCTCTATCTCTCTCTCTCTCTCTCTCTCTCTCTCTCTCTCTCTATCATCATTCTATTTTTTGCGTCACATTCCTCTTCATTATTTTCTTGAAGTACTGTATAATTTACTCTCAAAGTTCTTTTTTCATTTCAACTCTCTTTCAAAATTAATCCTCTTGCTCACAATTTCTCAAGCGCTTTCTCTCTCTCAGTATCAAATTACATTTTGCTTCTATTTTAGTTCTTAAAATATTCTTACCCATGTCACGTATTGCAGTTAACTACAAGCATACATTGTGTGTCACTGACTTTTTACTGGATACGTTCTGGTTGAAGTACTAAGCAAATATTTCATCTCGTTTACTTTTCTTTTTAATATTTGTTTGAATTACCATGCATTGGTGAAAAAAGTCTTTATATTTGGACACATAATTAGCAGCAAATAAATGTAATTATTGTTTCTTCTCTGATTCTATCATCTTTACGCAGTTAAAATAATCGTATTTCATTGCTTTCTCAAATCAAATAGGCTATTTATAAGCCTGCATTGACCTTTACATGTTGAGAACTATTGATTCCCTTTGGAAAGCTCTGTAATCTTAACAGCAATCCTATTTAGTTAAAGTCATTAATCAAACAAAACGGTTATTTTAATTTATCACCTTTTCATTGTCTTTCTATTTCTCTATTTTATTCTACTAATATTTCAGATTCTCTGCGGCACCGACGAACGATGCAGGCGGGGGGAGGTGAGATGTACCACGTGATGGCCCCCACCCTCACCACGAGACCAAACCCTGGCTCTGGTCCGAGTGCAGCAAACCAAAATGACCGAGTTTTCGAGTATGTGTTGTCTCATCATTGGCTAAAACGGATTTTTCGTCGAGGTTTTTTCACGAAATTAAACGTAGGGCTTGATGTCGAATTTAACCAAAAACTACATAGAAAGTCATATACATATGAAATCTCTCTCATTCGTTTTAGAAAATTTTGTAGCAATTTATGGATCCTAAGCGCTCACCCCGAATGCCCTTTCTGATGTTGATTTGGTCTTAGTGCTTTAATCGCCTTCTACAACACATGCAGTCACCGGTGGTCTATCTAAACAACTCGGACGGTGAATCAAACACAACACACGGGGATCTCTTTGATATAAATATCTCTCTTATTGCTTATTTGTTTCATTTTATTTATTTGTAGTGCTGGGATGGGCGAATGTTTGAACGACTGCCTGTGGCCGCCAAGCGTTACCCTGTGTTAGAGCCCTGACCGAGGGCTATCAGCGACGAGCCGGCAGTGTCTACACATCTGACGATCAATGCTCTCAGGTCTTTGAACGTGGTTCAATACGATGCCCTATATGGTATGACATTGAATACTACCCTTTTTGACAACTTATTCATATCAATACCAAAATTAATGGCTTAAATATAACTACTTTGTGTAGTGGAAAGGAACCTTTTTAATAAAAATCTATACTATCTGTAGTTGGCAATGAATTATTAAATATACGAATCGAAGAAATTTATCGAAATTTTTTTGTTGTGAATTATATTATTATATTCTTACAATTATTTAACTGTTCTTGAGTAATAAGTATTCTGAGTTAGATGCAATGTGTTTTTATCAGCAATTATCTCTTCATATTTACTGGTTAAATTGGATCATTGTTCATTAAATTAATAATTTAGTGCAATACTATGTAAGCAGTTGATGACTGCTTTGAAAAATTGCAAAAGTATTTCATATGCATTTTGTAAATGATAGTTGGCAGCGTTTTAGAAATCACAGTGACTCTGGGTTGAAAATCTGAATCCCATACTAATGTAATCGGAAAGCTAGTGTTGGAGTATCTCTAATATGGTTGCTTTGTAACTTTGTAATGTGTTGCGTGTCTGTCCGGGTGAGTAACCGTAATTATTTATCAATTATATATATATATATATATATATATATATATGACGATATATATATATTATATATATATATATATATATATATATATATATATATAGCTTTTATTTCACCATTCAGGTAGCAAGACAAGAAACAAACTACAATACAATCGTACAAGTAACCACAGAAGTAGTGCTTAAAAAAATTAGACGCAAGCATACACTCAATCAATAAACTAAAAATGAATAACTAAACATTAATTGATTTCTAGCGAACGTTCAAAGTAGTTTCGCAATAATAACTTAAAGTCAAGTCTCTCAACTTGTAAGATCCCTAGCAAGGTACAGTTAGTTATATTAATAACGTTGACGCAGTATATATCAATCATTGGCAACAACTCTCCATTAAAACAATTAAAGTATTTACAAGTAGTATCAGAGAGACACAATTTCCTCAAAAAATTAAATCTTCTATTTGCAATCTTTAGTTCAATCGGCAATTGACCCAAAAAAAACTGACATTGATTAATTGTTTTCTTATCGAATGTACGAAATAACTTGCTATACAATTGAGAATAAGCATTTTCTAGGCTCTGAATCAGAGACTTTGCCAATTCTACACATTCAGAACCATACAGCAAAATAGGTATACAATATGATTCAACAAGTGAGATTACTGCAGAAGGTGCAGCGTTGCCCCCAATTTTGCTGAAGATAGCGTTAAGTGCCCTAAGAAATTTATGTTTACGATTTTGAATATTAATTTTGAAACTTTTTGATGACACCAAAACTAATCCCAAATAACGTATTTCATTAACCCACTCTATGCTTCTGTTATCAATTATCATATTAATGGGCTTAATATTATGTCTAGGACCAATTCTAATGCAGAATGTCTTACTGCAATTAACACTTAAACCTACATTAGTTAATTCATTTGTGCTGATTTCAATTAGGGACTGTAAATCTGTAACAGTCAACGATAATAATATTAAATCGTCCGCATACATAAGGGAATTGCAGCACAGAGAAGATACGAAACAACCAATTTTGGATTTTTCAAGCTTAACTAGCATATCATCGACACATACAGCAAACAAAATTGGAGATAAAATGCCGCCCTGTCTAACTCCCGAAGTAACGACAAAACTACTTGATACAGCATCATTCCACTTAACACGTGAATTTAATTTTCCGTACCAATTTAACAATAGTTCAATTAGCACTCTCGGTAATTTTCTGTTCATCAATTTGCAGAATAACATTTTGAAATTAATTTTGTCAAATGCTTTCGATACAGCTAACGAACAAATATTTACAGTAGAGCTTTTAGTTGTAAAATATTCAATAGTTTTTCTTAAAGAATAAATTGCGTTACTACATCCCACATTTTGATTAAAACCAAATTGACGAACGGATGTCAGGAAATAATTGCCTACATAACGCAATATACAACTTTCAAATATCTTGGACAGCATGCAACTAATTGTTATTCCTCTATAATTTTCAATTTTAACATGATCACATTTCCTATCACCCTTAGGAATCGGAATAATTATCCCCTCCCCAAAAGTAGCAGGAACATACTTTAATTCCACAATTAAGTTAAACGGCATAGTGATGCAACTGCAAACAATTGGATGAGCATATTGAAGATTTTCACATGCAATATTGTCCATTCCAGAGGCTTTGCCTTTCTTCAACTTGTTTATAACATCATCAACGGTAGCAACTTCAAATTTTATATCCAGATTATCGCCAATATAGTTGGAAAATCTTTCTTCAAAATTGTCTCCCAATTCAACTGAATTTTCGTTGTACAATTTTGACAAATATTCCGCGAAATTATTAGCAATTAAATTACTATCATTAATGTTATTAATTAAGGTGCAACATTTAGCCTTAGAAGCACCAAACTTTGCATTCCAAACATGCCAAAAAGTATTATTATCTTTATTTAAGAGGGCCTCATGCAGTGAGTTAGAGAGCTGACTTCTTTCAGTTTTTATTTTATTAGCTAAGAATGATCTATATTCACGTTTAGCCTTCGCTTTGGCTATATAGATATCTCCATATTTAGGACGTCCTGATTCTTTCCACACATTGTGAGTCTGAATAGATTTTTCTTTTAAGGTATTACCTTCGGCATCCTACCAATATTTGTAAAAAATTGATTTTTTTTACCTTAACATTTTCAGCAGCTGCTTTATTTAAACATAGAATTATGGTTTCATAAAAGTATTCTATAATATCATTGTTTGAAACATGACTAGAACGTGCACTCGATGCTGTAAAATGTTTCGTATTATGCCATAATGTTGAAAACAATGCATACGTAGAATCATAGTACAATTTCAAATCGCTGTGGTCCCAGCGCAAAACATTATTAAAGCGATTAACCTTAGGCCTACTCTGCTCTTGAACGAGGTGGTCCGTTGCTGATGTCACTTTACTCAGGTCAATACAATCACTGATAGTTAATAAGACAGGATTATGATCTGACATATTTAAAGGACTATCAATGATAATCTTGAACACTTATATAAAGATTCCTACTAATAATAAGTAGTCTATTAAACTGTATCTGCAGCTGCTTCATTGGAAAAAGTATAATCCAAGGAATCAGCGTTAGATAAAAAGTTATCACATGATTACCAATCACTTTGAGACATAAACTGTTTAAACGCAGTTACGGACCAGTCATTTTTTCCGCTTATGAGATTTAGATTTAAATCACCTCCTAAAACGACAATGCAATCATTAAACTCCTGAATTGCAATTTCAATTTCAGCCAGGGTATCGTTAAATATTTCTCTATCAGATTCTGTTTTAATATTTGGCAAATAAACATTTACAAATAAAGTTTTACCAATTACTATACAAACAAATCTCTCACACGCTTTAGTGCATTTTTATAAATTTAACTAAAGCAATTTTTATTAGCACTCCTACTCCTTGGACGCCCAATTAGAAGAGACGAGGAGACCTTATGTTCCATAGCGGAGAATCCGTAAAACATATAATTGTCAGACAATTTCTCAATTTTGTGCATATTGTCAGGAGTAAGCCAGAGTTCTTGTAAGAATATTAAATCTGATGTTATTGAATTATTGTTAGTATTGCAGAATGAATTTAAAAGCATTTTGCCTTGATTAAAACTGTGATAGTTGTAGGTCATAACGACTAGAGTACTATTAATACTATTCAACGCGGCCATTGTTATATTCATCTGTCACAGTTTCGCTTACTACATCCAATTCAATTGCACTACTACACGCAGAATGAACAATGGCTGACGTATTGGCTTTCAGTGCCTCCTGTAGGCCTACCGATTCCATTTCTAAGTCAGCATCGCTTTCATTGTCTCTATTAATATTAACATTGGACTGGGCTGTCTCAGATTTCTCATTCACAACACCAGGTGCAAGAATATCAGCTGTCATCGTAATGTTCGTGTTACCAGCTGCTGCAGATTTGAGTGAATTTACAGCTATTGCGGAACTATCATTCACAAAGGCATTATCAGTCAGATCGATTAATTGTTCTACTGTAATTGACTCTGGCTTGTATCTCCATTTGCAAACAATAATTCCGATCGGCCAAGAAGATTTCAGCAATAACGTGGATTCGTGTTTCTTATCGATGGCTAACTTAAAAGACCGCGATGTTTGATTAGTCTTCGTAACATCAAAGCAAAACAATACCTTGATGTTAAGTCTCTCACACTGCTTCCTGATATCGGCAACCTCATGTTCTTTCCTAACATTTTATATGCCGAATACAGATTTTTCAGCTGTCGGACCATTCGGAGTGGCAGCTTTAATCATACCAGATTTGGCGTTTCCCACAACTTTCGCCTCAGTCGAAGTAGGCCTTGAGGCTACAGCTTGCTTACGAGTTCCTACCGTATGAGTATTGCGTGAAACTGTTTCACGAGTCACTACAACCTGAGCGTAAGAATTTTTGGACGCCGTGTTATTACGCTTTTGCTGACTGTCGCTCGCTAGCACTGAGTCTATGGGCGAGATGTTAGCGGCAGCAGCAGATCTCTGCTTTCGACTACGATATAAAACGAATCCATTGTCATCAGATTCCGAAACTTTAGGTGTCACAGTTACTGAACCCCAGTGTTGCACTTCGCTACCTGTAGATTGAATGACTTCATTTTCAGCTCGCGACGCATCACTGATTTCCACAGGCCTGCTTTCTGAAACTTTCACAGCAGCTGACTGACTTAGCATGTTTAGGCCTGATCCACCTGTACTGTTCTTAGATGTCGATACACTCCTGGACAGAATGAAATTATCTGACATCTGGCGAACTGACTGCAGAGAAGACATTGAGTTCTCACGAACCTCCTTAATGTAGTTTTCCAGTCTGCCTAATCTGGACCAGAGAAGATCCAGGTCCCCCTCCAGGAGCCTTGACGACGGTATGTGATCAGGATGATCCGCCACGAATAGGGGGAGACCACCCATGAGCCCCTGCTCATCCATGAAACACAGGATAGAAACGATATCATCAAACTCGACAGAGGCGTTCGAGTTGTTGTCACGTCTTTTCCTAATAGACATCGGAAAATTCGGAATATCCAATTTACCGACGGTATCCAATAGCAGTTTTTTTCGCAGAAACTATATCATCATGTTGAAAGAATTCCAAAATTACTGAGTTTAGAGTTTTATTAGCTGATTTACCTATCTTATTTGTTACGAAACATAACAAATTTGAAACAACTCATTCACGAGCAGCCGCCATGTTGGCAGCGTTACCACTTTTCTATATGTGTGCCTGGTATGTGCAATTGTATGCAGATTATATGTGTATATGTGATTGGCCGGTAAATGCAATTGTAAACGGACAATATGTATATTTATATGTGGCTGATATGTGTAGTTGTAGCCTACAACAAATATTTGAATTTATGTGTGGCAGATATGTGAAATTGTATAAGAAAATATGTGTATTTATGTGCGGTTGGTATGTGTAATAGTGTCTAGCCGATTTGTGTTTACTACGTGTAGCCGGTGTGTAAAAGACTTTGGTGCACCAGTCCAGACTTTGAGAGAACCGGATGTAGAACTCAGCACATGCCTTGGGCCGACGGAACACCCTGCAACAATAAAAACGATGATGTAAGTTTGAAATAGCAAAAAAAATAAAATCTCTTTTTCTTTTCTTTTTCCTCTCTTTATTATTCTTTCGGTTTATTTTTCAGTTTCTTTCCATCTCTCATTATTATTAAGTCTCTCAGTTTCTCTTTGGCATCTATTCTGTGTATCTTTCTGATTCTCTCTCTCTCTCTCTCTCTCTCTCTCTCTCTCTCTCTCTTTCTTTCCTGAATATACATTACAAGTGGTCAGTCTTTCTTTCGTACCCCTTTCTTTATATTTGTTTTCTTATCTCGCTATACGCTATATTTTGTTATGTTATGCTATGACGCTATGTTTTGTGTTTAGTGATGCTTATAGAATATACTATGACGTAATGTTTTGTGTTTAGTGGTGCTATAGGATTTGCTATGACGCTATGTTTTGTGTTTAGTGGTGCTATAGGATTTGCTATGACGCTATGTTTTGTGTTTAGTGGTGCTATAGGATATACTATGACGCTATGTTTTGTGTTTAGTGGTGCTACAGGGGGCAGTGTATACCCAAGACGATATACGCCCCGGTAGATGGGGATTGGGGCGAGTGGCAGCCATACGGTCAGTGCACAAGAACCTGTGGTGGGGGCATTCAGCAATCTGTCAGACTGTGCAATAACCCACCGTATTTATCTTATTTTGTATTGATTGATTTAATTTTTGTAATAATTCTTCATAAGTACATCATGCCAGTTAAATAATTTTAAACAAGTAATAATGATATGTACTGTAATAGTGATCTGTAAAGATAGTGAAAACTTTGGTTTGGACCACGCTATTGTATGGATGTGAGACATGGACCTTAAGGAAGGAAGATATTAGGAAACTGTAGGCGTTAGAAATGCGGATATGGAGAAGAATGGAGAGGATTAGCTGGATTCGAAAGGTTACAAATGAGGAAGTCCTGGAGAGAGTTGTCACAGATAGACAGTTGATAAATGTATTAAGAAATAGGAAGAAGATATGCATAGGACACATTCTAAGGGGGAAGGTCTATTAAAAGAGGTCATAGAAGGTAGAATGGAAGGAAAAAGAGGCAGGGGTAGGCCGAGATTAGGTATGTTAGATGATATAAAGACCCACTCATATGTGGAAATAAAGAGGAAGGCGGAAGACAGAGAAGAGTAGAGGCGTTATATACCATGGATCTGCCAGTAGGCAATGCACTAAGAGAGAGAGAGAGAGAGAGAGACTGTAATAGAGGCTATGTCTCTGTATGACATGTAGAATTGTAGATGTACTAATGGTCGACTGTAATAGAGGTAATGTCTATGGATTGAATGTAATAATATTCGACTGTAATGGAGGTAATGTCTGGTAATGTCTATGCATTAGCTGTAATAATGATTGAGTGTAATACAAGTAATGTCTATGTATTGGAGGCAATAATGATAGACTATAATTGAGGATAATTTTGTAATGACATGTAGTAACATTTATTACATGTAATATCTTGTAATATTGATCTACTGTACTAGAGACTATGTTCTTATATTAAAAAGATATGCACGGTTGAGATTAATGATCCTTTGTATGCTCTAGAAGAGCGTCAAGACTAACAGAGAGTAGAAATATATATATATTCTTTGTTCACCAAGCAAGTGGCAGTATTACAAGAAAGGAAAATTGGACAATAACTGAATTATGCAAACAAAAGAAATATAAAAGAATTAGATTTACCTGTGAATTAACTATACGGTCATTTTGCTACATATACTAGAAACATCATAGCGGCAAAATACTTTCAAAATATTTCCAAAATTTTTATCTAATCTTAGTATTAGAGTCATTACTCTGAATGCCATATTTAGTTTGTAGAGTGAAATAATCTTCATAATTCAGATGATCTATGTCCAACTTATCATCCAAGCAAGTAGACAGGATCAGACTACGCAATATATGTACCTTAGATCTGACAGTTGGCAGAACACTAGAGACAGAGAGAGAGAGTGGGAGTACCTAACTTAGCTTGCTGATATTGACCTATTTCAGACCAGAGCACGGGGGCAAGTATTGCATAGGGCGCAGAGTCAAATTTCGATCCTGCAACCATGACGTAAGTATTAATAGATTTACTCATTATATGAGAATTACTCCTTTCTTCAGAATGGACCAATAAAAGAATAATGAATTTCGAGAATTCTGTCCTTTCTTTTTCTTGCCATGGATCTGCCAGTAGGCAGTACACTAAGAGAGAGAGAGAGAGAGAGAGAGAGAGAGAGAGAGAGAGAGAGATGAGAATTGGTAAATTGCTTTAATTCATGCTATTAAAGAATTTAATTGAGTTAGCGCCTGAATTACCAGTTTTGGTCTAATATTGTAATTAGGCTGCTAGGCACTTAAATGTGTATAGTTGTTATTGTTGTATTAGGAATGCCCGCCTTTAAATGTGTATTCTTGTTGTTGTTGTTGTATTAGGAATGCCCATATTTAAATGTGTATTGTTGTTGTTGATTTTGTATTTGGAATGCTCTTCTTTATATGTATATTGTTGTTGTTGTTGCATTAGGAATGCCCACCCGAGTCGATGGACTTCAGAGAGCAGCAGTGCTCGGCGTTCAACGGCAAGCACTTCAACATCAACGGGCTGGGCACTGACGTGTCCTGGGTGGCCAAGTACACCGGAAGTGAGTCTTGTTCGGCTTCAGTACTATATTGTTAGGTTAAAAAGTTCAACACACTCCGTGGTGAAAACTATATATGACAAATGATCATCTTTTATCTCTTTGAGCTCTCCTATTCGACCATTGCACATGAACTGAGACCAACACGTAAACCTCCATTCCATTAGTACCCTTCCTCGGACTGACTTCCTGGATTTTGGCTTGCACCGTTTTTGGACCCCACACTCTGCTCATCGGATTTGATTTGATAGCATAGTGCTTACTGTTGTCGTGGACGACAGTAGCATTCTAATTCTGTTGTTGTTGTTGTTTTTTTCTATCATTTCTAATACCACATGGTTAATCGTTAAGCAGTTTAGTCAATTATAGAGTTTTCCAGTCATGTTAATATGCAAGATTCCACTCTCTGATATTTCATTAGCTGTAATAATGATTGCTGAGTCAGGAATGATCCCAGGACCTCAGGAACAACCGTTTAAAATTTTGTGATCCTACCATGTACACATTGATTAATTTAGACTTTCTAGCTTATACTGTATTCCGTGTGTAATTACACAGATGGGATCCCTATTGCAGTGTATACTTTATTTTGTTTAAATATATTAAACTATACTAACAGGTTGAGATAGGAAGAGTAAGAGCGAGAGAGATAGAAATAGATGAAATGGATGAAAGAAAAATAAGACAATTAATGGAACAAGCGAGAGAAGAGAGAGAGAGAGCCAACAAAAACGAGAATCTATGCGCATAAAATTACTAAATTTTTGAATTTGAACTGTAATTAGAAATTCTAAAACGTGTATTTGTTATGAAAACATTTCATTTAAGTAGCAACTTGAGTATTATTATAGTTCCATACAACTGCTAAGCTATCTTAGTTCTTTACCTACTATGCACTTTTTTAGTTCCGTGCTTACTGCAATGATGAAAAATTGCTGACAATATCAGTGTTGGAATGGGTCTTTGTGAAATAGAGTAGTCGTTAACTGAATGTGTCTGATATTATGTTTCAGTTGCAACAATAGACCGCTGCAAGCTGTTCTGTCGAGTGTCTTCGAGTACTGCGTACTATCAGCTGGCAGAGAAAGTTATCGACGGTACGAAGTGTGCGCCTGATACTACAGACGTGTGCATCATGGGACACTGTAAGGTGTGTATCTCTCTCCTCTCTATCTCTCTCTCTCTCTCTTAGTGCACTCTCTACTGACACGATCATGGTATACAACGCCTCCACTCATTTCTATCTTCCGTTTTCCTATTCAAGTCCACATATAGTGTATGGTAATATATAGTATATAGTATATATATATACTTTTAAATTATTTATAATATTCCTTTTAATACCATTATTCTTTGGGATTCTGCTTAATATGCTGTATATTATGCTCTATGCTCTGTTAAACATTAAACACTAAGCAAGTCATTTGACTTTGGCTGATTGATTATACAGTATCTTGACTTCTCACTATACATAATTCTGCTAAAGCTGCTATACAGTGCAACTCTATACAAATGTGCTTATACGTATGGATTACTTGGTGACAAGACATCTCTATAGTTTATAATACTACATACATGTTTAAAATTGTTTACTAGCATATTTACATACAATTACAATTATAATTACATGCTAGCATAATTACATAAATTATAATTGCATAGAGTGTAATTACATACAAGCATAACTGCATACAAGCATAATTACATTCAAGTGTAATTACATGCAAGCATAATTACATAAATTAAAATTTATTTCATACAAGTATAATTACATACAAGGAAAAGAAAACCCACAAATGGAAATATTTGTGGATGTAATAGAAAGCCGGATGTGACCACCACCTGGGATCTGAGACTAAGAAGGACAAATGCGGTGTATGTGGAGGTGACAACACAAACTGTAAACAGATCACTGTACCCTGGAGGCCGTCAAAGAGGGTGGAATATGGTGGGTCCATTCTGTAGATTTCTAATTGTTTTACTTGTAAAAATATCTATACGATTTACCATTTAACACCTATATAATTTAGCCTTTAACAAGTAGCTATAATATTAAATGAACAAGAACCTATGGTATTAAATGAAGAGTTAAATAAATACCCATTGGTAAATGCTACGTTACTTTATGAACAAGTGAGCAGCAAAATTACTCAATATTATGAAATTTAAACGACACAGGTAATAGCCTATATCTAAATTTCCATTGTCGACCTACGCTGCCGTATTTTTTGTGGGATTTCAACCCTTGAGAAAGTAGAGAGATTACTTTGCTGCTATAGTTCCAGATTCTTCAAATGTTATTGGTAAAAGGATGCGCACACTTTATATTAAACCGGATTTAATCATTTCTCTGCTCTAGCCGTTTTGCACAGCAAGATTAAATTATATGATTTAAGCTTTTATAGTAAAATGCTTGCTGGTGTATTTCCAGACTGAGTCACCTTTGACATCATCATGGATAAGAAGCCGATCGGTTATTAGATATTTATTCATCATCATCATCTTCTCGTTAATCCAAGTTTAACTAGTGTCGGGATTAGACAACTTTGTAGCATTTTAATTTGTCATTGTCTGATATTGTATTGCAGTGCATGGTATTATATTACTTTGCATTATATTATATTACATTGCATTGTATTGTATTTTGTTATATTGCATTGTTGTATCTTTAGGTTACAACCGAGTTGTAGTTATACCTAAGGGGGCGACTAACATCGAAATACGACAATACAGTGTTACTAACAGTAAAGACGATGACACGTATCTCGGTAAGACAAAACATTTGAATATTCAAAAATTAACATTAAAATATTCATAGACATTATTTATAATTGTCTAATTTCGCAAACCTTCGGCGGCTTTTTATGTATTTACTATATGCTGAAGTCCATAAATTTGTTTAATTAGTTATTTAATGCGTTGATTTTGATTCGTATGTTTAATTGTGGATTATAATTTCGTACTAAGTGTTGTGTTGCTATAATTAGTAGAATCTGAACGCAAATTCGCTTTTACCATGGATTCATATGTACCGATAACCTTCGAGACAGTCCAATGATTTTTACTCATTTTGGACTCAGTTTTTGCTTAGTGACGATGAAAACTTAGTAGATTTTCTCAAATATTGCTAGATAGTAGAATGTCCTAAATATTCAAGTTATTATTACTGTGCAAGTTATTGCATACTATTGTGGATTAATCTAATGGATTAAATTAATTGTGGATTCAATCCAGAACTTGTTGCTGTATTTGTGTCAGTATTTTAGTATTTGAATAATGGTTGTTTTAGGATTGAATTCAAAAAAGTATTGTGATTGTTTTACGTATCTGTATATTTTTGGAAACAGGTATTTTCGGATACTTATATCTATTTATAAGAAAAACGTTGATCTACTATGGAGAAAAATTATCATTATTGCCATAAATTAATATTAATAAACATTACTAAACATGACTATTTTTAAGTATTTTAGATATTTAAAAATTAATAATTATTTAAATGTATTTGTTTTTATTGCCTCATGTATCTCAGCGCTTTTGGATTCGAGGGGACAATACATCTTGAACGGTAACTTCATCGTCAGTGCCTTCCATAAGGAGATCCATGTGTCCGGGGTTATACTGGAATACACCGGATCAGCCACCGCTGTGGAGAAGATTAACGGAACAGGAATGATCAATGAGGATTTAACTGTTGAGGTTGATCCATGCATTCAATTAAATAATCTATCAAGCAGTCAGTTAATCAATCAGTCAAACAATCAGGAAGACAATCAATCAAGCAATCAGTTAAGCAATTCAAATAGAGTGTTACTGTGATCCATGACATCATTGAACAGTCAATCTGTAACTTAGTAAGACAATCACATTGAGCGGTTAATTCATTGCTTAGTAATTCAATCAATCGATCAAACAATCAATCTACACTTGAAAATTTAAATTCGTGTACAAATTTGTGCATTATTCTGATTCTAGAGATCTAGCAGTACTTTCGATCTCACTTCTCTTGTTTGATAGTGCGTGCAGATTAATATTTTTCCACTTGCCCTTGTACCATGGAATGTGGGCACCTTGTTTCCAGCATGCTGTCCAGATCTGGAATTCGATTCCTTTCCTCATCCACTCCTGATCAACCTTTCCTACTTTGCGAACAGTTTCATAAGCGGTTAAAAGCTTTTTCTCTTCCATTTTTCTTATCCGCCTAATGTCCATTAACAGATACGATCGCACAAACTTCAATTATTCTAGTTCCCTTTCTTGTACTTATTACCCAGATTTTGGTAGCGGTTTATGGATCACCCACATGCTGCTCATCGGTTTTGATTTGGTTCCACGGTGCTCAATGTTGTCATAGACAACAGTAGCACTCTAACGTATTGTTGCTGTTATTGTTGTTGTGCGCATTTCGGCTAAATATATATTACTCCATTGTTTTCTCATTATATTTTTATAAATTTTTTCTCGCTAGCCCCTTCTATTCAACTAATGCTGATGTTGATGTCAGCCGCAGTATCTGTTAAAATTGATATTAGCGACGGGAACTCCAAAGATTTCAACCCCACATATACTGACCTGTAGTCTGAGTCTTAGGCTAATATTCGTATCACGTGCTAAGCCAGTTTCTGATATCTACTTCCTTTTATTTTTTATCCTTTATTTATTATGATTAATTAGTTATTAATTAATTTATTTTTTATTATTAATTTATATTATTTAATATAAATATTAATTTATATTAATATAATATTAATAATAATAATAATAATAATAAAATTATAATAATAATAATAGTAATAATATAATAATAATATGTGATTTATATACATATTAATTGATATTAATTTACATTTAATTTATTAACTTATTATTATTATTATTAGTTAATTTATTTATTATTATTATTTATTATTATTGTTTTATTATTATAATTTTTATTTGTTATTTTTCCTTTTATTTACGCTTTACGTTTTTGATATCCGCTGAAACCGGAGAATAATTTCCTTTGATATCGATACATTTCAGGTGTTGACGGTGGGAGATATGCAGCACCCACCTAACATCATGTACCAGTACACGGTGAGGGTGGATGACAGAGCGAGGACAGTGGCTCGTAGCGTAGAGCCTTACATGTGGAGCTCTAACACACTGCGCTTCAGTCGCTGCAGTCAAATCTGTCAGGGTAAATTACGCCTACTATCTAAATTGAGAAATAAATTAATAATAAATATCGTCTCTGTATATATTTGTGTTAAATGCTCTTAGATATTTACACTTCGTCATCATCTTCTTCTCTTGAATCTCAGTTTAACTAGGGTCGGGATAGTATTATTGTTATTATTATGAACAACGAAAACTTATATAGCAGTGTCATGGCCGAACTCGCTCTTCGAGATTACTTTACAGAAAGAGTCCAATAATAATAATAATCTAAATAACAATTACATTAAGTTAATATCTAAACTAGTAAGAAATGTCTACATATGAGTGGAATTTTATACCATCCAGATATGAATAGACCTTCTCCACTCCTCTCTTTCCCACATCATGTCATCCATCAATCCCTGTTTTTCATTTCTCTTTCAATGACGGCGTCCTACGTCAGTTGTGGTCTATCTCTGTTTAAATTAACTCCCAACTCCTCCTTACGAACGCCATCAAAACATCATACTCTGCTTTATCACTATATGATCATTCTTAAACACCTAGGAATAAATAATTAATTTAGATAAGGGATATGACGTAACGGTTAGAATGTTCACGTCGGAAGCTAGTGGCCTTGGTTCGAAGCCCAGGTCAGTTAGCAACAAATAGGTCCCTAGACCCCCTCGAAGGTTGTTCATATATCGTATCTCGCTGCCAATTGGCGCTATCAACAGCAAATATGCGATTTATCATGGCCTGTAAAGCAGTCTCGAAGTTACCGTCCATGATACTGATATAGAAATGGTCGTTGTAAAAATATCCAATCGTTTACCAAAATACCGGAGTTTTACATGTACACAAACTATAACTGCTGTCATTGAGCAAGTACTATTTAATTGTCTGTTTCTATATTGCCTTGATAATGTAAAACATGCAGTGACCGCATTTTTCTGAGAAGTTGAAAAGTTAACAAGTCTATATCTAAAATAACTTTCAGGCACGAAGGTGCGTCACGCGGTGTGTGTGAGTAGATACAATGGAGCGATTGTTTCACCTCAACATTGCCAATATCTTGAGAAACCTGAGGATGCTGTCATTCCTTGTCACACTACTTGTAAGCTAAGGTAAGTCTTTATCCGTTCCCGTTACTCCACTCCATCTCTGCGTTCGTTCTTGACATCATCCTTGTATGAGGAAACGGACGTTAAACCTTTATTATTATTATTATTTTACCTTTATATTATCTTGTTGTAGAGCAGTCATCTGCTCGGGTTTTGAATCCTGTATTCTCTGATTTCTTCCTCTCTCCAGCTAAAATCGCCATCACTCTGGATTTAGACGCTGCGATATTATCTGCTTTATATTTAGTCAATGCTACCTGCAATCTACACGTATAATTTGTGCTATCTGGAATAAAAGATAGAATTATTATCAAAACGGATAATATATATGTATATTGTTCGTAGGCAAGCCCTGCTATACCTACGCACCATTGTCGGTATAGTAGGGCTTGCCCGCTATGTTGGCTCAGATACTATACGTATTAGAGCTCCCAATTAGCTAGAGTTTCCTCCAAAAGGGCATAATCCACTTTCATTAGTACAGTATAATTTTATCTCTATTATAATTCAATTGTGAGTTTATTACTAATTACCAATAACTATGTTTATACAGTGACATACACAAACAAGGCCGTCAAAGAGGTCACAAGTAACCTATCTAGTTGACCACCCATCCATCCTACAAATTGAAAAATAACTAGGCAAGCGAAATAAGCATGCAATACAAGTAAAAGAAATTTCAGTTGATAAAGTATTAGTAGGAACTATTCTGAATGTGTGGATTTATATTCGTTATTATTAGTTGGGAGGTTATACCAGCCAGTGAGTGTTCAGCCAGATGTAACGAGATAGGGGTGATGAAGCAGGAAGTCAGGTGTAAAAAAGAATCCACGACCCCGGACTCTCCCAACTCCAGCCGTAATCACGTAGACCAATCCCGAGCGTCCTACATATCCGTCGATCAGTGCTCCCACCTTCCGGATAGACCATCCGACACTGTATCGTGTCGTGGGTCCTGCCTGGATACTCGCTGGATTTATACGGAGTGGTCCCAGGTGGGACTTGTGGAAGCTTTGATATAAATAATATAAATAATAATAATAATAATATAATAATAAAAAATTTAAAAATTTTAAAAGTTTAAAAAGTTAAAAATTTAAATAGAAATTGACCAATTGAAAGCTATTTTCTTTCGCTATAGACGACTAGTGGAGCCAGAGAGAAAAGATATTTGATAGGAATTAAGATTAGTTGTCCATGTTGAAGTGATAGATCTTTAAAATGTTAGTCTCTCTTGTTAGACATTGACGATGAGTTATAGGCTTTAGACACAAAGGATCAAAGGGTAAAATTAAAACAAATTATTAGATACTAAGATATTACAAAAAAGCTGTAGATATTGAAAATTAATTGATTACAGATAAGCCCAAAATATCATCATCATCGTCTTCTCTTGAATCCCAGTTTAAGTAGGGTCGGGTTTAGAAAAATTCAAAATTTAAAATTTAAAAGATTAATTTTTCTAAAAATTGTAAGCATTAAAAAGGTTAAATTATTATCATATTAATTAGGTATTTTAATAGATAAGATGACGGAATGCCGTAATATTCCAAGTCTTTCAATTAATTAATTAATTGAATTGATTTATATATTAATTGTTTGATTGAATATCTTAATTAATTGATTTCCTGATTGATTGATTGAGTAATAGATGTTGGATTCATTGATTTGTTTATTGATTGAATGACTGTTGATTGAATGACTGACTGATTGATTAATTGATTTATTTATTTAATTATTTATTGATTGATTGATTTATTTATTGATTATTTGATTGATTGATGATTGATCGATTAATTGATTGATTGACTGCCTGACTGACTGATTGATTGACTGACTGACTCACTGATTTATTGATATGCTCAGTGCTCGAGGTCATGCGCTGGGGGGGAGCAGTATCGTAACGTGACGTGCTGGACGGGAGATGGAGTGAGAGTGACGGATGATCGCTGTGTCGAGTCCGAGAGGAAGTCCATGAGGAGGCAGTGCGCCACCGTCGAGTGTCCCAGATGGATTGAGGGCCAGTGGTCAGGGGTAAGCATCTGCATCCAATTATTATTAATAATTAGTAATTAATATTAATAATTATTGTTTTAATTATTATTAATAATTATTATTTTACTCTTTATATAATACATTATTTATTATTAATAATAATTTTAATTTTTGAGATCATTTTTTAGATTACTTTTATATAATACCATATTTATTAATAATAACTATTTTACTTTTTGAAATATTATAGGTGGCAGGTCCAAGGTAAATGTTCGTACTTGCAGTTCTATGCTTTGACGAAGCAATATGCATCTTAAACCTACCAATTAAGAGAATAAATATTAACAAATTTACATACTTAAAGTGGACATAGAGTATGCATAGTAGAATTAGGTTTCTTATAATAAATAAAATAATTAACAATAGTTGATTAAAGTCTAAAAGGAAAAAGCAGAGTGTATAGTCAGTTTCCTGTCTCTAAAGCATGTCAGGGATTGGTAGATCACTGGATTTGAATCCAGCACCTAGTGATCCACAGTAGGATACTTACCGACATGACACCAACTCAGCCCCAATAATATACCAACAATAAGATCTTAAATTAGTAAAATTAGTAAAAAGATGAAATAACTTATAGGATCTATGTCAATCTAATGACGAAATCCCTATTGTTACAAATAAAATCTACTCGTTGGTAGGACAAATATAATTCCACAATTTCGCAATATTTTAAGCCAGTTACCCAATAAAATTCGCTTTCGGCTATTCGTCAGCTGTGTTAATTTATCTGTGACAAATTTCAACGTTCCAATTTAATCTAAGCAACATCTTATTTCCAATCTAATTATAATTTCTAGTTCATGGCGCCACACGGCTTTCCAAGTACTACATATTAATCATCATTTTCTTACCTTGAATCTCAGGGTTTCTAGGGTCAGGATACGAATAGATCTTCACTGTTCCATTTGTTTTATAAAATTTTGTAGTAATTTTTGGATCCTAGAAGCTCTCCAACCGAATGCCCTTTCTGACGTTGGTTTAGACTTCATGCTACATGTTAATGTTGTTGCTATATAGCCTTTTAAATAAAATTACATAGCAGGCATAATGCTCAAAATCATTCTTTAATATTAGTAAATGTTATTTAATACTTAATAAATATTAATGCTATCGTTTCAGTGCTCGGTGACGTGTGGAACGGGATTCCTCTATCGATCTGTCACGTGTCAACAGAGTGGTTCCGTGGTGGACAAGTCCTTGTGTGATCATAACACCGAGCCAAGGTCAAGGTCAGCGTGTCAGGCTGTAGCCTGTCCTGTCTGGAACTATGGGACGTGGAGTCCAGTAAGTTCAATCAATAAATTTGTAATCAGCTCAAATTCTCACCAGCTAATCAATTAAATCAATTCATTCAGCTGCCCAAATTATCAATCACGTTAATTGTTAGTCACGTGTACTAACTGTTTGCCCGTGTCGTGTCCGAGCCACTGAAGACTAGATCAATCGTAAACTTCATGTGTCGTAAGATGTCACTAAGTAAGAACTGAGGAAGCCATAGGAAACAACTATAGCCATAACTTCAGATACCATATTTTTCCGAATTCATAAGGTTGCTTGACCATGCGGATAAGGTGCTGTCAAACGTTTTAATGGGTGGAAACCTTTGTGGAGCTTGAAAATAGAGTGCCAATAGGAATTCTTCTTCTTCTAGTGGACAGTCTAACGGCAGGTCTATAGCATATAACTCGTCTAACCAATTCATCCTCAGCTTTTCTTTTCAAATCTATATAAGAATTTGTTATCAAATCATCCAACGTCCCATGTCTTGGTCTGCTTCTTAATTCTTTTCCCCTGCAATCTACCTTCTGCTACATCTTTCAGCAAACCATTTCCCCTTATACTATGTCCTATCCAGCTTTTCTTTCTATTTCTTATCACGTCTATTAACTGTCTCGCTATATCGACCCTTTCAAGAACTTTGTCTTTTATTTAGTTCCGTATGCTATTTAATCATGGGGAATTTTGTGTACCTTGTGTTTTGATACTTTGTGCCTAGTGTTGTGATACTTTGTGCCTAGTGTTTTGATACTTTGTGCCTAGTGTTTTGATACTTTGTACCTAGTGTTGTGATACTTTGTGCCTAGTGTTGTGATACTTTGTGCCTAGTGTTTTGATACTTTGTGCCTAGTGTTGTGATACTTTATGCCTAGTGTTGTGATACTTTGTGCCTAGTGTTGTAATACTCTTTGCCTAATGTTGTGGTACTTTGTGCCTAGTGCTCAGTCACTTGTGGTGCCGGAGAGAGAAGGAGGCTGGTTCAGTGCCTAACAGCTAACGGGGGGCTACTGGACAGTAGCATGTGTGATGCTGGCTCTAAGCCCGGGGAGAGAACCCCCTGTCGTCTACTGTCCTGCCCGCCACGAACCACCCCGGCCCCCCCGTCACCTAAACCCCCCGTGGCTCCCCTCACACAACCACCACCGGTGGAGAGAAGGAGAGAGACAGAAATTTTCTGGAGGACAGGTGGATGGACAGAGGTAAGATGAGCTTAATTGAACACATTGTTCTACAGTGTTCACTCAATGCTCATACAAACATCATCGTCGTAAACAATTAATAGTTAGTTAGTTGATTTTATAAGCGTACCATACAACAGCAATAATAATAATAATTATTATAATAATAATAATAATAATAATAATCATCATCATCATCATCATCATTATTTAATTAGTCAAATTGACGTTAAACTTCGAATGTATTTAAATACCTAAACATTTTAATAGTAACAGCCCAATAGCTGAATCGTTGTTTGTATTGTTGTTGTTGTTGTTGATGTTATTAAAAGCCAATTTTAACCTTCCTATAGAGGTCTCGATGATACATAATTTATATTAGTAATAACCTATTTTGATATTTATTTCGTTATATTTTATTGTTGTGTGATTGCTTTTTTTATTTATTCTACTTGTTCGAGCTCTATTAGGCATCACATTGTGGACACTAGAGTAGTCTCTCCAACTTTATTCCTCCACTGATCTCGCTCAATCACAGAACCATACATATCACCATCCGCTTTTTATTTATTGATTGCTGTATTGATTGCATTATTGATTGATTAATTGATTGATTGATTGATTGGTTCGTTCGTTCGTTCGTTGGTTGATTAATTCATTGCTTGATTGATTGTTTAATTGGTTGTTGCTTGATTGATTGATTGTTTAATTAATTGATTTATTTATTTATTAATCAATTGATTGATTGATTGACACGCTCAGTGTTCAGCGTCGTGTGGAACTGGTCACAGGGAGAGATATGTTAGTTGCAGGGACAGAGAAGGCAGGATCGCTCCTGACTCTGCCTGTAGACATCTCAACAGACCCGCAGCCTCCGAGCAGTGTATGATCAGACCCTGTGGAGAGTGGAGAACCGGAGACTGGACTCAGGTAAGCTTATGTCTTCAATTCAATAAAATGCTATTCTAGTGCGGCCGGCGTTATTCCAGCGTCCCGTTATTCAGCGTTCCGCTATTCCAGCGTCACGTTATTCTAGCGTCACGATAGTCTAGCGTCACGTTATTTCAACGTCACGTTATCCCAGCGTCCCGTTATTCAATAGTCATGTTATTTTAGAGAAAATTTTACTACAACCATGTCATTGCAGTATTAGAACGTAACTCTCTAATAGCCAGTATGGTACTTAAATCTCTCATTCCTGTGACATTTTTTGTTTCTTTAGAATATGCATCTTTACTGATTGAATGCTTCTTTAAAAGCAAACTTAGAAATACGAGGAGTTCACATATATTCTAAAATATATTCAGGAATTTAGTATGTTTAATCATTGAATTAAATAATGATAACAATATTAATAATAATAATAATAATATTAAAGGTTTAACGTTCGTTTCCTCATACAAGAATGATGTCAGGGACGTCCTCCCATCACCTGTCACCACAAATCGATTCACCTCAAACATTCTGAAAGTACTAATATGCTTTCAGATCGATGCTTGACAAGTAGTAATTTATTTAATGATTACTGCATTAATTGGCTGACTGGTTAAGTGATTGATTGCAGTGTTCAAGGACATGTGGTCCCGATGGAGAAGAATCGCGATTTGTAGCCTGCACTATTCAACAACCCGGGGTCTCAGATATTATCGTGGATAACGGGCAGTGCGATCCAGCTTCTAGGCCTCCGTCAGTCCGTCGATGCAATATGGCGGACTGCCGTATTCTAGATCGTTCAGCCAATCACATTGAGCGACACAGCGACACATCTGTCAGAACCAATCAGCCGTCACATCACAAAACTGTAGGCGTGGCTAGATGGAGAATAGGGTCTTGGTCACCGGTATACAATCTATTGTTAAATTTGTTTACTGAATATTTCTGACTATCGGCATATAAAATTATGAAAGCAGACTCTAAGTATGAATATGTACCTTAGATATGCCACTTAGCCGAACACTAGATAAGGAGAGATAAATATAAGTCAGATTGAGCATCTCAATTCGCAATGAACCAATTAATAACTGTTGGAATAACGCCAAACTGTAAACTTTGTACACAACTCAAAATATAGTATTGAGTGAATGCTTAGTGTAGATTCAAGGATATCAATATATGTAGAAGGATTTTATTAGGCCTAATTATTTGTTTGACTGTTTGTGTTTATGTAAATTACTAACAGCTTTTCATCTGAAAATGTGACTTGCTAGAACTTATCTGTTTTAACTATCAGTGAGTGTGAGAAATTAATTGATTGACTCTTTCTTAGACTCATTTAATAATAGACTGGTAATTTGATTGAGTGCTTTATTGATTGATTGACTTAATTATGAAACAATTGATTGATTAGTGTTTAAGTACCTATCGGGCATGTTTAGCGATGAAGAGGCTAACAATTAATTAATTGATTGATTGATTGCTAATTAGTGCTCGAGTACTTGCCTGGCCGGAATTCAGATGAGACGTGTCGTATGTCAGGACGAGTGGGGCAATGACTCAGATAAATGTTCGTCAGCCAGTCAACCACCTGATCGACAGCCCTGCAATATGGGACCATGTCCTTTCTGGAACTACGGCGGCTGGGGAACGGTCAGACTTCTATAGACTTATATATATATATATATATATATATATATATATATATATATATATATATATATATATACATGTATATATATACATATATATGTATGTGTATATATATATATATATATATATATTCCTCTGTAACTACTTTATCACAGCTATATCTATTTCTTTCACTATGTTTGGACTGCCTGTGTTTGCATTGCTGTCTTTTAATGTATTATGTAAATATCTGCTGTTGTCATACTGTTATGAAATAAACGCAGAATGTTTAACGAATAAATCTAATAAGTAGTACTAAGTATGTCAATGTCGATTATTTGGCGTCTCTCTTAGATCATTTGATACGTTCTTATAGATGAAGATATATATGTTGCAGATTTCATGATATTAAATAACTTATCTTTAGTTCTGGTTTCATGAGCTGGATGCGCCTTGGCTTCCAAAAATGTATCATGGTGTTCTACGGTTGATGTTCTACAAACAAATTAGCATCGTGCATAGAATACGAAGGTGCAAAGAACCTTAAATTAATTAATTAATTATCCTGCGTGATGGCCACCAGTGAGGACATGTTGATCAACCTCTTATGGTGCATTGTTTATGTATAACATAAATTACGAAGAGATATTTTTTGTGTACAGTATTGAACAACGTAATATGGAGTGTATTATGTGTGTACAGTGTAGCGTATCATGTGGTGGGGTGTATTATATATGTACAGTGTAGCGTATCATGTGGTGGGGTGTATTATATGTGTACAGTGTAGCGTACAATGTGGTGGAGTGTATTATGTGTGTACAGTGAAGCGTATCATGTGATGGGTGTATTATGTGTGTACAGTGAAGCGTCTCATGTGATGTGGGTGTATTATATGTGTACAGTGAGAGAGAGAGATATATATGTGTTTATTTCAGCATCAACACCAAATCACTGACAAATACAAATAGAAATAAACATTTAAATGAAATAAAATTAAAAATTCCCAGAAGCACAGTGTGTCAAACAGAGTGTATGGAATGTATTATGTGTGTACAGTGCAGCGTATCATGTGGTGGGGTGTATTATGTGTGTACAGTGTAGCGTATCATGTGGTGGGGTGTATTATGTGTGTACAGTGTAGCTTATCATGTGGTGTGTTATGTGTGTACAATGTAGCTTATCATGTGGTGTATTATATGTGTACAGTGTAGCTTATCATGTGGTGGGGTGTACTATGTGTGTACAGTGTAGCGTATCATGTGGTGTATTATATGTGTACAGTAGCTTATCATGTGGTGGGGTGTATTATGTGTGTGCAATGCAGCGTATCATGTGGTGGGGTGTATTATGTGTGTAACAGTGTAGCGTATCATGTGGTGGGGTGTATTATATGTGTAACAGTGTAGCGTATCATGTGGTGTATTATATGTGTACAGTGTAGCGTATCGTGTGGTGGAGGTGTACAGAGAAGGATTGTACACTGTCAACTGCCTGACGGACAACTTCTGCCCGAGGCGAATTGTCTGGACTTTGCGCCCCCTAACTCTCAGCCTTGCTCCCTTCATCACTGCCCCTCTGATCAATCTAACCACGCCCCCAGACATGGTAACTGGGTCAAGGGAAACTGGTCTCCGGTAAGTTAATTTTCTATAACTATTGCTTTCCACATATCATCTGTCGGTGTGAAAGGATGCTTTAATTTTTTATTGAATTTTGGTTTTATTTAATAATAGTGACATTTTTATTTTTAAATGGCTCCTGCTTCTTACTGAGTTTATCATTTCTTCCATGCGCAATAGTGACTCTGTGAGTGTCTAATAACGATGGCTTTGAATACATGTATCCCGCATGGGTGTATCATACCATATACTTTCCAGTATATGATATAATGGCTGCATATCAAATGTCACAACATGTAGTAAACGTATTGCTGTACTTTTCAATAATTAAATGATATGCAACAAACATATTAAAGCTTGTTGCAATTATCATTAATTTTGTATTTTATTAATAATATGTTCAATCGCTAAATTGTATGGTATTCATGGTCTTCTTGTTTATCTATGTACCTTATGTGCTTCTTGAGTTACTTGTGCATTTTTAAGAAAATGCATTGTAACATTATGCATTTTCGTGCTCATTTCGGTTTAAATACTCTATATAATTTAATAAAAAAATGCATTTTTAACCAAACTTTCACATCCAGGTTATACTATTCATTCAATAATGATGTTTATGATTTAATTATAAACATATATATGTATGTATAACCAGCGTGTGAATGATCAGTTTGCGTTCGGTGTCTTCCTGCTTTCTTGTTTTCCGTAAATAATTTCTAAATATTAAGTTGCCTTCCACCCTGTACTGTTAATATCATTACGTGCTTTTATTTCGTTTTGTGCCAGTAGTGCTATTCAACACTTTTTAATTTTAAATTAGTTCTTAAGTTATCAAGTAAATATCAGAATCTATTACGAGAAAAATATTGTGGCTCTCTAAATATATATTATGCGTATTTTATGTTTTAGCATTTTAAAGCATTGAAAAATTATAATCAAGCAATTATTATTGCATTAAAGTTATTGTGCATTAGCTTTGTATTTTTCATTGCGCATAAAATTTATATCTATCAAGCTTTTGATTTATTTTCAATATTATTTAGATGTTAATCTTATATTTTGATTTTCTAAGACAACGCAAATAATCAAACAAAAAATCATCCGTTTGATGTTACATGTTTTTATTAATGAAACTGGCAGTACGACCTTTGACCTGCAGTTGGCAGTAAACTAGACTGATGACTAGAAAAGTTGTAGTTAAGTATAAATGGCTATTAAAATATTTGTTTCCGCCGGAAAGCCTGTCATGTGCTATTTGTTAGATCATCTTCATCATCATCCTCCCTAGAATCCAAGTTTAACCAGGGTCGGGAATTGACATTCTCCAATCCTCTCTGTTACCAATCACAAAATGCCCGTACCGTCCATTTGTTTACATTTTGTAGCAATTTCTGGAGCCTAGGCGCTTACCCACCTAATGCCCTCTCTGACGTTTGGTTTTATTCTTATTTCTATGTTGCCTTTTCTGACACGTGCAGGACAAGACTGGTCTATCCTCAAGCAGCCCGGATGCAACACTGGAATTTTCTAAATCAATAGTCTTAAAACGACTCACTTATTTATTCCATAAAGAGTACTCCTTCGATCAACACGTTTCAAAAAGCCAAATCCTCCACCAAAATCTCAGTGTTGATATTGATTCTAGTATGAAGATACTACGGCATCTCAGGTGGTTCTCAATACCATATCCTTTCATGTTTGGTCGTCTCTTAAAACAAAAGCCGACCAATCTCTGATATATTTAGCTCTCTACGAGAACAACCGTGGATTTCTCTTTGGATGGGTTTTTCTGTCATTTTATAATTTCTTCAAAACCAGTAACTTTTTGTTTCAGTATGATAGTCGAGCTCTGATAGCGAGGCGTACAAAGACTAAGCGAAATCGTTCAGATTTGATGGTAAAGAATTAGAACAAGTTCTGTGGCTTGGCAGTTGCTTGATTGATAAGTTATAGTAGCTTTTTGACAACTTTGCATTGCTTCAAATAGCTTTTTGACATACTGGGATATTATTATGTGTTGTAAACTCTGATGGTTATTGCTAGTAGTTATTGGCCTTACTTCTCCTCAGCACATTTCTTTTGCGGATTGATTAGTTTGGGTGAATTGATCTTTAGTGATGTGTGCTATGGGGACGTCCCTGACATCATCCCTGGATGAGGAAACAGACGTTTAAACTTCTGTTATATTGGATGATTTAACGCCACGATTGAAAGGAGGTTTAAATCTAGTGACGAGTTTCAACAGTTTCGTTAAAATTCAAATATAACCAAACAGCACATATATTACAGATTTGCAATTAGGAATATTTTTATCTTGAATTTTAATAGAAAATCAATTTACATAACCCCTACTTGCTTCATGATCGAGCAAAGTTGCCTAATTAGCAACAGACCATAGGTTTAATTTCCTGTCACTAATTTCACAGTGTGCCTTTTCTATTTTAAACTGACTCTTATAATTGACGAAATTTAACTTAGCGAACCTTTTTCCGAACCTTGTTCATATATATTCTATTTTGAGGAAAAATGACAGTTGTTTGTTTATTTGTTAACATTTGACTGAACAGCTTAGAGTATTTTATTGCTAACTATATATGTAGGCTATCTCAACATTTTGCAACGCTGAACCGTAATTAACATTAACGTTCTAGTTTTGTTTTGTTTTACTAACGGTGTTAGTTAATCTATGTTGTTTATTATTTGATAACTTTTATGCTTTTCACCGTCATTGTATACCGTGCTAATATTTTATATCGGGCCTCTTCAATTGCCAAACTCTTCTAATGCTATACAAAACACTAAAATATTTTGTTGTAGATTAATTACTTTTTATACTCATATATTGAAATCTAATGTTCTATTCATATTAAACTCTCCTTAATTATTATCTGACGAAGATGGGGTATGACAGGTTGTAATATTTCTGCGGCTTAGCTGCAGTATGAGTTTTAGTTTGAAATGACTAAACGTCTAAATTATACGTCGTCTGATACGGTTTCCTCCCACCACGAAACCACTTAAATCAGTGCAAGACTTGTTTTAGATGAAATGGTACGTTCGTTCCACTCTTTGTCTTTCATTAGATACTTCTTTATCTAATACAAAGTCTGTGACACCTGGAGATGACAAGGCTAATAAGGCTGACGATGCCTTTATATCTTATAAATACTAATAGTATCTTCCTAGTCGAAATATATTACCAGATTTACCAATTAATTTCTGTGTGATTCTTACGTTTTTGCAAGATATTTTAAATTAATAATTATGGCATTATTCTGTTGAGTTTTATTATAATTAATTAAAAACCACTGATAAATAAATTCAAATATGTAATCAGTACCTTAATGATTCTCAAGTTTAATCACATATTTTAAGTTTTTTCTCTTTAATAACTTAATCACTATTGATTGATTAAGAGATTGATTGATTGATAGATTGTTGATTGATTGATTGATGTATATTCGTAGTGCTCTGTAACATGCGGTAAGGGCAGAAAGTCCAGACAAGTGGCTTGTGTTGATAGCAGTGTCAACAACAACAACAGCAGCAGCACGGCTATATTGCCTAACAAAGATTGCGAGAAATCTGGAAAGAAACCCAGCACCAGTAAAATCTGTAATAAATCCAAGTGTCCACGCTGGAAGACTACGGATTGGTCGTCTGTGGTAATCAATTTAATGACAATATTAATAATAAAAATAATAACCTCCGAAAATGTCTATAGGACTTTCATGGCCGGTGGCTTGTCTTCGAGACTACTTTACAGGTTCCTGGCCGGCCAATATTATTCCTCTCCAAGGTTAATCGTATCTTTACCATTGATAGCACCAATCGGCAGAGAGCTCCGAAACAGGAATAACCTTCCTTGGGCTTAAGGGGACATTCATCATTTGTTGACTGGCCTGATCTTTGAACCCAGATCACTTGTATCCGAGGTAAACGCTCTAACCATTACACGTATCCCCTCCCTCCTAATATTATCTTTTATTAGGGATTTTAAGTTAATGTTCAAAAGTATAAATATCTGAAGGGTTTTATAAAGGGCGCATTTCAACAACAATAATAAACCTTTGTATAAAAAAGTAATAGAATGTAATTTGCAATTAAGGAAAAAGTAATTGTTATTGAACGAAGAGTAACTGAAGTGTAGAGTCTAATTGAAATTCATTTGAAGAGTACTAAAGTAATTTAATGTAATTAATTAATTACTTTTGACGTATAGCTTCCCCGTGGCAATGTTTTACATTTATAAACAAATGCTCTCGCGAAGAACAAGCGAGAAAGAAAATTATGATTTATTTTTTACAACCTGTGACATGCTTGGTTGTAACTTGCATGTTTACTTCCACAAAGATCTGTAATTGCTAGGGGCAGTATACTCAATTTTATTTTGTCAGTTCTTGACTATTGATTATTTAGTATTTAAATAAATTTGGAGTATAGATTTTAACAAATTTATTTGAAAGAAGTCATTATTACAAAGTTTAACTCTTTTATAGAATTTATAGATGTAACAATTTGGGAAAAGCGAGAGAAATTTCACGAAGATCTTAAGAGTAGTTCTAATTGGTAAAGTAATGAATATCGCACAATAACTTGTAATAATTACAATTATTAGATATTAAAATTAATGAATAATTAACATTTAATTTAATTGATTTATAGTGTTCAGCGGAATGCGGAGAGGGAGTGGTGTGGAGAAACGTGAGTTGTGTGAGAGGCCGAGGCAAGGAATTGAACCCAGATCTCTGTATTCATCTCCCTCGTCCCAGCCTCTCGAAGATCTGCCACGGTACCATCTGCTCCCCGTACGTCTGGAGAACTGGCGATTGGTCTGCCGTTAGTATTAATTAATTAATTCATTCATTCAATCATTCATTCATTCATGCGATTCAATTATGCATTTAGGCTACATAGCTTTTTTTCGTTTAGTATCGTTTTTTGTTCATCACAGCATAGATTATACAAACAATAGGAACGTGTATGTAGTTAGATAAACAAATAACAATACTAAAGAGGCTACCATAAAAGAGCCATAGCTCTGTTCGGTAATACCATAATTAGTAGCTATAGCAGAGTCTAGCTTAGAAGGATCGAGGTAATGAATATGCTTCTATGTAGGGGTCACTTTTCAATTCTTTGTTTGAAACGAGAAAAATTGAAAATATTTCAACCTTATCAGATATAATTTATAGGTTGAAATGTGTATGATTAGTATTATTTTCCAGAATACGGAACCATTTCGAATTTTACGTCTAATTGTTCTAGGTTTGTTAATTTTGGTACGAGAAGGCTGATGTTACAGTTGGCTTTGATCATAAAGCATCGAAATATTTGACTGAAAAGTTTGTATAGGAATGTGGTATTGAGCAGTCATCATCAGACTTTGGATGGGTGGGTAGGTGTAATATCACAATGCCAGTTCAGTATAAAATGTGCAGTACTGTGTTAATTACTTATATGTCCCTTTATTGCAATTTATATCTCAATTGTGATTCACAGACACATGTTAATTTATGAGTATATGTATTGTGTTCTTTGTTGTTACAGCCTTTTGCCTATGTTCGATTTGCTTACTCGGAATACTGTTTTTGCACAGTTTGTGGATCCTATGTTTTTGTTCTTCGACTTGACAATGATTTACATAGTGCGTAATGTTGTCATTGACGACACTTGCACTCTAATTGATGTTTTACTTGTTGATTCTGTCTTCACGGAATTGACCAATCCGAGAGGCTTGGTTTGTAATGCATTCTACATTCTGCGCGTACTTTCTAACTATACGTCACTATGTGTGTCACAGTGCTCTAGTTCCTGTGGAGTTGGCCTATCAGAGAGAACGATCATGTGCATGGAGAGAGTGGCTGGCAGATTGGTAGAGGACCGGCACTGTGACCCGACGACTAAACCAGACTATCAGAAGGAGTGTCGCTTCAAACACTGTGATACACTGTGGATAACCAGCGACTGGACTCAAGTATGCAATATACACGTATGAAAGCTAAAAAAGCTAATGTTAACTTCAGTTTCCTCACTCGAAAGCGATGTCAGGGACGAGTAACCCCAGGAATTGAACCCCGCACACACTGATCCGCGGTCGAATATCTTACCGACATATTAGGTATATAGAAGAAAACCTTTTTAATAAAAAGAGCAAACACGCATTATAGTACATTGTTCAATTATGTTGATATCTAGCACTTCTAATACCACATATTTGAACCGTTGACAATTTAGACAATTTTACGTAAAGCCAGTCCTGTGAATATCCGAGATTTTACTCTCAGATCAGCGCGGCTGGGATTCGAACCCACGAGGGTTCAATTCACCTCAGTGATGATTATGATGATGATTTCGTTCTCTTTCGTAACATACTAACATTTTAGTGAAATCATCATCATCATCACCTTGCCTTAAATCCTAGACTATCTAGGGTCGGGATACGAATAGACCTTCATTTTTTATCCATTCGTTTGAATTTCTGTAGCAATTTCTGGACTCTAGGCGCACACCATCAGTACAGTACTGTGTAGCACTGTACTGAGCAGTATGGTACTGTGCTGTATGACAGACTACAATAAAGTACACTACAGTACTGTGCAGTGCTGCAGAGTACAATAAAGTACACTACAGTATTGCATAGTGCTGCAGAGTACAATAAAGTACACTACAGTACTGTATAGTGCTGCAGAGTACAATAAAGTACACTACAGTACTGTACAGTGCTGCAGAGTACAATAAAGTACACTACTATACTGTGCAGTATGGCAGCTAGAGTACAATAAAGTACATTACTGTACTGTGCAGTGTGGTACAGTACAATAAAGTACACTACAGTACTGTACAGTGCTGCAGAGCGCCGTGCCGTGAGCAGAGTAAATCTAAAAAACTAATGTTAACGTCAGTTTCCTCACTCGAAAGCGATGTCAGTGACGTGTGAGCCCAGGATTTGAACTCCGCACATGCTGATCCGAGATCGAATATCTTACCGACATCGCCACTGGCTCCAGCCAGGGTTATCAGTGAGAGAGTAAAAAACGCACATTAAAGTGAAATGATCAACATGTTGATATCTATCACTTTTAATACCACATGTTTAAATCGTTAGGCAACTTTTATTCCATTTTCCTTATAACCAGTCCAGTGAATGTTCGAGATTTTACTCTCAGATCAGTGCGGCTGAGATTGGAACTCACGATGGGTCAATTCATCTCAGGATCTGTCATTTAAAACTTCATGACTTTACCCCTACGCTATTAAGACATTCAGAGTGATCCTGTCAGAGTGATGAGGTCAGTTTATTACTACTACGATTCTTTGCAGTGCTCGACGAGCTGTGATGAGGGCTTGCAGAAGCGCTCAGTTAAATGCCGGTCCATGGCAGCTGAGGGATGGCTTACACGTGATGATAGAGGCGTCAACAACTGCAGTCACACAGAGCGACCACCAAGCGAGAGGAAGTGCAACTACGGCAGCTGTGCAGCTCACTATCATTGGAGGGTGTCAGCTTGGAGTGCGGTACGAGAGAGAATTAAAATGTTACATAACTCTAGTTTAATAGTAAAGGTTTAACGTCCTTTTCCTTATCCAGGGATGATGTCAGGAACGCCATTATTTTCAGGGATGTTTAGCATAATTATCATGGTCGATTATTGAATCGGGAAATATGGAGACAATGAAACGAACCGAGTACGTGTGAAATCTTGGATGGACACTAAATGCAGCACAATAACCTACTGTTTTTTGTGCACTGTGGCACTAAAAATCTGTAAACTTCTGTCTGTGCAATGAAACGCTATGACCTATTGTGCGTTTGCACAGTTTAGCTTTATGACCTACTGTCCGGTTCTACATTGCAGCGCTACAACCTTTGTCTATTGGTACACTGCAGCATTATATCCTACCGTTGGTTTATACACAGTGCTCGAAGACTTGTGGATTTGGCGTCGCCTATCGTGATGCATATTGTCAGTCAGTTGACGGAAGCCTTCAGTCGAGAGATAAGTGTGACCTGGGCTTCCTTCCAGACACATCAAAGCAGTGCTATATGGGCCCATGTTAGTACTATTACACTTCTGTGTGTTAACTTTTTGAGGAATCTTATAATAGTCTACTGGTTTGTGGTTTGTTATCACGGTATCTCGACTCTTTTGCTCGTAATTTCGCTCTGTATGATTAGCCTGCTTCAGTAAAGATATCAACAACATTTATAGCAATACAGTGAAAAGACAATCCATGTTGGGATTGGTCAGTATGAAGCCTAACTCCAATTGAGTGACAAACAAATAAAAATCCAATGTAAAATAAAGCCATTCTAAACCCAGAAAATCTTTGAAGTCAAGATTCTCCCGCCTTCACTGTACTTGTACGTAAGAGGCGATTTACAGTGTAAATTATCATAATGAATTTGTGACCACTGTAAAAGTCATATTTGTAAAGCGAAAAGCTATCGTGATTCTGATAAAGTCATATTATTTATATCTATTTTGGTGAGGTTAAGTTTTTACTCGATTTATAGCTTTATAGTAGCATTAAAACAACTGAGTTACTTCAGAAATATGCCCTAATATCTTGGACCGATCATTTTGGAGGAGCACCGTTCAGTCAATATAGTACGGCAATACAAAGTGAAACATCTCTTTACTGCTTTGATCTATTAACACTTTAACATAAGAGTAAAATCTAAAAGTGAGCCAGATATGACGTCCTAAGCTTTATCTGCCGCAGACCTCATGATGACGAGCGAGGTAGTGAGATACCATAAACATGAATATGACAGGTTATTTAAAACTGCAAAAGTACTCGTTTTTTATATAATTTTAAATCGTATAATGCTAGAATTTCTTTTAGACATATTTATGGCTTTAAATAAATTAATTATGACATTATCATCATCATCCTCCCTTTAATCCCAGTTTAACTAGGGTCAGGTGGTTTAACTAGATCAATTTTAGCATTATACTTTTGAAAATAATTCTCTGTTACATTTTTTTCATTTTCAGGTTATTCTTCGTCCTGTAGAGAGTTGAGAGAGACATCTGCGATAAAGAAAGATGGAGAATATATACTTATAATAAAAGGAAAACTTTTGCCGGTCAGTGATATATTCTCATATTATTAATCTCACCGTTGAATAAATAATTTAATTATAACTAATAAATCTGCCTAATAATAAATAATATAATGAAAGTCTATGTTTTTGAAACTGGACATAATGACAATTATTAGTATTTAGTTAGCAATGTTAATTAATTAGTACTATTAATTAAGAGATTGCTTTAGAAATTATTTTATTAAACTCAGTGTTTTTGCGAAACCCAGTATTTTTTCAAATCATTACGAGAGATGTAAATTTCCTAAAAGCAAACGTTAATAATTCTACTGTAATAGAGAGCTTTGATGGTTATTTGAAGTCTCCGTAAAACTTCAGTTTCTGTCTAGAAAGCATTTCCATGAGCACTAAATTGGAACCCTGCACCTATTATTTGCCGGTCAATCAACTAACCGATGTGATACCGGCTCAGTAACTTTACTATGATATGAGCAGTCTGATGATTGGCTCTGTTTAGATCCATTAGCACGTTATTTAAGCAGCCTCATGATTGGCTGTATGTGTTTAGATCTATTAACACGTGATGTAAGAAGCCTTATATTGACTGTATGTGTTTAGATCTATTTTCACATGATGTAAGCAGCCTGATGATTGGCTGTATGTATTTAAATCTATTGTCACATGATGTAAGCAGCCTGATGATTGGCTGTATGTATTTAAATCTATTGTCACATGATGTAAGCAGCCTGATGATTGGCTGTATGTGTTTAGATCTATTGTCACGGTATGTCGAAATCTCATCCAATTGAATACCTCACGTTGCCAGCTGGACAGACTGAAAACTATTCTAAAGTCTATGGAAAATGGTATTTTTAATATACTTATAGTCATAAACAATGTCATTCTTAACGTTCATATTGCTACAGTGTTATTTTTATTAGTTCTCTTTGTCAGTGTCATATTGTTGTTGTTATTTTCTTTACTGTTAGAAATGTGTTTTGAGACGCCGTCTTCTATTGGGAGTTCAGGTTCGTAACTCAATGTGACTTAGTTCCATACCATTAGAGTGTCTTTGAAGCTTGATATAAAATAATACTTTACTGAAGTGCCTTGTTAAGCCTTCATACCCTAAACCAATTAAATAGGTTCTCCGTCCTCTAATGACCTAAGAAATCACGGTCGTCACGGAATTATAGATTTTAATTAACTACTGCTTTAATTGTTAAACGTCAGAAAAGGTATTCGGATGCGCCTAGGCTCCAGAAATTTCTACACAATTTTTCGAAACGATTGGGACAGATTATATGAAATTAACGATGTTATGGTAGGGGACAGAGATTTAGTATCCCGCCCCTAGTTGAACTGGGAATAATGGAAGATTATGATGATTGATTGATTTACATTTTAAGAATTTAATACTCCATTAACGATTCAGCAAACCCATCGACGCTATGTTTTTATTTTTTTAGTAATATATCTTACTAAGTTGTGAAATTTTAAACTTCGGTTTTGCCTCGATTGAAATGTCATGATCCTGTCCAATGATTGACTATAGTAGCAGATATATAATAAAGCTGGTAAAGCTAAGGTTAACGTCAGTTTCCTCACTCGAAAGCGATGTCAGTGACGGGATATAAAGCAGTGATAATACACTATCTCAGTGTGAAAAAGTAAACACGCATTATAGTGAAATGATCAACTATGTTGATATCTATCACTTTTTAGTACCATATTTTTAAACCGTTAGGCAATTTAGACCATTTTCCTTGTAACCAGTCCAGTGAATGTCCGAGATTTTACTCTCAGATCAGCGCGGCTGGGATTCGAACCCACGAGGATTCAATTCACCTCAGGATCTGTCATTTACAACTTATGAAGCATCAATTGTAATCTTGTAAATTGATAGGTTAACTGAACCAGCTTCCTGTATCACAAAGGATTTTAATGAGTCCAGCAGTTTCAGCAGCAACAGCAGCAGCAGCAACAACAGCAGCAACAGCAGCAGTAGCGTTAGGAGAAAAGATAGGCGGAGTAGCTGTACAGGAGGGGAGTGTGAGAATGGTTTTGGGTGGGGTGAGAATTCTGTTTCAGTCACACAGTTCAGTAGGGTCAGGTTTAACATCAGCTCTCTGCAAATAATCGGTAAGTCTGTGTTAACCAGATTAACAGTTAAATCTGCTAACTTATGTGAATTGTTTTCTGTATTTCTTCTTTATTAATTTTATTTAAAAAATAAATTGTTACATGTATGTAGTTAGTTTTATTTGATTTTTTAAAATCTTTCTTTAAGTCGTTATGTGAATTTTTGTCTTTTTATTTATTTATGTAAATTTTTATCTGACATCTTTATAGAATACATGTAAATACTTGAATTATATACAGTAACTGTGTCCATGAGTTGCGACCAGCACATAAATTTCATTTTCTTTAATTCCCTTAATTTTTGGACTTTCCTCTGGATTTTTGGGATTAGCACTGCCTTTGGACCTTCCTTTTGCTCGCCAGCTTGGATTTGCCTCAATAGTGCTTGATGTTGTCATTGATGACAGTAGCACTCAAATTGTTGTTATGGCATATTATGTTTATATTCTGTCATGTTAATACTGTAAATACATTTATTTATTTATTATTCTCTGTGTCTCCATAATGGTGTCGTCGTTGAGAAATAAAAATAAACATACTTCTAATACTAAATTTCAATTAATGCAGTGCATTATGCATAAACATTCTGAGGCGGTTTTCATGATGTGCTGCAGAATGACTGAATGATTGATTGAATGAATGATTGAATGAATGAATGAATGATTGAAGAAATTATTTGACTCGACTCGTTCAAGTCTTGGGCAGTTTTCAGTTGGTAAAAGCTAAGATTAACGTCAGTTTCCTCACTCGAAAGCGATGTCAGTAACGGGCAAGCCCAAGATTTGAACCCCGCATATACAGATCCGCGGTCGAATATCTTGCTAACATCGCCACTGGCTCCAGCCAACGTTGGACTAGTGTGTAGCATCGCAGTGCTAGAATGAGCTTGTGTCATTCAGAATAAAGTCAAAGAGAACTGCGCATTCCTATTGCCCAACAGATTTCACATGCATTTTGTAATATAGTGAATTTTATGTAACTTGATTTGTATGTGACCATGTTAAAACTATATTTTATCATATTGACTTATTGTTATCGACGACCTACACATCCCTGAAAGAGTGAATCGGACGTAAAATCTCTATTAATAAGCTCAGACAATTTTTTGGTATCTTTTTATTTTTTACCTCAGGTGAGAGATACCGAGATTTGATAAAACGATTTGAGCACAACGTGCTGAATCGCCTTCCGGTTATTCGAGGTCGTCTAGTTGCTTTAAAGAATGGCCGAAGCAGACTGCATTAAATAGGAATATATTTATATAATACTAATATTAACAACAATAATAATATTACCATTTATTATTATTATTATTACTATTATTTTTTATTTTTTTAAATTGCCCTGGGCTGTATAAGGCCCTGGGCTAAAATATAAGATAAAAGAGAGACTTTATTTAATTAAAAGAAAGATAACAAATATTTAAAATAGTTCCTCTACGCTCTGGGAGGCCGCATTCGCCAATGTGCCACGAATGCATACAGCATTAAAACGCTGGAGTGCAATAGATAGGCGCTGCCATAGAAAGGCTTTTTCCCGTAGGTCACCTGAAATGGCGCTGGTTCTCCTGCCTAATTCGTTAATGAAGTCCGACGCCGCAGAGTTGATGGGGCCCAATGTCTCAAAAGCAATTGGCAGGAAGATGTAGCTGCTAGAGACTGCGGCATATTTAAGTGTCTTCCTATTGGCAGAGGCTTCAGCAGCTGAGCCATCAGCAGCGCATGAAAGGCTGAGATTGCTTGCTGAGAATGTGTCTGTCACAGCGACATCCCATCTGATACACTTGCCAAGACATACACTTATTATATAACATACACTTGTTATTATTATTATTATTATCTTTTATTTAAAAACTAAAGTTATTTTTATTTTAGGAGATGACTACACGTATAGCTCAACGAATAGTTCAGCTCGAGTCGCTTTTGCTACTGCGGGCGACTGTTTTGCATCCAATAAAAAATGTCCACTCAGGGTTAGCAATCCGTGATCTCTGATTGGCTGTTTATAGACGTGTAGTATCTAGTTCTCTTATTGTATTTGCATTTGTACTTTACATTCCACGAATTACTGATTGATAACTGATATCAGTTATCCTTTCAGTAATCGCCCGACCATTTAAACTGACTGGATCTCTCGATATTTACTGAACTACGTCAATTATCTCTAATTTCTTATTGGTTTACTTTATTGAAACGTATTTTATGCTCCTTAATTAATTCACAATGATTCACTGTTTCGATTTATTTTAGTTATATGTGAACTGAACAGAGTTATCAAACTAATGTTTAAATTAGATTCAATTTAATACATTTCAATTATTCTAATTATTACATCATTACATATTTGTTATTTCGGAATTTATCTATTAGATTTGCATATGCAACATTTTTAGACATTTCCCATATTCATTTATAGACTTTTCATAGTATTGTCAGTGAAGAAGCATCATCGAAACTCTCTCAGCTTTAGTTTTGGTCTAAAATCTTTCAAAATGTGGAAGTGCGACAAATTTTGGCCCAGGTATCAGAGAAAAGGTTAATTCTTACCACCACCTGCTTCTTCTGTATAAAAATAACCTCATAATAACGTCATTGCGTAGATATTGCAACTAATTCTAATGCAATTAGAGTTGATTTATGGAGTATATAGTTGTACAAAACAGATAGCATAAAATAGTGTAGAATAGTGATTATTACTAGTACTAGTATAGAATAGTGATTAAAGTAATCTGTATTACGCCTATTAAGTAATTGAAGTTGTATTAACAATTTTATTTTGATTCTAACTGCTTAACTGAGAGTTGTCAATTTTCTGTTACAGGGAACGTTTAGCATAAATCTGAAGGGAACTCAGTTTAAACTACAATCAAGTAAGCAATGGGAAAGTGTTGGGAATATGCCATACTCAGACTTTAAGCTATCAAAGGTACGTAATTAATTAATAATAAATATCTTCTAGTCCTTATCTGTGTAAGGGCTTAGGTGGAAGGTCTTTAGTTTGTGCGGATACTTCAGAAGCTTATCCGGCCTAAGAGGCAGTTGTGCCAACAACTCTGCTATTCGATAGATCAAAATGAATTAAGAGTTTGCAAGAAATTCTAAAGTAAAATATTCACATTTCAATGTTAGCTCATTTTGTTTCAATGTTTTTAATGGTTGGCATTCGGTTGCTGAGCTCCAGAAATTTCTACAAAATTTTCTAAAACGAATAGAAACGTTTTTAGTGGATTGACTGATATGGTTTGGGACTGAAAAGAATTGAGAATATCTATTCGTATCTCGACCCTGAATTAAAAAAAATTCAAAGGAAGAATACGACGATGATGGTAATGTTTCTAATTTTAAAATACTGATTATATTTCGTAATTTATGTCTGCGTTTATACCCATGTCAGAATGGTTCCTCATACTCTGCGCTTTTCGTAAGAGACGTTTGTTTGTATGCATGATCTGAAAAGGTATTGAGTCACGGACACGTAAAAACGTGCCTTTGTTGGGATGGGATCAAGATTATAAACGAGGAAGTAAATAGTTATGAATTTTTAATAATTAGTTTAATAATAAAATAGAGAAAATTGTATGATTCTTATGCGGCAGGATACAATGTTTTACTACAGAATCTTTGAATTATATTTTAATTAATTATCTATTTATAATTATTGAATCTTCTTCTCCCCGTGTTTCGTCCGGATTGTTTGAAGAATAGACCAACCGGTGACTGCACGTCTCGTAGAAGGCGACTAAAGTACTAAGATCCAAACCAACGTCAGAAACGGCATTCGGTTGATGAGCGGCTATTGGCTCCAGAAATTTCTACAACATTTTCTAAAACGAATGGAAGAGACTTTGATATTGTATGGGACAGAGGGGATTGCAGAGGATGCTTTCGTATCCCGACCCCAGTTAAACTGTGATTAAAGGAATATGATGATGATTGGCGTCTTCTTCATATCCATGTAGTTATAATTATTATTATTATTATTATTATTATTTTTACCCCGGTGTAAAGAACCTGGGGTTTGATAAAAACGATTCAAGCAATACGTGCTGAATCGCCGCCCGGCTACTCGAGGTCATCAATCGGCTTAAAAGAATTGCTGAAGCAGACTGCATTAAATCTTTGCAAAGTCATGGAAAGCCTTTGCCAAAGAAAAGATGTCTCTCGCTTATCGCCGGTTTGCTCTGCAATAAGTCTGCCTATGCCATTAATAAAGTCAACTCCTTCGGGATTCATCGGGCCCATGGTTTCAATGGCCACCGGAACAACTTCATATCCTAAGGACAGATCACGGTATTTATCCAACTTCCTAGAGGCGGCATGAACAGCAGCACCACCGGCTGTGACTGAAGTCGTATTCAGGTAGGAGTTTGCCATAGTGTCAATGACCGTGACGTCCCAACGGCACATTTACCGTTGCACCAGGGCACTAAAGTCATGCCGTCCGGACGCTTGCCGTCTGATCTGGACAACCCACTTGGTTTCCTTAGAGGAAGGGATGCCTGCTCTCGAAAGTGCTCGCCATATTATGTCATTTAAATTGTGATGGCGAGACATTCTACCTGAGCTTCGTTTGCAGGAGAGGCCGTGGAGACCTAAAGCGTCGACTTCATGACCGCAGGGGCACATGTGAGGCTCGCAAGTTTTCGCCCCTAAACGGAAACTAACAGCTACTCGAATCGCCTCATTGTCTAAAAATAGCCCACAAGAAGCAACAGGGAGAGCGTGAAGCCAGTCGCTGCTTCTTTTAGTTGATACAGCTAGGAGTCGTGCTCTGTCTACTGCATTGGACTGGGATTCTAACAGACTGTTATAAATCCGATCCACTATAGGACGGTCCCATGATTTCTGGCTACTGACTGAGGTAGAAGGTGGAGCACTGGAGGTGAGGCTTTTGGACCAAACTGACAACGCAACGTCAATGGAACTATCGGCAGAAAGGGAGCACTTATGAAGGATGGCGTCTTGCAACTGCCTCGTTCCCATCGCTGATGCCAAAAAGGCTGAAGGCGCGATATGGGAAACAAGACGAATTCCAAGACCACCCATGCTCACCGGTAGACTGGCTTGCTGCCACTGCAAATCAGACAAATCTGCGTTGATAACGGCGCATAAGCATTGCCTAAGAGCCTCGTCGTAGTCTAAAAGCCGCGGATTAGAGAAGCTCGGACTAGAGCGCAGAACGTGCATAAGTTTAGGTGCACTTAAAGAAAAGCGAAGGATTGTTAAAGCATCATGAGCGGCTAGCGACTTCAAGCGTGATGCTGTACGTTTGAGGTCTTCAAGGCGACTGGATAAAGCGGTGGTAGTAGCTTCTTCTCCAGAGAGTGGCGCGCCGAGTAGAGAACTATGGGATAGGCACATTGGCACAAATGATGACAAAACTGAGTTGCCCGGAGATTTGCAAACTGATGAAATGACTTCGCACTTGGTGCGATTCAACTGAAGCCCAAATTCTTGGCCTCTGTCGATGATAGTCTGTACATCATTTGCAATCGACGACTCGCAACCACCTAGAGTAATGTCATCTAGGTATCCCACCGTGAGATCGCTAGAGAGAGAAGTAAGGAGAGGGTGAATAGTCAGGCAAAACAGCATGGGCCCTAAGGGATCCCCTTGTTGGACTCCTTCCTGTGACTCAATGCACCAGTCTCCGAACTTCAACCACGAAGGGCTTGAGTAAGCTAGATGGCAGAAACTATACAGCTCTGGTATCCTGTGATGTATTTCGCTGAGCATTCGTGATCTACTCAAGCAATTAAAAGCATTACAGAAGTCTAGCTTTACCACGAAGTGATCAGCTGGCATTGACTCAGCGAAACGGCGAGTAGCGTGAACAGCTGCCTCACAGCCACCTGGAATACCAGCTCCAAGTTGAATTGGGCTCAAGTATTCGCTGAGAGCAGATACTGCATAGCGATTTGCGCATTTAGCGGCTAAACGACGCCAAGTGTAACCCACTGCAATGGGGCGAATGCCGCCAGATTTCTTATTGAGTGCGAAGAGTTTACCACCAAACAGCACCGGTTGGACCTCAGGGGGGCAAGCACCTCTAAGAAGGAGATTCACGAAAGAAGTCAAAGCGGTCAAAAATGTCCCAGCCGACTCTCTACAAGTCACAAGCTCCAGAAGATGCTGAGGGCGAAGGCCATCAGGACCACCTGCTGAGCCTGCTGGAAAGCTACGTACAGCTTTGACAACATCCTGCTCTGAGACTTGAATGGGCGGAGTCGCCGTTGAGTCCGGAAGGGGTGCCATTATACTGCTACTAGCTGTGGGTGGGTGCTTGGCCTTCAGGATATTGAAAGTGTTTATGGTGCATTGCGCTGGGCTTTCGTCTGAACAGAGGATGCGCACAGCTGCCGAAACATTTCCATCTTCCATTTTGGACCTGACTGCTGAGGCACGGGAGTCATGAGAATGATGAGCTCTTTTAATTCTTTCTACGACCGGCTCAGTGGGAGCACTAGTACCTAGGCCCTCCAACCTTTTCTTAATTAAAGAGCTTAGATTATGCCTTTTACCTGTGCGAGCAGGGACTTGCAAAACCGAAGATGCGAAAAGCAACAAATCTGACCAGTATGATAAAACTGAGGGATCGCTTTCGATCTTACGGAAGGCATCAATCAAGGCTGCTGAACAAGCAGGTCTGGCTGATTTGGGAATGTGTTTTATTGTTGGTCGCGATAAGCAGGGATGTTCAAGAATGAGCGGCTGAGAGGAAAATGAATTGGGAGATAAGTTAGCAGAATTGGGAGCAGCAGTGGGAGGAGAACTCTGTCTAGCCGAACCAGAGTCGCAGCTCCGATTCCTGATCCTATTCCTTATATCAGAAACTGCAAGACCTGGTTGCGAAGCTGCCGCCTGTGCGGAGATCTGCAAGGGAGGTTGGTTGGAACCCGGGCACCGATTATCCAATGGGCCATGAAGATGGACCTTTCCGTCTCCCGAATGAAGCTGACGTTGAGCTAGGCACACCGAACAGATGCCAGTTTTCTTGTTGGCAGTCTGAGACAGTGGCCAAGTCTGTCTGGCAGGCATGTGGCAAACACGGCATAGCAAGCGAGAGATAAAAGAATTACAACTGGAACACTACTGCAAATAGCTGCAGTCCAATAGTCCAATGCAGGTGAAAACTAAAGCATAATGCAGATTTAATAAAAGGTAAAATAAGCCGAATGCGCACAAAAGAATAGAAATAAAAGGGCCTGGGCGTACAGGGATATATATAAAAGCAGTATGACAAAAGACAAAGTGAAAAAATTGGCAGAAGTGAAGAAAAACGATAAAAAGTGCTAAAGAAAAACACAGGTGTGCGTAAACAAACTAACCACCTCGAGCGCCTCTTATTATTATTATTATTATTATTATTATTATTAGTATTATCATTTTATTATCACTATCATTTTATTATAATAATAATTATTTTTATTTTTATTTTCATCATCATCATAATCATCATCGTCGTCATCATCATCATCATCATCATCATTAATAATACTATTGTTACTATTTTTATTATTTTTATTTTATTATTACTATTCTTATTATTGTAGTATGTTAATAATGACAACAATAATAATAGCAATAATAATAATATTACTACTATTTTTATATTATTATTAACGGCAGAATTATTATTGCTATTTTTATTGCTATTATTATCTTACTAATTGGTTATATATTTATTTACTTACTTATTTTTAATTTTTAATATTTATTATAAATACTTGTTAATTATATATATTTCCATTATTTGAAGGATGGTCAGATATTGAGGGGAGAGTGTGGGGGCACCTGTGGCTACTGTAGGCCCACTGGTAGCAACAACAACAACAACTATCTACATCTAAAATTCTTATCATGAGGATAGATGCCAGGAAGCACGTAACTTTATGTAAGTATTGTAATGCAAAATACTTATTTAAAAGATTTTACTTTTAGACAAAGCAATTTCTGAATTAATTTTTAAATTTTAAGCTATAAATAACTTGTGACATTGTTATTTTATATAAGCTTAGTCTAAAATGAGTTACTGAACTAATTTTAACACTTTAAACCTATATCAGATTTAAAATATAGAGGACAATTTATCACCTAGAGGACTATAATAGGTCATAGCTTTAAAATAGATTTGCATTTTACTCTTTAGATTACAGATCTATAATGGATTTGCATTGTACTCTTTAGATCACAGATCTATAATAGATTTGCATTGTACTCTTTAGATCACAGATCTATAATAGATTTGCATTGTACTCTTTAGATCACAGATCTATAATAGATTTGCATTGTACTCTTTAGATCACAGATAAAAAGTAAACACGCATTATAGTGAATAATCAACTTTGTTGATATCTATCACTTTTAAAACCACATGTTTAATCCGTTAGGCAATTTAGACTATTTTCCGTATAACCAGTCCAGTGAATGTCCGAGATTTTACTCTCAGATCAGCGCGGCCGGGATTCGAACCCACGAGGATTCAAATCACCTCAGGATTTGTCATTTAAAACTTCATGACGTTACCCCTACGCTATTTAGACATTCTATAATAGATTTGCATTGTACTGGATTTAACTTGATTGTCTTATATCGCAATAATTACTAATCATTTTCCTGTAACTATTTTTGCAGATTCTTATTAAATCCGGTGCTATTAAAAATCGACTTCGCTGATTAGCAAGAAGATGCTAATGGCTTTGAAGTCAGCCAGTTGTCTTCAATAGTGTACTTCGAGGTACTGCTAATAGTGTACTACAAGGTACTGCTAATAGTGTACTACAAGGTACTACGAATACGTTGTCACAAATCGTCAACTAGCTATTGAGGGTTGCTGTCAACAGATTCTTCAGATATTATCTGCAACACTGTCAGGGAATGGATCAGTGTTTGCTTCAAACAGTCTAGTCAAAAAATCGCACAACAACTTTGTGCAACTTCTGAACTGTTTCTCGATAAGTAAGCTGCACGCTGTCAAAAAGTTGTGAATATTTCCTCAGATTGTCATTTGTTTGACATTAAGTTTGCAAGTATTTCTGAAGCAGTATCTTTTCCCTATTTGTTACTCTTTGATTCGGTGCTACTGCAGCAATTTTTGCCACTAGTAGGAATATAGCAGGTGATGCAGCTATTATAACTGTAAATGAGCTACTGACTCGCTGTCTTAAAATGATCTATAAATCCTCAGAGGTGAAACAAACGTCTGCTGTAGAGGTTTTAGATGCTCCACTGTAGAGATATCTATAGCATAAAACTACAGTACTGACTACAGTACTGCAGAGAGTATATGAAATGCTATGCAATTAACAACAAATTAAAGATGGGCAATCAAGTTTTCTAGAAGTTCTGACCATTTTGTAACTACTCGATGCTAACAACAAATAACAAGTAAGTTATTCATTTGTAATATTGTTACTAAGTTTGAAATAAAAACTAAAAATTTAATAACTGTCCATTATTATAACAAATCGTAAAGAAAATTTCGGTCAGTATATGTATTGTAATGTAAAAATGGACAGATATAGTATCTCTGCCATAATGGGCAATATAAGTAGACGTTTAAGGTAACAAGAAATGAAAATACTTTACAAATTTTTACGTGTTTTAATTTAGCACCTTAGAATTGCCTAATGTGCTCTTTGATTATATCGTTTAATTTCCTTACTTGAGTTTAAGTCAGTAATATACTTAATTTCTATAGTCGAGAAGCGTGCCTAAAGTTTCCTTTCTCTTCTATTCAATTATCTTCTTTATTTAATGTTCTCTTCCTAGTTTAATATACAAGAAACTGACGCAATTGTCAAAGTAAAATTTCTAAACTTTCAATGGATTGTTATAAATTACAGTATACATGTATTACAGTATATTGCAGTATATTATATTATATCGCAGTACACTACAACAGTATATATAGAATATATAGTATGCATATATCATACTTATTAAATATGTTACATATATCTCGCCACAATATGTCTGAACTACTGAAAGTGTGGCTCATTGTTTAAAAACGGCTGAGAGAATGTCGCTGCTGATTTTTCAAAGTTACAGATATCAAAATTGTAAAGACTAACTTAAAACTCAGGTCGATTCCTGGTTAAGGAGTTAACCCATTTCAAAGTTCACCTTCAATGTACATGAACTAAAGCTAGTAGTAACAATAATAACTAATCCAAAAATATGCTTGCCATCTCACTTTTCTGGTACACCGTTCAGTTCATTATGATTGTCTTCCATGGCAAGTACCAAAAATAATTTACAAATGTACCTAATTATAATTATATAGTGTCTTTTATGATAATTAAAGAGAATTTTTAACAATTATTTATTAATTTATCGTACTAATTTCGCAACCTTTGTTGCAATATGCAAATGCTAGGCTAATTTGTTTTATTATAAATAGTTGTAATATGATTTTAAATTAATTATTGGTGACCAAGAAAATAGTTGTGTAGCTTTTTCATGTTTTATAATAGCGTATTGGTAAAGAAACATTTTATGCATTTGTATATGTATAGTATAATAATTTGCAGAACATGTGTACAGTATAATACTCTGCACGGCATGTACATTTGTTTTGTTTAATATTGTACTGTATATTCTTATTAAAAAATGGTGTACTCTACATTCGTAGTACAATAACTAACTTTCATTTGTATAATGTCATACTGCACTCACACTTTTACTGAGTTTGACGGCGCTATCAAAGATACATGTAACTACATACTTGTTTAATATTTTACTGTGCGTTTGTATATTGTGAAATGTTATCATGTACATTTGCACTGCATAACACTTTACTACGCATTAGCGACGTTTAATACTGTGCTTTTTGTATTATTCTATGCAATTGGTATTGTACAGTATTGTACTTCTCGTTTACGTCGTAGTGTTGTACTTATTTACAGTAATTAGTAGAAAGTAGCCTTGAGTCTGTTTCAAATATCCAGTTATCTCAAATCTAAAAACTCCAATAGTGAAAAATTCAAACTTTGATTCTAAGTTATTACTACGACTCTGAGAGCTTAAAAACAGCTTGAACTCTTTAGAACCCTTTCGCTATTGGGACTACTCTAGTCTATGCCACCTCGCTACTGTGAGCCTTGCGTATTCAGTGAACAACTACTTCAGTAACTGATCTATCTTTTCAAGTGTACCTCTCCTACAATGGTTTAAGCTCATCTTTGACGAAACCACCCTTTTGGGGCTATTTTAACAAATTCAATAATGACTGCTGATATAACTATATTGCATCGGTTTTATGTTTTAATATTTTTTCATTTTTAATGATATAATCATATCACGATATAATCATATTGAATAATAACACATGTGTTCATGGTTTGGCAGCAACGTGTGTCTGTTAAATCACAATGAAGTTCTATGCAAAGAAATCTCATCCTCTCTGCATCTGTCTTACTCTATATATCTGTATGTCTTACTCTACCTCTTTGTCTGTCTGTCCGTCTGTCTGTCCGTCTGTCTATCTGTAGTTATCTGTCAAATATTTTTCTGTAGGTATTTGTATATTGTCAGAAACTATCACTGCCATAATTTAACAAATGCTCTTAAACTGCCACAACAATATTTTATATGCATTATGAATTTGTGTTCTTCAATGTGTTTGTGGATATTCTTGAGTATTGGAACTCGGAGCTGCCAGTTGCACTGCAGTATGTAAGGCGCTAATGTCACTATGCTATTAAAAACAAAATTAAACGAAAAGATTTTGCTAGTTTTCCGTAGATTAGGGGGAATAATCTATACACTATCAAATTCCCCAGTTCATAATTAGCAAAATACAGATGAGATAATTGCAACGAACTAGCATAAACTTTCGCTAATGTTTATCTTCTATGATTAAAACTTTTTTCTTGTGCTTATACTAGTCACATAGATGAAGAAAGGGAACTAGGTGGCGAACTTCTTTTAGAATTCTAGAAATATGAAAGAAATTAAAATAACAATGATAACGCGACTTATCGTGGTTTGTTTGCAATAGATTGAGAAAACGACTTGTATTTGGCACAGATTGGCTTGGAAGCCAATAAAGAGTCTTGAAATCCCATAGGCCTATGGAACTAAACATGACAGAATTCTTGTCATATCTCAGTTCAGAGATATCCGTGTTATTGACTTGCCGTATATGATAAGAACTTTATTATTATAAATAGTATTAATATGATAAATTAATAAAATTAGAAAAAGGCGAGTGCCTTAGAATTCTAGTTATACAATCAATCAAATTAACCTTGAAAAGATTAATGACTTTTTGACTGACACACTATTGTCATTCAGCTAATATTACTGACATCTTAATGTAGAAATGCATTTTTAGATATTTTAAATTCGCTACTTCTGCTTTTTATTGTGATTTTCTGAGGATTGTTTGCAAAACAGTACGGCATAGTGCATACTGCGTTCATTTTGGTATTCGTAGGCAATTTCTAGATTTTTTTAATTTTATTGAAATTTAGACAAAATATTTCTATATAGGCCTAGCTATGAACATTATTGTTATTGAATTGGACAATTAGAGAATTTTGAAACTTCTAATCCGTCAGCATAGGAAATTTAATGTCACTATTTATTATTTTACAGTTTAGGCTACGTAGCTGAGCAGTTCTCAAATTTATCTAATAATCCATTTCACTTCTAGTAATGTTTATCACATTGAGTGAGATATGTTAAACTAAAACTTAATTCATGATAATTATTAAAACTACGACGATTAATCAGATTCTATTTCAGAAACAATTACAATGAGTTTTATTCGCATCTTAATGCTTTCATTGATTCTTACATTTGTATCTTATTTAATACGCGTATCAGGAGGGTTCTTTTATTTTAAATAACATGTAATTAAATGGTTATGTGTTCGCTAATTCTATAATTTTTTGCTTAGTGTTCATTTCAAATACTGCCAAAGTAGCTTTTTACAGTCAACTTCTGTTTTACTGTTGTCTTTTTCCAAACTTAATATTTTGTTAAATATAAGCTAAATATTTCAAACTGGAATTTCTATCTTTAATTCTAAAGATAAATTTAATGACTAACACAGAATTTGATTCAATTATGACACTATAATTTTGCTTTAACGCTGTGGGCAAATAATACCAATTAACAGTTTCTTCCGTACTAATGTAATGATTTTTGTACTAATAATATTACTGTAATATATTTTATTCTTATACATAATTACTATAGGCTTTTTGGTTTATATTTGCGCATGTTATAGATGGGTATTTTTATTTTTTATTAATTTAATTATTGTTTCAATTAATATTCACTTTCACGCATCCATATAGTACATAGAAGTTTTAGTGGTTAATTATTATGATATCGAACTCTGTTATAGAAGATCCAGTTTCAAACACAGAGATCACAAGAATACTTAGATTAATGTTAATTGGTATCAGAGTAATTGAAGTTATATAGCGTTTGGAGAAAACGTTAACGAGGTTTGGGTAAAAAGGCTCAATATGACCTTTCATGTGTTTGTAGATATGGATAGTGTTGTATCACAGCAGAATTCGTAGGTTCGCTGTATATTTACAGGTACGCCTGTTAGAATGATGAATGATTATGATCTGCGTGGTGTGTGCGATTGTATGTACGTTTTGCTGTTATGTTATTTTTATGTATGCAATGCATATTTCAGTGTGAAGTTGAAAGTGAATTCTAGTTTACGTAGTTTACACATACATGACATTACATGTGCAGGTGTGTGGCATTGGAATTTAGTGTCTGTACATATATAATTGTACGAGCAGAGCAGATTTGAGTTGAATAATGTTGTAATTTACTAGAAATTGGTTTAACCTTATACAAAATGGCGTAAAACTGTTATCTTGAAGTACTGATTTATTTAATTATTATTTTGAGATTAGGGTCTAATGTCTAAGGCAAGCCAGCCATATTGAGACAAAATCAATCCAGCAAGCATAAAGAAGGTCCAAAAACGGTGCAAATTCCAAAATTCAGATAATCAGTTCAAAGAAAAAAGAAAAAATATAAATATAGGCTTATGCATAGCTCATTTTAAGAATCGTTGCCGACATTATCAAGCTTTTTTCGACTATTTAGTAGTATAACTAAATTTCTCATTTCATTTGCAATCAAAAATATCCATATATAGTATTGATGCTATGAAGTATATTCATAAATGAGACAGTGTCGATATAGTTAATAAATATTTTATCACAATTTAAATATTGGGTCAAATAAATTACCAAATATTTTCTTCAGGTTCAGTTTTTGAGAGCTATGCAGCTACGTTTTCTTTTCATGCTTTACCTACGAGTATCCTATATATTCAGGTGTGTGTGTATATTGTATATGTGTATAATATAAGCATTAAATCTATACAAATCTAATCTACATACGTATATAGAAATTTTACATTTTAATATATATAGAATATTTATATAGTACATTGTATACTATATATAGAAATATATATATTAATAATAAAGGTTTGACGTCCTTTTCCTCATCCAAGGATGATGTCAGGGATGTCCCTACAGCAAACATCACTACAAATCAATTCACCCAGAAAAATCTGCAAAAGAAATGTGCTTAGGAGAAGTAAGTAATGCATATATATATATATATAAATATATATATATATAATATGCCTATATTATATAGGCCTATATATATATATAAATGCATTAATAATCTTTGTAAATGCATTAATAAGTACTATACATGCATATATATATATATATATATATATATATATATATATATATATATATATATATATGTCTATATTATATATAAACATATATATATATATATATATATATATACATGTATATATGTATATATATATTATATACATATATATATGCATGTATAGTGCTTATTAATGCATTTATAAAGATTATTTGCTAATGTGTGCTGTGGCATGAAATATTGCTACACTGATGCGACATTGTATTTTGAAATGATTAAGTCTTTTAGTTACTTAGCCAGCGTGCGAAGAACTGAATAACTTCAGTATGGTTCATGTAAATAAATATGTATAGATATTTATTTGTAATTTATTGTTGCAGTCATTGTTGCTGTTGTTGTCAATTAATTGTTTCAGTGTAGATTTACAGAGTGTATCGTTCACGTTTTGTGTTTCAACGTCGGTGCTGGAGCTTGTAAAGTAGTCTTTAAGATCAAGTCGATATAATGATTCTTCCCGCTGCCTGACGGAATATTTAAATGATTAAATTGCTGCTGTGTTAAATCACGGTTCGTAGTCGTAAAATAAACTGAACTTCTATCGTGTCATCGTTTGGCTGATTTGGCAGCACGCTTGCTTAATAGTGCAAGACACGACGGCTTCAAAACTCCACTGGCTTGTCTCTGAAACCACGCATGAGGTACGGAAGCAGACGTTGAAAGTATCTTGCTTTCATGCCGCTATGCTATGGTTGAGAATTTTCCTCATCCGAATCTCGCCGTTGGTCCGTTAATATACTGACATTTGTACCCTAAGTTGGCACACGTATTAGGGATAACTAATTCTTTGAATATACGTAAAAGAGCACATTTATAATGTTCTGCCTTCATCGCTTGAATGAACAGATATTTAGTTCAAAATGTAATGCTAGAGTTCTCTTTTGATATCGTCCTCTGAAAATGAACTTAATTTTTGACTATCGATTAATGATAGCTATTAGTCGACGCTGTTTCGAACTGTGAATTATTTACTTATATAATAATATAGAGACTAATTGGTAAATCTACAAAGGCACTGCACGATTACAAAGCGGCTAATCCCTTAGTGCTGAATAGAAAACTGCATTCACTTTATTACAATGTGTAGCTTATGAACGACTGCATTGTCTCTGTAAGCTGCGTACTGTATTTTAATGTATTGCATTGTATTGTATTGTATCGTAATGTATCGTACTGTATTATAATGAGAAGAGATAGGATGTATATTATTGAAGTTGGCGAAATGTTCAACCCCGTTTTAGAAGCTGCTGATTTAGTATATAGCTTGTTATGAAGCTTTCCATCTAATTATCATTTGAGATACCAAACTGTTCATCTTGTAGCATGAAATGGTCAACATCCTGTTGAAATTGCGCTTTTTTCAGATACCTTCCTCGTTTACTTGTAACACGTATCAAAGCTATTTAAGTGTGTTGCATTTATTAATTTTCATGTCTTTTCAATAGTCTCTTACTTGCTTTGCTTGCTCGTTTCTCAATTACTTATTGGTTTCACTTGATGGTATTACAACACTTCCTTTGTTTATTGATATAGCGCCATTTTTCCGCACCTTAATTGATATTACTGCGATTGCGAATATCTAATTGCTTACTAACTTTGTCCTATCCTAACAATTTCGACACTTCTCATTGGCTTTGTTTCTGAAGCCTCTGACGTTGAAAAATCATTGTTGAGCCGACTGAGCCATGATTATTATTTGAATGTTTAACCTAACCAAACATCTTTAGTTTTGCTGATTAGTAAATGAGTTCACTAATGAAAACGGCAGCATCAGTTAGAGATTCTATAAATGTGTAGCACGTGACTGTTCGTATTTTGTAATTATTGTTTGTGCCTTAATATACTGATTTCTGCAGATTGTGTATATTTATGCCAATTTTGCATATATGTAACTAGCTAAACTGCATTTTATTGATGCCGCTTGAATGTAGAACGTTTGGTATATTTGCGATGTGTCCTTTTTTGAAATGCTTTAGTCGCGTGTGCGCTTAGAAATTATGAAACTTTGTCAAATAAGCTGGAAATAAAGTGAAAAAGTACAAACTAATAGCTATTAATTACAATTTTAACTACATGAGGTATGAGTTTTGTATATGCATTTTGTACTAGGCATGTACAGTATATTCAGGCTTATATACGATGCGTGGTAATCTGAGACTTATTTTTCGTTGTTTTAGAAAGAGAGAGAGAGAGAGAGAGAGAGAGAGAGAGAGAGATTTCAGCGTGGAGCGAGTAAATGGCAATTAAATAGACAACAAAATAAATCATTTTCTGTATTATAATCTTCTATAGAGCGTACTAAAATAGTTAGTAGTAGGGCCTGCGTTAAGTTACAATAGCATTCTATCTGCAACATTCTGTCTTCAATGATTTTTACTTTAAATGTTCAGTTACGATGGTGCGTTTGTAATAGTTTGATCCTGCAATTCGTTGTACCCTGGTATATACTATTATTGATAGATTGTCTGATTTGTGGCTACTTACTCTATCGCCCTAAACTTAACTATCATTAAGTTAAGAATCTTAAATATTAATACATTGCCTTTGCGTTCAAATGAACATGGAGCATTTTACCTATTTGCATAGCTTGCCTCTATAAAGGTATTTGCAAATTTCCTCAGGTTGTATAGTGACCTCAGCTCGAAAATCGACCCTTTAAGTGTTTACTGTTTACATACGTGCTATTTAATAAAAGCTAAAGCTAATGTTAACGTCATTTTCCTCACTCGAAAGCGATGTCAGTGACGGGTGAGGATTTGATCCCTGCACATACTGATCCGCGGTCGAGTATCTTATCGACATCGTGACTGGCTGGAGCCAGTGTCGATGTGTAAACGATTTGCTTTGTATCTTCCTGTTTAAGCAATTATGCAATATTAAACCTGACTGGGTTATCTTGACGTGGTCTCCGTCAATCAGGGCCAGCTTTAACTTAACTGGACGACAACCCAATCAAAAATCATGCGTTATGATATTTGTTGCTCTATTTATCGTGTTGCCTAACCGACAATATAGGCTAGAAATAAAATTTAAATTCTCACTTATAATCAAAATAAACGATGGTCGTTTTCTTGTTTTAGATTTTTGATATAAAAACTAAAGCATTGCGTCTTTGTAAATAATTGTGCGCGTTTTTGGTTTGGTCGCAATAGAGTAGAGGAATTAAAGGCTTTTGAATGTTTACGGTTTTACAACGTTATGACAGTATGATGAAAATCAATAGGAATGTTCCGATTTCAGTCACCTACCTAATTGGATCATACCAAGATGAATATTTGATGAGTTAAGTTGATTTATATTGAAACATTATGTTTGCATATTTCTTATGGATCAAGTATTAATTGCGTAGCGAAATGTTGTAAAACTAATTAATTAATTGATGACTAATTAATTAATTGATATATTACAACAGATGAAGGTTTTTAAGGCATTAGTATTCTGCCGATACGTAATATGTACTAAACGTGTCTGATATCATCTTGGAGCGATGAAATAGGCATTAGATACTTACTGAGCGGTAGGGTACAAGTAAAATCATGTTGTACGTAATTTTTTAAGTACGTGTAAGTGTATATATTAATATCTGCAATTTTTACATCGCTGTACGTGTGCTTGTATGTATACTGGTCTTATTTAATATTGTTATAAATGTTTGTACGTATGCCGAACTGTATTATACTTCGCCAGTACGTGTTTCTACTTGATTAATTTCATACATGATAAACGTGCTTGTTTATAGAGTTGTCTTTTAAGTTTAGAACCTTTGCCTCTTCCCACGGCTTCATCACGATCACTGCCGTACACAAGTTGCATCATTACCTTGTAAAGCAGTCTAGAAGATCAGTCAAGACATAAATATTGAAATCGATTTTATTAAATGGTTTAACTCTAGCTTCCTCTTCCATGGCTATTCAGAGAATGTGTTATGTCTGCTCTGATCGTTTCCTACGCTAAAAATTTTACTCGATGTACTAGAAAGAAGTATCAGATACTGTCCAATGTCCATGAACAATTCAACGGCACATACGCCATAAGTCACAGATATATAGTATAATCACGTCGCATATTAACGTGGTTATTCAACATAGCCACTGATATATCCATGAAATGAATATGACAGTGTCAGGGTGTATCTGTCATCTTTTTCCGAGGGGATCGTTAGGGGGGTCTAAGGCTTGCCAGGGGTCATCAGGGCTTTGTCATACTGAGAAGGCTAAAACTGGGGGTTAAAACTTTAGCTGAGAAGGCTAAAACTGGGGGTTAAAACTTTAGCTGAGAAGGCTAAAACTGGGGGTTAAAACTTTAGCTGAGAAGGCTAAAACTGGGGGTTAAAACTAAAACTTTAGCTGAGGGTCACACGTCTGCTAAGGGGGAGGGGGTTTACCCCGTCAGCAAAATATAACCCTGGACGGTGGCAATATTGTTTCCACCGTAATTTGAATAGAAGTTTACATTGGTCAATAGATACATAATAATAGGGGGACAAGTGTGATCGATGAAGCCATTGGGCTGAAATGCTTAACTTGAATGAAGCAGCTATAGAGATGCCGATGCGTCAGTAGATAAAACTGCCGCTAAACCTTTCATGATGCAAGCCCGGCTTGAGAGGTTCAAGTTACAAGCAATATGCTGGCTGATATGATAGCATATCGGTAAAAGATCTATTCGTACTCTGACTGGGATTAAAAAATTAACTGGGATTAAACTGGGATTCAAGAGAAGATGATGATGATGATTACATAACCTAGCGACGGAACACGGCATGTAGCTACATGTCCAGTTGACCATAGGAATCATTGAGGCAAAATGCTAATCAGTAAATACAATCAAAACGTGTATTCTAGAATTACTAGTCATAATCTATATGTATACTTTTTCAATCAGCCATTTTATTTATCTATTGTCACAAATTTCAGACGTAATTAAAAAGGCATGGCATAAATACTATTCTACAAGCAGAAATTAGCAGAATACTTAGATTTAACACTGAATTTGACTACGCTGAAGCAAAACCCGCACAAATAAATAAAACATCTATTGGGACTTTAAATTAATAAATAATTAAAGAATTGAATGTATCTGTGATTTATTTATAAACTAATGAAGTAAAGAAGAACAGCAATAGACTAATGAGAGAACCCATATAACTCTATAAAGTAACTGCAGTTAAACCTAACGCGCTCTCTCAGCGGTGTTCCAATCCGTTTAGAATCCGAGACCTCTGGATGATCAGGCGCGTGCGCTACTAATTCTGCCTCGACCGATACTTGGTTGAATTAAAAAAACAGATTTTAACAAGTACAAGTAAACCAGTTCTCTATTTAGTGAATACTCGCCTCGCTCTATATCTCCTCCTGCGAAAAATTAGTCAATACGATATCGAGAAAACTATTTACAGTAATAGCAATAGAGTTTAGAGAAATTTCATAAGAAAGTATATAATTTTATAAGAAAGTATAATTAACTAACAGTAAGTATAATTAATTAGTATTACGTAGTCTTTATAAAACGTCGATGTAAGAGGAATTTCACTGAAGTAGAAAACAATAATTTTGCATCAATACATTGTCGTGCATATCATTTTCTATTCAATAGTATTCACACTAATATTATTATTGTCAATATATTTGTACGTGCTTCACATAACGCTTAAAATATACGTCATTATTAATTGAACTATAATTTAGAATCTACAAGAGTGTACTCCTGTTCACCAGTGTACTGTAGACCACCAGTGTACTATAGACCACCAGTTTACTGTAGACCACCAGTGCAATATAGACCACCAGTGTACTATAGACCACCAGTGCAATATAGACCACCAGTGTACTATAGACCACCAGTGTACTGTAGACCACCAGTGTACTGTAGACCACCAGTGTACTGTAGACCACCATACTGTAGACCACCAGTGTACTGTAGACCACCAGTGTACTGTAGACCACCAGTGTACTGTAGACCACCAGTGTACTATAGACCACCAGTGTACTGTAGACCACCAGTGTACTGTAGACCACCAGTGTACTGTAGACCACCAGTGTACTGTAGACCACCAGTGTACTGTAGACCACCAGTGTACTATAGACCACCAGTGTACTGTAGACCACCAGTGTACTGTAGACCACCAGTGTAGACCACCAGTGTACTGTAGACCACCAGTGTACTGTAGACCACCAGTGTACTGTAGACCACCAGTGTACTGTAGACCACCAGTGTACTGTAGACCACCAGTGTACTATAGACCACCAGTGTACTGTAGACCACCAGTGTACTGTAGACCACCAGTGTATTGTAGACCACCAGTGTACTGTAGACCACCAGTGTACTTTAGACCACCAGTGTACTGTAGACCACCAGTGTACTGTTTAAGAAACTCCATATGATCATTACAAATATTATTATACTCAAAATACACACTTCAGACACTTGCGAGCCCAAATTAGTAAACATTATCTTACAAATATTACATCTCGTTAATTGAAATAAGTAGCATCTATTGTACAACGGAAGCTTAAAACGTGCAAAGTAGCTACATGTATATCAACAAGTAATACTCTATTAATGGTCTTTTACGTATGCTTTATGAGCCAAAATCTATTTTATTTCTCCTACTCCTACAAATTTTAACTAAATAAACGACAGACAAAAATATATTTAGTAATTCGAAAGTACGAAACGAAAATAAGAGGAGATGATTGAAGCACTACGAGTTGAAACTGCTGCAATATTCACAGTAAATCCTAAACTAAGCCTATTTGATGAATTGATTTTAACTACATAGCCAGAGTGAATCTAGAAGCAAGGTAACGCAGATGAACGCTTGAACGGCTACTTTTAAGATCGTATGAAAAAAATGTCATCACAAATTTAGTAGACTAACGACTGCAGCCAATCATCCAAGGTCTGACTGATAGCGCAGTGCTTAACTAATAGCAGAAAGCTAATGTTAACGTCAGTTTCCTCACTCGAAAGCGATGTCACTGACGGGCGAGTCCAGGATTTAAACCCCACACATACTGATCCGCGGTCGATTATCTTGACGACATCGCCACTGGCTCCAGCAGAGGTAGACTTGCTAGTTAAAATACACAGCTACGCGGGCAAAACTCCGTAATCATGCAATTAGCTGCGAATAGGTATGGAGAGATGATGATGACGATGATGTGTGTGTGCGAGTTCATAGAGGCTTATTCTTATTTGCGCATGGTGCCTTATTACATGAACTACATGAGATATCTGCAGATTTTAGTCGTGTTGTCCGCAATTCTGAATAATAGAAAACCCGTAGATAGTAAGTGTCGTAAAAGACGACAAAGTACTAAGATCCAAACAAAATCAGGAAGGATATTCGGTTGGAGAGCGCCTAGGCTCCAGGCATTGCTACAACATTTTCTAAACGATTGAAACTATTCGTACCCGCCCTCGCTCAACTGGGATTCAAGGGAAGATGATGATGATGATGATGTACGTGTGATAACTACTGAAAATATCAAAGAAAATGACAACTGACTAAGAAAGACGAAACAAAACTATGCTGGGATATTACTGCACTGAATTAGTTTTTAGTGTTTTAGATTAAAAACGTTTAATTTGATGTAAATTTAAATATTACATAAATGTAAACTTATTTTAGTAATTGAATTTTCATGATCATCAACGCTCGAAGTTCTCGTGAGATATGTTCAACTAATTAACTAAACTGCTACAAATCGCCGCAATATTGATACGTTCTTTCAAAGAAAGGTAACTTTGAATAGAATCTCGCCCTATTGGCTTAAGTGATTCAACAGAACGCAATGGAAAGGCATATGTGCACTTCATGCCACAACGATCAGCTGAATAATTCAGTTTAACAGTGCCCTAAATCAAAGACAATTGTGTCGTAGTTTCCAGTTTTGATACCAAGTTTCATAATTCAGAGAAATATAATAGAATACTGGAAAGTGGAATGAAATAATTTCGAGAGAAAGAGAGAGACAGAGAGAGAGAGACAGAGACAGAGAGAGATAGAGAGAGAGAGTGAAAGATAGAGAGAAAGAGAACGAATAAAGCGTTAAATTCCGTGTTGATAAAGCAATAAGGTAGTATTCGTCAACATATTCGCCTGTTAAAAGAACTTGCTTGTATATGTAGGCCTACACTGAGATTAACAAACACAGAAACGACAAGCAATCAGGTAGAATGAGGCTCTTATAACAGCCGGATAGGATAATAGCAGTAGCGTAGTTGAGACTGGTCACATAAATCACAATCAGCGTATTTCACTGAATGAATTATGAATAAAAGCGAATACGGAGAGATTAATCGTAATTAAGACTAATTATGATCATTAATCATTTAATCAGTTTAATCAAGAGATTAATCATTTTTGTCACATTTTTCGCGACAAAATTTTAGGAACCATATTCAAAATATTGCCGTTTTATTCAAATTGATATAGCTTAATATAAATTGAGCCAAAGTAAAGTTTATGAGACTAATTGTAATAATAAAGTTACAAACGATAGAATACAATGATAGTTGTGCTTTATTATTAACATTTAGCGGTGATTACAAGCGGAAAGTGAGGCACACATATAAGCATACAAGAATAGTGGTACAAAAATTGATTCAATGCAGCAAATAAGGGATTTAGATGTTACCTTATATTTCTAGCAGTATAGGTTACATGCACTTTCACAAATAGGAAATGTAAGTAGTCATTAAGTGATGGTTAGATTCTTTACAAAAAAATAAGCATAAGGAGTCATGTTACAATCTCTCCTATGACTTTGTCAAATGCCAAAACAGCATCTACATCTAGATTATTAGTTACTAAATACAAGACTTTACTTCCGTCTTCTCATTCAAGGGTGAACAAAGAAACACGCTTGTGGATGACTGAAAATACAGCAATATATAGCATGATGTAGAGGAATAGAGAGCGTTTAACAGCATCACAGAATGACACAGCATGAGCTCATATCTGTATTTCCAATCAAATATTTGCATTTTACTTTCATCTACTTTTTGTTTGTCATTAGCGCGCAGGCCAAATCATTACGCCGTCAGGCGAACAAAAAAACCAATCAATATATCAATAAATAAAGCAATCAATACGATAATTATAAATAGCAATTAGTTACTGCACTGTACCCATTAATAAATTAAATCGCCGTAAATCAATAAGCCTGCTAAAATACATATTAAGACAGACTGATTCTATATCAGTAAACGCAAATAGCGAGCAATGGTAATCTCGTGAAAGATCTTACAAACTTTCATCCCAAAATTACAAAAAATATTAGAAAACAAGGTTAACTTTTATCAACACCATCTGCTATTCTGCATGGATGTAATGCATATAAACTACTGAGTAATCCTTAAGAGTTTACATTTTGTATCGATTAATACTATCATTTATTTATCTAATGACATATTCAATCAATCCACTACCCAGATAAACGTATAACCAAACATCCAATAAATGCATGTCCCAACTAGTAAAACTCTACGCCAGCATCCAAAAAGGGTAACGATCGACGCAAGTACTATGCATAAACTTAAAAAATCAATTAAATACAACGTCCCTTAATTCATTTATATTATGTTTAAATAGGGCCTAATTAGGCACACCGATATACAACGAAATATTACAACTAAAGCAAAGACCTATCTTCAGTAGATTCGAAACAATGACATACTCTAGAGACTTCTACAATTCGAAAACGACTATATATATATTAAAAGTTATACATCAATAACTATCTATCGTCATTTTAATCTTTAGCACTAAAGATTAAAATGACGATATTTTAAATGCGAGCTTAAAAGTAAACTTCAGGCAGTCTGTTCCAGTCATCAACATCGTTACGATGAACTATACAGCAGAATCTAATACCATAAGTCGCTTTATCGCTTTACAAACAATCTAGTAGTTGTAAATTTTACATTTTATTAATAAATAAAATATTGGTCAGTAAGATTTCAAGCACTCGTTTACGAGACTGACTAACGTAGTGAACACATTTTGTCTACAGAAGATTTAGAACAAGAAAATTTAACTTTCTCCAGATTAACGATTACATGTTGTAATTGCTAAACGCCGGTCGTGAACCACAATGTACTATGCAGCAGTCAGTTAACCCTAATGAACCGTAAACCGCAATGTCCTATGAAGCAGTCAGTTAACCCTAATGAACCGTAAACCACAATGTACTATGAAGCAGTCCGTTAACCCTAACGAGCTTTTACCCTAAGAATAACTGATATCTTTCATAGTGCTAGTTAAATCAGAAGAAGTCACAACATGACGAGCTTCACATAAAAACTATCTATCCAAAATAAATAATAATATGAAAAATATGTCTTGAAAATACCTTATGATCGACAAATAAATCCCACAATCAGAGCCAAGAAAATCAAGCTGGGAAGTTGATCGTATGATTAGCTAATAAACATATATAAAGCCTCATTGTAAACATAGATATTCGATTGACAAATGAATGCAGAATATTGTATTAGGTTATAGAAGACGCCAGCCGTAAGTTGGTCTTTCTTAGAGTACAGCCTAGTGGCAGGTCCATGGCAGGCCCGTGTGTAAATAAGCCAGTATAATGAGAGAGAGCGTTAATTCTTATTAGCATAAGAAGAAATGCACATATGCATAGATATCTATTAAACCTGATTTAAAGAATTACAGTGCAGACATCGCAGAATGAACATCAAATCCGTGATCTCTACTTTTCAAGCAATACACGAGAAAACCCACAAGCAGAATTCATCAGCTTATCATTCATAGCATCAAATGACTACAATTTGCATACAATAGTATCTTCCATACCAAATTACCTTACAAAATTTCACCAAACTATTCTACGAGCATACAGATGAGCTTCCAATTGATTACTAGTACAAAGCATCGGAATAGATTAGAACAGATCACTGAAGAGCGACGACCCGGCAGATCTCCTCTCTTTACCCTCAGGGGGAGACAAGGCTCTCCTACGCGGAGCTCCCCTGTACTCCGTCTCGTCGTCGCTGCTCGCACTGGTCGTCCCACCGCGACGATAGCCCAGGGAGGGGGAGCTCCTGCCTCGCTTGGTCGGCGGAGATTCTGAGGGGTCGCTGAGCGCCGGGGGCTCGGCGCTACGAGGACGCCTGTGCCGGTGAGACCCATCGACGTCGTCGCTGTCTGAGCTCTCGGAGCCGCTCGGCTCTGAGTAGTAGCCAGGGGGAGGCGATATGGCCCTGACCACCTTCAGTCTGCTCTCCACCAACCACTGGTTCTGTAGCAGCGTAATACATCAGCGTTATGATGATGATGATGTACATCATGATGTACATCATCATCAAAATTATGATGATGTACATCATCATCATTATATACATCATCATCAAAATGATCATGATGTATATCATCATCATGATGTACATCATGATGTACATCATCACCAAAATGATCATGATGTACATCATCATCATCTTCTCTTGAATCCCCGTTTAATCTAATCAGTATCCCGGTCGGGATACGAACAGACCATCTTTTCCATTCGTTTTAGAACATTTTGTAAAAATTACTGTAGCCTAGGCGCTAGCAAACCGAATGCCCTTTCTGACGTTGCTGTTGGATCTAAGTGCCCTGTCGCCTTTAACGACACGTGCAGTCGCAGTCCATGGTGGGTCTATTATTCAGCAACCCGGACGAAATAACATAGTACATAAACATATATTTAAGGACTGGTGGATTATTTGACAAAAAGCCTGCCAGTCGTTACGTCACGGGTTCCACATCCAGCTGAGCAGTCACTGTTCACACTGCGTACAATTGTGGTATGGACACAGACGTTAAATCTGCTTTAGAGGTTTATTCTTATAGCAGTAGGAAATACAGCGTCACTCAATAGAAGCACCCCTTAATCAAATTAGGCTTTTCATCTTCCTCGTAGCGTATTACAATTGTCTTTTACAAATTAAGCTAATCCTAGTTCAGAATTAAAATTTTCAGTAAATCTATAATGTAGGAAAGAAACTTGCTGGTATCGTCGTCAAATTATATCTCACTGTTGAGAAAAGCAGTATGTTAAAATTATTACAATTTTCTTTTACAAATTAGGCTTTTCATCTTCCTCGTAGCGTATGTCGCGCTCCTTGAATAAACGTTTAGACGTCACTTGACTGTCCACAGAGTTCTCAGTTGCTGTAGAAATGAGTATGATCAAAAACTACCATTGAAATTCGGCCTCCTGGTAAGCTCTATTCTGCCGATAATATTCATATTTGTGACGTGAAATATTTCGGCTGAGCAAAATTTAAATAAAAAAGCAGATAAGTGAAAGTTATTTTTCAAAATTTCTTCACCTAATTAGCTGACGCGGAGACTCTAAAGGGCAAACTTGAGTCCTTGATAATTTTATTTTTAAACATCTCAACAGCTCCTTACACACATGAAGGTCGCTTTGTACAAGATTTACCTACTACGCAGTCTATCAGACTACCAGTGTGATAGACTGCAGTCTGGTAGACTGCAGTCCATCAGACTACCAGACTGCAGTCTATCAGACTACCAGACTGCAGTCTATCACACTACCAGACTGCAGTCTATCACACTACCAGACTGCAGTCCATCACACTACCAGACTGCAGTCTATCACACTACCAAACTGCAGCCTATCAGACCACCAGACTGCAGTCCATCACACTACTAGACTGCAGTCTATCAGACTACCAGACTGCAGTCCATCACACTACCAGGCTGCAGTCTACCAGACTGCAGTCTATCAGACTACCAGACTGCAGTCTGTCAGACAACTAGAATTAGTTTTTACAAATATTTTCTCAAACTTGTTTTACTTTTTACCTTTGTTTACCTTATTCTACATATTAACTCGAAAGGAAATCTATACATCCGTTAAACAGCCCAAGGCGTATATTCCCCTACAATGACATATTATCTTACTCAATCGATCAAGAAACTTGAGCTAAAAAGGTCAACCATAACCTTACCAGACCATCAACTATTATGTCCTTTCATACCTCGCATAGGAAAGTATCTGCTCCTGAATTGGTTTTACATTATATCTGTCAGTGAAGCTTTAATTATCTTCGAACGGCATATGAGTATCCTTATTTCTAAGATTTCCCAACAAGCTTCACGACAGTAAACGATGCAACACAGCTATAGACAAGATACAAAACGAAACATCATCGACACTAACAATGCGACCGTCTCTGCCGAACATCTGCATGAAGTTAGTGATGAACTCTCGTGACTTCTCCTCCCACTTGTTGATCAGCTCATGACTCTTACCAGCTATCCTGCCCTTCACTGACTCCACCTTGTTCTGCAGCATCAGCTTCTTTTCCTACAAACACGTACACTGATATCAGCCATAACTAAGCAAATATTTGGCTTAAGAGCCTCCTCAAGTCATGTCTCTCCAGGTAAAGGTTTCAATAAGAAAAGGATTTTCTTAAGAGAAGAAATTGTTGATCGATGGAGCGCTCTTTCTGGTGCCTAAAAGCAGACTTCTCGTAGAAATATGCGCATTGAACCTGCCGTGAGTCAAAACACTGGAAAGACTCTTCATACTGAAGAGACGATCAGCAGTACATGAGATCTGCAGTCAATGGCCTCAATGACTACACATTTCATATACTGCTCATCTTCCCTTTAACACCGCACGCTACTAATAAATACTTCAACTGGTTTTTCTCAAACCATCTCAACAAAAACGCGTTATAAATATCAGCAAAGTAGCTACTAAATAACTAGTACAATCCAACAAATAAAACAATCAACAAATGTAACAATGAAGTGTAGAGAGAGAAGCCATGCAATAGGGTGATTGTTAGTAAGGTGATTGGTATCCGGGTGGTCAACTAGATAGGGTGTTGTGCTCCCTCATTGATGGCCTGGTTGTGCATGCATTAGAGTGCCTCCTGCCTTTGCGTTTTACTAAGTACCTTTATGTTATTCAAAATGTGTCAACCCTAGTTAAACTGGGATTCAAGGGAAGATGATGATGATATTATTCGAAATATGTTGACTGCTGTGGTGTGTGATACGTGAACAAATAAACAATACGGAGCACCGACCCTCATGAAGCTGACGTTGAGCTCTTTGGCGGTGTAACCTCGCGCCAGGTTTCTGCGCACATACATGTCGTAGTCCTTGAGGATGCGAGCAATCACGTCAGTCGTTGAGATGCCCTCAGTGCGCTCTGTCGCCAGGAACCTGCCACAACAGAGATAATATGCGAACTGTTGTATGATTGCAATCTTCTGAGTGTATCAAAGCTACAGCCAAGTTTAACGTCGTTTCATGGACTCCAAACATTTTTCAAAGATGAGACGAAGACTGGATTTGAACCCAGCATCTACTGATCAATAGTCGGACACGCTAACGGCGCAACCCGGTGAGTCAGGCAGACATACAGACGGGTCAATGTACAATGCACTGCAGATCTATTGCATAATTATTCTAGCTAATTTCATTATCTGCTTTGCATTTCTATCTACTAATGCACAATCAAATCGTCCGGCATCACTTTTCTCGATTTGTATTTCTTTTCATAGCGACAGAATAATATGTGCGTGATATACGACGTGAGAAAATATGAATAGCCTAATGATGGCAGGTCGATAGTACACCTATCTACGCTATTGAATGTCTTAATAGCGTAGGGGTAACGTCATGAAATTTTAAATGACAGATCCTCAGGTGAATTGAACCCTCGTGGGTTCAAATCCCAGCCGCACTGATCTGAGAGTAAAATCTCGGACATTCACTGGACTGGTTACACGGAAAATGGTCTAAATTGCCCAACGGTTTAAACATGTGGTATTAAAAAGTGATAGATATCAACATAGTTGATCATTTCACTATAATGCGTGTTTACTTTTCACCAAAATCATTTTATCTACTCCATACTCCCATATTATCGGAATGTAATGCTTTTCTAACGTTGTAACTCAAACAGGTAAAATAATTCATTACGACAACAAGTTTAGGTTTGCTCAGAAGTTTAAAACTATAAGTAATAAATCACAATTTTCAGGCGTCAAATGCATAGAGTTACACAACGCCGCGATTGCCTGAAAATCTAAATAGTACAATATACCGAAATATTTTAATGCGGATTTACTGCTTCATACAAATATTACATATTGACTTCAAGTGCCAGATGAGATAAGCCAATTTCCAATGGCATCGTCGTTAGACAGAAGTAAAATATGGATAATACCAAATGAGTTTTTTCAGGTTCCGCAGTGGCTCAATGGAAATTAAATCGCAGTGGCTCAATGGAGTTCATTTAAGTTATTATTCTTACAGAGATTTGTGGTTACCAGTAGGAATATTAATCAGGTATTATCTTGTTTATGAGTAGACATTAAGGTCATGCACCTCCATAGCCGATGACAACAAAGAAGGCTAACGCTCAGTTTAACGTCAGCTCCGGTTGCTAAAGCATATCAATAGCGCAGCGAGTATTGTATCTACACTTTGCACGTGCTATTCAGCAGCGAACGCTAGTCAATAACGCTACTACTTAATAACGCGGATAAGTATGTGGCTGGTTCAACTTTAGGGCTTTTCCGTCACTGATATGGCTTTCGAGAGATGAAACTGCCGTTAACATCGGTTTTACGGCTTTTTATACTTACACAACAAGATATTATATGAAGCAATAACGTAACATAAACATAACGGCACACCGGGTCAGGAAGCACAGATGCTTGTTTAAGGCCCATTTCCTCCTTCCTCTCCATGGTTATTAGTAATGTTTGCCTTTTGATGGCGCATCAATTGCAGCCGGCGCTGATTTAATAATAACCTATAATAATGATCCAATATACCTCTTCTCTTCAGTGCACTAACAAGTGGCAGGTTCAATGTACATATTCATACTCAAAGTCTGCTTTCTCGCTCCATAAGAGCACTCCTTAGATCAACAAGTTAATCCCTTCACAAAGTCTATGCTTTATGTAGCCTATAGCTTGGGAAAAGTATGACTTCTGAGGTGGTTTCTAGTCGCTTTCCATTATAGCAATGATCCTATAATAAGATGTATACAAGCCTTCCAGCGTCCTTGATCCACTTGTAGATGTCCTCCTGATCGGCGCCTCCATACGGGAGATCATCGTGAGCCACGAAGTCAATCTGTAGTGAAAACATAACATCTACTCATATACAAACATCATCATCAAAGAAAGCTAAATCATCCAGACCAAAAACATAGAGTATACAAGAAGTAACAAATGATATGGTGAGGGACAGAAAGGAGTAGAGAAGGTCTATTCGTATCCAGACCCTAGTTTAACTGGGATTCAAGGGAAGATGGTGCTGATATCTGAAGTAACGAAGAAAAACACAAGTCTTATTAAAAATAAAAGTATTTTAAAATGGTCAAGTCAAATTCAGATAACTAAGTAAAGGGATCTTGTCTATTTATAAAACTGAGAGAATTATAACATTACAGTCACTACTTGACTTTTTCTTACAAACTTTTGTCACATTCCACAACAAGTTTCCATCATTTTTATTTAAGCTCAGATAAAACTGCAGAAATTATGTTATAATAAAAATGTTTAGATTGAGAAGCTTTGCACCAGCAGGACTGATCACATTAGCTATAGTCGCAGCAAATGTGAGTACGCGCTAGAGTTTTTCTATGACGCTAAATTATCTTAAATACAAAATGAATCTATATAATAGAGTGGTAACGGAAACAACCGTAGAGGAATGATAGATGCCTTCAAAGTACTCAAGCTGATCATCAATAAATGCGTAAGAAGATATATAGAGCTTTGTGAAAAAATCTTCTACAACTTTAAATAAAATAGAGAAAGATTTAGTGAGAAATAGAGAATTATCATCATCATCATCATCTTTCCCTTAATCCCAGTTAACTAGGGTCACGATACGAGATAGTGAGAAATAGAGAATAAAAACTGCATAATTCACTTGCACTTATATTTAAAAGGTTAGAAAATACAATTACTAGGACTTTCAGGAAGAGATATGATCAAATGAATAGCGTGTTGTTAGACTTCGAATACAGTAATCAGGGTCATAGGTCAGATCAACAATAGGTGAATATCCTCTAGGTTCCACGAAGGTGGGTCACAATAACAGAGTTAGCTGCATGACAATTTACACGTTTTACAGACACGATATCTTAAGTTCTGATAAACGATATAGTTGGTATAGTAGCTTCTAAGACCACCACTGGCCATGACAATGTCGGCCGCTTCACACAAAAACGACTAGAATAGAAAACTAGTATTTATTTATAGTGAAAGTAGTCGATGCTTTAGAGATGTGTATGGACGTCTGTGAGCGATCACCTTGTATTTCTGGATGAACTCCTCATCGAGGGTCCAAGGGGCATTAATGAGCAGCTCATCGACGTATCGACAGTGTCTCACTGCCTCGTAGCGCTCCTTCTCGTTCATCACTGTCCTGCCCTTCATACTGTACGTCAGCGCGTCGTTACACACTGCAGCAATCAATCAATCAATCAATAAATGAATCTATCAATCCGTCAGTCAATCAATCAATCCGTCAGTCAACGAACCAATCAATCAATCCATCAAACAATCAATAAATCAATCAATCCATCAAACAAGCAATCAATCAATTCGTCAGTCAGTCAATCAATTAATTACTATACCGCTCGATGACACGCTATCGAGAAAAGAACGACGTTAAACTTGGCTTACCTTTGGCTTTCTTCAAACAATTAATCAGTAAATCACTCAATCAAGCAAGTAATCAATCAATCAATTAATCTACCAGTATATTAATCCACCAAATAAACAAAAAATGCATAAACCATAAAGAAAGCATCGATCACCATCATCATCTTTCCTTGAATACCAGTTAAGCTATGGTGGAGATAAGAATAGACCATTTCCACTCCTCTGCGTTCCATAGCATATCATAACAGAAAATATCGATCAATTAGCTCAAATTTACTTGTATATTTTTGACAATTAAATCACAAGAAAAAGTAATTTAAAAATAAATCTCTCCAGCGAAAAGGTAAATTTCGCTACCCTTGCTTTAGAAAGAGCAGTCAAATGAGGCGTTCGTTATATTCAGGTATTTATGCACTAATATTGAAGCAGTTCGTCAATAATTCGACAGTGGTCTACAGACAAAGACAAACGCTTAAATATTTCCAGACATAAAAGGTGACTCTCCACTGCATTCGTCAGTATTTGCTTTAGAAGGTTCTTAAGAACAGTATTTATTGTCTTTTCTCAACTTTCATTAAATATAATCCGATAAACTAATACTAATAATAAACAAGAAAAATTACAATAAATTAGTTTCAATGCTATAATTTATCTTCAAAATGAGCAAAATTGTTCATCCCTATGGAGTTGTTTCCGTTTGCCTAATTTTTGTCATCTTGCATATTTCATAATTATTCAGTATCGTTAAAGGAAAACTTCATACAGTTTACTAAACCAGACAAGTTTTTCAAATTGTCAAACTTGCCATAGTACTCCTAATAATCTCTAAACATCCTAATCATCATCTTTGCTGTTGGGCTAAGATCTGAACTCAGACCTCCTGATGTAGAGACGAACACTTTAAGCACAACACTGCTGCATCATCTTACCATCACCGTTTAGCCTGCCCGCAAACAACCACCTAAAGACAGTAGTAATAATAATAATAACCTCCGAAATTTCTATAGCGGTGTCATAGCCGGTGTCCGGTCTTCGAGACCGCTATACAGGTTACTTGCAGGTTATTATTAATCCTTTCCATGGTCAATCATATCTTTTCTATTGATAGCGCCAATCGCGCTATCAATAGAAAAGCTCCGATACAAGATTAACCTTCCATGGGCCCAAGGGGATATCCATCATTACTTGACTGACCTGGGCTTTGAACCCAGACCACTCGAGTCCGAGGCGAACACTCTAACCGTTACGCCAGATCTCCTCCCCAAGTAGAGACGTAATCCTACCTCCTACGATGAGGTGGACTTCAGGGAAGGCAGCCTTGGCCTGCATCAGTTGTCGAGCGTGCCCCGAGTGGAACATGTCGTATATACCATCGGCGTATACTCGTACCGGCCTCCCAGCTGTACACAGAGCAACAAAGTATACAATTTGCTTTCAATTCTGTGATGTTTGTTTTTAATTTACTTTGTGCTTGGTTGATAATTATATTTTATGATTTACACTGTTTTACTGTTTATACTATATTTTCATATTAATAATAACCTTTTTCGTTCAAGGTTTATTCAAACATTTTAGTCGTATGTTTGACTCCTAAGTTTAATTTTCTTCCATATGAATTTACAGCGTAATTTTGCTGATAGTAAGCTAGATAGAGTACAATTATGTTTTCTTTCTGACGGTTGTTTTATTTGTTTTTCTGTAAATCAATACAGTCTTTTGACAGTGGTCAGCTAGATAGATCATCTTCCCTGACGGCTGTTGTTCATGTTTATACGCACTCTCTGATGCTTTGTTTTATTTTTATCTTATTTTTCTTATGTTTCTCTATTTTTGGTTGTTTCAGTGCATTTGGTATTTTAGAGTTTGAACTGTAATAATAGACATTCAAGCATATATGCATGCAAACAACCTTCAATCTACCAAATAATTTTAAACAATTAATTAAAAAATAGACCAATCAAATGACTAATTATCTGAATATTTGATTAGTTAATCAATCCACCAATCATTAAATCAGTCAGTGGATAGTCAATCATCCATAAATATATATTTAGAACACTATATTGCACCGCCCCATGGCATAAAGAATCAATAAATGTTGCCGACAGAATTATTAAAGTCGGAAATGATTTGTTGAATGCGTTTAAAATTTTTGACAAAAAATGTCAAAAAGTTAAGTTAAAAAGGAAAATTAATCAAGTTAAGCTATAAAAGGAAATATGCTTAACTTCAACTTTATTAACTTTACTTTAATGAACATTATTTCATCATTATTTATATTTCAAACATGAAATTTCTTTTAGCAGCAAGTACGTTACTGAGCTACATCACCACAATGCAAACTCTGTTCTAAATGTTCTGCATATCACGCACCGGTTAATGAATACACAATAGTTAATCAAGCCTACAAGTAATTTTAAAATTCGAATGAGTTTTCCGCTCAGTCGAATTTTAAGTCATGAGCAGGAATATAGCAATTGTAATTAGCTTTCTCGTTCCGGTTTAAGACATAATAAAAAATCAAACAAATATCCACTAGCAATTTCACAATTTTCCCTTCTGCTCATATCCATTATAATTTATGGATATGAGATTAAAAACTTTCTATGAATTTTGATTGTTTCTCATTTTTAACTAATTTTCTTTATTTTCTAGTTATTTTGTGAAAATACTTTCAGAAAATTAATCAGATTTAATTTAATAGCAAATGAAAACTTGTTTCCATTACTTTTAGAAATATTCATTATAGTATAAACAACGCATAACCGGGATTTAATTACAAAACAATGATAAAAACAAACATTTCAACTATCATATTCGCAAAAATACTAATATCAAAGCAGAAAAACTCTCGTTACACCTTGGGATGTCAGCCCCGAGTCTCGCGCTGATATACCTCGAGGAGCTCCTTCCCGCGTTCATTCCAGTTATCCATGAAAACTTACAGAGTTTATTCCAGTTATCCTAGAACAATTCCCGAGTTTATTCCAGTTATCCCAGAACAATTCCCGAGTTTATTCCAGTTATCCCAGAACACTTCCAGAGTTTATTCCAGTTATCCCAGAACACTTCCCGAGTTTATTCCAGTTATCCCAGAACACTTCCCGAGTTTATACCAGTTATCCCAGAACACTTCCCGAGTTTATTCCAGTTATTCCAGAGTACTTCCCGAGTTTATTCCAGTTATCCCAGAACACTTCCGAAGTTTATTCTAGTTATACTAGAACACTTCCAGAATTTATTCTAGTTATCCCAGAACACTTCCCGAGTTTATTCCAGTTATCCCAGAACACTTCCAGGGTTTATTCCGGTTATCCCAGAACACTTCCCGACCTATGGTACTAGAAGTTTTAGTTGCAATGTAACGCGCAGAACTCGGTTATTTGACAATAAATAAAGCTACAAACCTTTCCCAGACAGAGCCACTTCTTTAGTGATCTGTACAGAGAAGTCGATGCACTCTCTCTGCTTAACACAAATCTCATCATCACTGATTGGCGCAGGTTTAGAACAAGACTGTAACAAATATTACACAAATCTCATCATCATTGATTGGCGCAGGTTTAGAACACGACTGTAATAAACATTACACAAATCTCATCATCATTGATTGGTACAGGTTTAAACATTACACACATCTCATCATCACTGATTGGCGCAGGTTTAGAACATGACTGTAATAATAATAAATAATAACGCACATTATAGTGAAATGATCAACTATGTTGATATCTATCACTTTTAATACCACATGTTATATCCGTTAGGCAATTTATACCATTTTCCGTGTAGCCAGTCCAGTGAATGTCCGAGATTTTACTCTCAGATAAGCACGGCTATATATATATATATATATATATATATATATATATATATATATATATATATATATATATATATATATATATATATACAGTGGACCTTTAACAGATTAAACATCTTAATATCTTAATAGGATCGATTAAATCCAATCGACCTAATAGGTTCGTTTTGAGTCAAAGATTTATATTAAATTATTAGTATAATTTATTTTCATGCATAATATTAAATACATACACAGCATACAGTTGTATACAGTGGACCCTTCACAGATCCTATGTTACATCAACAGAACGACGCAACGATAATTAAGTATCTATTACTATATCCAATGTAATACGCACATCTTCAGCTGGCAGTCCATAGTAACTACACAATCATGTAACATCTTTTCTATACCTAAAGACAGTGGCACCAAACATACATGTAGCCACGTACACACGCTCACTCTCTCACTACCACTACACTACCACTCTCTCTCTCTATCTCTCTCTCATACACACAAGCACACCATAACCTCACAAGCAAAAGAATCATATCGGAACAAATACATCGACACATATAAACAGAGATTAACCTTCATATGCACTCGTCTACTAAATAACAGTGTGAGCAGCACAGCTGTGCACTTGCAATGCTTGAGGAATGTGACACACAAGAGTTCTCTGCTATATACTCAATCCGCATACTTAGAATTGTCATGCTAATCAATTAGACTCTCACACAACAGTTGTTGTTGTTGTTGACTCGTAATAGACTGTTGTGTATCAGACAACGTCCTGTAGGACAACAGCAACCGCATTTTAGTAACAGCAACTAGAAACAGCAACTAACAACAGCAACTAGCAACAGCGACCGCTCCCAGAAGAGATTGAGTGCGAAGTCAGAAGATTAGAATTTATCTCCCATATGCACCTTCGTCGCCTGTAGGATTGACACGATGACTCCGAACAAGCCGATAGCACTGCCGAAGATTTCAACGATGAGGATTTTAACAAAGAGTGACGAGTTCTGAGCGTCAGCCAGAGCAGCTCCAGAGCCAACGATACCCACGCACACCCCGCAGAACAAATTAGATTCTTGGTGCGAATACGCGGGGCCTTCACACCCCCACCAATAATACTAGACCCAGTCACCAGTATACCCTAGGCAGCCCCTACTACAGAAAGAGAGATGCCGAGGCCTATGCCCAGGTTGGCCCACATGTACGGAGAGGTCTCGTTCAGCTGCCATCCTATGCTGTACCTGTAGTCCTGACCAGACAGAGTGAAGTAGTAGAAACCAGTAATTAAAAGCCGATAGAGCTAACGCCGATACAATATAGGTGGGTGCAGCTAAACCATACGACATCTTGCTTCGCTATATTCTTTCAGACAGGAAATAGATTAGGAATTAGGCAGAAATCTGACTAAAATAATGAATTCAACCAACACAAACTACTGATCATATCCAAATGACAGTAGTAAGATGTGTGTAATAAACATTACACACATCTCATCAACACTGATTTGGGCAATTAATACAGTCCGCCAATACATAAACGTAGTCAAAACAAGTTAATATGGGTTTAGCTAACTGGCAATAATTAAAATTCTATACTGCATAGATGCGATAAATCGTGCAAAAGGCGATAAATCATTCAAAAGGGTATAAGATCAACTTGTAAAGGAGAATCGAAAACAGGTTATCTGTATCATTGATACCGACAGAATAGAAATGGTCATCCATATACAGAAACCCTGATTCCAGTAGAGAAAAAAGTTGATTAAAAGCTAAGTATAGATTGATTTCTTATTAGATTCGTCCGATTGCTAAAATACGCTCAGCTCATTAAATGATAATGACCACGGCTACGCTGAAAAAATACATAGCGATCAATACAATGTAGACTGTAGATCGATACATCAATACATAACGATCAATACAATGTAGACTGTAGATCAATACATAGCGATCAATACCAAATAGACTGCAGATCAGTACAGAGTGATAATAATTAAAAATAATAATAATAATAATAATAGTAAGTATATTTATAAAGCGTCGCTCTTTCATAAATGACTACAGCAGCTATGAATGGACAGTGAAGGTCGAGTAGACTGGCGCTATAAATGGCACAATCGGTGTAGCGACTAGAACTCAGCAAATCTGCAATAGGAGGCACCAAATGGTCAAACACACAGAAATCATCACCACGCGGTTACAAGAAACAATGCAACCACATCGACAACAGCAGCAGATATACGTGAGCGCCTTCGAATGTATCGCAAAAGTAAGTACGATTTCCAAATTTAATGAAATCGTGTCCCTCACAAATTTTGGCATCTTCCTTTACACAGTGAATTAAAAATCCCAGTTTTGAACCGATATCTTATCAGTTTGTGGTTGAACTGTGGAGCTACAGGTACAGGGTTCAAATGCAGTGCCCACTCATACATTGACGGGCTTTCAAGACAGCAAACTGACATTAAACTTGACTTCAGACTTTTCAGCAGTATCAATACTCAACCGTTCAACCACGCAATTCATCCAGTGGCAACGAGAGAGATCTAAATTACTTCACAGCACGCAATCATACAATGCTCACCGATCAATACGCTTACTTTGTAATCATTGACAACATCATCTAATCTTAGAAATCAATGAACCCACCATTGATAAAACACACAGCTGCTGCCTGTGGTTATAATGAGCAACTTGAGCCCTAATTACGTCAATATCTAATGCAAACGTACCGCATTACACACCATCAACTATATGGCCATACAACCACACCTTTCTGACACAAATCTGCATTGCAGCAGTGTCTTAAGTTATTATAATAATCTCTCTCTCTTAGTGCACTGCCTACTGGCAGGTCCATGGTACATAACGCCTTAACTCTTCTCTGTCTTCCGCCTTCCTCTTCATTTCCACATATGAGTGAGTCTTTAAATCATCTAATCTCGGCCTGTCCCTGCCTCTTTTTCCTTCCATTCTACCTTCTATGACCTCCTTTAATAGACCTTCCCCCCTTAGAATGTGTCCTATCCATCTCTTCTTCCTATTTCTTAATACATTTATCAACTGCCAACTCTCTCCAGGACTTCCTCATTTGTAACCTTTGGGTCCAGCTAATCCTCTCCATTCTTCTCCAAATCCACATCTCCAATCCCTCCAGTTCCCTAACATCTTCCTTCCTTAAGGTCCATGTTTCACATCCATACAAAAGCGTGGTCCAAATCTAAGTTTTCACTATATTTATCTTTGTGTCTTTCTTTAGACTTTTTGTTCATAGTTCTTTTCTACTACCAAAGGCCGCTTTTGCTTGTGCAATCCTACTGCATATTTCAGTCTCACATTTCCTGTCATAGGTTATAGTCTCTCTCTCTCTCTCTTAGTGCACTGCCTACTGGCAGGTCCATGATACATAATGCCTCCACTCTTCTCTGTCTTCCGCCTTCCTCTTCATTTCCACATATGAGTGGAACTTTAATTATCTATCTCATTACCTTGGTTTTTTTTATATTAATCTCATGCTATATCTCAAAGCCGTATCATTCAGCCTATCCATTATCTTCTGCAATCCATTCTCGCTGCCCGCTACCATTCCTTGGTCATCTGCAAATAGTACATCTTGCAACAAATTCCCTCCTACTTTTATTCCTTCTTCCAAGTCTTCCATGGCTTCATCCACCATTGCCTCAGCGTAAATGTTAAACAGCAGCGTCGAAATGCTACAACCTTGTCTTACTCCACGTCCTATTTCACCTTCTTCTGAGTATTCTTGTTGGATTTTGATTACTGCTTTTTGATTCATGTACAAGTTCAAAATTAGTCTTCTATCTATCCAGTCAATTCCTATTCTTTTTAAGATATTCATCATCGTTATCCAATCAATCCTGTCAAAGGCCTTCTCGAAGTCTACAAAGCATACAAAAACGTCATTTCCATATTCTAAGCTTCTTTCGCAAAGAACCCACATTACTCCTATTGCTTCTCTTGTGCCGCATCCTTTCCGAAAACCAAATTGTGTCTTGCTCAGTATCATCTCTGCTTTCGACTGAATGCGATTATTTACTATCTTTAATAAGATCTTTGATGCATGAGGTATTAAGCTGATTGTCCTGTAATTCGAACACTGCACAGCATTGGCTTTTTTGGAAATTGGAATCATCACTGACTTGGTAAAGTCGTCTGGCCAAATACCTGTACTGTACACTTTCATACATACCTCCATTAACTTTTTGAGTGTTTCTCCTTCCAACATTTTTAAGAATTCTGTTGGGATTTCATCTATTCCGGCTGCCTTCCCCTTCCTCATACTGTTAATTGCAGAATAAATTTCCTTCTTCATTAAATCGGGGCCCCTTTTATCGACTTCTATGATATTTTCTTCTTCTATTTTAAATCCTCTTGAACTGGTTTCCCAGCCTTATCATACAATTCCTCTACATATTCTCTCCATCTTTCTTTTACTTCATCCAGCTCTGTCTTCAATTCCCCATCTTTACGCATTATACTAATGTTCTTTGCATCTCCTTTCTCCGTTCTTGTTAATATCCTGACTTTCTGGTATAATAGATCCGACCTCCCTCTTCTATCATATTCTGCTAAAATTATCACACTTTTCACTCCACCAATGATCTTTTGCTTTGTCTGTAATTCTTCTAAGTTCACTGTTTAAGCTTCTACATTTCCTTCGGCCATGACTGGTATCTATACTTTTCCATTTCCTCCTATGATCCATTTTGTCTAGCATCTCGCATGTGATCCAAGGTTTTTTTTAGCTGTATTTACTTTGAGAAAGCCATACACTTTTAAGAAAGCCATAAACCTTTATTAAAATAATAATAAAGGTTTAACGCCTGTTTCCTCATCCTAGGATGACGTTAGGGACGTCCCCACATGTTACACTATAGTTACATGTATTCAAGATGTCAGTCACTCGGAGTTTATGCTCCGGTTTCTAGGTAGACATCTTTTCTACATTCACAGCTTCAACAGTTTGGAAAGTTTTGTCTCCTGATCTTCACAGCTGATCGTTCTCCTCTCGTAAAACTCTTCCTTTTCCGTCAAAAATGCGTGATCTCACAGGGTTTGATCGCCGAAACAGTGCGCTTAAGCTCATTTAGTGCATGATCTCGCAGTGTTTGATCGCTGAAACAGCGCGGTTAAAGCTCTCATTTCTCTAAGTTTATGCTACAATCAGACAACTTTCTTTGAAATTCCTATAAAATTCCTATTTAATTCCTATTTTCCCTGCATCGTTGCACGGTGTCAGAAGAGAAATCAATTCTACATGAGCTGTCGATATCTAATCATTCAAACCATAGCTGCATTAGCAAGTCCTGTAAATAGGAGCTAAACAAGCCAGAATCAGGCTGCATATGAGACATAGCAACTATCAATCGAGCGAAACGAGGTTATAGCGGCCTAGGTGCTCAACGTAATTAAAATATTTACCAAAACACAAAATGTATTCAAGACATTAAACACCTACCCCAAAAGTATACATGCAGCGATGCTTAACGTTCCATAATTACTTTGAGATAGAGTAAAGCTACTGTAAAATATAATTACGTTCATGAAAGCAAGTCGTGATATACAAGTATTTTAAATAAATGAAAAATGGCCATCACTGGGATCTCAGTAAATCTTGCAACCTCAAATACAGCTTGTGAATGTAAATAGAACGGCGCTTCGTTGTTCGAGCAATAGCTCTTCGGTTGTCTAATGGTAATGATTAGCTACCTGCGGCTATTACCGTCGTCTTAACGATTGCTTAAAATAGAATTAGAATAGAATAGAATAAAACATAATAGAATAGAGATTGCTTAATTAAAGTTCAGGACACTTCAGAAACAAAAATCTAAAATTCTGAACACTATTAATTATTAACTGAGCGAAATTTAATTGAAAATCAAATTCTCAGTACTTAGACGCAGTTGTCTGAAATTATCTTCAGGACTTAAATGAAGTTCTGTAGAGCAACAATTCAGCGTCTCGCAATTATCTACTCTCCTCCCGTCGCTGATGGGACGAAAGTACAAATAATACGCTGGAGAGTGTAGAGAAAAGAAACAAACGTTAAACACGGCTTCAGGTGTAGGTGGGTCAGTAGGTGCGCACTCTGTGCAGTTCTGATGATATCGGATCCAGTTATATATTTCTATAACGCTCTATAGAGAGAAAACCCGTGAAACAACAAACTCTGCAAACCCTATTGAATCAACATCCCGTCACAAACCCTATAGGTCTATGTAATTACTAAAACCATGTATATAGAGATTAATTTTATTACAAACCCTATGGGTCTTTGTAATTACTAAAACAATGAATAAAAAGATTAATTTTATCACAAACCCTATGGGTCTATGTAATTAATAAAAAAATGAATAAACAGGTTAATCCTATCGCAAACCCTGCGTAGTAAACTCATGAATCAATATGTTGATCCAGTCACAATTCCTACGTAATTACTAAACCGTAACGTTGCTTTTGTTGAGGACAAAACATCATAATCAACGACTATCTACACTCACCCAGTTCATAACTCTGGTTTTATCATGTTCATATCCACTCCACCTAGTAGCCTTTCAACAGCGAACATCGGGTCTATTCTACTATAGGCGGACACAACGTAGGTAATACAACTAAGATGTGCAATATGTGCAATTCAATTAGAATATGTATAGTAGCTTATACAGATAAACATCACGAAAGTTGAATGAGTTGTACTCGTGAGTTAAGAGTTCAACATTTATCTTGAAGAGATACTCCCACGTCTACTAGTGCTGGTACGTGCAACGTAAACTACTCTGAAATGTCTTGCATACGCGGCTGTACAATTTTATAAATTTTGTATTAATACAGTTTTTGATTAAATTAGTTTTGCTTAACGTCGTAACTCCTCATGAAGAGAAAAATTTCGGAACAGTATACTGAAGACTTGACATTAACATCGATAGTTAATTTTTGGAATGCATTCTTTATTAGCAACAATTGTCTATAAAAATTAATTGATATTTTACAGAATGTTTTACAGAATATGCTGTCTTTCTCAACACAGGAGTGAATTGGTGCAAGCTCAAACGACTGTTTAGCATCGCTTATTTGATAATCACAGCAATGATTATAGAAACAATAGGATCGCCGTTCATCTAACTCTCCATGTATCCAACGCTGTACACATGTAATATAACTTTTCTTAACTGTATACTTCTGTAGATCAATAAATATTTTGCAATTTAACGAAGACTTCTTACAGTAGGCTGTTAATTGTCAGTTCCTCTATAGTTTCTCATATATCCAACAAAAGTCTATTGATCCTACAGAGGTTTTACATCGAGTCTACTCGTTTGACATTAATTTTTGCTTTAAAGTTTAAGCTTTTAATTGCTAATTAATTAATAAAATGTTAATGTACGTTATTTTCTTAGTTTGGCGCGACCTACCAGTGTACCATATAGTCTCATAGCCACGTAATCTCAGCCAGACGACGTTTGACGCTATACAGAGACGTTACACATGCATTAGAAACCATACGTTAAAGCCATCTCGATTATGTGTTGGGCAGAAGACAGAGAAAATTTGCAAGAAACATCCCCATCACACCGTTAAAACTCAATCTGTCTTTGACCTTTCACGCTCTGTGTGCTTCGAACACGTCAGGCTCAGAGTTCATAACGTTATAAACAGGAAGAACACGCATAGGCTACCCCTACACGTCATCTAGTGCACCCGCAGTGGTGCCACATTAAACCATATCAAGAACTCTGCTGTAATCTACAAGTTCAAGGTCGAAGTACGAGTTCATATATGCGAGACATCGAACTCTTTTGTGAAATTCTACACTAGTATACTAGCGTATATCATATAGAGCTACAAGTGCCATTAAGAGAGTAAAAAACGTAGTGCGACGTTTATCAAACAACTGCAATGATCTAAAATATGATTCAACAGTCAAAACTTTGACCTTATAAATACCAAACCAAGATATATCCTCGAAGTAAAGGAAAGATATGGTACCGGATGAGGTTCTCGTTCCCTTTTAGTTTCTGGTTTAACGACAAGCAGTCTACGTTTGGTATAAACTTAAACTTTGGTTTAAACGTTTAGTATTCACTGCATAAATATTCCTTACTACATGTAGACCATTAACTCGATCACTAGATAGGATACTGTTATACAGGGAAATGGTTCACAAGTAAAATATACGGAGTGGGATTGAGAAATCATGCCAAATGAATCAATAATTTCAGCCTCATTTATGTTAATATTTATAAGCAAATAATTCAAAGATTTGTTTGCCATTAGTTGAGAAAATTATAAACAACTATAACTATTTAAATCAAAATCAATTCGTTAAAAAAATGAGCTACTTACAAATAATAAAATAGAATAGAAACTTTATTTAACGAAAGTCGAATAAAGCCATCCAAAAGGCATAGAGAAGCACAAAAACGGGCATTACGGGCGTTAGTACCTTCGGGCATTAAATGCCCGAAGGTACTAACATTTACCTAGTTACACTACAATAGCAAATTGTTTTACACGTAGAAGTATATCAGTATTATAGACATTACCATATGTATAGAATATGATACATTTAATAATAATAATAATAATAATAATAAAGGTTTAACGTCCATTTCCTCATCCAGGGATGATGTCAGGGACGTCCCCAACAGCACACATCACTACAGATCAGTTCACCAGATCAGAGAAGTAAGGTCCTAAACGAAAGCCAGTCCTAGATATACGTACAAATACTTACTAGCAAACAAAGCGATCGCACACTATTCACATTCAGTATTCATACACAGTACACTATTCACATAGACTATTCACATAGACTATTCACATATACTATTCACATGTATACACTTTCACATACACTATTCACATAGACTATTCACATATACTATTCACATGTACTATTCACATGTATACACTATTCACATACACTATTCACATACACTATTCACATATACTATTCACATGTATACACTATTCACATACACTATTCATATACACTATTCACATACACTATTCACATACACTATTCACATACACTGTTCACATACACTGTTCACATACACTATTCACATACACTGTTCACATACACTGTTCACATACACTATTCACATACACTATTCACATATATTATTCACATACACTATTCACATACACCGTTCACACAGTTCATGTAGCTTCTGCAGAGATTCTAGTTTAGTTCAGTCGGTATGATATTGTCTATTCTACAATTGCATGGTCACAATGCAAATATATCTATAAACTCGGAAAACTAAATTTTTGTGAAACTTTGCAAAGCAAACAACACCCAGGACTCCATCCACATTATTAAACAAATGAATGTTCTAAAACAACAGAATTTGCTAGTAAATTGGATTACTACATAACGTTGAAATCAAACCAGTCGTAGCCAGTTTAAGGCGGATAAGAATATGTTAGAAGCGGGCAGCATGTTAAAATCTGGCTTTGTAGTAGACCCCCACTGCATTTTTATTAGCATTGAAAAGAATTTTCACAGGTCAGAGGTAATGTTACTAAAAGCCTAAAAAATCAGACATTCCTGAGTAAAGTGCGTCATAAAATTTCAAACATCTAATGTTCAACAAATAACATTGATGCAAGACAAACATTGCCCAATATAGTTCTAAGTTGATAAACAAGACTAATTTAAAAAAAGAAACACCACCCGGCCGATTTTAGACTAAAACATAGAATAAAGATCTTCGGACTACATAATCATAGTGCAAATATGCTGTGAAAACCTTAAATATGTAATAGGGCCTACTTTGGAACATATGTCTGAATAACCGTAATTCTGCCTAAAGTGAAGCTGCTGAAAAATTGCTTCAACAAATGTCAACATTATAATGTTAATTAGACATGTATACAATAAACTATAATTTAATTGTACATAAGCTTAGATTTCCTCAATTAGATAAATATTAAGACTGAACTTACAATGTTAAGAGTTACCAGATTATCATTATTTATCATTTTATCACAAAGATCTAGTTATAGGATGAAAAATAGAATTTATAAATTGATTTAGGCAAAGCTTGACATGTTGCCTATGCACAACAGCATTAGTATAGGCCTACTCGTCGTAATTCACTCTTTCATAGTCATTCAGCATTACTATTTTATTTATTCACTCATCATCATCTTCCCTTAAATCTCAGTTTAACTAGCCTCGGGATACGAATAGACTTTCTTTATCCATTCGTTTAAGTTTTTGTACAGCAATTTCTGGAGCCTAGGCGCTCCCCAACCGAATGCCCTTTCTGCCGTTGGTTTTGGATTTAGTTTTTATGTCGTCTTCTACGACAAGTGCATATTCACACGGATGGTCTCTTCTTCAAACAACCCGGACACAACATGGGGAAAAAATTTTTATTCACTGATATTACACTTAATTAATACTAAATATAAAAAGTGCATATACTATATATCTAAGGTCATTTGCTAGCACTGTAAGTTAATCAGTATCGATCTAATAAGATATATTTAGAATTATACGCCCAGAAAGTAGCAGTGCCATTGAAATGTCAATTTATATAACACAATATATCACAGTCAGGGTGATTAAAGATGTGAACCAATATACTAAACTCTACCAGCAGTGGGAATAATCGTAAATATACTGTTAGCAAAATCAATTCACTTAAAACTAATTTGTTCCTTCAGAGCAGTATGCTGAAGTAAATTAAAGAACACATTACCATTAAAAATAAATGAGAAGGAATGAAAAAGATAACCGAGAAATGAACAAAAGTATTTTATTTTAGCCACCGATCTTCTCCTTAAAACTAGTGGAATTTGCATAAAAGTGTACATTAAGGGTATCAGAGGATTTCACTATGACAGGATTGATTACAACTCACATGCTGTTGAATGTTCAAACCTTTACAGCAATAAGCTTATTAGCGCATGCTCTAAAACCCTATTAAAAATATTAAATAATCGAATTCAAACCAACTCAGATGTGGTACAGAGTAAATAACAGTTTTATTCTGAAAAGAATGCAATAAAAGAGAAGCAATTATAGGAGTAATACGAGGTATATGTGTATATATCTTGGAACATGAAACTGATGTCTTCAAAATACTTTGTTGACTTTCAAAAGCATTCATGATCTAAATATACAATTTTGTGCTTATCACAACGTTACAATATTAAAAAATACATAACCCATGCAAAATCATGACATTGGCCTATTCGCTAAAATATCTTATATAAGATGTATAGATCAAATGCCTTAACTACAGTTCTAAAGTTTTATGGACTTGAGGATTTAAGGTAAATAGAAGATGGACAGATAGGCCTATATCGTAATTAAACACTTCACAATTAATATCTTACCTCCCTAACCAGTGGTGACGAATTCTGCCGCATCTGTGAATTTGAAACCATAAATAAAACAAAACACCACAATGAGAGTCGTGTTAGTTAAACGGAAAGTTCAGTGCAAATATAGTATTAGTGGAAATAAGTTTTATATTAGAGACCGCAAAAAGAACCAAAAGTACAGAGTTGATGTAAGACACATTTTTATACTATATATATTTTGTATGACATCTGATGAAAGAATTATCATTTATTTATGATAATTGATACTGTTACTTCAATACTTAAGTGATAGTTCAAGTATGGTTTTATACAGATAAAAAATTATTTATTTATTTTATGCTAATATAACTAAATGAAATATTATTACTTTTTATTATATATCTCTTACTTCATTAGATTGTCACATTACTAATTTATGCATGATTGTGTATTGCTATTTAAGCAGTTTAAGCAGTTTAAGCATCTTCATGCTGCTTGAATAGCCTGTTTCTTTAAATAGCCTGCCCTTTTGAAAGAAGCAATATTTTTTATGTTTAACTATAATAAAAAATGCTGGGTGAAAAAGACTGCTGAGCCAGTTTGCTGGAATATCATAAGACCTGCTGCACGGATCAACAAATAACTATAGATATTATTAATCCTTTAAATATACGTGATTTATAGAAAGGTCTAATGATCTCCTATCAGGACTCCTTCATGTCGACCTCACAAAAAGGATATAGGCTAAGGGCACTTCAAAAGACAGTTTTTTTAAATAAAGGACGACGAGGTTTCATTCAAAAAATATTAATACTCAAACAACACTGATAGTATTCATTTTGACTAAAAATTGATTTAAAGTTACAATTTTATATTTTTTGATAATTTCAGAAAAATTTCTAATTAAAAAGCAACCCTGCAGCTGCAGTGTTTGCTATAAACTGAGGGCTTCTGAAATGTATGAAAGCACATCTTTATCACTGTGCTAGACCATCTCACAAGCTCATGCAAATTTTGAGAATTTTTACAGTACAAAGCAGAATGAGATTGCGACAGGCATAAGCAATGTATATGGATCATCATGTAGACCTGTCTAGAATTATAGTAAAATAGTGAATATTTACATTAATAGTGATAATATAATATATATATAGAGAGACAGTTTAAGTTTATTTCAGAATAATATAGTAAAATAGTTAATTAAGCAAGAACGACCAGCAGCTGTTTCCCTAAGCCTACTTGAAAACACCATATGTAGGCTTTATGGTGCTTTCATCTAGGCATGTGTATAGTAAATTAATACTTAGTTAAACAAGAGTTACACCAGCTGTTTCCCTTGTAGACATGACACACCAACAATATTATCTGCTACAGCTTACTACTGGTACATATCAATGCATACAGGCACCTGAATATAAATAATGAATACTAGACAACATTTATGAGAGTAATTTAACTGAACCTACAAAGTTCTAGTACAGCAAGGAACAGAACTAAATGTTAACATTTATCACTACAAATACCGATTGTAAGCCTATTGTAAAACTGCAACAATGGTAACTGAACAGCAGATTCATTAATAAAGTCATATGATCAAGGTTTGAGTTAGGGTTCAAACAATACTGTCTGGTACAGAACAGCTTTGTCTACAATTTGTAATTTTATATAGTCCTGGCTTATTTTATCCCATTATTCCACAGATTTATTTTATTGACAAAAAAATATTACTCTAGAACAAAATTCTAATCTGGCTCCCAGTTAAAGATGTGATCTAAAGATCGCTTTAAGATTTAAAGCTCTTTGATAATGTTTACAAGTTTGTAAATTTTTAAAGACAAAATGAGTTAAACCAATCCGATGACCCAAATTGATTCCCCATTCTCTTGCATGGAAAGCTTTTCTCAATACAAAATAAATCACTGTAGAAAACGGAAAAGCGACAAGATACATCCTTGTCGGACTCCTGTTACAATATTGAAAGAGTCGGTGGTACCTAACACATTAGGTATTAGTGATGTCTATTAACTACTATGAACAACAATTAACTAAAATTAATATTAAACTTACACAACTCCTAATGGAGTTAGCAACGAAATGTATCAATACTAATGTTCCTCATCACCACTAACAACTATCAACTGTAATTACAAAGTCCAACATAAACAAATAACTCATAATCACTTAAACTACTTAACCCCTAATGCTTCAACTACTCATTACATTAACAATATGTATGCAACATTAACTAAGTTTACTAATATCATTACTACCTTATATCACATTATTTAATTGCATTAATTTAATTTAACATTTCTAGATACCCAATGCTAGAAAAAGTTAGACCATAAATGTAGGACATCAAGCTTGAATTTAATATCTGAAAAATTTCTGAATTTCAGTCAGAATGAAGCCCATGAACAATGAAACAAAATTATCTGTTTACAGACAATAAGCGTGCTATTGTCAATCGATTTTATATCATATCCTTCACAGCTAGAAAGGTGTCAGTAGAAAGATATCAAGGCGAGAAAAAACAAGAAGAAATTACTTACAGATTGTGATTTTAGTTCAGGAAGATTTGAAGCGGGTCTAAAGGAATCATCATGGTGATGACCCGTCGTCGTAGAAACAGTTTCTAAAGAACGTTTCCTTGATGCCATCTCAGAACTACTCCACACTTACTCCTTATCCAAAGCTCTATCTATATAAGATGGCAAACTGTCAATACCTATATAATATACTATTATATTATACTGTTAATACTGTTCAATTTTAGCGCTACAGATAAAATATCCGCAAGGTACTTAGTTTGTTTTAAATTATGATTTAAATTATCAGTATTTTTAAAGCTCTGTCATAGAAATAATGATCTCTCAATATCCTAAAAATAACAATAAGGTGAGAAAAATTAAAGTATGACATTCATAAATTACATAAATTTGAATCTCAAAACGGCTCAATAAATAAACGAACGACTTTACATTTATTCTATATGTTGAGATTTTGAACAATTATATTACTAAATTTTATATGTATTTATTTCTTAGAATTTATTTAAGAATTCAATTAAAATACCATACTATAGCCAATGCAGAGGAAATGGACCCAGACCTTATTGTTACAACCCCACCATTATATAAGTTTCTTAATTCTTCAATTAAGTCTTGGACATTTCACAAAACCAGGGGCTTAGGACAACAGGGGTTGTGGACGCGTTAACACTATAGATGTTATAGTCAGATGCTAATGTCAGTGACTCAATATATCTACATAATACTCAACTACATACCAGCTTTCCAAATCTCACATGATTCAAGCATAAGGTTTCTGAATCTATTCAATATACACACATTATACAGACTTTGCTATATTAGTGTATTGAAGCTATAATTATAGTGTATTGAAGCTATAATTATAGCTTCAATACACTACACTCATACTATACACTATACTCTTCTTCAGCCTTCTTTCTAATACAGCCTACCAATCTTTACCTGCTTTAACTCATGATAATGTCATTAATATTCCTTTGATTTACCAAAAGACAACAAAAATGAGATTTCTATAACCATCTTAGCGGGTTGAACCTCAACCCAACTCTTGTTACAGTTTTAGTCACAGGCAATAACAATTTTTTAAATATCCCAGTAGGTTAGTGTATGACACTTTAGATCAAAGAATCTGAGATGAATTGGACTACATCGAGTTGGATTTCCGGGAAAGCTTAAAAGCTGATCAGAAGTAAGACAGTAAATCTCGAACATTCACTGATCCGATTACATGGATAAAGAACTGTCCGATGGCTTAAGTATTCCATAAAAAGTGACAGTTGTCATAATGAATTTTACTCTAATGTCTAAAATAATAAAGTGGTAGTACCTTATCCTTCGCTCAATAATATTCCGGTGTTCATTGTAACCTTATCGTGATAAAGATAAGATTAACCCTTAGATTTGGTTAAGATTGCGGTATATTGGGCGTAATATGATTAGCTAACTATCATATCATTTAAAATTTAAAATTAGGTTTACATTTAAAATAATTCTTAGTTTAAAAACCGTTATTAAAATTTATAAATCATAACATATTACGTTGACTACCTCTCGTTCGTGCGTGTTTACATAATAATAATAATTTTGCCAGAAATTAAATGATGACATCTAATTGAAAATGCAAGAAACTAAAACTAAAATAACAGTCACACAAATAACTTCAATCACATTGCTGGACCTTTGCTCAAGCTCTGGAATATTGCTATTATTCCAATGGATTACTATATTTAAGCGGTTCAAATAATTTTACAAAATAAAATGCCATTTAACTCAATTATAACGTTGTTTAATGGTCAAATACAGATGTTTAGGTGTTGCCAGGCAGCATAAAATTATATACCCCAAAATGATCCCAAAAACTAGCTAACAGACTTTTTATCTTAGAGTAGTCAATCATAACTCTAAGCTTTTTATAAAACTTGTTTGCTTAGAAAACATCACCTTGCATATTTTTCATTCGTTCGAGGCGCCACTGTGCAATCATTGCATAAGTGTTTTACGGAAGGCATATATTATGTAAGATATCCCATAAATATAAGATATCCTCTCTAGTGAAATTTTATACAGACATATGTAAAATGTAAATTTCGTTATTATTCTATTATCAGTTGATATATAAGTTAGAGATGGTAATTTTATGAATATCCAGAGTTCGGTTCGGTTTGTTTAAAATGAAAGTTCGATTCGGTTCGGGTTCGGTTAGCAGTCGACAAATTTAGAGTTCGGTTCGGTTCGAATCGGTTCATTCTAATAAGGGACGGGTCGGGTTCGGTTTGCTTTCCATCTCACAATAGTTTGATTCGAGTTCGATATTGTTTGGTTCGGGTAATGCTGCAATTGTGTAATATTACTTAAAAATAACGTTCTCTTTGATTATAAAAAGCAAATGGAATGACTCATCAATTTCAAAATAAATTTTGTCATTAGGCTTATATATTAGAAACTTCTATAATTAAGTGGAATTGTCTTGGATAAAATTTCATCCAGTAGTTAAAAGACAAAATGCAATTTATCAGCATAAAAGCGTCATATAAGGACGATTAGTTAAACTCATGTGTACTTTCATAGAAATGTATTCATAATATATACCATTTTCATAAAAGTGTTAGATCATAAAAATTATTTGAGTGCTATTGTCATCACCGAAAACTTCGACTACTACTGATATAAATATATGCTGGCATTCTACGTTATTGGGGCATTTTTATATTTTAGTTTATTACCGTGCTATAGAGGGACGTCAAACCATCAGCGACAGTGGAACTCATCCCATGAACTATGTATTTGTGTTAGATATGTATTTGAATTTGTCTTAAACAAGTACGTAATTGCATTAGGACCTGGTAATGTTGTGTCTTGGAAAAGGAATTATTCTATCTTGATTTGTGATGTGTGTGTTTTGTTATTAAATTAATCTTGTAAATTTCGTTGTTAAATTAATCTTCTAAACCAATGAATTCTTCTTCTAAAATTGTAATGGGGAAGCACTGGTGGGTGAAATTACAAGTACTTCAGCTTTCACATGTGTTTTGTTATTTTTTTCACTGTATCCCTGGTTCTATTTATTGTAAAAATATTTTGATAAATTTGTACTTGTATTGGATATTAAGGAATTGTAATGGATATAAAGTTAAGCAAATATTATAAGTAAAAAGTGGACTGATGAATCTGCTGCAAGATCATTAACAGCGCAGAATTATCGATATTAGATATAAGCTTAGATTAAGTTGATATTTGTTATTTTCTGGATTTTTGGAATAACAGCAATAATAATAACAACAATTAGAGTGCTACAGTAATCAATGACAACATTGAGCACTATTGAGACAAAAACAAGCCGGCGAGCTAAAAAAATTTAAATGGAATTTAAATACACACGCATTGTAGTTAAATGATCAACTATGTTGATGTCCATTACTTTTAATACCACATGTTTAAACCATTAGGTAATTTAGTTCATTTACGGTATAACCAGTCCTGTGAATATCCGTTTTATATTTTAAATGTAATTTAACTTGTCAATTTTACCTATAAGTTGGTTTAAATTTAGTAAACAATTATAGCATTTGTATTTTAGGTTACTGTTCTTAGTATTATTTTATATTTATTACATTGTTTCGCTTTTTATTTTTTCTGCGCATGGTGTATTAATTGTTTTGGGTAATTATTAATTACAGATTTTATATTAGACGAATTTACAGCTGATTCAGTATGGTTAAGAAGCTAACATTTGCTCAGAAGAAGATTCTGAAGAAAACGAATCTTCTCGCATGGCCTGAGGTTGATAACAACCTACACGAGGTTAAGGTCATGAGGAAATTTCTTCTCCAAAGACGAGAAGATTATACGAAGTAAGTTTAAGCCTTCTTTTGTGTAGTATCGTTGACAATAAATCAAAATTAATTCAGTATTTATTAATTAGAAGAGAGCGAGAGAGAAAGTTATGTTTACTAATTGCAACCGAATCAACATGAATTACTGAATTATAATATATATATATATATATATATATATATATATATATATATATATATATATATATATAGTATATATATATATATATATATATATATATATAGTAAAATATTGAAATTAAAGACTTTTGGTAAGCTGGCTACTGCTTTGTTCATTTTCATTTAGATGCTGGCTTATATGAGTAAATAAGGTAATTGTTCATTAAGTAAATAAGTTTATCTTTAGGCAAAAATACTGGCAATCATCATACAGATATGGACTTTCTGAAACCGTAAGGCAATGTCAGGGACGTCAGAATTGCAGCATTGCTCTATCTATTGGAAAGATATTTTTTGGTCATAGGGCAATTTTCTGTTTGCTTAATAGTTGAACTGCTTTCCATTCAGCTCTATTAGATCGGGCAAGATTAGATTGTATTATGGTATAAGAAGCTGTATTGGATATGTATAAAGATACAATAAGCCCTAAAATATATTGAATTTATTTAAAGATTAAAATAGGCTTTATATTGATTATGTTTAAAGGAACTGGTTCTTTTTGATATGGTTTTGGGGATGAGTTTGTTTACAGATATAAGTTCTGTTATGATTATTATTAAAGGTACAATAAGTTATCGAGAGAAATCAGGACCATAGCAGATAAAATAAAGGAGTTGGATCCAAAGAGTCCCTTCAGGATTGAGGCTACTGCAAGGCTTCTAGAGAAACTGTAAGTCATTCCAGTTATCTGTCATATCTAAAATGTTAGGACAGTTATTGTTGAGCATTTAAATATGTTAATTAATAGAAATTATGAATTAAATATCTACATGGTTAGTTCAATTATTGCTGCGCACTTACATATGTAAATTTTAAATTACAATGAATTATAAATTATATATCTAATTTACAATAATTATAAGTTATTTATCATATCTAAATTGTTAGTTCATACCGAGTTGAAATCCTGGGCTCGCCCGTCACTGACATCACATTCGAGTGAGGAAACTGAAGTTATCATCAGCTTTACCAGCTTTTATAAGTGTTAGTTCAGTTTTTGTTGCTTAAACTTATTTCATCATTCTGCCTGAGCTATAGCGCTGTCACAGTTTCAGATTGTGCCTTATTCAGTTTTTCATTGAAACTGACAAGTGTGATAAGATAGAACCGCATTGACATTGACCTTTTCATGACTTTCTTGATCTGATGTTATTTTAAGTATGAAAGTGGAAAATGAAAGGCCAGTGTATACAAGATGGCAAGTCTTCATTGGATTCAGAGCACATCTTCATTTGTTGTGAATATGAGACTTTAGGAAGAAATAATAATCAATGTAGTGTACGAATAAAAGCGCAACAGTATATACTAAAAACATAACAGCACATCCCTAAAAATGGACTATCATAGTTAAAGATGTTACTCAATATTTCATTTTTTGTTTGTATGTGTTTGGAGGATGTAGTGAAGAGAGTTTGAAGGGATGAGATGAAGTTAGAGGGAGGTAGACCATAACTGACTTGAGATGCAGTGATTAAGAGAGATATGACAACTAGGTAATATAGTATGGGACGGAAAGGTAGTGGACAAGGTTTATTTCTATCCCAACCCTAGTCAAACTGGGATTCTAGGGAAGATAATGATGACAATGTTCGTATGTTTATGTTTCTACTATTTATTGTGAAATTAAAAGTTTTAATTACCCTGTGATGTATTCAGACATAACGCAGGACTGATCCCTACGAAGCAGAGCCTGGAGTTATGTCAGAAGGTGACAGCCTCTTCTTTCTGCAGGTTTCTAAAGTGTTTCCATTTTCCGTTTTTCCATTTATTTGTTCATTATAGGAAGTTTTAACAAATAGGATAACAAATAACAAAACAATATGTTTCATTGAATTAACATTTATCATTGCCTCTGTTAAGTACATTAGAAATATTTACATTTAGTGTTTAACAAGATAAAAAAGTGAAAAATTGTATTAGTAAAATATAAAGGCAATATGATGGGTTCATAAAATTTGAACAAGTTAGATCCTTGCGGGGTTGAAGCATAATTCAAACTTCGCCTGTTTCGATTCATGGTCATGGTACATAGATCTATTATAAAAAACGTCCTTTGGTGTGCCATTAATCCTTATTCGGGATCGACACGGAGGGTGCTAGATAGGAAATAACATAACGGCACACTGGGTCAGGAAGCACAGATGCTTGTTTAAGACCCATTTCCTCCTTCCTCCCCATGGTTATTAGTAATCATTGCCTTTTGATGGCGCATCAATTGCAGCCGGTGCGGATTTAAGAATAACCTTCCATCACCCTGAGATTTTTCCTTCCAAAGCTTTTACCAACACTCTGTCTTCCAAGATGGTCACCCACAAAGTACTAACCGAATTCGATGCAGCTGAACTTCAATAATTGACACCCAACTAAACCAAGTGCGCTAATCCCGCCGTCAAAATGGAACATTAAGGTTGGCTATCTATCAGCCTGACAACACCAAGTCTACACGACTAGGTTTGTATTCTCCTCTCGGAAGAGAAAAACACACGTTGCTACGAAGTCTCGAACATGCGACCTCTCATTTGAGAGGCGAGCTCTCTACTCTACCACTGCGCCACGATGTTTTCTTGTTATATAGATCTTGTACTTTATATTTATAATTTCTCATTTTTAGTACAAGGTTGCTGGAATTGTTTGTAATTTAATAACTGGTAAAATGTGACAAAGTTGTGGAAGACTGGTAAAATCTTCATTCAATTCTAATTTTATAACAACTTTGGGACTAATACTTAGTATTAGTCCCAAAGTTGTTATAAAATTAAATTTGAAAATAAAACATTAGTTATGTATAGTCATTTTCTTAAATTACATGTAGCTTGGATTCTTCCGTTCTTGCTTCACCATACTTCTGTACTTATGCTATATTGATGCTACACGTCTAAAATTATGTATCTTATAGCGTTAGGATATATTGTTAGAATACATCATAGTTAACTAATCGCTGACAGTCATTGGTTTGCCCACGTTGTCGGCCTTGAGCCCACCGTGATATTGTATATTAAATCCTTATGACTGTTTAGGGTATGTTTGATTTTATTCTGATCTTGTTGTGAGGTGTTTATTATTTGAGCTGGTCTTAGCAGTATGGAGTATTGCACACTGCAGAACACTGTTACGTCAAGGTCGTCTATATCTGCGATCTCAATTTTCAGAATAACATTTACTAATCTCCTTAACTAAAGTTATATACAGATTTCTGGCTTTTCTCTTTACGGCATTGCGATAAATGGTTAGACCCGATTCCAGGGCTACATAATCAAAATGCTGTTAGCGAGATACAGAACAAATGTGTGTTATAAATTGACTACAATAAAATAAAGTTATTTGATTGCATGTATTTTATATTAACAGACGTCGACTACCCACTGTGATGGTGAGAAGTCACATGGCAGAGAATATCAAGGCTGCAGTGACCTTTATTGAGCAGGGTCGTATCCTTTCAGAAATAGTTCTGATTATTAATTGCCATGTACTGTTTGGACTGATAGTTGATGGATTTATGACCCACTTGTACGATATGCTGAAAAGTTAGGATTCAAGCATAACTTTTCTTACAGTAACTTTATTGGTACAGAAACGTTAATGCTTTTATAGTTACCGTTGCCTCAAATTCTGTGGTAGAAAAAGATTTTCTGCTAGATTATTGTCGGTCATGACACTGTTGTTGAAATTTCACTCAGTGAATGATGAACAAAGTTAAGTTAATCTAAAATGATTAACTTTAAACTTTTTGCATTGAAAGACATTAGTGCTGTTGAGGTTTTTATATAATAGCTTCATTGTATTAGCGGATCTGAATTTGTCAAATAGATGCAGAATGAAATTTAAATAGTTGCGAAAGACTTCATAAAATTTACTACGATTTCTATGATGTGTGCTTAACTGCTATAATCAGATGTAAGAGTGGGTCCAGAGCTTGTGACTGATCCAGCATTTCTGGTCACAAGGTAAGTAGTCTATTTGTTTATTTTGAAGAATATTACAGAGTTTTACGTCCATTTTGTGACTTCAAAGGACACCATCGTTCTAAATCTGGATTGTACTCCTGCAGGTTGCTCTATTCCACCTGATTCCACTTCCATTTTACTGGAAAGGAAATCATTTTAGGGAAATTTTCTCTCTAGATTTATGAAGTTCATTGCCAATTTGAGAACCTTCTAATGTAGCGAGGTCAGCTTTCTGATTATATAATTCATAGAATACATGATATATAATTATATAATATATAATTATATAATTATTATCTCTCTTAGTGCACTGCCTACTGGCAGGTCCATGGTATATAACGCCTCCACTCTTCTCTATCTTCCACCTTCCTCTTCATTTCCACATATGAGTGGGTCTTTAAATCATCTAACATACCTAATCTCGGCCTGCCCCTGCTTCTTTTTCCTTCCATTCTACCTTCTATGACCTCTTTTAATAGACCTTCCCCCTTAGAATGTGTCCTATCCAACTCTTCTTCCTATTTCTTAATACATTTATCAACTGTCTATCTGTGCCAACTCTCTCTAAAACTTCCTCATTTGTAGCCTTTTGAGTCCAATTAATCCTCTTCATTCTTCTCCAAATCCACATTTCCAATGCCTCCAGTTTCCTAATATCTTCCTTCCTTAAAAGTAAAAGTAAACACGCATTATAGTGAATAATCAACTATGTTGATATCTATCACTTTTAAAACCACATGTTTAAATCGTTAGGCAATTTAGACCATTTTCCGTATAACCAGTCCAGTGAATGTCCGAGATTTTACTCTCAGATCAGCGCGGCTGGGATTCGAACCCGAGAGGGTTCAATTCGCCTCAGGATTTGTCATTCAAAACTTCATGACGTTACCCCTACGCTATTTAGACATTCTAAAATCATCCTTAAGGTTCATGTTTCACAACCATACAATAGCATGGTCCAAACCAAAGTTTTCACTATCTTTATCTCTATATCTTTCTTCAGACTTTTTGTTAATAGTTCTTTTCTACTACCAAAGGCCGCTTTTGCTTGTGCAATCCTACTGCATATTTCAGTGTCACATTTCCCGTCATCGGTTATAGTATGACTATGTATGTATAATTATTATATATAATATATAATATATTGCCTTCATCATCATCATGTTCCCTTGAATCCCTGTTTAACTAGGAACAGAGTGCGAATAGGCCTTCTTCACTACTCGGTTCCACACCATATTATCAGTCAATCTCCTATTTCGTCGGGTAATGTTCTGAACTTTTAAATGATTGTTCCTGATCAGGAGGTCCTGATATCAATTCTCGTTGAGCTGATTATATTATACACTATTATCTTGAACATTGACAGGAAGATGAACTTTACTGTTGACTGCTTGTTTGGGATATGAAATGGTTACTGAACATTTTTTGATCATCAGACCGGTACCATATGGGATCTCTTTTATTTCTCTTCAGCACATGCTTTTTCAAATCGTTTGAATGAATCGATTTGTAGCGTTGTGTGTTGGGGGGACGTCCCTGATTTTATCCTTATGTGTGAAAATGGATGTGAAACTTTATAATTATTAAAAAATGATAGCTAGTATCATGTATGCCTGTTTGCTACACTGTGTCTTTTGATTGTACAGGAGAATGGAAGACTTTGTTACGTGGTCACATTCGTCTAAGATCAGAAAACATGTTATGGAATATAATGAAATGGTGCGTAGCGCTTTCTAAACTACCAATTGTTACCAGTGTTTCGTTTGTTATGGCGCCAGTTGCCAGTCTATATTCAAAGTCTACATTCAGAATGGATCGCATATAGTGTATCAACATTAGGGGAAAAGGTTGAACCAGTAGCATGTAGGTAAATTGTCTGACTGTGGATCGGTAGTTCTCAGGGCTCAGATCCAGTGCTCTCCCTGTCACTGACATGCCTGATAGCAAATTGCGGCGAGATATGAACAAATCTTGTTTTATCGGTATCCAGCTGTCCTAAGGTGCCATCAGCACGAGTCTGCATTTAGAATGGACATTAAATATATAGATGGAATCTAAAAGAATCCACACAATGAGTCATTTCTTATCAATCGTTTATCATTAAGTAGACCTATTATTTAAAAGCTGCTCTCTTTGTTGCATTTGACAGCATTCTGTTACGAGTATATTTAGCTGCTAAATACATATACAATAATATTAAAGTGTACTTTAACATTATTGTATATGTATTTAACAGCTAAATATACTCGTACACAGTATATTAACTTATATTTGTGTCTAACTATATATGTATTACAGTAAAAATGTACTGTGGGGTAACTTTACATGACTTCACTGTAGAGTGATTCATTTTTGAGTATCAAGTGATGCAGGGCTTAATGAAACTATTATATTGCGAGTAATTAAAATAAATGGGTGTTTTGTGCTTGTTTCAGAGAGACGACTATGATATGGCGTAGGTGCTGGGAAGAGAGTCTATTATGGAAATGAACTGTTGCTGTAGCTTATGATTAATTTTGGCTATCGTTAATATAACTGGTCGATGTCTTAATATTTTTATTTTATATCCTATTGAAAGTGTAATAAGTTTCCACTAAACTATAATTGTAAATAAAAATAATTATAGGGATATTACATGCAGTAAATGTCTTAAATGAATATAGATATCTTCATATATTATAATAATATTGAACTATAGCTCTATATAGCTACTGAAAAGTGAATATCTTTAAATTTATATACACTATTTTACGTTTGTTAGTGTTTATAGATACATAGATAGATTATATAGAAAGAGGAAACTTTTTTGTTACGTTTAAAAGTACTTTGAAGCTTTATTAATAGTATAATTTTTGTCATTATCATCATCTTCCCTTGAATCCCCGTTTAACTAGGGATGTGATATGAATAGAATAGGGACGGGAATCCACAGGATTGAATAGAATCTTCTCCATTTCTCTCTGTGCTACATCATATAATCTGGCAATCCCATTAACTTTTCAATTAGTTTTAGAAAATTCAGAAACATTTTCTAGCGCGTCGGCGCTCATCAACCAAGTGCCCTTTCAGACGTTTGTTTGGATAGTAGTACTTTGTCTCCTTCCACGACGTGTGCGGTCCACAGGTGGTCTATTCTTTAGCAACTTGAATACAACACAGGTAAAAATAAATATTTTATTTATTGCAAATAACATATATAAAGCGTTGTAATAGATGTTGAATGGAAACTATAACATTCAACTGATCAACACAGCCTGTTACAAAGTTACAATGCAGGACATGTGTAACACTGTACTGTGTGTAGCTAACTGGTAGAGGATCAGTATCTTAACAGTGCAGCAAATAAGTAATTACTAATTAATTGTCAATGGCTAGCTGATACAGAAACTACGTTCTTATCAGTTCAGGAAATCGGTAATATTCTACTATGTGTAGCTAACTGGAACAGCGTCAGTATCTTAACACTGAGTAACAAGTATTACCTATAGGCCTATATCTACCTAACTAATACGCTGCTTAAATGTGTTAGTTTCCAACTTTCTGGGAAAAGGTTTTTGTAGTTCAATCAACTGAACTAAATCTTTTCCATAGTACGTCAGGTCTCTATCACATTTCAGGAGCAATAAGGGAGCTAACTTTTTGACTTCCGTGTATCCTAAATACTGTCATCGGTTTGGAGGAACATACTATTATTTAGCACATTGGGTTCTACAATTGAAAATCCACAGCTATTGTTAGTTTTCCCTGTTTGCAATATGAAAACATTACGATTATATCCTTAATATACTCAATTAGTATTCATAAACATCGATTTTTAGATTATCTGATGCAGTAGTTGAAAGGATTAGATACAATACAAGATGTTTTAAGTGTGGTTAAAATTGTTTTCACGGACAGAAGGCATTATCAGCAAATCAAAAATCTCTTGGTTGAAGTAGAGAAGAAAATGATTAGAAATTCACAATTACTCAATTACTATAGTGTCCTGATCAAAACCTCGTACTCAAACAGCGTCGCTTTCTCTACACCCGCAGTTAGATTTTTAATCATCTTCAGTCGTTAACAAAGCAAATTTATTAGCAATTTGAGGACGATCTTTATCATCATCATCTTCGTCATCTTCTTTATCATCATCATCTTCGTCTTTAGCATGTTCAGCCTCATCATCATCATCACTGCTGGGGATTTCATCATCAGAGAGATGATGGGTGTCCCTGTGCAGAGCTTGTAGACTTCTAATCTCGTCTGTAGCGTCACTTCTCTCCCACTCTTCTATTGCCAATCAATCAATAAACTAGTTAGTGAATCATAAAATCTTAATTCAGTCAATCACCCGTTCAATCAATATATAACTAAAACAATCCATTAATTAATTAGTCTATGAAGCTATCCAATTTATTCAAGTTCTCCATACAGATTGCGTTTTTGTAACATTTTCTGCAGACTTAAATTATTCCAACACATTTACGTGTAGTGTAACCCCCGTGTTGTGTCCGGGTTGTTTGAAGAATTGACCAACCGGTGACTGCGCGTGTCGTAGAAGGCGACTAAAGCACTAAGATCCTTACCAACGTCAGAAAGGGCATTCGGTTGAGAGCGCCTAGGCTCCAGAAATTGCTACAAAAATTTAAACTAATGGAAGTCTCAAATAGGGGATGGGCTGGTGGTGTGGTGCAGGACAGAGAGGATTTGAGACAGTCTATTTGTATCCCGACCCTAGTTAAACTGGCATTTAAGGGAGGATGATGATGATTTACGAGTAGTGTACTGTGGAGGTGTGAGACAAGAGACTTACCTCTACGTGTAGTGTACTGTGGAGGTGTGAGACAGAGGCAGATTCGACCCTGAGTGGCCAGTCTGAGCAGATGATTGGCCGCTCTGTACACGTCGTTTCTCGCAGCCCTAGCCGTCACGTATCCCCGCTTCTCTGCCCAGGCTGCAGGGGCAAGGGTTTAAAACCTTACTTGAATTTAGAGTATAAATGAAATGATATATTTTATACATTTAATACAATGTTCAATTAATTGTACTTATTTTAATATGTTAATTTTATTATCAATACAAATCATCATCACCATCATCATCTTCCATTGAATCTCAGTATAACTATGGTCGGGATTAGAACCTTTTGTAGCAATTTCTGGAGCCTAAGAGCTCACAACCGAATGTTGGTTTAGATCTTATGTCGTCTTTTACGACACGTGCAGTCGCGGATACAACACGGGTAAATTATCAATACAAAAGAAATTGAAATATTTCATTTGTTAGTGTAAATAAAATTTGTATAAAATGCAATTAATTTAGAATTTTTTTTATATCAATACAATAATAAATGTGATTTTATGATGGCCTTGATTTACCAATAGCTACGTTAAGTATATGGTTCTACTACAAATATAATCGACAATTTACACAAAACATGCAATCAGCATACCAATATATACCAGCATAACAATATTAAATCGTAACGATTTTAAATTTTTGTTGTTGAGTATGCTACTTTTAGCAAACTTTGTTAAAGGATAGTATATAGAGCTAGGTTGATCAACAGAACAGTGTACTGACAGTACTGTTAAAGGTAGTTTATTTCCGTTAATTAATAGCAGTTTATTGCAGTTAATCTGCCATATTAACCGCTTCTGATATCACGAGGTTAGCAAATATCAAGAGCGACGCTACTCGCGATAATTGAAAATGAAAACTGCACAGGTTTAGAATGAGATTGTAAATATAATTTTAATACCGTCACAAATATAGAAAGCAGACCACCGCAAATCATCAGCAGCTGCAGCTGAGGCAGCAGCTGAGGCAGCAGCTGAGGCAGCAGTTCTGTTCTTGCCCAGATCTTCAACGCACGGATGTTTTAGACGGAGCAGCCGAGGTAGGTCAACTCTCTCAGCTAGATATCTAACAGAACCATAGGGATCTCGAACCTGAGCCACTGGGTACATCCCGCATAAGATCTGCCACATCATATAGACTGAAATAAGTTCAATAAAAAATTTATTTACTCGACAGATGGCTGGTCTGTTATGTAAATCTCCCAACAAATTATAATTAATACCAATATTATAGAGAACGATATCCGTTACTCCGCACGATATCGTCGCAGAAAGTCACTGTTGCATTTATGAACGAATTTTCGCCAGATATCTCAGCTGATTTCAGCTATTATAACGAGGAAGATACCTTCTCAAATTCGGACGGTTATCTGCGCGCGTAAAATAAAACAAATTTATCGCTCAGCTTCGGCGATTTATACGGCCCAGATGGCTTTAGCCAATAGAGAGAGCAAAACGCCCGAAAATGTTTAGAATTCTTGGAAATATGACGTTACACACCCAAGTTAAAGTTGAGAATATAAAAGCGTCATAAAATGCAAAAAAACAGATCTTAAGTTATCTCGCTGATAAAGTCAAGTTCTATCAATTGATATCATAGAGAATATATTTTCGTTTATAAGTTCGGGCATTACTCCAAAAAAGTAACAAACTTTAGGATATTCTACTGTAAAATTAATTAACAATATGCTTCAGCTGTTAAGCTAAAGCATGTTGGTAGTTAACTTGTCGATTGAATTGCTCAACAGTGAGTGTGACAGTAGATTGTTGAGATGAGAAGTTTCACCTAGACAACCAATAAAACATGAAAAAAAGAAAAAATATATAAATATGCATAATAAAGAAATAGGTAGTGTAATAAAGCTAGCTACAGATCTAAAATAGATCTATAAAATAAATCTAAATATATATATAATTATATATATATAATATATATATATATATATATATATATATGTATATATATAATATATATATAATATATATAGAATATATATATATATAATATATATATCTATATATATATATATATATATATATATATATATATATATATAATACATATATATAATAATATAGATCTAAAATAGATCTATAAAATAAATGGAGTAGTTGCGTGAAGTCATGTGTTGACAGGACTGTTTATTTATTTATAATAAATAAATAGATTTTTGATGAAATTTAGCGTCTTGAGGGAATAGTTTTAGACTTGCTTAAGTACATTGGTGTACTATTAACTTACTTCATAGTTCTATGTTATATTGTTAATCTATTATACAGTTATTTTGTTGAAAAATCAATTTACAGTTTTGCCCGTTATTTTACCGTTATAGTTTATTCCGTTGCAGTTACTTTATATTGCTTTTACTGTTTAAATTGTTAAAGTTATAGTATTTATATTTTGATTGTTAGTTAATTATTGCGAATTTGTATCATTTTATGTAATTTGTGTAATACTATATTGTAATTTATATTATACTTTCTGTGTTGTTTACAACTACTGATTAGTCAGTTTTGTAAGCATGTTTCGATCGAGAATTCTTGTTCATTCTCTTCGAAGCAATATTTCTCTTTGCTCTCTTAGCATTCGATCCCTCTCCAACTCAGACCATATCATTGCTTTGCATGATTTGGCTGAGACTCACAAGTTTGACTGTTTTGCCATCAGTGAAACTTGGCTATCCTCTACAACCACTCCTTCTGAACTGATGTGTATTCTTCCTCCCGGTTATGATATGTTTATTGCAAATCGTGACTCCAGGATATCTGGTGCTAAGGGTGGTGGAGTTGCTCTCCTACTAAGGAAGCCCTTTACCCTTCTTAGCAATGACTGTCATAAATTTTCTTCATTTGAGGCAATTTCAGTCACTGGTAAATTTGGCACATGTACTATGCATGTTGTTGCAGTGTATCGACCACCATCTTCCTCCACCTATGCCAAGCCTTTCTCTGTATTTTTATCGGAGTTTTCTGCCCTACTCTCCTTCCTTACTACTTCTAAATCAGACTTTGTGATTACAGGTGACCTCAATATTCACCTTGATAATCCTCTTGATCCCTTAACTTAGCAGTTTAATACTTTGCTGTCCTCTTGTAATGCTGTTCAACATGTGAATGTTGCACTCATATTGACCATCATACACTTGATGTTGTTATTGCACCAAGTCTCTCTGCTATTGATCCTTTAAGTGTTAATATTTTATCTCACTCGCCGTCTGACCACTTTCCTGTTGTATTCACTTGTAATCATATTAAGCCAGTACTATTCAAAATTCAGCTACTGTTTCATTTAGGTGTATTAATAATATTGATCTTGAGCTCTTTTGTTCTGATCTTGAAAACTCGACTTTGACTAAGTCTCCTTCTAATGATCTTGATGAATTAGTAAAACAGTATAACACTACTCTTTCATCTCTACTTGAAAAGCATGCACCTCTAACTACCAAAAAGCTTAAGTAATCTAACCCTTGGTACACCTCTGATTTGAGAAAGCTAAAGGCTGCATGCTGTAGAGTTGAAAGAAAGTGGCGTCATACCCCTTCCGATTTTTGGAAAACTGTTTCTAATTTGCAAAACAAGATTTATCGTACTGCTATTGTTAATGCTAAGAAAGAGTACTACTCCTCTTTGGTCAGTAAGGCTGTGAATGTTAAGAGATTATGGAAAACTGTTAATGATCTTTTACATAGATCTATTTCTCCTTCTCTTCCTTCTACTCCTGTTGAGTCACTTCCTGAACAATTTTCCAGTTACTTTAGTGATAAGATAAGCAATCTTAGAGCATCTATCTCTCCAGCTCCTAACTCTACTCCTCATACTCCAGTAGAGACTCATTCCAAGGATGAGCTTTCTATTTTCACTCCAGTTACAATTGAAGAGATTACTAAATTAGTTTTAGACTCTCCAGCCAAACATTGTGACTTGGACCCTATCCTAACCTCTAAGACTCATTCCAAGGATGAGCTTTCTAATTTCACTCCAGTTACAATTGAAGAGATTACTAAATTAGTTTTAGACTCTCCAGCCAAACATTGTGACTTGGACCCTATCCTAACCTCTCTTTTAAAGAAGTGTATTCACATACTTGCTCCTGTATTAACATTGATTGTTAATCTCTCTCTCTCTCTCTCTCTCTACTGGCATATTTCCTTGCGCTTTTAAGCATGCAGTTATTACTCCATTGCTTAAAAAGCCCACACTGGATAAGGAATCATTGTCGAATTACAGGCGTATATCTAATCTGTCATACATATCTAAACTCACTGAAAGAATTGTTCTCCAAAGGCTTTTTACTCATCTCTCTTACAATGATCTATTTAATAAGCATCAAGCTGCTTATACTAAGCATCGTTCAACTGACACGGTGCTTCTATCTGTGTGCAATTCTATTGTTAATGCCATGTGCACACAACACTTAACTGGATTATGTATGCTTGCTCTTTCGGCCGCTTTTGATACCATTGATCACAATATTCCTCTGGAACGTCTTTCTTCCTGGTTCGGTATTCGTGGAATTGTTCTTGATTGGTTTTCCTCCTATCTGACGGATCGTTCTTTTAGTGTGAAAGTGATGGAGAGTTATAATTGTTATAATTGGAAAGTGATCTCTTCACCTTCCCACTTAAAGTATGGTGTGCCTCAAGGCTCCGTTCTTGGTCCCATCCTCTTCAACCTATATACAACACCCTTGAGCTCACTGATCTCTTCTCATTCTATTAATCATGAACTATATGCTGTTGACACTCAACTGTACACTTGTTTCACCCCTAACTCCTACTCTGATGCTGAAACCCTCCTGCAACAAAGTTTTCAGTCTATATCCTCTTGGATGTCTGCTAATTTTTTGGCACTTAATCCATCTAAGACTGAATTCTTGTTGGTTGGGACACCTCAACAGCTTCTGAAGCTGAACGGGAAAACTCTTTCGTTATCGTCGGATATTACAATAACACCTGCTTCTTCTGTGAGAAATCTCGGTGTTATCCTTGATAAACACCTAACCTTCCACGAACACATAACTAAAACTTCACAAGCATGTTTATTTCATATCCGAGATCTTCGTCGAATACGTCCATATTTGTCACGTGAGACAGCTGCTACAACTGGTGCTGCCATTGTGCAATCGAAATTGGACTACTGCAATTCCCTGTTTTTAAATCTCCCTGGCAGTGAGATTGATCGATTGCAGTTTGTTCAGAATTCTCTTGCGTGAGCAATTTTTTGTAGTTCCAAGTACTCACATGTTACGCCTATTTTAAAGTCTTTGCACTGGCTAAAGATTAAAGAGCGAATCATTTACAAAACAGCTTCGTTGACCTATAAGTCCATCACCATCCCTGGACAAACTTGTATGTCTCACTTGATTAAAGTGATGCAGCCTGCTGTTACTCGGTCTTCTAAATTAATTACTCTTGTGAGACCTAGCTTTCCGCTCGAACGATTAGATAGCTTAGACCTTCGCGCTCTAAGCTATCTAATCGTTCTTTCCATCATGCTGCACGGCAGATCTGGAATTCTCTTCCATCTAATCTACGGAAATCTTCATTTGAAGCACATCGGCCTGTGCTTTCCTATGATCAGTTCCACAGGCAGTTGAAGACCTATCTTTTCCATCTCTCTTTTCCATCCAGTGTCCATGAGCAGCGACCTGCGCCTAAACCTCCTTTTCTTTAATTCCCTTCACTATGGACTGATTATCTGGATACTGAAATTTGCACCGTTTTAAACCTTCTTTTTGCTCGCCGGCTTGATTTTGTCTCAATAATGCTTGATGTTGTCATTGATGACAGTAGCACTCTAATTGTTGTTATGTTATTATATTACAGAGATACTAGGAAATATTAACCTGTAGAGGGCGACAAATGTAAGAAGGAAAGACGAGACCAGGAGAGTCGCAGAGTTTAACGTTGCTCGTTAGGAATATCGTCTGAAAGTGTTTCGTGTGACCAGGCGTACGACTCACGCTCACTACCTACACAATCAAATCTGCCAACATCAACCAGTTCTACTGCAATAAAGTTTAAAAATATCTGCATATTATCTTTTTATACAATTCTAGTTTTAATTAATAATTCCAATTCTGACAATATATCATCATGAAAATCTGGAAGTATAGAAGGACGGACCAGTCTCCAGACTGAATGAAGTGTCTAGTGAATGAAGTGTCTAGTGAATGAAGTGCCTAGTGAATGAAGTGTCTCGGGAATGAAGTATCTAGTGATTGAAGTGACTAGTGAATGAAGTGTCTAATGAATGAAGTGTCTAGTGAATGAATTGTCTAGTGAATGATGTGTCTAGTGAATGAAGTGTCTAGTGAAGGAAGTGTCTAATGAATAAAGTGTCTAATGAATGATGTGTCTAGTGAATGAAGTGTCTATGAATGAAGTGGTAAGTGAATGAAGTGTCTAGTGAATAAAGTGTCTAATGAAGGAAGTGTCTAGTAAATGAAGTGTCTAATGAATGACGTGTCTAGTGAATGAAGTGTCTAGTGAATGAAGTGTCTAATGAATGAAGTGTCTAGTGAATGAAGTGTCTAGTGAATGAAGTGTCTAGTGAATGAAGTGTCTAATGAATGAAGTGTCTAGTGAATGATGTGTCTAGTGAATGAAGTGTCTAACGAATGAAGTGTCTAATGAATGAAGTGTCTAGGGAATGAAGTATCTAGTGATTGAAGTGTCTAATGAATGAAGTGTTTACCGAATGAAGTGTCTAATGAATGAAGTGTCTAATGAATGAAGTGTCTACTGAATGAAGTGTCTAGTGAATGGAGTGTCTTGTGAATGAAGTGTCTAGTGAAAGAAGTGTCTAGTGAAAGAAGTGTCTAGTGAATGAAGTGTCAAGTGAATGAAGTGTCTAGTGAATGAAGTAATACATAATGTATTCAGCTTACATGCGCTAGTTGAGCTTCGGTAGAGATATAATTAAATGATTTATTAAAACAAACCTTTTTTCCCATCAAGCCATTGATCAGTGAAGATTTACCAACATTTGGATAACCTGAAATACAGAAAAACTGCTCAAATGATGATATTATTTTTGAACTACAATACAACACAATACAATACAATGCAATACTGTAAATATTTAACGTCTGGTTCCTCACCCGATGGCGATGTCAGCGACATTATAATTATATGATTTAATATGGCGAGCACCTCTTCAGATGTCGCATAATTCAAACATAGTACTTATGAATCAGACACCACCTATGCCATAGGATCAACTCTTCCAATCAATGCAGTGCTCTTTATTGAGCGTGGTAGACGACTGTAGGAACAAGTCCCCTTGGGTCCGTGGAACGTTAATCTTGTATCGGAGCTTGCTGACGATTGGCGCTATCAATAGCAAAGATATGATTAACCATGGAAAGGATTACTATAACCTGCCAGGAACCTGCAAGCGGTCTAGAAGATCGGACACCGGCCATGACGCCGCAATAGAAATTGTTGGAGGTTACTATTATTATTATTGTTATTATTATTATTATTATTGTTATTAATATTATTATTAAGTACCTTGGAATAAATTCACAGAATAAAAAGTGAGTTCAAGTTGAATCAGTCTACATTCAACGAAGTCCAGTAGAGCTTAGTATCTTAATTCTATAATATAACGCATTTTCACTTCTTCTATAATATTTAATATTTTAGATAAGACAAACATTTACACGTCAGTCCATTTGTAGTAGTGTTTAGCAAATGGACACTCTTGTGAAAAAAAGGGTTGAAATAGCACTAACATTGTGATAGAATTAAATAATAAATAAATTGTGCCAAATAACATTAACATGGATATTATACGAAATCCATACATAACGCAGACATAAATTTATCGTGGACTGACAATTAACAATAATATAAATAAAATATACACAATTAATGAGAACAGTAACTAACGCTTAAGAGCAACAGGAAATTTATACAATGTGACAGAATGAAGCAATTGCTGCAGCAAATTACGAATATTAAACATAGCTCTGATATAGGATTTCAGAGGCTGAAGTCTAGAGGAACTGCAAACAACACATCACTCATCATCATCTTCCCTTGAATCCCAGTTTAACTGGGTTCGGGATACCAATAGACTGTCTCAAATCCTCTCTCTGCTACATCGTATCATCAGTCAATCTCCTATTTAAGACTTTTCCATTAGCTTAAATTTTTGTAGTAATTTCTGGAGTCTAGGCGCTCACCAACCGAATGCCCTTTCTGACGTTGGATGATTGGTATGTGCGCTTTAGTCGCCTTCTACGACACATGCAGTCACCGGTTGGTCAATTCTTCAAACAATCTGGACACAACGGGAAATTGCAAACAACATTTGAAAGAGAATTTTGAATTGACTGCAAACGGTTGAGAGAAGATGACAATCAATATAATATGTACACACCTACGACAATTCATAGTCATAGTCATTTGAGATATTACATCATTACATCATCATCTTAAAGACATAATGTTATCAACGAAAAACTACATAACGCTACTTACTGTGGTCATCAAGATATTGTAAGAGTGACAGACTCACCACAACAGCCGATGGTTAGAATCCCATCTTTATACATCTCGTGCTGTTCATAGTCTGTGCTCATCACTTCCTCCTTTATCTCTCCCACTCTCTCCTCATCACTGTCTGCCCCACCCGTGTCCCTGCTGTCCTCCTCTATCTTATCCTTCCATCCACTCAGGTTCACTTCACGATAACAATTCAAGATAAAGTCTTTCGTATTATGCTGCATAAGCGCTGACACTGGCTAGAGCCAGTGGCGAAATCGGTAAGATACTCGACCGCGGATCAGTATGAGCAGGTTTCAAATCCTGGGCTCCCCCGTCACTGACATCGCTTTCAAATGAGGAAACTGACGTTAACCTTAGCTTTACCAGCCTTTTAACCTTTCAAACGAAAATCAGTGAATAATGAATTATATTTATTTTACTTCAGTATGCAACAATCATAAAATACAGTAACATGATAAGTAGATAAAGCAATGGATTGTCATGGAAAATGGCAACACAGCCAGCAATCCAAAATAAAGATATTGATATTAAAAATAATAATAGTAGTAGTATTATAAATACAGCAATAATAATTTTAAAAGGATCTTAATGCTTTGGTTGCTTTCTACGACACGTGCAGTCACCGGTTGATCAAATCTTCAAACAGGCTGGACATAACAAGGAGAAAGAATAATAATAAAAAATAAATAAAAAATAATAATGAATATATAACAAATATAGTACTACAAATAATTTCAGAAAATAGGTAAAAGTTTAAAGTCTTTTCCACTCATTCAAGGATGATGTAAGGACATGGCAGTTTTATGAAGAATACGAAAAAACAAGAATAGTACAAATACAATTATAACTCTCCTAACACTAATATCTATAAGTTATAGATTCTGCAATGACACACAGAAGGCGCAATTATACATGAAAAGTGTAAGTCATAATGGAAAAAGACAAGAGTTTGTTGGAACGATAAATTCCGGTTATATTAAGAGAAATTAGTAAATAAAAAGTGTACTATTTTTTATACAAAAGCTAATAAAAATAGCACCAACTAATATTTTCGAAACCAATGATATAACTTTGCCATCTGAGTATTTTTATCACAGTATCTCCTGGCCACCTGAAAACATCTAGTAGGCTAAAACCGATCAGACACACATGTTGATAGCCTAAAAACAAATAAACGGTATTAAATATAAATGTCGCAGCCTACCTCTACTTCCAACAAGTTCTTGGCAGACTTTTAGAAGCTGCTTAGGTCCAACAGCTGGTGTAAATTTTCTGCGCTTCTTTCTCTCTTTTTGCAGGACTAAGCATATTTACAATCGATAAAATATACATTTACAATTGACAGAATATAAATTGAACACATACAAATTTATAGAATCTAAATTTAATTACTCAACGTCAAGACATCAAGAAAGATCATAATTATACATAAAACATTGATTGAATTTAAGAAGTGTACAATTTCAGTTTTTATTGATTATACTTAATTATAACGCCAAGAACTGAGCAATCATTAGTTATCAGCCACATCGGTCAGGATAGGGGCCGGCCGCGTGACTGAGTCCTGTTAACACAATAGCAGCTCATCTTTGCCTCTACGTAGTTAATAATAATAATAATAATAATAGTAAAGATTTACGTCCATTTCCTCATTCAAGGATGATGTCAGTGACGTAAGTTATTTCATTAGCGTGAATTATTCAATAGCATACAGCAATGGAACATTGGCAACTAGTTTTAAAACTTTTAAAATAATTTGAATTCTACTGAAAGCGTAGTTAGCTTAATTTAAAACGTTAGGTTAACATTGTTAATATACTTCGTAACTGCTCAATACTGCACCACAACATGGCGCGTTGCTAAAGAAGCCGAGATATGTTGAAAACAGGCATCATACTATCAAAAATAGTATTCCACTGAACAAGAACTGAGGAAAGCAACGAGAAACCTCATCAAACGCCAAGTTATTCCCAAGCTACAGGGTACATTAACGTGCGAATAAGGTCTAACCTTTTATGTAGGGATTAATTCGTTGATCGATAGAGTGCTCTTTATGGAGCATGAAAAGCAGCATGTGAGTAGGAAAATGTACCTTGGACCTGCCACTTGGTAGAATACAAGAGAGATTCCACAATAGAGCGCTAAGATGCACAGTACAGTAGTAGGATATATTGCTAACAAAATCAACTATTTCACAGCAATACTTCACAATGTTAGATATTTTATTGTATTTTATTTCAATACATCAACATATCCCCCCGATGACTTATCATACTACTATACTCTAGAGCCACAAAATGTTTAACAAAGTTTACAGTTTTGTCAAGTAATATGCAATCGCTACCTGCATCATTGCCCCTGATATCTCGCTCTTCTAGAGGGAATGAAGTGAAGCAGACTACACGCAGCTGAGGGAACTTCTGCTGGAAGTAGTTGATCCAGGCAGCGACAAGAGGGGCAGGTGCCAGGTCTATCTTGTTGAGAATCAGTATCATGTTCTTATGTAGCTCTGAGGTCACGTGGTGGTACAGCGAGGGAGAGAAACTGAGAGCCTTGATACATACCAGAATACAAAACAATAAGAAACATAAAATACACTATAAAAAGCTGGTAAAGCTAATTAACATTAGCTATATCGGTGACGGGTGAGCCCAGGATTTGAATCACGCACATACTGATCCACGGTCGAATATCTTATCGAAATAGCCACCAGCTCTAGCCCCTAGTATAATAAGGTAATTAACAACACATAATACAACACAATAAGATACATGATAAGATATATAATAATATAACACAACACAATAAGATACATAACAATAAAATATAAAATGATAGGATACATAACAATATAATAATAAAAGTAATTATTGTAATTACTTTAATTATCGCAAAAGTGAGAGTAGAATGACTCCTCCAGGTGAAGAAGCGTCATGTCCAAGCTGAGTGGCAATACAGATTCAGAGAAGGAAGAGATTTAGTAAGTGATACTAAAGAAACTACAAAAATCTATAAACGAAGACAACAAGAGACTCAGTATAGAATGCAAATACAGGAAAAGATCCAGCAAAAGATACAAGAAGAAATAAAGATAGAGATAAAGGAAGAATGACAGCACGACAGAGAAAAAGAGATATAAAAACAGATGCAGAAAGGAATGCAAAACCAGATACAGAAAGAGCTATAAGAAGAGATACAGGAGCAGAGACAACAAGAAAGAGCGGAAGATCTTTCTTGTTAATTAATGATTTTTTGTTAATGATTTTTCTTGTTTGTTTCTTGTTTGTTTCTTGCTTGTTTCTAAGATATATTTTAGAAGAACAAAAGGCAACGATTACTAATAACCATGGAGGGGAATGGAGGAAATAAGGAAAACTACAAAACAGAAACTAAGAAAGGAAACTATGTAACACTTGCGGTATGTCATGTGTGTACCTACGCGAACAAAAAGAAAAAGAAAAAAGAGATGCACAGAGAGATGCAGAGGCAGAATAGATATGCAGGAAAGAAACATCAAAAGATAGACAAAGAGAGATAGAAAGAAGTAACGCACAGGAAAGCGAATGTCGGCAATGAGCAGAATGAGATCAGACATTTCAATAACTCTCCACAGTTGTCTCCAGGTCTCCAGGTTTAACTCAAAGTAACTCAACTCTCGTCCAGTCTCCTGCGCTAAACTCATTACCCTCTCCACATAATCCTGCCACATCAATCAATCACGAACAGTTTAAATCCATAAATATCCTGTCGCATCACTAGTACATGATTCAGTCAACATCATCATCATCATCCTCATCATCATAATCATCATTATCTTCCCAGTTTAACTAGGGTCGGGATACGAATAGACCTTCTCCACTCCTCTCTGTCCCATACCACATCATCAATCAATCCTCCATTTTTTTTTATTCGTTTTGGAAAATTTCGTAGCAATTTCTGGAGCAAAGCACTCACCAACCAAATGCCCTTTCTTACGTTGGTTTGGATCTTAGTGTTTTAGTCGCCTTCTACGACACGTGCAGTCACCGTTTCGTCTATTCTTCAAACAACCTGGACAAAACACGGGGAACTAGTACAAGATTCAGTAACATGAATAAATTAAAACCCTGATCGTGATTAGTTTTATTAATCTTCAAAAGAAATTAACAACGCTGTCATTTTACACAGACTCTATAAAAAAAAAGTAATACAATAGGACAAAATGTATTAAATACTAAACAAACTGCATTGAAACGATAACATCATTTAAAGATAAAAACAGTGGCAGCTAAGATTAATATTAGTTTTCATACTGAATTGAATTGCATATATTAAATTTTCACGAAAAACACAAATGCCATTATATACATCATACAAGAAACAACATGAAAATTGCACATACAGGTGCGAAGGCTCTGACGCAAGCCCATCAAGTTTACAAATTTGGTATTAAAAGTTCTGGGCAGGCAATTGTAAATGTTTGCATACAAAATACTTATACACACAAAATTACATGAGATAGCTTGTAAAAATTACATAAAAACAAAAATGTATATGCAAGTAGAGACATATACAGTACACATATTCTTTGAACATTCAAGAGTAGCTAACAACAAGAATATCTTGAAGGGACACTGCCTGTGAGTCCACCTGGAAATAGAAACAAAGGCTTAATACTTAATAAGTAATTGAGCTTAGCTATATTGAAGCCACCAGGTCTAAGTATCTCTCCGTCATTCAAAAGAATAACAGAATAAATAATTCTGTAAATATTTTATGTAAACGGCAATGAAGCTGACATAAGTTCTATTCAATCATCACCTGTTGGGAAAATACAAATGTTGCCATAGTAACTAAGATCAACCTTAAAATATTTCTGCTCTCTTTCGTTCAGTTGCTGAGCGGACATGCAGTAGTCCCATGGAGGTCTCTTTGGCATATCAAGTCTGACAGATTTCTTAGGAGGTTTAGCAAGTTGGGCACCAGCTCCCAAGCTATTGATAATTGTCTGACTAGTAGACTGAGACACACAGCTTTCATCTGGATCGTAGCACGCCTCTACATCTATTTCTAGAGCTTCCTGAAACATTATCGAAAAATATACCATAAATACCGCAGTCAAAGAAAATAAAATATCGGAAGAAAAAATACAGAAATCAGTTTTCAGTTAATATTAGATTTCAGCCGTGTAAAGTTTCCATAGACAACTGTGAACAATGATACATACAGACAGAAGAGTGATAGAGTTTGGTAGCCTATATATTCAGTTCACAACTTAAATTGATAGGTGAAACAAACTTCAGGTTTTTACATGTATCGCACTAAAGTACCGTACTAGATTAATATCATAATTATGAGCCTTCTGACTTACAAAGTATTATACATACATATTACACTGACTTGATAACTAGGTGATAACTAGGAAAGGCATTGTGAAACAACCTCAAAAGGCGTGTATATTCCAATCGAATAATAAAAATATTAATAATAATAACTAGTAACAATAACAGTTAAGATTTAACATCGGTTTCCTCATACAAGGAGGATGTCAGAGACGTCCTCTAATCACGTCACTACAAATCGATTCACCGAAACGATTTGAACAATCATATGCTGCAGAGAAAGAAAGGAAGCAATAGAACTAGAGATACCTTAACATTAGCTGGAGAGACACAATGTTTCAAACAGGATCAATTTATTGGTCAACAACTTTATACTCTTTAGAATTTTTTAAAGCAGATAGTGAGAAGCAATGTGTGCCTTGAATCTTCTAATTTATGTAGCACAAGAGAATGAGATACTGACAGATTGAATGAGAATGAGGCAGCATAATTATACATCTCATTTGAGGCGGTATATTTATGCATCTCATCTGAAGCAGCAAAATAATACATCTAACCTGAGGCAGTGTAATTGCTTATAAATCTCACCTGAGGCAGCATAACTAATTAGTAATCTCACATGAGGCAGCATAATTAATTAAAAATCTCACCTGAGGCAGCATAATTAATTAAAAATCTCACCTGAGGCAGTATAATTAATTCTAAATCTCACCTGAGGCAGCATAATTAATTATAAATCTCATCTGAGGCAGCATAATTAAATAGAAATCTAACCTGAGGCAGCACAATTACTTATAAATCTCACCTGAGGCAGCATAATCAATTATAAATCTAACCTGAGGCAGCATAATTACTTATAAATCTCACCTGAGGCAGCATAATTAATTATACATCTCACCTGAGGCAGCATAATTAATTACAAATCTCACCTGAGGCAGCATAATTAATTATAAATCTCATCTGAGGCAGCATAATTAGTTATAAATCTACCCAAGGCAGCATAATTACTTATAAATCTCACCTGAGGCAGCATAATTAATTATACATCTCATCTGAGCAGCATAATTAATTACAAATCTCACCTGAGGCAGCAAGTTGATTGGCTGTCGTGCAAGAGCGCCACGCTGCTTAGCCGTTTTCTTGCTATCAGTCTGAAACTGTAACTTGTATCTAATAACACAAATAACTGGAACAAGTAAATAAATTCTATTATATTCTACACAAATTAAATATTACTTCGAAGAGAGATCTTCGAAGTAATATCAATCTTTACATTTAGTTTAACTTCCCTATGAAAAATAAAGATATAATAAGTTAGCAATATTGATTTAAGAAAGTTACTCTTCTAGGCATGTTCTGAGTCACACAATATATTGTAGAGGAGAAGCAGACAATAAAGCTAATGTACTACAAGTCTTAATACAATCATATTTGGCAGAAATGGAAAAATCCCAAAGTCTAGTCCAACATCAGCAAACCAATAGTGATTTCCAATGGTGCAGCAATTGACATAAAATCTACCTTCATATTACAGTAGTCACAGGACAAAATGCACAATAGGCTACATAAATGTGTACTGATACTACACAAAAAGTTTTCTTTGAACACTTTTGTAAAATAGTCGTTTAAACAGACTTGAAAATATATTTTGTGACATTTTCATGCATCAATATACAAAAAGCTAAAAGCTGTGAAACTAATTGTAATGACTGTTTATGTATCACATGGAGTACTGCCAGAAATGGTCCAGCTGGAACTCAAACTGATGGCCTCTTGCTTATCAGGCAAGCATGCTATCCATTCACATTCCATTTGCTTTCCATTCATGCTATTCATTTGTGTTTCCATAAACACATCTCTCTCTCTCTCTCTTCAGCCATTCAACTGGTACTAATAATTACTATGTATATTTACTATGTATCTTCTATGTATCCTGACACTAGTTAAACTGGGATTCAGGGGAAGATGATGATGATGCTGATTTGCTATGTATTCAATTTAATAAATTTTATTAGCTCAGCATAGAGGGTGAGATAACACCATGGAATCCTAAATGATTTGAGCCACAGCAAATTCCTGACAGTGAGAATCCTAGAGTGCCGACCACATAGTCATGTCCTTTACGATGCATCTATTTTATTATCTGTATATAATATATATGCACAATTTGGACATAATCATTTATTGATTATGCGTAAATGCATGTATACAGGGCCGGTATTCGGATAACTGACTAAACTAAACAGTCTAATAATTTCAACATGTTTTAAAGGGTATCATCACCAATATCACTTTGATATATAATGTGTATAAAGTTCTTGCACCTATTGATTAATGATAGATTATAAATTTACTACCTATTGGGATCATGTCTAGTGAAGGCGGAGTCAACAGCTATTGATTGATAAGAGATTATAATATTACCTATTGGGGTCATGTCTAGTGGAGGCGGAGTCAACAGGTTGCTTGTTTAATTTCTTAACTTGCACATCCTGCTTCCTGTCAGATCTTGTTCCATCTCTTGATCTTGCCGCACTATGAGAACGTCTTTCATCATCGTCGTCGTCATCATCACTATCATCATCTGTTGCAAAAATTAACATTGTAGGTACCTGATAAAAATTTCCATTAAATTTTAATTAGTACCTGAAAGTAAAATTCAATAAATTTTAAATAATACCTAACTGAATATCCATGTGACTATAAATTTAATTAGATAATTTCCTAATGCCTTTTATTATTTAACCATTTAAGCTCAAGATATTAATTCATTTTGCTAAAGTATTATACATTATCCATTTTTCCTTCTGCTATTATCAAGCATTTCACTAAAAAGGAAGGTACCCGATATTTTTGAAAATCATTATCAAATTGAAGTTAAATCCATCCCTAAAGACATCTTTATTACATTTCATGTAACAACAATGGGAATGCTACTGTCATCTATGACAACATTGAGCACTATTAAGTCCAAACCGGGGATCAAATGGAAGGCCCAAAATCCAAAAATAATACACAGTAAAATATCAAAACAAAGAATTATTATTATTTGCAATTAAAAATATAAGTAAAATTTATCATAACAGATTTCAGTACAAAAATGTAAAAAATATTGATATTATAGAATTAAAAGGCTTGTTTACTAGATTTATATATATTGACTAGGTATATATAAAAAATGAAATCTAGTCTATATATTGCAGACAAGATTTCACCTTTCAAAAGAAGAGTTATACTATGCCTATTAAACGTAGTCATGCTGCTACTATTGGGGATTTTATTGCACTCGAAAATATTAAAGTAAAAATGCTGATCAGTTAAAGTTGCGAGCTTAGGAGTTATGGGTAATTCTAGACTGAAGTGTTGGCACATATATCTAATATGGTGGCTCTGGCTAAACAACGACACTCACTTTTGTTTCATTCTTTCAAGAGCATAGACCCTAAATTGTTACTAATTGCATATAAACCTTATATTTTTCCTATTCTTGATGACTATTCCCCGGGCCTATGTTAGTGTCTTTTGACCTTTGCGTCCTTTCTTTGCACAGGAACTGTATGTAATAAATAGGTCACTAGTTGTATTTTATTCGACATTGTGCAAATTGAAAAATGAATTAAATTAAACTAAATTAAATTAGATATAAGATTAAAGTTATAAGAAACAAAATGGCAATCAAAATAATTGAGGAACTCTGATCCATACAATTTTTTAAAATTGAATGATGACAAGTTTGGAGGTCACATACTTGTTTTATTTTTCTTACGCTGCTTCTTTGCCTTTAGCTGCTCCTTTTTCTGCTTGTTGCTGAAAGGAACTTTCTTGTGGGGAGGCATTACAACAATTACCTGTTATTGGCGATACGCACTTGAATAATATTTACTATATTTAAACTACCTCAATGAAATCTGAATTCTATATTCTGTCCAGCATATATATTTATACTACAAGAGTACAGAGAATTATAAAAGCTCACAAATGTTCAATTATGATGACAGATATTTTATAAACCTATTTCAGACCTTACAAGTATATTTGTAACATAGTACACATACAAAAAGGTACATAGCGTTAACTGGCACTTAATAATGCCAGTTAAAAGCTAAAAAGCTAAAAGCTAAGGCTAACGTCAGCGTCCTCACTCGAAAGCGATGTCAGTGATGGGCAAGCCCAGGATTTGAACCCGCACCTACTGATCCGCGGTTGAATATCTTACCGACTTCGCAACTGGCTCCAGGACTTCCTCATTTGTAACCTTTTGAGTCCAGCTAATCCTCTCCTTTCTTCTCCAAATCCACATTTCCAATGCCTCCAGTTTCCTAATATCTTCCATCCTTAAGGTCCATGTTTCACATCCATACAATAGCGTGGTCCAAACCACAGCTTTCACTATCTTTATCTTTGTGTCTTTCTTTAGAATTTTTGTTAATAGTTCTTTTTTACTACCAAAGGCCGCTTTTGCTCGTGCAATCCTACTGCATATTTCTGTCTCACATTTCTCATCATCGGTTATAGTATGACCCAAATATTTGAAACTCCTTATCTGTTCCAATTTCGTACCATTTATTGTGATATTAACTTCACCTTTATTATTGGACACTCTCATAACCTTGGTCTTTTTTATATTAATCTTCATACCATATCTTAGGGCCGTATCATTCAGCGTATCCATTATCTTCTGCAATTCAATCTCGCTGCCCACTACCATTCCTTGGTCATCTGCAAATTGTACATCTTGTAACAAATCCCTCCTACTTTTATTCCTTCTTCCAAGACTTCCATGGCTTCCTCCATAATTGCTTCAGCATAAATGATCAACAGCAGCGGCGAAATGCTACAACCTTGTCTTACTCCACGTCCTATTTCACCTTCTTCTAAGTATTCTTGTTAGATTTTGATTACTGCTCTTTGATTCATGTACAAGTTCAAAATTAGTCTTCTATCTCTCCAGTCAATTCCTATTCTTTTTAAGATATTCATCATTGTTATCCAATCACTCCTGCCAAAGGCCTTCTCGAAGTCTACAAAGCATACAAAAACGTCATTTCCATATTCTAAGCTTCTTTCGCAAAAAACCCGCACTACTCCTATTGCTTCTCTTGTGCTGCATCCTTTCCTAAAATCAAATTGTGTCTTGCTCAGTATCATCTCTGCTTTCGACTGAATGCGATTATTTACTATCTTTAATAAGATCTTCGATGCATGAGGTATTAAGCTGATTGTTCTGCAATCCGAACACTCCACAGCATTGGCTTTTTTGGGAATTGGAATCATCACAGACTTGGTAGTCGTCTGGCCAAATACCTGTACTGTACACTTTCATACATACCTCCATTAACTTTATGAGTGTTTCTCCTTCCAACATTTTTAAGAATTCTGCTGGGATTTCATCTATTCCGGCTGCCTTTCCCTTCTACATACTGTTAATTGCAGAATAAATTTCCTCCTTCATTAAATCGGGGCCCCTTTTATCGTCTTCTATGATATTCTCTTCTTCTATTTTAAAATCATCTTGAACTGGTTTCCCAGCTTATCATACAATTCCTCTACATATTCTCTCCATCTTTCTTTTACTTCTTCCAGCTCTGTCTTCAATTTCCCATCTTTACCCATTATAGTAATGTTCTTTGTATCTCCTTTCTTTTTCATATCGGTTCTTGTTAATATCCTGACTTCCTGGTATAATAGATCTGACCTCCCTCTTCTATCATATTCTGCTAAAATTATCACACTTTTCACTCCACCAATGATCTTTTGCTTTGTCTGTAATTCTTCTAAGTTCACTGTTTAAGCTTCTATATTTCCTTTGGCCATGACTGGTGTCAATACTTTTCCATTTCCTCCTTTCATCCATTTTGTCTAGCATCTCGCTTGTGATCCAAGGTATTTTAGCTGTATTAGCTTTAAGAAAGCCATAAACTTCTTTTGCACCTATTTTAATAGCTTCCTTTAGCTGACACCATCTTTCATTTACCCCTGTTCTTTCATAGTCCTTCATTTCCTTAATTTTTCTTTCCACTGCTTCCTGAAACTGACTTCTTTTCTCGTTCAATCCATTCAAATTCCATATCTGCTTTTCTTCTTAAGTATTTCTTATATTTATTCTTAAGTATTTTTTACTTTTCTTCTTAAGCTTTCTTATATATCCAATGAGTATTTATTATATAGTCAATTAATTTAATTTATTCTTACATTACTCATTATCACCATACCCTTCAATGAGCTTCTCCCTCATCAATATTCAAAAATCATTCACGATATTTAAAAATGTGTTTTTTGACTAAGCAATGATGTCAGTGCATAGCTACATTATAAATACATATATATATATATATATATATATATATATATATATATATATATATATATTTTAATTCTTTATTCATCATCATCACACAGACGGAAAAAAATCAATGCCAACATTGCACCAATTTTAAAAAATCAATGCCAACATTGCACACAGGAGTAAGCAAATCAATATAACCGCCACCAGTTAGAAAGATAAACGAAAAGAGCAATAAATCAAATTAAGCATTCACTACAATGACATGCAGCAGTCTCTAGGAGATAAACACTATGGTTACGCTACCAGACTTTTAGCACGGAATGGTATAGTAGCATTCACACGTAGTGGCTGAAGATACAAGATCTTCAAATGCAAGATCGAGATGGAGGTTTGTATTTTTTTCCTTTAGAGTTTTTTATGTTGAGATATGAAGTTAATTATAACATGTCTTCAAGACTTCCAAAACCAGTATAATTAAGTTAAGTTAAGTTCAGCCACAGCGTGTAAAATTCAACCAACACTTGATATTAGATCAGCATCAATAAATGATGATGATGATCGAAAATCATAGAAAGTTCGTAGTACCCAATACATGTTTCTCGATTGCTTAATGATATTATAATGAGAAGCAACTGACTAGCAACAAGAGATTGAGCTGTAAAGTAGCTGTGCATTTAATCAAAACAGATTTAAATGATAATTATTATTGACACCAGCAATTTATATGAAATAAATGTACATTCAATTTAAATTTACAAAGTTATACTCGATGTCAAATGTTGATCAACACAGAAGAGTTAACATGTAAGGATTTCTTACCGGTTCCTAAAATGACGGTTTACTTTAAAATAGCAACAACACAATATTAAATAATAATAATATTAATAATAATAATAATAATAATAATAATAATAATAATAATAACAATAAGGAAAACCAGTGTCATTACTGGTAATCAACGCGAAAAAGCTTTCCTTTGGCAGCGACTGTCTATTGCTCTCCAGCGATTCAATGCAACAACAACAACAATACGATTAAAGTGCTACTGTTGTCCATGACAACATTGAGCACTGTGATACCAAATCAAAGCCGATGAGCAGAGTGAGGGGTCCATAAACGGTGCGAGACAAAATCCGGGTGGTCAGTCCAAGGAAGGGTGCTAGCGGAATGGAGGTTTACGTGTTGGTCTCAGTTCGTGGACGTTTGGTGGATACGAAAAGTCGAAGAGAAAAGATTTCAATCGCCTATGAAACTGTTCGTGGAGTAGGAAAGGCTGATCAGGAATAGATGAGGGGGTGCGCAGAGTGGATGGAAGAGAATTCCAGATCTGCGGGGCAGCATGCTGGAAGGAGCGCCTAGACAGCTTGCTACGTGAAGGAAGGCTCGGTCTCTCTAGAGTAACTAACTTAGAGGACCTGGTAGACGACTGCCTGGAGGTAGGTTGCCCCACTTACAGTTACATGCCCCACTTGTAGTAAGTGGGGCATGTAACTATTACCAGGAGTGGTAATAGACTTATAAGTTAGAGAATCTGTCTTGTATAAAATGCGTTCTCTAACTTTGAGCCAGTGTAAGGACTTGAGGATTGGATTAACATGAGAATATTTGGAGCTTCGAAAGACTGCACGTGCAAGGGAATTCTGAATGAACTGCAACCTATCAATCTCGCAACTGGGAAGATTTAGAAATAGGGAATTGCAGTAATCCAGTTTGGATTGCACGAGAGCAGCGCCAATTGTAGTGGCAGTTTCGAGAGAAAGAAATGGTCTTATTCGACGAAGATCGCGAATATGAAAGAAACATGCCTGCGACGTTTTAGAAATATGTTCGTGGAATAAGACGTGGCGGTCAAGGACAACACCAAGATTCTTCACAGAAGAAACCGATGTTACTGAAACATCAGAAGAGAGAGCCAGGGACACCTCGTTCAGTTTTGAAAGTTGCTAAGGTATTCCAAATAGCACGAACTCAGTCTTGGATGGATTGAGTGCCAAGAAATTGGCAGACATCCATGAAGATGTCTCTTGAAAGGATTGCTGTAGACAAGCCTTAGCATCAGGATAGGAGGGGGGGGGTGAAGCATGTGTACAAGTGAGTGTCATCAGCGAAAAGTTGAAGGTTTAATGAATGTGAAGAGATCAAGGAGCTTAGTGGAGTAGTGTATAAATTAAAGAAGATAGGACCAAGTACAGAGCCCTGAGGCACACCGTACTTGAGGATGGAAGGCGGAGAGGAATACTCTTGAACTTTGACGCTAAGATTACGGTCGGTGAGATATGAAGTAAACCAAGCAAGTGCATTGCCGTGGATACCAAACCATAAGGAAAGATCGAGAGTACAAAGTCCAGTGACACGTTGAGTGCACATGGCGTTAGTAGTGGTGTTAAAGACAGAAAGAAGAACAGTTTCAGTAGAGCGATGTTGGATGTAAGCAGATTGGTGATTGTTGAAGAGGTCGTTGGACTTAAGATAGGTGGAGAGTCTTTGAAAGACTAGTCTCTCTGTGAGTTTAGAAATGAATGGTAAATTGGATATGGACCTGTAGTTGGAGAGTGATTCCTTGTCCAGCGAGGGTTTCTTTAGGAGTGGAGTGACAATAGCATTTTTAAATGACTGTGGAAAAGTGCCAGAGGACAAGGATAAATTAACAATTGTGGAAATTGAAGGTGCCAGAACATGGATACACTTCTTCAACAGAGAAGTAGGGCTAGGGTCGAGATCACAGTGCTTGGGAGGAGAAGTCAAGACTTGTTGCGTGATCTCCTCAATGGAGACAGGTGTGAAGCTATGGAGCTGCTCATCGGTTGATTTGGTTGGTTGAGGATAGTGAGGTGTGGAGCTAGAGATGAGAGGAATGATGGGGGACCGGAGTTGGTTGATTTTGTCAGAGAAGTGAAGAGAAAACCGTTTAGGAAGTGACTCAGCAGGAAGTGAAGGAAGAGACGGAGAGGGTGACCTATGCAATAAAGTGTTGACTGCTTTCCATAGGTTCTTGGAGTTTACTGCATTGCTGATGACAGTGGAGTAGTATCGTTGCTTAGCAGATGCAATGGCAGCACGATACTTTTTATACTGTAGATTGGAAATAGTTTTCCAAACTACAGCATGGGTTTGGCGCCACTTCCTGTCGGCTCTACGATACGCAGCCTTCAACTTAGCTAGTTCGGGAGTGAACCATGGGTTAGACTCCCTTATAGTCTTACGAGTTAAAGGTGCGTGCTTGTCAAGCAGGGCAGAAAGGGTGGAGTTGTACTGGTGCACAAGTTCATCAAGGTCAAGAGAAGGCGACTTGATTAGAGTCGAATTCTCGAGGTCCGAGCAAAATTGGTCGATATTGATGCTATTGATTTGCCGGTAAGATATAGTAGTGGTGTTAGGTACAGTTTGGGATTTCATGTGGTTGAATGAGCAAGTGACGGGGAAATGGTCAGATGGAGAATGTGATAAAATGTCAATGCTCGTAGGATCTAGTGCTGACTGGGAAGGAGTAATGACAAGATCTAAGGTGTGGTTGTCCAAGTGTGTGGCAATGCTAACGTGCTGTACAGCATTACAGGATTTGAGTAGGCTATTGAATTGCTGGGTTGAGTGATCAAGTGGTTGATCAACATGAATATTTAGATCAACGGTGATGACAAAATCAGATTTGGATGCAGTGAGAGAGGAAAGCAATGCAGCAAACTCCGACAGAAACATAGAGAAAGGTTTGGCATATGGAGATGACGAAGGGAGACGGTACACTGAAACAACGTACAAGAGTTAAATTTAGCAGTGGCTGAAATAGCTAATTGCAGTCTGCTTCAGTATCACTTTATCTAATGTGGCTTACCAGACTGTAGAGGAATTATTTTAATCGCTTCTTTTTCTAAACTTTTAATTAAATAAAGTTTCTTTTATCTTATTTTTTAGTTCAGGGCCCTTTACAGCCCAGGGCATTAAAAAATATGTAAAATAGTAATAATAGACCTAATAATAATAATAATAATAATAATAATAATAATCTGGTGCAACGGTAAATGTGCCGTATGGGACGTCACGGTCATTGACACTATGGCAAACTTCTACCTGAATACGACTTCCGTCACAGCCGGTGGAGCTGCTGTTCATGCCGCCTCTAGGAAGTTGGATAAATACCGTGATCTGTCCTTAGGATATGAAGTTATTCCAGTGGCCATTGAAACCATGGGCCCGATGAAGCCCGAAGGAGTTGACTTTATTAATGTCGTAGGCAGACTTATTGCAGAGCAAACCGGCAATAAGCGAGAGATATTTTTTCTTTGGCAAAGGCTTTCCATGACTTTGCAAAGATTTAATGCAGTCTGCTTCAACAATTCTTTTAAGCCGATTGATGACCTCAAGTAGCCGAGCGGCGATTCAGCACGTATTGCTTGAATAGTTTTTTTAAATCAAACCCCAGGTTCTTTACAGCGGGCTAATAAAATAATAATAATAATAATAGACTAACATGAGAAAACTTCTTGTAATCTATTATTATAATTATAGTATTATTAATTAAACTAATAGTAATAGTAGTAATTGTTCTTCTTCTGTTGGAATCTGTCACAGGCGTGTGTCAGATTCTGGAATCTGTCACAAGCTTCAGCGTATTCAACCCCGAAGGATCGAATGTGAGGGAAGGACCCCTCTCCAGGCAATTCTAGGCCGGATCCGGCCAGGAATTAAGTTGCTGGGATGGCAGGGGGAGACTGATCGGCGCAGAACGCGGTGTACAACATGTCCTCAAAGTCGAGGCTCACTGAGAGGAAGTCTGATCCATTGGACAGGTCAAGGTCAGCGGTCATGCCTAAACGATCGAAGATGTGATGGTCCCCTGACTCGATCTGCATTTGAGAAATAACTACCGCCAAATCTTTCGATATGGTTGTAGAGCTGCTCTTGCGCATCTCGTGACCAAATTCGGGGGTGGGGTCTTAGAACGATGCTCGATCCCTCACACTGAAAGACAAAGTGACTCTCAAGGGTGGAAGAAAGACCAGTGGTGACGTCATTGAGGGTGCCTGAGCGGATTTAGCTGGTTCACTACTGACGACTATAAGCGGTGTGCTGATCACGTGATTGTTGTCTCGCTTAGTCATGGGATGATCATCATTGAGAACAGAGGCCCCGCCCTCTTGTGACGAAAATCTGAGGCAGAAAATCCTACAAGATCTTGAATAGCGTGGCTGTACATCTGCAGACCATCTCGGACTGAGAGGACGTACCCTGTAGGGCGTGGACATCCGGATGTGTTCCGGATCTATATTAGATAGACAGGATGCAGAGCGAAGGAGTGGAGTGGTGGTGTAGGGATGTCTTCCTTCAACCGGTGCGCCATTATTATTCGCCGGAAGTGTCTTCTCCAGACGTTTCGTACTGGCGATAAACGTTTTGCAGCCCGGATGCTTGGCAGCTGTGGTACGCGTCATGCGCGCAGTCGTCGCTTTACTGGTCGCCAGCTGACTTTCCTTTTCTGTGAGAGGATCAGAAGGTGACCAAGATGAACTCGATGACATCTTGGACAAAGCCTGCTCCATGTCAAGGGATAGTAGGCCTATACTAACCGTAGTTCTTGAGCGGATTGGAAAATCTCTCTTTGGCTTTGGGTTTTATGGTAAATAAAGTGATCTAATAAGTATTGCGAGATCAATCTCATTCATGCAATAATGCCTACCATATTTTACTATTGCCATATTTTTATTCAATATTTTTCTCAAGCTCTTTTAGTCTGCGGGAAAAGTAGCCTGATTTTTGGCAATAACTCGATTACAGGTTTACTGCCAGCGCGACTTCAAAAGTGGCTTTGACTTCAACAGTGGCTTACAGAAACGTTTTTCACACAATTCGTTAAATAATATGAATTATATCACCCAACCTCTCAAAATGAATCCTACTTGTGAGGGTTACAATACAATGTAATGAAGCTAATAAAGTCCAGCCAGTGACGATGTCTGTAAAATATTAGAGCGCGAATCAGTATGTGTGGAGTTCAAATCCTGGGCTCGCCCGTCACTTACATAGTGAGGAAACTGACGATAACATTAGCTTTACCAGCTTTTATGATGCATCGCCCAAATTTTATGTCAGAAACGTAGTAAACAATGAACAAATGCAAGCAGTTCTCCATAAATAGAATCAAATTATAATTGCATGTACAAGAACTAAATTATAAATAATACATAGGCTTACAGGTCTAAAACTAAAAACCAATGAATTTCGATTTAGTAACATTTTGATTTTATAATGTAAGAATTTACTTACACCGGCGATCGAACACACTTATTAGCCTAGAATATAATTATTTCAATATATTAAATTACTTTTGATTTATTTAAAAAAATAATTTAATAATGTATTATAATTTCTCAATACGTTCCTGATACAGAAGTTCTATTGGTCTATTTACGAATGCGCTACCTACGAGATACCGACAGCGATTCAGATGTTCTAAAAGCAGACGAGTGATGCGAGAAAAGAAGCGATTACTTAGATTTCATAAGCGGAAATGTCTTAATTCTAACAATTATTCCGTACCGATAACAGTTCTAATTCTACGCTAATTTAACACAAGTAATATAGAATATTATCGTACTCATGTCATTGTCATAGTTGCAATGTTCAACAACACGATCATCAAGTTATTGGATTCTGTGTTTAAATTCTGTTAAATTCGTGACATGAAATTTACACTTCGGCCGGAATTTCTTTCTTTGTCTCTCTCTTTCTCTCTCTTTCTTTCTCTCTCTCTCTCTCTCTCTCTTTCTCTAAAGTTCTGCATATTGGCAAGCCCACTATTAATATTTCGATTCATAGCCAATTGTAAGGCTTCATATTGAGCACTCCATCGATCAAAAAGTTATCTCTTCACAAGAGGCTATGCCTTATCCAAAGTTAATATGGGCATATGGCTTGAAAATACTAGATTATGAGGCGGTCTCTCGTAGCCTCCCGCAGTTCCTACGCAGTCGTCTCTTACGACACTTGCAGTTTACGATTGGTCTATTCTTCAATAAAAACACAACAAGGGTTTCTACAACTAAAAAAATGTGTTATTGAAAATAAAATCTAAATAGTCTTACAATTAAATTAAGCAAATAAAGTAAATAATCAGATATAAAAATAAAAATAAAATAAAATAGATAATAGCCTACAGTAAGTAGCTAAAGTAAATGATGTAATGTGATACTGTAGAATAAAGAATATATGATTAAATAGAAAATACGATAAATTTCGTACTTTCGCAATTGCCGCTATAAATAGAAACGTGCGCTTGTTAATTTTTAAAGCAGTGGTATAATTCAGATATATCAACGTACTAAATAGTTAAGAGATTAAGGTTACATATGCGCATGCTAAAATGTTGGTTTAGAATAAAATAGTTTTAAAAAATATGGCGCTAATATTCAGGATTTTCTATTAGTAATTGAGTGATTGCTTATGATATCAGAGGAGTATAATAATAATAACAATAATAATAACGATTAATAAAAATAATAGCAGAATATAATAATAGAATAATAGCAGCGATTCAATGCAGTCTGCTTCAGTGGCACTTTGGCTAAAGCGGCTTCCCAGAGTGCAGAGGAATTATTTTAATCGCTTTTTAAAAAAAGCATTTAATTAAATAAAGTCTCTTTTATCTTATTTTTTAGCCCAGGGCCCTTTACAGCCCAGGGCATTAAAAAAAACTTAGTTTAGCACCTTAGTTCCAAGTGTCCCCAGTATAGTGTTTACTGAAGTATAAAATTTACATTTATTGTCTTTCCAATCACATTTAAAATATTTAGCTCCTAAAATATTTATTCCCAAATACTTTATACTATCCACCCAACTAATACAAGTATCTCTAATTTGCAATGGCTTACACTGAAAATTGTGCCTAGGACCGATGCGCATACAGTGACATTTCGATACATTTATAGGTAAATCTAACTCTGTAAAAGCCATGTCACAAATATTAAATAATTTCTGAAGATCAGTGACAGAGATACTCAATAAAATAAGATCATCTGCATACATAAAACTATTATAACAGTTATAATTAATGAAAAACTTTGGAGATGACGGGGCATATAGTGATCCCCTTAAATCATCAGCTATATAAAATATTCTACATAAACAATGATGATAATTCTATGATAATACGCATAGTTAACATGATTATATGAATAATAATAGAGTTAAAGCCATGTTTCACTTTTACTACTGTAACATTATTGAGAGAGGAATTAATATAAAAACCGTATTTAACAGTTTGGCAAAATAGTTTGAAAATTAAAATATGTGGAATGCTATAGTCTAGTTTTAAATACATGTAGGCCCTATCTCTTGTTTTACCTAACGTGTCAAATTACAGCAAAGTTATCTACAAACTGATTTCGTTTATATATTCTGGTTAAGTTTCTTAACACAGAATAATGACAGTTACATGTAGCTAAAGGAATTCTAATGATACGATATAATTAATTCATACAAAGAACTTCTGTTATCTACCGGATATGCTATAAAATTGGTACAGCATATTTTAAGCGGTCTCTTACAATATGCCGGTAATTGCTTTCTCATCAAACTACATTTGAGAAGAGTTTAATCAGTTTAAATTTGCTTAAATCTAAATCAGATATTGAAGTGATTAATGTACATGTATATGTAGTTAGGCTTTCATGCTCCATTAACTTCTGCAGCAGTATTAGCAAATTGGAAAGAAAACCTAAGCTCTAGGCTAGCACTGTTCTAAAAGTGTTTCGTTAATCATTATCCAAATCCGGTTTGTAAATGGTTAACATTTATCAAATAGTATTGCACGAATACTTTCTTAAAATACTTTGATGGTTTATGATTAATTCATTTATTATCATTCGTTCAACTGCTAATGAAGCTAATGGATTACATCACTACATGTATACTAAGATTTAAAAAAGTTTACAAATATTTTATTATTTTATCACAAAACACTCTCGAGAAGTTTCGGCTGCGTACTAAATAGCGTTCCAGTATAACAATAGTATGCTGTCGTTAAAACATGCTTCTTTGAATGACCATTTTAAGTCTTAAAGATATTTTAAAACTAATGTCGATAGAAGAACACTTGCATATTGGAACACTTGTGCAGAGCTGGTGGCTTTTAGGCTTGTTGCTTAACAGCGGATCAGTAGGGGCAGAGTTCAATCCAGTGCTCTCCCCCGTCATTGTCATGCAATATCGAAAAGGAAACTGACGTTAAACTTAGCTTTAGCCTTTACAATATAGTCTTTGTCTCCTTGATCTGCTGGCTTGCAACCGTTACACATTTTCTTAATTGAGCGTGGTAGGCCTATATAACACTATATTATAATAGACAGGCATATATAACAATATATTATAATAGGCAGGCCTATATAACACTATATAATAATAAGATGTATACAGTATGTTATAAGCTAATGAAAATACATGTATAGACTACTTTCTCAATATGTTCATGTATTTTTCAGAGTGAATCGGAAATCTTGGATCGCTTGCGATCGATAATTGCTGAGCATTATGAAGTGGAAGAGTCCATGGTATGATTATTTTATTGTTCGGTTATGCCTTAGTCCTGTTGTGTCTAAACGACTGTAGAATAGACCAACCGTTTACTGTGCTTATAGTAAAATGAACTATACTCAATTCCATAAGAAGGCAATGAGAAACTATCACAGAAGTCATGTTTTTCAAATTTAAAAGATACACTTAAGGATTGTTAATGATTAGTAATAACGTGTTCACACGTGATGGAATCACCTGGTTGAACTATTGAGTGAAATTGAATTGCGGAAACACTCATCGAGATGAGCTATGTAGACCGTAACTATATTGGATTGCACTTACAATTTTGTAAAAATTGTTATCGACAAACACAATAACATCAATCGGCAAACATAGCAACCATAACTTCAATTAGCAAATAAAGTATCCATACCATTAATTATTTGTAGACCTATAGCAACTATCTCTCTTTCTCTCTTAGTGCACTGCCTACTGGCAGGTCTATGGTATATAACGCCTTCACTCTTCTCTGTCTTCCGCCTTCCTCTTCATTTCCACATATGAGTGGGTCTTTAAATCTTCTAACATACCTAATCTCGGCCTGCCCCTGCCTCTTTTTCCTTCTATTCTACCTTCTATGACCTCTATTAATAGACCTTCCCCCCTTAGAATGTGTCCCAAACAACTCTTCTTACTATTTTTAATACATTTATCAACTGTATTATCTGTACCAACTCACTTCAGAACTTCCGTTACTGTAACCGTTTGAGTCTAGCTAATCCCCTCCATTCTTCTCCAAACCACATTTCCAATGCCTCCAGTTTCCTAATATCTTCCTTCCTTAACGTCCATGTTTCACATCTATACAATGGAGTAGTCGAAACAAAAGTTTTCACTATCTTTATCTTATAGCAACCATAGCAGCTGAAAAATATTAACAGCCGATAAATTTAAAAGATGGGACCTATAGCTATAGTTCTAAAAAAAGAATTGAAAACAAGAATAAATCTTTAGTCTTTCTAACTTAAAACTCGTTATCAAATAAAATATCTTTCGCAAAAACCTTTATGCAAAGATCTCAATGCGTTTCTGCACCAATTGGAATAAATCGATGATAACGTGATATGATCAAAGAGTTGGATAACCAGGTCAGTGTGCATTATCAGATTAATGTCGTATTTGGAATAAATTTAGGTAGGGAGCGTTAAATCTTAGTTTATATTTCAAATCAATCAATTGTAAATAGTCCAACTCCTGTCGTATGCAAACTCAGATCCTGAACTGCTGTACGTATGTTAGATCTCTTTCTCTCTTTCTCTCTCTCTCTCTCTCTCTCTCTTTCTCTCGTGCTCTGTCACAAGTGATAGATTTAAATGATTAGAGTGTTACAAGTCTAAGGTACATACTCATACAGTAACTCATATTCACAATCAGCTTTAGTATACTCAGTAGCAGTACGCTATTTTTCAATAAGTTGATGCAATCATAAAACGTCTTTGCTGAAAACTTTACTATAGGCCTATCCTCTGTCACGAGAAAAATTGTTTCTTATATACTTTTTCATTGCATTCATCTGATTCCCGTTTAGTCGCTGGTAATGAGATAAGTAATTTACGGTAAGTCTATTCTGTAGTGGCCTGGACACAACGCGGGATATATAGTCTATCGAAAACAAAATTTACAATTAATATTATGAAATTTTTGCGAGAAAATTGATCCATGATTCCCTTTTACTTTTTATGCCTGCAAATCTATACGATACTGTAATTCGGAAACTGTATGTATGCAGTTAAAGAAATTAAGAAAACATTGAACGATAAGTCTCAATAGTTTTGTTAATTTAACCAGTTTAAAGTTATTTAATTGCGCTAAAATTAATAAATTTGAGCTTTCTAGTAATTTAACGGTGAGCTTTCTTGTAATTTAATTTAATTCTACTTTATTATATGTTTTCCGTGGTGTGTTCGAGACACTTAATTATAGACGAACCACGGGGCGGATCCTGGAGTTTTTGAAGGGGGGGCCCGAAAAATTCTTTTTGAGAGTGTACACATTTTTTGCTTATGACACACTTTCTTCGGGGCATGTGACGCAACCAGAAAAAATGCTGTGGCTGTGAGGAGGGGGGGGGGGGGTGGAAAATTTGTCAGTACTTCGCTCGGTTCACAGAGTGAATGTGTTCCCGTATCTTACCGCCCCCCCCACCAGTACTAAAGTCATACCTGTACTAAAGTCTGGGGAAAACCTAAAATGCCTAAAATCCTATATTTGTTTTGGACAAAAGCGGGTTGATTTCTTCACCTTCGAAGAAACTCAGCTGATCTGGACGAATTGCAAAAGTGACCATATTTTGGCGGTAGGGGGGGCCCCTCCCAGCCATAGCTGTTTGTACCGCTGCTCCGGGACAGAGTTCACATTTTTTACTCAAACCCTTTTCTCTTCTTATACAGTGGTTTATGTGAAACTTAAGAGCTAGTGAAACGGTCAACCTTTTCGGCCCCCCATCCATATATACAGGCCTACTAGTATACCAAAATTATAGGCCCCTAGTGGGGTTCACATTTGAAAAATTTGAACTATAGTACAACTGAGTTCCATCTTGTACCCCCCCCCCCACCCCCCAACCATTGCCCTTACATATTTACACATACGAATTGTCCAAGAAACAATTAAAATATAGTTTTACTTTTTTTTCGACGGTCTAAGGGGGGGGGGGCGGGGCGGGCCCCCTGGATCCGCCACTGACGAACCATTAAGTGCACCTGTCGTAAGAGGTGACTAAGCAGGAACTGACCAAGGTAACGGGAAACCACCTCCGATAAAATATTTGTAAAAACTACAGGCTTGCAAAAAATGAGATTAATAAATATGAGAAAATAGTCATATGGTTAGGATAAAGAAAAGTAAACTTAAAATTAGACTGAATAGAGAAAGGTTATTGATAAGGCATACGCTTTTGACGTCCCTGAATGTATGTATCTTGGACAAATTTTGCATTTAACAGAACATCAGTGAGCGAGAGATTATTGTTTTTATTATTTGTAATACTTCAGATTCAATTCCCTTAAATAAACAAAAATGACAATTAGAGTGCTACTGTCGTCAATGACCAAATCGGGCACTGTGAAATTAACATAAGACTATGATACAGTGTCACTTTCAACAAACGTCATTCAAAAACAGGGAACTGTATCCACCAAAATATTCAATCTAAACCTTGAAGTAAAATAACCAAAAGAGAACGAAATGATATTAATAAACTCCAGTTACAACTATTACTAGTTGTAACAAATTTAATGTAGCTGATGTTATCGTTTCTTAACTTCAGTCACGAGTAACAATTAATGTTAATTTAGAATTCAACCGTTTACTTTTATTATCTTAATAATTATTCAAATGGTTTAAAAAAAGATCTTTGAATATTTTTTGTTCAAGATTCATAGAATTTAATTATAGAATTCTAAATGTTTCTGCCCAGATCTAGATGCATAGATTATTACGTAGATTATAATCGTTGCATAAAAAATCAGAGTTATACATATCTCCCCGTGTTGTGCTCGGGTGTGGTTGGACCACTGCAGAATAAGGCAACCGCAAACAATCTGCCGCTTGTACGTAAGAGGCTACTAAAAGCAGGAGCTGAGAATGGCAAGAGGGGACCACCTCACCATGAAATATTTTCCCCCAGGGTTAAATGGTATTTAATCCACCTAACTGCGGAAGGCAACGGGAAACCACCTCAGAAGCCATATTTTCCCAAGCTATAGGCTACATAAGGTATGGATAAGGCATAGACTTTGTGAAGGGATTAACTTGTTGAACTAAGATGTGTTTTTATAGAGCAAGAAAGCGGACTTTGAGTATGAATCCATACCTTGAACCTGCCACTTGGCAGTGTACTGAAGAAGACATATCAAAATTTTACTGCCAATATCGTTCTTTGCTGCCTATTAGCCTATCCCAAAATAAAAAGTAGGCCTACTTACATGTAAATTAGCATAGAATCAGCTCTTAAAAGTCTTAATGTTCCGATAGTTTGCTCATTGATGCAATTCATGCAGCGCATTACTTGAACGACCAAAGGTAGCTCAAGTCTTTCATTCACGGTTTCTGTTATTCTTTAATTAAACACACGAAAGCTGTTTCAACAGTCAGCAAGTGTCTACATTAGCTATTAATCTTCATCCAGTTCACACTCAAACACCCACGCGCATACACACACGCATACACATACGCATACACACACGTGCGCACATGTACTGCTACTAGCTTTTCAGTTTAGGCCTACATTGGAACATTGCAATCAACTAAACTGCTAATATAATAATAATATAACTGCTAAAATAAATTGAAATGTGATTATAATGATTAGAAGAATTACGCGTACAAAAGCAATAAATAGTCAGTCTTGTTGTATGCGTGTGAAACCTGGGAAAGTACTTACAAAATGAAGCACAAACTAAAGTGTTTTCAACAAGGATGTCTACGAAGAATCTTAAATCTTCATTTCTGCGATCACATCAAATATGAAACGGTGTTCGAAAGATCTGGACAAAATAAACTAGATGAAACAGTTTTCGAAAAAATTCGTAGCAGCGAGTGGAATTATTTCTTTAGCACATAATAAGATAGCAATAAATATAATTGGATATCTATCTTTATTTTTGATATAATAAATATAATTGGCACAGACTTAAATATGTGTTAATGTAGACCTAATAAGTATACGTGAACATAATTGTAACTCTTAAATTTTACCAGATTGAGAGGCATTGCAACTTCTATGAAGACTTTGGAGGAGATACCATAGTGTTTCTAGAACTGATTAATAAAGTCGAAGACGAGTTTGGTAAGTTCATCTAAACTCCTAAAATACAAGTACATTATGCGTAATTGAAGAGTTTTGGCTCAAACGTCAAACTTTTACAGATCACAGGGCCAAATTTTAATTAATAGAGTAACTGTGCATGTATATGTAATTTTATGTACATTTACATAATCAATTGTGCAACTTTGTTTGACATTTTTATGTGTCACTGCGATTCCACGGAGATTACTACTTGAGTCTCGAACCGGCGGTCTTAGATTTATCAGAAGTGCACTACAGATTAATCAATACAACCACTTCGCCAATGGCTAATTAGCCTTTTTGTTGTTTGTGTTATACTGCTAAATCGAAATTAAATTTCAAATACCTTCATTATGTCCTGGAAAAGAGTAAGTCGTCAGTTGTCCTTCAGATTTAAAGCCTTAATCTAACTGTCTAAGATAGTATTTTATGTCTCTAAAATGCTATATTTGCATATTATATTTAACTATATTCGACTGTTATATTTTCATTATTTATGATATTACCAGTGTTGTGTAAAACACACTGAACAATGGACCAACAGTTAACAAAACATGTCGTAAGAGGCGACAAAGAAAAAACTGTGAAAATCACGTCAGATGCCGTATTTTTCCAAACTAAAAGCAGCATATCGTATTAATAAGGCGTAGCCTTTTTGTGAAAGGATTTACCTTGTTGAGATAGTCATCTATGGAATGTTCTTCCTTACGAAGCATAAAAGCAGACTCTGAGAACGAGTATGTACCTTGTACCTGCTACTTGACGGAACACTATTATTATGAATTATAATTATGATTGAATGAAGAATATGTAGAACAAGAGGTAGAATAATGGAAATCTGTGTTTCGCTTTTTTCAGTGGCATTTTCATCTCCTTGGTTAGGTTGTAGGATTGTAGACGATTGTTTATGAACAGGATCGCTCGTTACTATTAACACCACGAGGTGTACTGCGATCGTCAAAACTTTAGCATCTTTTTACTTTTCTATGTTTATCCAACAGATATCCTTCTCCGCTTGACTTGCTACGATCAATTCAATTATGCGCGTACAAGATTTATGACAATCGAGGAAACTATTTAGTTTTGTATATGCCGCATCAAACGAAATGTTTCCAAATGCATCAAGATTGTATGTAAATATACTCCTAGCAGCACATTCTTGTTATTTGAAAATGTAACGCTTCTATATCTTATCATTTTGACTGATGTCGGAATAAAATTCAGATTTCTAATGGAAATATTATGCGCAAATTACCATGACTACTGCAAGTTACTATTTAAATGTTAGTGTTTGTGGGCTGTAAAATTCTGCCGCTTTTACTTTATCTCACAATTATAGCATGATTTTCAATTGGAAAAATATCATATAGCTTCGAGATTAATCCTGACCATACTATCGTAAAAATTATATTTCGTTCTAGAAATCTTCACTAACTTTCCATAACTAAGTATATCTGTATATCTCAACTGCATATCAAAGCTGTATAACTCATTTTCCAGCACAGCTTCTGATCTTAAATTGCAACACCTTTCATCTGTTCTTGACAAAGTTTATTCATGGCTCTGTTGCACTTGTCTCTGTCAATCCTTCTAAAACCATATACCTTTAATCGGCACCCCCAGCAAAGAAACAAAGTAGCCAATTCTTCCGCTTATTTTCAAAATCTTGCTCTCAATCCTACTCCCAAGGCTAAAAACCTTTGTGTCATATTTGATGAAAACATTGACTTAAAATCTCATATCTCATCTGTCTTTCATTCGTTTTTCTTTCAGATCCGTCAAATCAGACAGATACGGTATTCTCTCGATAAAATTCATCTTCAATTCTTGCTAGCTCATTAGTTCATTCTAAACGTGACTACTGTAACTCATTGCTGTCTGGCCTACCTTCTTCTTCTCTTATGAATTTGCAACGAGTTCAGAATTCTCTAGCACAATTCTCTTGTCTGTCGATCCTCAAGGCTTCAGGCCACCTCTAGTTCCTTGATTAATAATTTTCATTGGCTTCCTGTGATTCAAAGAATTCAGTTTAAAATTGCTCTGTAAACATTCAAAACACTTAACTTTGATAAACCTTCTTAACTCTCTGATCTCCAATCCAATATCAACCTTCTCGTAGGCTTCGTTCTTACGATGCTAAACTGCTCAAAATTCCTAATTTTCTCACTTCATTAGGTAAACGTTCTTTTTTTCTCAGCTTCTACTGTCTGGAACTCTCTGCCTCCTGATTTTCGCTCATGTTCTACTACTTCCACTTTTTGTTGTAGGTTGAAAACACATCTCTTCCCGTCATAGATTTTTTTCATCTTGCCTGACTGTTTTTTGATCACCGCACCGGCACCGTTTAGGATCTTTTTCTTTTACTTCAGCACATGTTTCACCAGATCGTTTCGGGTGAATCGATTTGTACTTACATGTGATGGGGTGGACTTTCCTGACATCATCCTTGTATGAAGAAACGGACGTTAAACCTTTATTATTATTATTATTACTATTTATTTTATTTTATTTTTTTTATTTTCCCCGGTGTAAAGAACCTGGGGTTTGATAAAAACGATTCGAGCAATACGTGCTGAATCGCCGCCCGGCTACTCGAGGTCATCAATCGGCTTAAAAGAATTGTTGAAGCAGACTGCATTAAATCTTTGCAAAGTCATGGAAAGCCTTTGCCAAAGAAAAGATGTCTCTCGCTTATCGCCGGTTTGCTATGCAATAAGTCTGCCTATGCCATTAATAAAGTCAACTCCTTCGGGATTCATCGGGCCCATGGTTTCAATGGCCACCGGAACAACTTCATATCCTAAGGACAGATCACGGTATTTATCCAACTTCCTAGAGGCGGCATGAACAGCAGCACCACCGGCTGTGACTGAAGTCGTATTCGGGTAGGAGTTTGCCATAGTGTCAATGACCGTGACGTCCCAAACGGCACATTTACCGTTGCGCATTTATTACTATTGTTATTATTATAATTATTATTAAAGTTAAAAGGTCAAAAACTGAGTTTCATGCTGATAAGTTTCCTGTGTAGTGCAGGTCAGCGACTGGATTTGAACACTGCACCAAATTATTCGCTGTCTGATGCCTTACCAATGTGCTATCGGCTCAGTAAATCTAGATAGCCTACATAAATCATGTTAAGTTATTTAATTATGTTAATCTAGTAGAAATTCATTGCCAATTCTTGTGTTGCCTAAAATTATTTCTCCATCCTTTGGATTATTAATTATTTCAATTATAGTATTCAATCATTAGATATACGACAATGAATTAAATCAGGAAAGCATTAATGTTCATACTGTTGTGTTTATAAGATGTTTCATCATTCATGATGGCTATAGCCAGTGGCGATGTCGGTAAGATATTCGACTACGGATCAGTATGTGCGGGGTTCAAATCCTGGGCTCGCCTGTCACTGACATCGCTTTCGAGTGGAGAAACTGACGTTAACATTAGCTTTACTAACTTTGCCATCTATTGTTTTGAAAAATTCTGAAAACTTAAGGACCTTGAAAACCCCTTTCTAGTTGGTGTAAATAAATAAATATGTCGGTCGTTTAATTAACTAGCTAATTTTCAATGCTATTCATAATGTCACAACATAGACCTAATATAAACAGGCAAAATCATAGAAAATCAGGTTACCGTCAAAAATCAAAGCCGCTAACATAAATAAGTACTCCAATTTATAAATTTGAGCTACGAACTGATTTAAAACATATGCTATAGAGTTAGAGTCGCCTTTTACAAAAGCGTTCAATTATCTGACTAAATTCTTTATCTTATAAAACCCTCCTTATGCCTTCTAACTTCCAACAGGCATTCAGCAACATTTGATCTATAATATTCAAAATGTAACATTTGCTCTATAGCAAAGTAATAATTTAATTTTAATTTAGCTTTTAGTAATAATTTATGATTTGTGAAAAAGACTGACGCACTCTGAAGATGTTTTGTTGTTGCGGATTACAATCCGACAAATACCCGATAGAGTTTCCTCTCGCTCGCAATCTGGAGTTGATTTGAAGCGATGGATGCTGTGAAAACTCTGCGTGAAGTCTGGCGAGTAAATATATCATAAGAAATCAGGAACTTGGAATAATTGAATGCTCATTTGCACTCCTTGCTTTCGGTGTTGTTTAGTGCAAGAGATCTCATTCGGTGCAAAGTTTAAATCTGGTGTTTGATTCCAAAACTTTTGTTCAGAAGATATTATAAAAGAATAAAGAACGAATAAAGAAATAAATATATTATAAAAGTTTTGCATTATGATTGCACGACCGTCACTGACATCGCTTTTGAGTGAGGAAACTGACGATTACAGTAGCTTTTTTGACAGAAATGAGACAAAGTCAATTCTGAATTTTCAATACATTTTGCCAAATCAACTGTAATGATCTTGCCAAACTGCAAGCATATAATACGGCATATTACACCAAATTATATATTTAATGTACCATATTTCATATGTTTTAAGCTTTTACAAGCTGCATAGCTTTAAGTGGAATAGAGTTACAATTTTGATTTTCTTTCTGGCATATCAAGTCTTCATCACCAATTTGATAATATCTTTATATTCATACATGAGAATAGAACAATTTATAACTGCACGTTTTCCTAAATGCTGATCAAATTAGCTGAGCAAATATTGAGTTATAAATCGAGAGCACACTTATATGAAAAGACTGGTTTCTTTATTTATCACGTATACGATGTACTCAATGTGTTAATTCGTCAACTTATTGGGAGAGTGTATTAGTCAGGCTGGAGCCAGTGGTGATGTCGGTAAGGTACTCGACCGCGGATCAGTATGTGCGAGGTTCAAATCCTGAGCTCTCCCGTCACTGACACCGCTTTCGAGTGAAGAAACTGACGTTAACATTAGCTTTACCAGCTTTTTTGTAGGCCTCCCATCAGGAAGCGGCGAAGAGCTGTTTCTTGTTAAACTTCTCTTTGAATTGTGCTAGAATATAATAAGAAATGCAAGTCTTCGACTGGATGAAAAGGTTAAGCTGATATATAGAAATATTTTATATTTATCTATGGCAAAAGCAAAGGAATAAGTTCTACTTTTCACAAACAAGTATATCACTGACTTATTGAGTCAAAGGTCAAACATAAATGTGTGATATTTCGCGGAGAATCCTGCTCTGGAATCTTGCGTCATGTCTTGTAAACGTCTCATAATAATATAAATAATAAATAATAGTATAATAGTAATAATAATAATCATAATAATAAATAAAAAAGATCATAATAATGATAATAATAATTACCATTATTAAAATTATTATAATAAAGTAATAACATAATAAGAGTAAAAGCTAAAGCTAATGTTAACGTCAGGTTGCTCACTCGAAAGCGATGTCAGTGACGGGAGAGCTCAGGATTTGAACCTGCACATACTGATCCGCGGTCGAATAATATACTACATATTTGATGTCATTTGAGGGGCACACTATGACTTTCACATACACAGTTTTGTGCCACTTCAGGTCTCGTGTGTATTATAATGATCCATTGCCGTTTGTACGCCCATCTCGGCCTTCTTTTATAGTTTTCTGGCAAGAGGCATATCCATTGTCCACGGTACATACTCATACACAGAGTCTGTTTCATGCTCCAGAACAAAAACTCCATAATAATAGTAATAATAAAGGTTGAAGGTCCATTTCCTCATCCAAGGATAATGTCATGGACATCCCCACAGCACACATCACTATAGATCAATTCACCCAAACCAATCCGCAAAATAAATGAGCTGAGGAGAAGAAAGGTCTTAAACGAAAGCCGATCCGGTGATCAAAAATGGTCAGGGTAGGTCGATTGTGTCTACGGTGGAAAAAGGTAAGTCTTAAGCTTGCTAGAGAAAATTGAAAGGTAAAACAAGAGCGAAGCTTAGTAGGTAAAGAATTCCAGATTGTGGGTGCTGCACAAGAAAATGAACGTCTGTTCCAAATATTTTCACATCATTGGGCAGACGTTCATTGAAGATTGGCATCGGTTGAACGAAGTGCACGTGAGGGACGATAGTGAAGAAGAATTTAAGATAAGTTAGAAGGCTTGCCAAATCGCAGAGTTTTGAAAGTTAATAGAGCTATTTTTTATTTTATTGATTAACAGAGAGCCAGTGAAGATTGCGAAGTAGATAAAGAGAGCGAAATTAAAGTCGAGAGGACTTGCAAACAACGCGTGCAAGAGAATTTTGGACGTGCTGCAAACGATTGAGAGAAGAAGAAGGCAACCCGTGTAAAATGAGTTACAGTAGTCAAGTTTTGAATGAACTAAAGAATTTGCATGGATAGTGGCTGAAATTCTAGTAAGGGATGGGGGTATTTGCCTAAGCTGACAAATCTGAAAGAAAGAAGCGCGACAATCGGAAGAGATGTGGGATTTAAAGTCAAGGTTTTCATCAAATATAAATCCAAGGTGTTTGGCAGATCGAGAAGGTGAAAGAGCAAGATTTTGAAAATGAACAGAGTCATTAGTAATTTTAATGCTTTGAAAAGGAGTGCCAATTAAAAGGTATTCAGTTTTGGAGGGATTAGCAGCTAGACGATTAGCACAAAACCAGGAATAAACCTTGTCTAGAATGGATTAGAGATGAGCCAGTTTCTGATCGTAATCATGATTAGAAAAGGAAATATATAGTTTAGTGTCGTCTGCAGAGAAGTGAACATTTAGAGAGGCAACGTCAAGCAGGTAGCTAAGTGGAGTAATGTGTAGAGAAAAAAGCAATGGACCTAATAATGAACCTTGTGAAACACCGCGTAAGAGCGATATTTCAGATGAGCGATCATGACCAATGTCGGCAGATTGTGTATGACATGAGAGATATAATGTGAGAAGAGAAAACGCAGATTCAGACATGCCAAAACAGGATTTTAGCCTGTTTATTAGAAACCATATAAAATAAGTAGGCCTACATTGATCATAGGTGAATTAATTAACAAAGGGCAATGCCGTATGATGACAAACCTTACATAACCATGAGCTTGGGAAAAAATGGCTTTTATTTTTTTACCTTAAATCCTGGTTAGTCGCCTCCTACAACATTGTAGGCCCTATGCCAATAAAACACATCTGCTCAAAGTTCAAATAATATTTAAATAGTCAATTAAGAATTACGATCCACGCAGCAGTTGCTTGTAATAGCATTGTACTGCTTTAAAATAATTATGTTATATGCTTCTGATTGTTATCTTTCGATGATTTATTGTATTTTCAGAGATAAGAATTCCAGAATCCGGTGCTAAACGTCTACGCACAGTCAATGCCCTAGTCAAATACATCTTGTCGAAGCGCTAGTTCAAAGGACTGCTATTTATTGCTTTCAAAACTAGTAATTACTGTTACTAAGTTGTTACTGATTTCTTTACTGTTTTATATTGATTCAAAGCTGTTATTAATTGATTTGCTATTATTATAGGAAATAATAAATTGCAAATACTATATCAACATCGACACCGATACCACAGCTACAATTTTTACGGTATAAATAACAGGCCTACTAACCAGTGATTTAACATTAAGGTAGCATATGTTATCCCAATCCAGAAAAGGTTCCATGATTGTAGAAAACTGGAATTGAATCAACTGCTTAAAATTAGGTATTTAAAACACTTCGGTGGTTTATTATTTAAATACTGAGTTTTAATATAATTATATCGCTCAAATATTAATGCTTTGAATGAATATCTGAAAGAAATGTCTGATAAAATTGTGTTGTCTAGCTTTATGTCGGTACTGGTATAAAAAGCTAAAAAAGCTAAGGTTAACGTCAGTTTCCTCACTCAAGAGCGATGTCAGTGACGGGCAAGCCCAGGATTTGAACCCGCACCAACTGATCCGCGGTTGAATATCTTACCGACTTCGCCACTGGCTCCAGCCTATAGGATTTTTCTTTCTTTTTTTGTTCGTATAGTTACAAACATGACATACCACATGTGCTACATAGTTTTCCTTTCTTGTTTCTGTTTTTGCAGTTTTCGTTATTTCCTCCTTTTCTCATCCTTGGTTATTAGTAATCGATGCCTTTGTTGGCGCATTAATTGCAGCCGGCGCGGATTTAAGAATAACCTTCCAACACCCTCGGGATTTTTTCTTTCTAAACTGTCAACACTCGGTCTTCCAAGGTGGTCGCCCGCAAAGTACTAACCGGCGTGATGGAGCATAACTTCGTTCAACTGACTCGCAGCTTAACCGAGTGCTCTAAATCCCAAATCCTTTATCCTTTAAGCTCAGGGAGAGAGCTCACCCTTTCTCTCTACCATCTAAGCGCTCACCTTTGATGGATAAGAACTTTATAATTAGAATGCTATATAAAGACTCTTATTAAGTTTTTTTAAACAATGTTCTATATTGCCATTTGTGTGTGTGTACGTTTTCTGCGGTATGTCAGATTTCATGTAATAAACGAATATAATAATAATTAACTTTAAAAATTTAATTTTTCTGGTACCTTTGGCTGCCTCTTAGTTGGTCTCTGAAAATTCAAACTGAAATACATGTAGTTATTAAATACCTTACTCCAGTTCAAGTTTTCAGAGACCAGACAAAGATAGCCAAAATTACCAGAACATGGGATATTTATATAGTTTAATTTAATTTATATTTAAATTTTAATACTTAATCATTTCACATAATACAAAATTAGCCTACATATTGCAAATACAACTAGTATGTGTGAAAATGAATAGGGCACAAAGATCCGAAGACTCTACCATGTGCCCTGTGGAAAGAATAACATGGGAAAAATATTACAAATTCAATACCAAGTCATCACAAATGAGATCTAGACTAGAGACGCAGAACATAAAATTTAATAGAAGAATACTAAAAATTAAAAATTATATATTTACTAAATGTATTTTATCTGAATTACGCTTAAAAGAGAAAATGTTCTTTAAAGTTACTACAGAATCAGGTCAAGAGTTCCAATGTTTACAAACTCGAATTGTAAATTAAGATATACGAGTATCAATTCTATATTGATCCGTATAAAGCTTAAAAGAATGACCACGTTATTTCATAGTTGATAAAGTAGATCAAAATTTTCATGATCACCAGCAATAAAATTATTCAAAAGTTTGAAGCTTAAAACCAAATCTGTGTGTAACCGCTTACGTTCAAGAATGTGCAAGTTCAAGGAAGTTAGTCTATATTTATATGGCAATTTTTTTAACTCCGGAAAAAATTCATTTCGTTCCATTTCATTTAATTTCGTTTACTTCTTCATTAAGTTCTGTCGAAGTCCAAAGCACACATTCTTGTTAAAATGCTCTATCGTATAGGGCCTATCCCTATTATGATATCGGGAAACTTAAAAGAGTATAACAAATTCAAACTGCACATGTTTCTCGAAGGTAGACTACCGAAGGTATGAAGATCTTTTATTCGTCAATTAGACAGGTAAACAAATGAATAAGTGTCTTACAACGAAGGAAGCAGTGCAGACTACAAAACACAAGTGCGATAAATTAGCAATGTTACACTAGAGAGCTACCACAAAAATTGTTATAGACATTTTGTTTCATTTTGCGTATGGATACCTCAATTGAAGATTGATAATTTAATTCTAAATTTACACTTTAACATAGAGTCCTCATATATTTTGAAAAGATCAACCGTCTAAATACGCCTGAAAACTTATTTGCATGAGTTATTTCCTTCTTTGTAAAAAATATGCGGTCTTCAATTATCAGACACTTTTATGTATTAGAAGAAATTTGATACACTTCTAAACATTGTCTTTAATCGAAGTCTCTCGTTTGATCCGATAATAGTGTCACCATGAAAACATACTTTTAGACTTAAGTAATTTTTTTAGAGAACGAAAAAGTAAAAGTTTTTTCAAAATTGAAAAGTAAAAGCATTTAATTTTTCAAGATCGAGAGGTAAAAGTACTGCCAAAACGTCAAAAAAGTAAAAGTATTTTTGAAAGTAAAAGTGAAGTACTTTTCCAGCACTGCCCTGCAGCTCTCTGGAGCTTTAGACTAAATAGAGTTTGTAGGCCTACTTGTAATACAGGTTTTGAGAAATTATGTGACATTAAATTTTAAGTTTAAATTTCAAATGTCAACAGTAGGCCGCCATACAAATTAATCATAACTGTTATCAATGAGATTAGCTAGGTTGAAAACTTGCAGTCTTCCTTAAATTAAAGGAAATTGTACTTTAAACTGTATAAATAACATTGCTATGCCCATTTTCATATTTAAAAAATATGATATAATACTGATATCATATTTTTTAGATATGAAAATGATATCAACTGATCCGCGGCCGAGTATTTTACCGACTTCGCCACTGGCTCCAGCCAGATACTCGATCGCGATCAATTGATGCGGGTTCAAATCCTTGGCTCGCCCGTCACTGACATCGCTTTCGAGTGAGGAAACTGACGTTAACCTTAGCTTTTTAGCTTTAAAAGTCTCAGCTATTAGCTGGGATTGTATTATAGAGTAATATCATTACTTATTAGTAATACAAAAACGTCAGACAATTTCTATATAAGTGTCATGGCCAGTAACCAGTCTTCGAAGCTGCTTTTCAGGTTACTGATTGAACAACATCAATCCTTTCCATGGTAAATGATATATTTGCTATTAATAACGTCAATTGGCAGTAATGTCCGATACAGGATTACCCTTTCATTGGCCTAAGGAGATATTCATCATTTGTTGGCTGTCCTGGACTTTGATCCCAGGACCAACAACAAATAGCTCGCATCCCAGGTGAACTCTTTTCTGGTCACGTCATATCCCCTTGCAAGCAGTTAATACTTGGTATTTCTCAATTAAATGTGTCTGTACTATTTGAACTACTTTTATAATCATTTTTATCACATATATTTGATAAGGTTTTGATGTAGTAACATTATTGATTGCTGCAGTATGCTACTGCCACGACCTCGAACGTTACCGGCAGAGATTTCCATCCAATAGAGGTATTCTTCTTTAATATATTTATAATACTTTATCATTATATTTATACGCATTGATTGATGAAGGAAATTAAATTATGGAATCTGATCAAGAAATGAGATAGGTCTGAAATTGGTGGATTTCTGCTACCCAGTGAGAGTAGTGATAACAAAAACTTGGTTCTAGCATGAGTAGCTAAGGTGCTAGACGCAATAGAAGTCAGGAAGTAAAGGAAACGAAGGAAGATACCAGTTAGACTGTATTCTGATCAAACAACAGTGCAGGGAGAATGTGAAAAATTCAAGGGCTTACCAAGGTTCTTTCACAGTTGCTGGATGTTGAGGTTTACTGTATCTCTGTATGCCCTGTAATTATTAATTCTGATCAAACAACAGTGCAGGGAGAATGTGAAAAATTCAAGGGCTTACCAAGGTTCTTTCACAATTGCTGGATGTTGAGGTTTACTGTATCTCTGTATGCCCTGTAATTATTTAAAAATGCAGATCATTGGTATTAAAGTGAGCTGCCAACTTGTCTAAGTCGCCCATAAACAGACTTGTACATATTAACCTTAAGCAGCATTATATTTTCAGACATATTCAGAGACGATAAGAAAGACGTTACCTTAAATGCATATTAGTGCATAATTTATTTATACCCAGTATTCAACTGATCTATAGTTTTGTCGTAGGTATTAAACACTTTTTGAAAAGATTTAGTTCATGGAATATTTAGAGTACTCTGTTTTATTAAGGAACAGAGCCCCCAATACATAAGTTAGGTATGGTAGATCAATGGTCGATATTAGTTTCAGAGTTGCCGGCTTACTGTTTAGACGTTCTTAATTTTTGTTTGTCTGTCCAATGCCCTATATGCTTCTCTCACTATAATAATACTTTTGTCATCTTCTAACTTCATGGCTGTTAAACATTATTGAGAGTGCTTATAACTGCATTATCGCTTTCAATTTAGCTCATTGCAGGTAGCTCAAATTTAAGAATAATTTTCCATAATCCGCGGGTTTGGCTGACTTAGTAATATTGAATCTTGGCTTCTCTATCTCGATTCTAAGGTGAATGCTGTATGACTCATGTGCTTATTATTTTATTTTTGTGCAGATCCACCGATTACCTGAAGATGATATTGGGCATACTGTTGTTATTCATAGCAAGAAATCTAATGAAATGTGAATTGTATTTTACTAAGCATGAAACATGGACTATAAGAAAGGAGGATATTATAATACTGGAAGTTTATTTCTTGTGTCTTTATTGTGATTAAAAACATATCACTTGATTCAACATCGAACTAAGTACATTTAGGACCTTGGCATATACCTAATAGTTTTGCTGATTATCGCAGGATTGTGTATAATAGTTAGGCTACTTTAATACCCTAATATATTGAGTGTGGTCGCATTAATCCTCTTGGTCTAATAAACTGTAAAAGGCTTGCATTGTATTCAATTGTTATTATGCAATACAGAATCATTATATAACTCATATACATATTCATATCATATATATTCTGGTGAAGGATGTGAGACTGATAATTTTTTAGTTGGCATTATTATCTCTGCAGTTACATTATTACATTACTACATTATTACGTTACATTATTACATTTATTTTGTTACATTATTACATTACTACATTATTTCGTTACATTATTACATTACTACATTATTACGTTACATTATTACATTACTACATTATTACGTTACATTATTACATTACTACATTATTACGTTACATTATTACATTACTACATTATTACGTTACATTATTACATTACTACATTATTACGTTACATTATTACATTACTACATTATTACGTTACATTATTACATTACTACATTATTACGTTACATTATTACATTACGTTACATTATTTGTTACATATTCTCCTACAGTTTTGGGTTTACAGAAACTACTGGATCAGTGTTCTGCATTTTTGGAGTCTATTCATGGGGAGTTTAATATATCAAAGTCCAAATATAACTCGACAGGTCCAGCTGCTGCTTTAAGCATAGAGCTAGTCTTGTCTTACTCCAAGGTGGTAAATTATCTTAGGAAATAATTTAAAGTATTCTGGTATAAATTTTCTTTCTTGAAAGAATATGTGTGCTGATACGAATCGTATGAAAAGATATTTTTTTTTTTTAGTTATAACTCAATTCAAAAGAAAACTTAACCAAATTGATGAGATCACAAGACTGTGCCTGATTGAGACGGGCTGCCTGCCGTTTTTAACATTTGCTATCCCAGCTATTGATCTCCGTGAATCTCGATTAAATTATTTAAATGTTGCTTGGAATTGTGTCTTCAGAATGATACTTAATTTTTGCAAATATGATTCTGTAAAACAGTAAAAGCATTTATGTGTGGTTTGCGGAGGCTTGATTTTCACCACCTAAAATAATTATACGCATGTCTAAAGTTTATTAAAAGATGCTTAACCTCGTACACATGTATTACTAGGCATTATATGCAGAGGTATTATCTAACAAACTATGTGAATATGTGTATGAAGTATAATGTAGCTGAATTTGACCTTGATTCGGTATCATACTTCAATATTAAAGTTGCAGTTAGGAATGCATTTAAGGCTTTAGCAATATCTGACACAATCTGACATTTTGATAGTATTAATCTGGTATATTGATATAGTGATAGTAAACATTTAGATATGTCTCTGTAACTGTTATATAGGGTAATGCAACTTTCTGTTAACTTTTCGTTCACCGTTGTTCACTTTTTGTTGCACGTATTTCAGTTTCTCCTGTCAGTTTCTGTCTTCATGCAAGCGTGTTGTTATACTTGTATGAGTAATCCTGTCAGTTTTTATTTGACGAATAAAGAGATTCACATTAGAGCCAACTGAGTAGGTTTGGGAAACTAAGAATTGAACCTACTGACAACTGTAAGTGTTTGTTAGAGGCGACTGACGCAGATATTACAGTGAAGTGACTTGTAGCCACGTGAAGATGATTTCTGTGTTTTAGACCAATTGGTCACTCATATTCAAGACTTGTACAGTTCTAGTCGCTACAGCGATTGTGCCATTATACCACTAAGCTACTTGACCTTCACTGTTCATTCAGCGCTACTGTGGCGTTTAGAATTGTTCGGCGCTTTATAAATATAATAATAATAATAATTATTATTATTATTATTATTATTATTAAACGACAAAATAAAAAGGCTGTGATGTGCATATACAGTATGTGCAGCGTGTATTACTGCTTGACGATAAGCTAATATTTCAAGAAGTTTATTCCTTCACTATTATGTAATGAAGTTCTTGTTAGATAAAGTATCTAAGCCTTTCCAGTGTTAAAATTTAGAAGTATCAGACTCTCAAATGGTTTGTGCGTTATTTGATTCCGCCTCTTTAATTGTCATAACTATAACAGCACAACTAAATAGGGTAACAGTTCAACAGCTGCACTGGTGCTAAGCATCAACATCATAATTGATCTCTCTAGGGTCATAACATAAATGTTTCTGACATTTGTGGCAAACAAGATGAACCTCTTTTAGACCGTTTGGATCTTGACATTTGTGATCAAAGCTTGATTCTTAGAATCTCTGATGGTGTAAAACACTAATTATATATATATTTATAGGACCCATTAGACCAATTAACGTGCTATTAGCTAAAAATTTGAATGAAACATTCATTTTGCAAAAATTATGAAAGAAACCAAAAGAAGCGAGTTCATTGTTCTTGATGGAACTCTGTACATGTATATGCAACTGAAGCAGACATATGATGCGCTCTCGACTTAATGATGAAGTCTTGAGTGTATGTGAGAAAGAGAGAGAGAGAGAGAGAGAGAGAGAGAGAGAGAGAGAGAGAGAGAGAGATGCATGCCTATTAGGCCTATAGATTATTTAAAAAATACATACTTTGAAGATTTTCTTTTATTAGTGTCTTTTAATTATACATATTTATAGGGCCTATTAGACCAATTAACGCGGTATTAGCTAAAAATTTAAATAAAACATTCATTTTGCAAAAATTATGAAAGAAACCCAAAAGAAGCGAGTTCATTGTTTCTGGTGGAACTGTGGATTGATCATCTGGATTTTGGAATTTGTACCGTTTTTGGACCTTCGAATCTTTATGCTCGCCGGCTTGATTTTGTCTCAATAGTGCTCGATGTTGTCATTGATGACTGTAGCACTCTAATTGTTGTTATGTTATGTTTTAAAAACAATATTTATTTTAATTTCTATTCGACAAGCATTTCAAACTAATTTCAAGTCTTACTAGCAAACTGATCAAATTTGACTATAAACTTTTACTCTGTCTCACAATCTTGAAGAAAGAAAATTATTTACAATCCATGACAGAACTATATAAAACATTGGACCAGATACATGTAGACTTGGATATATTAAACTCAAAATGAACTGACTCAAAAAAATTCAGAACACTTATCTACATGTAGTTGTTTCTGTAAACTCAAAATTGTATATGATAGTAACAAAATTTCATCTGTATAGAGATAATGATGCCAACTAAAAAATTATCAATCTCACATATAAAACATTGAATGTCTCAATAGCGTATGGGTAACGTCAGGAAGTTTTGAATGACAGATCCTGAGGTGAATGGAACCCTCGTGGGTTCGAATCCCAGCCACGCTGATCTCAGAGTAAAATCTCGGACATTCACTGGACTGGTTATACGGAAAATGGACTAAATTGCCTAACGGTTTGAACATGTGGTATTAAAAATGATAGATATCAACACAGTTGATCATTCACTATAATGCGTGTTTATTTTTTTATATATAACCAATGATGTGCTTAATTGGCTGTTTTGGCATAAAGAAAATATAAAGTACATGGTAGCTTCTTAGTAATTGTTGTGAACGATAATACGTGTAAATGCTCTTGGATACATGTAAACAATGGTCGTAGCAACAACAGCAAGAGTTTAAATTTGTTTCTTATAAATTGACATTAGTATACGCGAAATAACTCACGTCTAAGCCGCATGTAGCCCTTTTTGAAAGAAAATGGCTGCAGTATCAAGGTTAGCACGTTTTTCCTTATATCTACGCACGATCTCCTTAACCCGATATTGATAATTAAATTCAGATTTTGCTTAATAAATTCAGTTTTTTAATCGCAATTACTACAGTGGTGTTTGGTAACGTCGTGAAGTTTTGAATGACAGGTCCTTGGGTGAATTGAATTCTCGTGGGTTCGATTCCCAGCCGCGTCGATCTGAGAGTAGAATCTCAGACATTCACAGCACTGATTTCACGGAAATAAGGCTAAATTGCTTAACGGCTTAAACATCTGGTAAGTTAAGGTGTTCGATATCAACACAGTTGATTTCATTTCACTGTAATGTGCCTTTACTTCACACTGTGTAGGATTTCCGATAATATTCTAAAATTTAAAATGACGGATCCTGAAGTTTGTTTACGTTGTATTTGATTGAACACTGCATCCCGACGTTTCAGATGATAGATTCTCTAAATTAAGGAATGCAAAATTGATAACGTTCTATATTAGAATTTAGATAACATCAAGGATGATACTCTATCTTTCACGAACAAAAATGAAGATGGGCACCAAGTGTTCGTTGTCACTGGACCAACTGTCCAGACAATCTATTTGCTAGTCTTAGACTGTCAGATCAATTTCTTCTGAGCTTTCAGAAGAAGCTTAAGATAATTTTGTTCACATATACTTATATTTAACTACCTTAGCGCTACCGTAGCTTACTGCGTATATGGCGTTCATATTAATTCAATTATGATGTGCTCAAATGACTTGTTTTGGTATTCATTACTTGTCGCTTGACTCCTTGACTTTCAGTTTTCCATGTAATTTTTATAATTTGTTATTATTATTATTTTTATTATTTAATTATTTAAGCCTATGGCTTATAAATGTGGCTGAACAGAGCTATCAGCCATATACCACTTAACCTATACGATGCATACGTATTAAATAATGTCTTTGTGATATTCTTTGCACTGAACATGCAGAAGGGAGCAAATGAGAGAGAGGTTTTTGGCTCAGAGAGCAGGAGATCTTGGCATTGGTTCTACAGAGGCTCCTCTAACTTCACAGGTCTGTAGGCCCTAAAACACTCTCGAGTAGAGATCATAGTATTTGAATGCTTGTTGTGTCAGTAAGAGGATAAACTGCAGCTAATTTATAACTAGTTGAAAATCAGAATTTATGAAGAAAAATGCGAGGTAGCTACCCCCTGGTAATTTAAGATTGGTTTCTTGATTTAGATATTGAGTCTCATCACAGAAATGTTATGTATTATTATTACTATTATTATTAGCGCTATTAGAAATGTTATGTATTATTATTATTATTATTATTAGCGCTATTAGAAATGTTATGTATTATTATTATTATTATTATTAGCGCTATTAGAAATGTTATGTATTATTATTATTATTATTATTATTAGTGCTATTAGAAATGTTATGTATTATTATTATTATTATTATTATTGCATTCTTAATAAATTTGATGGTAAAAATGGGGATGTGCTTAGCTCTCTTTGAATAACCATGATTTCCTTCAATCAATATCAACATCTAGTAATTATGAAGGCGATTTCAACTAAATAACGATATTCTTATTCAGTAGTTTATATTAATTAAGGCAGGATGAGATTATCTGAGCATTATCACCTTGAGCTGCTCAATTTATGAATTTTAGCAACGTTGCGTAAGATATTGTACAATGTTAATTTAATATTGATTATACTAAGTTTATAAAAATAATAAGTGCTTTTTAATTATTTCAATTAATGCAATTTCAATACAATTGTAATTAAAGTTTATTTGTAAATTAATTCACATCAATTGCAATGATTTCAGGCAGATGTATTTAATTGAGATTCAACTGCAGATTTTTCTTCTAATGAAGACTATAGGAGATGCCATGCATAATGAAAATTACTCTTAACAGAAACCAAGCAAATTCAAATGCCTGTTGTTTTATCAATGTATTGTATTTATCAGTTGATGGGTCTAGTTGATGTCCTGTCTCTTTGATATCCTTGAGTTCATTGGTTTATGTCTGAGCCTGACTGTCGCACAAACTCGGCCCATAACTATTATTATTACTATTATTATAAAAAAGTTATTATAATTATTACTAGTATTATTATAAAGATCTCCGTGAGACCATGATTGTGATCTTCTGTGACAAAGCGACCATTGACTGGTGGACTCCGCCTACTCGGGCTGAGAGGGGGCTGAGCCTCGTCGACACCTGATGGCATAGAACCCTGGGGGAGGCGGTTGTCTCTTGTTCACGTATCTGGAACCAGCCAATATTCTCTGGCAGTTTATATTTTTTATTATTATTGCTATTTTTATTATATATTATTATTATTATTATTATTATTATTATAATTGCTGTTATTATATTTTTATTTTTATTGTTATTATTTATTTTTTATTGTTATTATTATTATTATTAAATATTACTATTAATATTAACAACGAAAACTTATATAGAAGTGTCATGGCCGAAATCGGTCTTAAAGACTACCTTATATAAAGAGTTCAATACTAATAAGCTGAATAAAAATTAAATTTAAATCTAACAGATGTCTACATATGAGTGGAATTTTAAATCATCTAGCAATACTCATTATTGTTTTTATATTACATTCTTATAATAAACATACATATAATTTCATAAATAAACTTGTATATAATTGTCCTATATTTTAATATTCTTCTATTTTTTACAAATCTGTAGGATGATGGCCGAGAATCTGCTATAACATCTGTCACTGGAGTGTCTAACCTGGAGGTTACTACAATTCTCTTCGTTTGTTCACACTAATTTACAGTAAATTCTTTGTAATACAACATAAACTCGTAATTCAAAGTAAATTCAATGTACATGTAAACACTCATTATAGTGAAATAATTAATCAACTGTGTTGATATCTATCACTTTTAGTACCAAATGTTTAAAACGTTAGGTAATTTAGACCTTTTTCAGTATAACCTGCCCAGCTAAAGTCTGAGATTTTACTCTCAGATCAGCGTGACCAGGAATTGAACCCACGAGAGTTCAATTCACCTCAATGTTGTGAATGCTCAAAGAACTTCAGCAGTGATTTGTTATGTAGTTGCTGCAGATTTTGTGCTTAACATTCAAATAGTATTATTTCAAAAGTATTTTCTTTAATATCATGGCAATTTATAAATATTATAATATAATATTCTGATTATAAAATATATAGCTATGTATTGTAATTATATGTTATAAATCTTATTAAACTATATTTTTTAATTATTAGCCGTATTGTGTCCGGGTTGCTGAAGGTTAGGCCAACCGTGGACTGCAAGTGTCGTAAAAGGCGACCAAGCACTAAGATACTAAACAAAGTCAGAAAGGGCTTTTGGATTGTGTACTATTGGGCTTCAGAAATTTCTACAAAATTTTCTTTTCCCAACCATGGTTAAACTGGGATTCAAAGAAAGATGATGATGATGACTATATATATATATATATATATATATATATATATTATAATTATATATTATAAGAAGAATTATAAAATGTAATAATCATTTGTAGTATTATATATTTAAATGCAATTAATATATAATTACAATTGTAAATGAATGGAAGTCTCAAATAGGGGATTGACTGATGGACAATATGATGTAGGACAGAGAGGATTTGAGACCGTCTATTTGTATCCCAACCCTAGTTAAGCTGAGATTCAAGGGAAGATGATGATGATGATGAATATATAATTACAATGTACTTATTATGTCGTAATTGTCTTTATAATAAACTTATAATAATCTAACAATATAATAACATTACTAATATTTTTCAATGTAAGTTGTGAATCGCACCTCGTTTACCTGCTACGTTTAATGTTACCTTGAACGTATGGGAATTACTTTCTTGGATGTTTGACCTTGTTGACTATTCTTCATGCTAAGTATGTTCAATATTATGGATTATACAATTTATTGAATGTATTTATGCTAATTCATTCCACAGCAAGACAATTGCTAATATCAGCCAGCTCTAGCCTCTTGGTTTTAAAATAAGTTCTAAATTATTAAATAATTATAAATAATTAAAAATCTAAATATTATTAGTTCTGTTGAGAACAACTTTGTATTAATGTAAAGTGTATAAATTTTTATTTGAATAACGTTTTACAATTCTCTTACATTTACTTTGATTAATTGTTCAGAATACACTAGATTTTAATATTTTTACAGTAGAACTAACTAAATGACTAAATTTGTCTATTAGTTAATGAATTTTAAATAAATGATCCAGAATTGGTAAGGATTTCCTTTTGTTCGCAATCGATCTGTGTCTTAATGTATTCATTGTATTACTAAACAGATTTAAAACTAAGGCTTTAATTCTAAGCTTTTTATATCGTTGTCTTTATAGGCTGAGACAGAGGTTAGACAGTCAGAGAAACTGATCACAGCTCTGAAGAGCAAGAGGCAGAAAATACTCAGTGAGGTAAAATTATGACAACTATAATGATATTTTTTTGATTTTGATGATATTCTGGTGATGTAGCTATGATGATATTGAGTTGATTTTGATGATATTCTGTTGATATAACTATGATGATATTGAGTTGCTTTTGATGATATTCTGTTGATATAGCTATGATGATATTGGGTTGCTTTTGATAATATTCTATTGATATAGCTATGGTGATCTTTTTTTGATTTTGATGATATTCTGTTGATATAGCTATGGTGATATAGTGTTGCTTTTTATTTGATATTCTGATCATATAGCTATGGTGATATTTTGTTTACCTGTGCTATGTATTATATTTATTTATGATAATTCTTACATGGTTAAGAAAGCTCTATTGGTGTGTCTAATAAATAAATATAATTAGAATTCTCTCCTTAGTTGCATACATATCATACATAGATACGTGTTTTGCAGCTAATTATACAACTTTTCATCTAAGAATTAAAAGCTATATTCAAATGCCGGATGTATAGTTAGCAAAAACTCGTAAAAATTGTTTGATGCTGATTACGTAAATTTATCAAATCTCTACTATTCCATGACTTCAACTTCAGCAAAGGTAATTTCTGATACTGATATCCTTAAGGAACTGTATAGAGCGATCTCGTTTTGGGTATGGACGTCTAAAACATTCTTATCAGTTGTATATTCTGTACCCTTTTACTCTAGTAATGCCGTGTATGGATTTAGGGTATTTGTTGTAATTGTGCAGCATAACTTAAGTTGCAGCTATTGATCTTTTTTAAAATTAAATGCTTTATTACCACGTGGAATTGTCATACATACACGATGACTGTTGTTGTCCTCAATTTAAGACTTTTAATTAGAATAGTCTTAGTTATATAAAGTTGAAAAAGCGCACGAACGGATACTTGGACTTTCATGATTTACAATGCAATTCTATAACCTGTATATTGATTTATATTATAATTGAGCTTTAAAAATAAGTCAAGTGAGGTACAATCACTTAGAGTCTTAATAAAATATGTTGAAGCAAGGACTAAGTCATGTAAGCAAAATACGTGGCAATTTTTATATTGATTTTTTTATCTATTAGTTTATTGATTTATTCAGTCATTGATGATTGATCGCTCTGCTCGATTAATTGATCGAGCTATCAATTGATTATCTGAATACTGGATTAACACTAGAACTACTGGAATTACGATACTCCTAAAACGATCGGCAGGGGTCAATTTGACCCCATTGGATCACCACCGTTTTGCAGCGTTTTTGATCAATGATCCAATAGTTTAAATTTGATACTTTAAACACAACATCTATTAAAATTTAATCTATGATTTGCTAATATCGTTATAATTGATAATTTAAAAGATATTATTTAAAGTTTTACTAAAACACAATTAATTTTTAATACTGTATTAATATATTAATAGTGTATTAATATTTTTAGTAGTAAATGTTAATAATTTACTAAAACACTATTAACTAAATAGACATATTGATTGTTTGATAGATTGTTGGATTAATTAATTGATAGTTGGAAGCAGACCGCGCTAAGGAGGACGTAGAGGCGATGATGAAGTTAGCCAAGCAGAGAACTCGACAAAAACTGCTGGACGAGTCAGGAGGGGAGGATGATGGAGAGAGAAAGAAGAAAAAGAAGAAGGTGAAGGAGGGAGAGAGAGAAGAGAGTGTAGAGGATGAGGAAGGGAGTGAGATAGAGGAAGATAGAGTTGATTCACCTCCAATGACGGCTCGTGGTTCTGCAAGAGCTAGAGGTTCCATTGATTGTTTCTATCTATTTGCGTAATTTTATTCATTTTAATTAATGTGGAAATTTTATGAAATTATGGATTTATTTGTATCTATTCCTATCCCAACCCTGGTTGAACTGGGATGTAAGGGAAGATGATGACGATGATGGATTTATTTGTCTGTTTATTTCTGCTCGCTTGAATAAAACATGCACAAAATAGAAGTGAAGAGTAGATTAAGATTTCTTCTTTTCTCTGTGTAACGTTACTGTGTGGACATCAGAGCAGCTTCTTTTACCTTCTGTCTCCACTGATTAAGATTTAGAGTTAGATTAATATGGGTAGAGAATAAAGGCTGTTCTTAGTGTTCTTCACTGTCTTCACAACCGTTGTGCTGTGATAAAATCGTTTGTAGTGGACGAAACAACATTTTTAAACGCCTGAGAAGAAAGGGCAGGAAAGATAAGAGTCTGTGCTCCTTTTCTTTAATTATTCTCATTAAATTGAGTCGTTTCTGTGATATGGTGAATGATTTGCTATTTGTAATAATTTATTAAATTGCTTATAATTTATAGATGATCATTTCTAAGATAATTTATCAGATTCATTTTATCTTTAGCTGGAATGGATTTTCCGTTCACTGAAGATTTAATCTGAAATTTACTGCAAGCTGACTTTGCATGACTATTATGCTGTGAATTTAAGCAATCAACTATAGCATAACTATTAATTTCTAGCAATTTTATATACTGTGTATTATTCTTTTATATAAACAACATAACGTCAGTGAGTTTGTAAAGTAGGTCTAAATATGATAAAAGTTCTCAGATGCTGTAATATTGAGTTTATATTTGCTTGTTTTAGGCGGTGTAACACCCCGAATGTCCACACAGGCTCTTACTCTAAGAGAAAAATTAGCCGAGAAAATGAGAGCTGCCATGGTAAACTTCAGATTAATTTATAGTCTACTTCTGCTGCTTGTTCTTTGCATTATTTGTAATGTGGTTTTCTTGCACAAACGTCTTTAGACTGTTCTTTAAATATTCGAAGTAGATGGCTAAGTATAGAATTAGTTCATTCAATAAGAATTTTTTCAGATTCACTAAATTCTTTTCCCATGATGGGATCAGGTGATTGGTAGATGTTCCTAGCATGTATCTGTAATATCATATATCTAATATGATATGTGTAATATGTAATATCATTTGTCATTTAACTATCTGCTGCTCTTTAAAATCACTAGTAAATTTATCCCCGTGTTGTGCTCGGGTGTGGTTGGACCTCTGCAGAATTGGGCAACCGTAAGAATACGTAAGAGGCGACTAAAGACAGGAGCTGAGGATGGCAAGAGGGGACCCATCTCACCATTAAATATTTTCCCCCAGGATTAAATGGTAATTAATCCACCTAACTGAGGATGTCAACGGGAAACCACATCAGAAGCCATATTTTTCCCAAGCTATAGGCTACGTAAGGTATGGATAACACGTAGACTTTGTGAAGGGATTAACTTGTTGATCTAAGGAGTGCTTTTATGGAGCGAGAAAGCAGACTTTGAGTATGAATATGTACCTTGAACCTGCAGCTTGGCAGTGCACTGAAGAGAAGAATGTCTAATATGATATGTATTATATATAATATCATTTGTCATTTAACTATCTGCTGTTCTTTAAAAGCACTGGTAAAGCTAAATAGATGACTCAGTTACCTTCAGCTATGGCTTTCAATGAAAATATTTAGTTTACAAAAATTATATATATATATATATATATATATATTTATATTTATATATATACACATATATTGTACTATTAGTATTATGTTATAGATATATATTGCAATTAATATACTTATTGTATAATATTATATATATATAACATACATGTATGTATACACATATATGTATATTATATATATATTTAATTTATATATATATATATAATTTATATATATATAATATATATATATATAATTATATATACACACACACATATATATATATATATATATATATATATATATATATATATATATATATATAGGCCCTATATATATATATATATATATATATATATATATATAGGCCCTATATATATATATTACATATATATATATATTATATTATATTAGTTTCTTGCCTACACTGTATATATTATTATTTGTTGTTTAGGATAAAGGCAAGGAGGAAGCGTACTCAGAGTCACGTGACTCGAGTAGACTGTCAGGCGCCAGGAGAGCTGCTGAAGCCAAGGCTACGAGATTTGACGATACTGCAGTTGTGAGTTACTTATTACGTCAGCTATTTCAGTAGTGTTAATTTATGCGTTAAATATTTTGCACTTTAACGAAGTTACTTACATGTTCTTCTTATTAGCCTGTGACTCGCTCGCTCAACTATCGTTTATACATCACTTGACTGTTGCCGGTGTTACGAGTTACTATTGAAACGAATATTAGAAAATTCGTAAAATTCCGAGATTCTTAAAATTAGCTGTGAAATTCGGTCAATTTTTAAGTTCTATTCTGCGGTAATATTCGGGTTTGTGAAGTGAAATATTTCGGGTGAGCACGCTCTGAGTTATGTACGTTGAACCTATTGCTCACGTGGGATGGTTTGCGCGTTGACTGACCTGGGGTTTGAACCCAGGTCACCTGCTTTCAAGAAACACTCTAACCGTTACTCCTCCTCTTACTTTCATGATTACAAACAACGATACTGTGGCTTTGATGACAAAATTTGACATTCTAGAAGTTCTGAATTGGATATTTTGAGCATTATTTTTAGAATCTTTATGAAAAAGCAGAAGACTGAAGACATATTCCTTTACGTTAGATTAAAATTCATTTAGTTTAGTCCTTTAATGTTAGATTATAATTCAATTTTAAAAAGTAAGCAATCATACATATATATTTGCACAAATTTCTTAATTTGTTAGTATCTTTCATAAAATGATACAAGATTGTCAGTATATATTCTGTTCACTTTGTTGCTAATCTAAACTTTTGTAACATTATGTAGATTCATGAGGAAAGCGAAGAATCACAAGATGAAATTGAGACTATGCTCACACAGAAGGTCGCACAGAAATGGCCGGATGCTACCAAACTTAGAAAATCAGCTGATGTGAGTATCATTCAATCTTATTCACTTATCACTTATCATCTCAGGTGGCAAATGATAAAATACTGAAATGGATAAAATCATTGTACATAAGTAAGCTCTCTCTCTCTCTCACACTCTCTTTAGTGGCCAGCCAAGTGGCAGGTTCCGGATACAAATCTTATTCACTGTCTGCTATGGAGTCCATAGATCAAACTAAGTTAGGAAGTTAATCCCTTTGCAAAAGCTATGATTAATTTATTCATATTCACCAATATAATAGAAAATTATAAGTACAAATCAACAATAATAACTTTTAAAGTGAAATATCTAAGCATAGTATAATAACAAGTGTAATGAACACCTAGTCTAATTTGATAGACTATAATGTATATCTTAATCGTCCAATGCATTAGAACTCCTTAAACAGTAGCGAAATTGATTAAGTCGCACTACATACTAACTAGAGATACGTTTTCATACGCTTCATAAATCCGACATTTTGTTTCTCGTGAATTCAGTCCATATCTTAAATGAGGCGAATTATAGTCCGCAATATAATAGCTTATCAATACCTGACTGTATGTAGCCTAGTGTTTCGGAATAATGGCTTCTGAGGTGTTTTTTGGTTGTCTTCCGCAGTTCATACCTAGTCTCCTCTTGGGCAGTTTTTGGTTGCCCTTTTCAACAACTTTATTCAACAGCTTTATGCGAGCTATAATATGATATACACTTTGTGTAAGATAGACTTTGGCTAAACTGGGATTCAAGGCAGGAATGTGATGATTATGATGATGATGATGTTGATAACTTGATAATATTAATGAATATTTAAAATGGAATAATCAACAATGATTTACAACGCAAAAGGTATTTAAAAATTAGCAGATACAGAAGAATTATGAAATTGATGTAAAATCATATGCTTTTTTGTATGTTGGAAAATATAACATCTAAAGGCAATGATCGAACATCATTGACTCTTACTGTAAGCTATGCTCACAAACCAAAAATGTCTGATTAACGAAATTGCTATATTACTTCATCTTACGTGTGGTTCTCTAATATACTTCTTTTCCTTATTTTAGACCTATGTTGAAACTACGCTGTGGAACTACACTTTACTATGAATACTTTACTGTGCCTTTACTGTGGCTATTTGCGTAACGTGAGGTAGGTATAATCCTATAACCTTGACAATTAGGTATCTAGGTTGCCGGGCTTAGGTTGCTATGATTTTTAAGCCTCTTTAATGCTGAATTAAAAGTTGCCCATGGTTTTCTCTATTTCAGTTTGATTTACCAACCGAAGAAGAATCGTATGATTTCTTCACCAGAGTTTGGGAGTCTGATGATAGCGATTCAGAGGAAGAAAAGAAGAAGAAAAGTAGAGATGTAGATACAGAAGAGAGACAGAGAGGTGAAGAAGAGGCTGCTGAGGTATTTGTTCGTGTTTTCTTTGTTGTGTAAGTGCTTACGTGTGTATGGGCCTGTTTATATGCGTTTCTGCTCGTGTGTAAGTGCATATGTATGTATGAATGTATATATCTGTTTATTTACGTAGATTTTTGCTTGTAAATGTTTTCCTGTCTGTGTGCTTGTCTTTTTGTATATGCATCTGCATTTATGCATCTGCATTTGTGTGTATATAAGAGAACATTAATTTTCTTTATTGTAAAATAACGGAACAGAAAATTTGCTGTTCCATTAGCTCATTATAAGTCTGCTTAAAACCGTCCTCTAAATAAGCAATGTATTCTATGGAGTAGATTGGCTTAATTATGCACTCTTTTCTTGAACCTGAGAAAGTGAGAGCAGAGTTTTAATACTTTTGCGTTGTTTATGTTTTGTTCATGTCGTTTTTACTTATAGGATGAAGAAAGAGAAGTCGAACACAAGGGACCTGAGGGTTGTTACACATTATTTTACTCTTTACTTATTTATTTATGTTATAATTTTATTATTTATAGAGATTTTAAATACATGCATATATAGGGCCTACACATTGTATATATATATATATATATATATATATATATATATATATATATATATATATATAAAACTATCTTCTTCGTCAGTGCACTGCCAAGTGGCAGGTTCAAGGTACATATTCATATTCAAAGTCTGTTTTCTCGCTCCATAAGAGCACTCCTTAGATCAGCAAGGCAATTCCTTCACAAAGGGTCCGAAGACTAAGTCGATAATTCCTTATACTCATTGACGTTATGCATTGAGCTACTTTACACAATTGTTGCACTAATTAAGTATTCAGTCTCCCAGAGTTAAGACTCCTCATTACAAGATAAAAAAGCTAGTGTTAACGTCAGTTTCATCACTCGAAAGCTATGTCAGTGACGGGCGAGCCCAGGATTTGAATCCTGCATATACTAATCCGCGGTCGAATATCTTACTGACAGCGCCACAATCTCCAGCCAGACGACGACGCTAAGCAGAATGTTAGCTTAGTGGATACCGATAGAAAAGGCTATATATTTTTGATTCATCGAGATGAGATAGACCTAGTGTAGCTGATGGATTCATTAATTAATTGGTTGGCTTATTGATTGATTGATTGACGATTTGCTGGTTGAACGAGTAGAGAAGTCTCCTGTGCATTTTCTCTCTGAATCATCAGCTTATTAATATATTAGATCTAAAGTAGGCAACTAGAGAGAAAAGTATTATAGCTTCACTGACTAATAGTTTGACAGTTCTATTGATTGATTAATTAGACGAGAAGCCTCTGCTACAGGACGATGACGATGATGATACGGCATGGATGTTGTATCAGTATGGAAGAGCCGAGTACGTCACCCAGGCAGAGAGAGCTGAGAAAGAGCTGGAAACTCTTTACGTCCCTTCTATGGCTGAAGGTGTCTCCGTCTAGTCTTATAATAGTGTACTGTATGTAATGCGTATAATACACTATATACAGCACTTGTATATACACGTACATTTATATATATATATACATTATATATATATATATATATATATATATATATATTATATACATGTATATGTATACGTATATATACATGTATATGTATATATATATATAATACATATATATATATATATATATATATATATATGTAGGGCTTAGAGAGAGAGAGAGAGAGAGAGAGAGAGAGAGAGAGAGACATAAACAGAGAAACAGAGAGAGAGAGAGAGAGAGAGAGAGAGAAGGTAATTAGTATATTCAATAATTCAATAACATATCTTCTCTAATTGGTATTTTAAAACTAATAGTTTAATTAATATGTTAATTGATATAACTGGGATTTAAGGGAAGATGATGATGATGATGATATACATGTATGTGTGTGTAATTATATATTATGTATATATATATATATATATATATATATATATATATATATATATATATATATATATATATATATATATATGTAAGCCTATATAATATATACAGTATATATATTTATTTTAAAAGTTTAATTAATATCTTAATTGATATAGCTCCAGCGGAACAGAAGAACTTTCTAGTGGGGCCTCCTAGAAACCTGGAGGAGGAAGGGTTCTACGTGGGCGAAAGGCCGTTTGTGCCAAATAGAAACCTGCATAAGATGGAAAACAGGCTGCTGAAAGAGGCGGGAAGAACTTTCGATGAGGAGGGTAACATCGACAACAGAGAAACCGCTGAGAGGGTAACACTCATTTTTCTTGGCATATTTCGCGAAATATCTCATGAATCCAGACAGTGTAATAGAAATATACAGTTAGTATAAGATACAGTTAGACAATATACAGTTAGTATATTGTCTGTCTGTCGTCTGAAAGCAGGATTGTTTCATCAAATTGTATTCGTAGTAATGTTCTTTCTTCTCTGTAGAGTTTAAGATAAGGTTTATTTGTCTCGAGCCTCATTAATTTGACTGAGTTACTGCCTTCCTGTCATTGGTGGCAGTAACTGAGTTCCTTCATTGATACATACTAATCGTTATACCAGATCAAATTTTCTCTGCATTGCATTCACCAGCAGCCGTCACCTACTGCATTCTGATTGTTTCATCGACCTATGTAGGATTTTGGCTCACTCTATGATATAAGCTACTCTGAAAATATAGCAAAATTTCCTGTACAATGTTGGTACAAACGTAAATTTATCTGATATATGTTTAATGTGTACACAATTTGGTTCCTTCGATTTATATTCTTGGAATAAGTAAGTGCCTTAACAAGGTGAAACCTAAGTGCTTTAATAAGGTCTTCATTTCCGTTCATACGCTTATCTCGTCTGTTGTTGAACATTTGTCACGTAGCCCATGTGGAATGCATATGATAAATAGATCAATAAAATATTCAAGTTAAACGATCTTTCTCAAGCTCTTGATTCGTAACAATTAATCCTTTACTCAAACAGTTTTCTTATTAGACTTCTACTCTGCCACATGTTTTAACTTTATTTTTTAATCTTGTTTTATGTTCCTTCTTGAACAATTTACTCTCGTATTGCTCTAACTGATTAGGTTATCGATGCTGAATACTTGTTTCTCTCGAGATTTTAATTTATATTTTCTAATAACAAATTTATATTGAGAAAAAGCAAGACACAAACAAATTTTCAAATAATAAAGAACACACTGTTGATATGCACGAATGTCGCTTAGTTTTTAAACTACTTTGTCTAATTTTAAGTTGTCGCATAGTTAATAAACTGTTGCATATAAACTATTTGAGGACTAAACTATTTCTGTGACTCTTCATGATTTGAGAGACCTAATCTTCTGTCAGACTAAATATAAAGCAGTTAATTTCATTCATTTCTGAAGGATAAAGATTGAATATTTTATATATCATTATAGGTGATAGATCGATTTAGTGATTAATTGGTTTTTTTGTAGATAAGGAAATGGTTTGGAGAGGATGGACGATTGATTACACTTCCAGATCCGGTGAAACAAATCTCATCCAGACCTCCGATATTTGAGGATGAGGAACTGGACATCATTACTCCGTATATTGAGGTTTGATTTGCTACTCCTATGTCTTTTTGATTAATATGGAAAAGTTTTCTTTCAGCAACGAACGAAATAACCATTGAAGTACTAATATAGATAGATAGATAGATAATATGTTTGTTTTTCAGTAAAGACACAAATTGCACGATCTAAGATCTTCGATGACAGCTGCGAGCACTCTGAAATTAAAGTCGACGAGAAATAAACAAAAAAGATGTAATCCGTGCAGAATTCTAGTATCCTGTAGAGATAGAAAAATTAAGAACAGGAAGTTTATGATTTTGCAAAACTCGTGGACACCAGATGGAAAAGAGATATATTGAAAGAATTGTGAATAGTTTCGTGAAGTTTCCGGTCAATTAGAGATTAGAAATCTTGTAAAACATTTTTTATTTAAGCATAATATGCTAAATACGCTATCCCATTGATCAAGTAACCAAATGTTATGCCTATTAATGTTTCAGTAACTGAGCAGTGACCATACAATGTTTTGCTGTTGCCTCCGTCCATATTACAATATATTTTCATCGCTATCGAATAAATATATAACTGTTTTGCTGATACTTTTAGGATCTGGGATATTAGAAAATCAATAAAAGGATTCAATCGATTATTTAGAGTAGACTGACTCTCTGAGAAAGACATCAGAAAACCAAAACCGAAGTCGTTTTTTCAAAGTAAGGACCAGGCATGATGGATGTGATAAAAGAATATTTTTTATGAAAATATTTCTTGTTTGATTGATTGCTAATTTGTGAGCGTGATTGAACGTGGGTAATATATGGGCCGTACAATTACAAATATAAATATATGTCATAAAGCTGAAATGTAAAAATAGAGATAAAAAATGTTTATCCTTTTATCTGTTGCTACTGCTTTTTTCATTTTAAAGTTTTTTTGTGCTTGCTATTTTTCCTTCTTTATGTGAAATTCGTGGTATATATATTTTGCATTTAGGCAACCTGGCAGTTGTACGTAGCTAAGTTTTTCTAAAATATATTGGTTTACACCTTTACACATATTGCTTCCGTCTTGTTTTCTTTAATGTAAATATTTATATTAATATTGTTTATTTGTGTTCATACAATTCATTCATATACTTTAAGCGAAAAGCCATCTACTATTGCACAATGGTGCCAAATTAAACTTCCAAGACTTCCTATTCAGTTCTGGCTGCACCCGGTATTCCCTGGTGGCCACCCATCCTAAATAGTACCAATCTTTTGTTGCTTAACTTGATTTACTGACGCGCACGTTATATTAATTCTCTAAACCCTGCTCTAATTACCAATTTAGTGCTGAATTATTTTACTTTTTGCAGCCGAGTCGTTATCAGTTGAAAGCGAAGTACACTGAAGGCCACTATCAGCTCGATATTGATGTTAACACCATTGTATTTACACATCATCATCTGTTCAGCAAGGAACATGTCAGGGCCTCACAGCTGTTGCGTCAAAATGAAGAATATCTACTGCGCTGCAAGAAAAAGACTGTCGACTTCCTCTCTGGCAAGGTATGATTACATTTGCCATAATTAAGTGATAATTATGTGTTACATTATTCACGTAATTTTTACTCCTTTTTCAGATTCTTTACTGAAGAAAGAGTAAAATAACTTTTCTGACTATTGATATATCAAAAGGAATTGTAGTTGATTTAAAGTTCCACTCGTATGTGGACATGAAGAGGAAAGCGGAAGATACGATGGACCTGCCAGTAGGCACTAATATATAGTGTCTTCTTCTAATAAATATATACGGATTAAAACAAAGCTCTGAAGAAAGGATAAAATGTGAAGATAAATTGTTGAAAGATATACGATTTGCAGATGATGAACGAATAGTTGCAGAGAGTGGAATTGGACGTCTGATTAGAGCGGATAACGGCATTGAATTATGGCATGAAGATCATCATCAAAATGACAAACGTGATGAGATTGTCAAAGGAAACAGTTGAAGTCAATATCACTAAATATTTAACGAGAATGTAACTAGAAATGAGTTTCAAATGCTTAGGTAATTCTAAAAGGTGACGGTAAATTAAGACCTAAATAATTAGTAGGATTGCACAAGCAAAGGAGGCCTTTGGTAATAAAAGAGAAATTCTAAAAAATCGCCTTAATTCTTCTCATGAACCAAAATTCTTCATCCAATCTAAGTGTACATGTACACTGAGTGAGTGGGAGAGAGAGAGGGGGGAGGGGAGTTGAGACCGAGAGACAGAGAGAGAGAGAGACGGAGAGACAGAGAGATAGACAGACAGAGTCACAGATAAAGTATTGATATAAAATGGAATGTTGAGAAAAATTAGAAAAATGGTCAATGCAAATACGGGCCCTAATACAAAATTATTAGCCAAAGCAAGTCATGTAAAGCGATTACCCAAAATTAACGTAAGCTTGTGTTTGAAATCTTCCGCTACCAATTCAATTGTCCAGGGACAATCAGAAGAGATGGTGTATATTTATGATTGAAAACGTTTTAAGTCTTAAATTACTATGGTTTATTATGTTTTTATTTTATTATGTTTTACGCTTGGCGTTAAAGAGGAATAAAAGCGCGAGATTGGAAACTGGCACAGAAAATATAAATTTCAGAAAGTGGTAGCTGCAAATGAAAAATATGTAAACATATATTTATTATTAACCTGACCACTCTGCAATTTTCGTGTGAGAATAATTTGCATATAGGGCGTGCGCCATTTATTTTATTGTCTCTCATATACTATTGCTTGAAGTTTACGGATCTTCATGGCTAAGTTTAAACTTAGTACGAGATGCTTGTATGTGTTTTATTTTGATTTGTAGTATAAAATATGATTTATATAATAATTATTATACTTTACTTTCATCTGCTTTCTTAATATTAATTTGCTTTGCATTTACAGCTACACGCTCTGAAATCTGCCAAGAAGCATATTGAGCAAAACATTGCAGCAATGGAGGTTTACTATACATTTGTTACGTTGTTTGGTATTAAAAGTGAATTTATAGATGTAAAACTTTATTGAAGTAATAAGAAAACTCAGTTTGACTTCCGTTTCCTATGTCACAGTGAGAGGAAGGATGAAGTCTACAGATAAATAATAATAATAATAATAATAATAATAATAATAATAATAATAATAATAATAGTAATAATAAAGGTTTAACGTCCATTTCCTCATACAAGGATGATGTCAGGGACGCCCCCCATCACATGTCACTCCCAATCGATTCACCCCAAACGATCTGAAAAAAACACGTGCTGAAGAGAAATAAATGATCCTAAACAGTGCCGGTCAGGTGATAAAAAAAACAGTCAGGCAAGATGAAATAAAATCTATGATGGAAAGAGATGTGTGAAAACAGCAACTAAGCAAGGAAATTACATTGTAGGTCTATTTATTTTAAAAAAATTAGGCCTATGTGACACCTACGATTGTCGTGTGTGAGAAATCATACGAGCAAACAATATTAGTTATACGATATTGTTTGATACGTCATAGATGTTATACAATATTCATAGGTATATATTAGATACCTGCGACTGTGTCATCTTAGTCCTGACTACTACATAGAAAAACTTGTACTTGGACGGTTTTATTTTCATTTAGTTTTACATTTATCACTTCAAACAAGATAAGCGAATACAATCACATGGAAGTAGAATAATGCAATAATGAATGAATTGTTATAGATGCCGACAGGTTAGTCTCGTTTGTTTTGATGGCCCTTTTTAAATGGGCCTAATTTAAAAAGTAAAGCTAAAAGCTAAGGTAAACGTCAGTTTCCTCACTAGGAAGCGATGTCAATTACGGACGAGCCCAGGATTTGAACCTCGCACATGCTGATCCGCGGTCGAGTGTTTTACCGACTTCGCCACTGGCTCCAGCCAGTGTCACTGACACTTGGCATTTAAAGTTAGCTGTGAATTTCTTCTGACAAGAACAAAGAATGGCCAGTAAGAATTGCTTCTGACATGCACGGAATTAGGAGTTGTTATTTTGAAGTTTTCATTTTTGTAGGGCGATCCCACTAAGCAGAAGACTGTGGTTGAGCAAAGACATCTGCTCAAAGTTTACAAAGATGATATCAGGTACCGCTGTTCTTTTACTTAAAACGATTATTGTGCCGTATTCACATGTATGTAAACTGAGATATTGTCTATTATATTTTGCAATTGCATTCGTATTTGAAGATGAGATAATTGTGTGAACGAAGGGTAACCTTGAATTGTTAGTTCCATTTGATTTTTAATTGGAAATTAAAACTAAATACGGTGTAGCGTAATTAATATTAATTAATAATTTTAGCACATATATCTTATAAGGATAGAGAACATTTATCTTGGTTTTTCAATAATTCTCTGTGTTCTTGTTTATAATTTATGAATACTTTCTTGATTTAGCAGTATTTATATTAGTCTATACATTTTATTTATTTACATATCTGTATACTGTATATTAATTCACAATATGGGTCATATTTGTAAAATGGCTTGAAGGGATGCTTTGTTGAAGTCGATAAGAACTTATCGACTTCATTCTTTGATTAGAAACTGACGCTAAATTTTAATTACTAACCTATTAGATACTGATGCGGTAAAATGAATTTTTAAACAGAATAATCCGTAAGCAGAAGGATTTTGAAATGGAGGCTGAACGTAATTTGATGAAGGCCATACTGAAGACTTGGAAGGAAATCAAGGCATTGCGTGTGGCAGAGCAGTGTACGAACACAACAGTCAAGCTTCAGATTAGAAAGTTAGGCTTTAACATTAACTTAGCTTTAATATTAACTTGACTTTATTTTTAACTTTAACTTTATTTTTAACTTAGCTTTTAACTTTAACTTAGCTTTAACTTTAACTTTAACTTTATTCTTAACTTAGCTTTAACTTTAACTTAGCTTTAATTTTAATTTAGCTTTATATTTAACTTGAACTTTAACTTTATTTTTAACTTAGCTTTAACTTTAACTTAGCTTTAACTTTAACTTTATTTTTAACTTATCTTTAACTTTAACGTTATTTTAAACTCAGCTTTAACTTTTAACTTAGCTTTAACTTCAACTTAGCTTTAACTTTAACTTAGCTTTAACTTTAACTTAACTTTAATTTTTTTAAATTAAGCTTTTTTAATTAGCTTTCATTTAGGAGTATTTATTTGTATTTGTCCAATAATTTTTTAAGCACAAAAAGCTTCAATTTATGATTCCGTATATCCCAATTCTGGGTCGACACGAAGCTGGCTAGATAGGAAATGTAACATTAAGATCGACTGTCCATTAGCCTGGCTCCGCCAAGTGTACACGAGTAAGTTTCTATTAGACCCTCGGACGAGAAAAGCCCACGTAGCTACGCTGTCTCGAACTAGCGACATCTCGTTTAAGAGGCGGGCTCTCTACCACTGCCCATCGAGGCGTTCTATATTAATTTAATAATTTAATAAATTATTTTTAGTTTTTATCTACTTAATTTATTAAATTTTAGTAAATTATTTATTTTCATCGGCTAACGTGGACTGGAACGATTGTTGTATTTTGTTTACCTCTCATCTTCTCTGTTGTTCTAGTGCTTGAATGGATTAGTGTCCAAATGCAGATAATAATAATTAATATTATAATAAATGTTTAATGTCCGCATCCTCATACAAGGATGATGTCAGGGACGCCATCAGATGTGTAGAGTTCAGATCCATCATGGGGATATGCTGTCTTTCCCTGTATTTAATGTAATCAGTAAATAATTATCCTTCTTTCTCTGTCAGTGTCAAATCATCATCATCTTCATCTTCCAGTGGAATGCCAGTTGAACTAGTGTCGTGATACGAATAGACCTTCTCCAGTCCTCCCTGTCCCACACCATATCATCAGTCAAACCCCTATTTTTCATATCCTTCTTAATCACCGTATCCCACGTCATTTGTGATCAACCTCTCTCTAGCTAAACATCCAGCTCTTCCCTCTTTACTACGTCCTCATCTGCCTTTCTCACAATATGCTCATACCTTCTCAATCACGACTAATCCAACCTATCCCTGATCTCCTCAACACGCAAATCCATCCTCACATATTCCTTTTCCATTCTGTCCTTCCTAGTTTTTTACCGCACATAAGACGTAACATTTCTGCCACATGCAAAGTCTGCAAAGTCAAATGACTGTCACTGTCAAAGGCTTCCAGTAATATCTATCTAATATCTAATAATAATAGTAATAATAGTAATATCTAAGATACACTCTTGTCTTCCGGATAGATTCTTACTTAGTTTCTAAGCAGACGGATTTTGAAGGTTCGAGGTATATTATTAATTTGTCATGGGACTCCGGCAAATCTTGCCTCGTGACGTCTGGTTTAAATATGCCACTACATCTCATTGTGTTACCCAGGGAACCAGCAAACAAAGCAGAAGACGAGGAAGAATGGAGATTGGATATTGAAGAGGAGCTGGAGGAAATTCAAGAAGAATTGGCTGAGGCATATGAGAAGAGCAAGGTACAGTATAGAAAAGAGCTGGAAGATTGGAAGCAACAGAAACTTAAAAAGGTTCAAGTCTAATTTATTTTTCATTTTGTAAATTTTTTTCTTGGCATGGACTTGAAAGAGGTGTAGTGTGAACGCATTCCTCATCATTTGCCATGATATTAACATTGCTTGAGTCGCAGACGGTCGATGGTGGTAATCTTTAGTGATTTATTATTAGTCTATTGATTAGGCCGATTTCTCAATACATTCAACTTACTTTAATCTGGTTCTCTGCTGGTTAAACTTTAATTTAGAGCTCCTGAGAATTGTAAAAAATTAATGAGTCTATTATTCTAAAATCATGATTCAGAAATTAATCGAAAGGTAAGCTGACATTAGCATTTATTTGACTGATTGTGATCGTATTTATCGTACTATGGTAGTATTTCAGTTAAAAGCTGGTAAAAGCTGGTAAAGCTAAGGTTAAAGTCAGTTTCCTCACTCGAAAGCGATGTCAGTGACGGGCGAGCCCAGGATTTGAACCCGCATCAACTGATCCGCGGTCGAGTATCTTACCGACTTCGCCACTGGCTCCAGCCAGTGGCAAAGTCGGTAACTAACTAATGTAACTAACTAAGGTAAAATAATGCAACTAACTTAACCAGTTAGTTGCATTATTTTTTAATAAATGAGCGATATTAGGCCTACTTAACCTGCTGAAATTTGTAGAAAATAACTAATCTATATAATTATGTAGTAATTTTGTATAATATTTATCTTTGAAAAATACCTTTAAATAATAATAAAGATAAGTTGGAAAATACATATAGCCTTAGATTTTAATTATTTATCGCACGATAAATTATGGCATGGATTTAATTTTCATTTGCTTTTTCTAAAAACATTTTCAACACCATTTCTGGAATATCGGTAGGACCTATTAATAATCATATATAGAGTTGCTATTTAATTAAGGATACTATTACAAAGAATATTTTACTGAATATTACTGAACACTATGCTAGTATCTATTTGCTTTTAATTGTTCTTTTCTACAAAAAAATTATAAGAGCTTACAAGTGTGGTGGTGTATTTCCAGCATGACTACAATTTTTCCTATTTCGACCGCATCAGTTATCATACCAGTTCGCTCTCTGATTGCATAACTGCGATGTATCTAAGCAATTATCAATCTTTCATGCGAGCTCTATCGTCTAGTTTAAAAATTATTCGTAACTTGTCATAGTAACTTTTTAAAACCAAATAACCATTATCTCTACAAACTGAAATAAACACAATCTAAATTTAAATAGTCATAATGTATAAGTACTAAGTATTCATAACTAAATTACAAATGGATAATAATACTTATAATAATTTTACTAATTATAGTTAATTTTTTGACAGAAAGCAGCAGCAAAGAGTCAAAATGGTCGGCGTAGAGGAAACACTGTATCTGAGGTGTGTCATTGGAATATCGTTAAATTGATTTAATGGAGACCTAGCTGTTTACCTTTAATGATGACAAGTATTTCAGTACTTGCTTAGATAGCTACTTTAACTTGTTTTAGTGACTGGTAAGTTTTCATGTAAAAATTGCACATGTAATATATCCTCATCCATTGTATGGTCATTCAATGTGGAAGTTATAATCGTACTGTGCCTTCGTATCGCGGAACTGAGAATCTAATCATCGCGTTAGTTAGCTCATAATCTGAAGGTAGTGAAGCTGTTTTGATGCTGATCCTGACTGATCAGGCAGTGAAGCTGTTTTGATGCTTTTACTGACTTATCAGTCAGTGAAGCTATTTTGATGCTTTTACTGACTTATCAGTCAGTGAAGCTGGTTTGATGCTTTTACTGACTGATCAGTCAGTGAAGCTGTTTTGATGCTTTTACTGACTTATCAGTCAGTGAAGCTGGTTTGATGCTGATCCTGACTGATCAGTCAGTGAAGCTGGTTTGATGCTGATCCTGACTGATCAGTCAGTGAAGCTGGTTTGATGCTGATCCTGACTGATCAATCAGTGAAGCTGGTTTGATGCTGATCCTGACTGATCAGTCAGTGAAGCTGTTTCCGGGCTAGTCTAATGACCGTGCCTGCGTGACTTGGCTGACTAGTGAACATACCGGGCACTCTGACTGGCTAGCGTGATTGAGGGCTGAGCCGGTGACGTGTTGGCTACTTGTTCGACAGCGGATCACTAGGTACAGGGTTCAAATTCAGTGCTCTCCCCGGCACTGAGATGCCATCAAGCAGAAAATGTACGTTAAACTTGGCATAAGCATTGACTTTATTGGTTTATTCTGAGCTTACTTTGTGTGAATATTTTCTTAACAGGAACAAAAAAGAATTGATATGGAAATCCTTGGAGAACCCGATTTGGCAAAACCTCAGAAACCCAAACCAACGACCGACTCGGATGCTAGAGAGAGGATAGAAGCAAAGTATCGACAGATACGAAGAAATCCGGGTGAGTTTTTCCTATTTAGCAGACATTTCCGGCATGGGACAGTTGGTTAATCGTTTCCATAGGGCTTCAGAGCTGCTCAGCCAGAATCCGATGCAGTGAATTCTATAAATAAATCAGTTAATGATCAAACGCTCTTTTAGTTTTTGGGAATGCGACGGTTAACGGTTAATAGAAATTCTTGTTTTGCGGAAATTAGATGTAACTGTTTATATGTCAGATATAACTGATCATCTATCAGATATAACTGATCATCTATCAGATATAACTGATCATCTATCAGATATAACTGATCATCTATCAGATATAATTGATCATCTATCAGATCTAACTGATCATCTATCAGATATAACTGATCATCTGTCAGATCTATCAGATTTATCATATCTAATAAAATTTTACTTCGCCTACGGAGTCAAAAGAAGTGTTTTTGTATTAATAATATGATAATTACTTATTAATGGAATCAAATGAATTTAATTACCTTTCAATTGAACCAAATGAATTTAAAAAACTTTTATGTTAGATACAAATATAAATGGTTATCACAAAAATGTTTTCCTTCCTTCTAAATTATTTGAGATGTTATTTATCACAGCACATTTGCAAGTACTATTTTATTTGGTTAAATGAATTTGCATTCCTCTATGCATCCCTTGTAAAATAATAAATTTCAGGTAAATTTAGAAAGTTTTTTTAAAATTTAGTTTAGTTCATTTAAATCTGTGATTCCTAATGTTAGATTATAAAACTTAACAGTAACTTTGCTATTATTCCTCATGCTGTTAAAGTAATTTTATTTTAAGTTTATCTATTTCATTACACAATAATTTTTCAAAAATGGTTCTATTGGAGTTTGATCGTGTGACTTCCTGGATAGCATATGTGCCACCAACTGAGCCATCAAAGCCGTCTAACTTGAATGAATACTTGAATATAAAAAATGATGTTTGCAGGAGAACCGAAACTATACTTTGAGCTAACGAATACTGCTACTATTACTAACACGCAGGATTGTCCTAGGTATGTAATCATCTTTTAGATTGTTCTTCTGTTCCTAGATTATTGTATATGGTATTTATGATAATGGGGATAATCATAATTATAATGGTAATGATAATTATAATGTAATAATGATAATGATAATACTAAGGATAATTATCCTTAGTATTATCATTATCATTATTACATTATAATTATCATTATAATGTATTGTAATGTATTATCATTTTAATTTTAAGGATAAAGCTAAGGTTAACGTCAGTTTCCTCACTCGAAAGCAATGTCAGTGACGGGCGAGCCCAGGATTTGAACCCGCATCAACTGATCCGCGGTCGAGTACCTTACCGACTTCGCGACTGGCTCCAGTCAGGATGATGAAGGATGACGGATGACTAGCGTTTGCATCAGCTAGCACGAAACGGTATTATGTTAACTCGTATGTAGGATTAATAGTAAATACTATTGGACGATGATAAAGGGCTGTTTAGTTTTAGTATTCCTTTGGTTATGGATTAGATATCCTATGCTAGAGATGGTTTGATGCAATCCTTATAAAGTATCCCTCAGTTGCCTATAAAACTATGGCATCATGTCAATGCATCAATACCATATTTTGAGTTTTGAATCGATTCATTGATCGAAACTTTAGTGATTTTATATGCAAAACAAGAATAAAAATACAAAATATTAGTGTATTTAGTTATTTTCCTGGGAAAATATTTTAATTAAATAATAGCTTTGATTATATGGAGAGCTATGTGAATGTAATAGAATTTATTTTTGTATTTAGAACTCAAGTAGACTCTGCTATAGCAACTAATTATGGCATTACCGAACAGGGCTATGGCTCTTTTATGGTAGCCTCTTTTGTATTGTTATTTGCTTATCTAACTGCATGCATATTCCTATTGTTTGTATAATCTGTGCTGTGATGAACAAATAAATGATACTAAACGCAAACGATCTTCTTCTTCTTCAGTGCACTACCAAGTGGCAGGTTCAAGGTACATATTCGTACTCAAAGTCTGTTTTCTCGCTCCATAAGAGCATTCCTTAGATCAACAAGTTAATCCCTTCACAAAGTCAAGGCCTTATCCATACCTTATGTAGCCTATAGCTTGGGTAAAATATGGCTTCTGAGGTGGTTTCCCGTTGCCTTCCTCAACGCAAACGATATGTTGGTGTAATTATTGTTACTGTTCGTAGAGCGGAGCAGCATAGACGTAGTGAAGTGAATCGATACAGAATCTTTGTCAAAGTTATCTTCAACGATAAAGATGTTTACAGAACTACCATTCAGTTAGTACTATATATGTGCAGATAACATAATATATTTAACAAAACAAAATACATAAATAAATTTGATTTCCCTGATAGTAGCCTTCGAGTGAGGAACTGGACTTTAAATCCTAATTGTAATTAATTGTATTTCTGCTGTACTTTGTCGCATAGGATTGTATCGTTCACCTATATTCAATGGTTGTTGTTGTGGTGGCTATTGATATACTGGTGTGTCTTCGACTTAACTCTAGGATGTAGAAACAGACTTTAAACTGTTTAAACCGCGCAGTTGCTGTATTTACTTCTTTCTATTCTCCGCCAGACTTTCTAAATGCAAGACTACTAATTTCGCTACTTTTGCTGCTATTAAATTGTTTTAACAATTTCAACACCTATAGACATATGTATATTCTATAAATAGAGCTCCAAAGTGTTTGACTTTAATCAGCTCAGGGGTGAGTTACAATAAAGAACAGGCCATTTTGCATAAAATATACGCATTAAATGTATTAAAAAAGGATGCTGAAGTATATCCTAACATCATTCAGCTCTTATTTTGAAAAAGTATCTGTCAAGAAAGAGCCGATGTTTGTGAACATAGTTGTTACTGATTCGCAGTTCGTAACGTAGCTAAACATGTCACTGACAGATAAGTATAGCGCATAGTACTCGTGTCTGTAGATGTGCTAAATATCTGATGGCATGTATTATTATTTTCCTTTAGACCTTTAGGCCAAGATTTCATTGTGAGGTTTGCTCAGATATTCAACGTTGAGATCATGTATTGGCCGGAGAGCGTTGAATTAGAGGTAATGTTTTATTTTAATACTTTGCGCTTTATTTAAGATTATTTTTTATTTGATGATGATGATGATGAGAGAGAGAGAGGACCATGATCATTTATTTGCAACTGAATCAAATTATACATAATGCGTATACAGCGAAAGGCAGAACACAAACCAAACGCCCGTCAGAAAGGTTACAGTTGAGCCCTATCTAGCTGACTACCGGCAAAATTAAACTATAAATCAAAGAGTGAATAGATAGTAGCATAGGAATATTAGAGATAAGAAAATTAATGATGAAAATAGCATTAACTGTAAAGAACAACAGATTACTGACTAAGTAGAACAAAAACAAAACACTTGTAAAACTAAAAATGCATCAAAATTAAAACCGGATTCAAACAAAAGTGTAGGCAAGACTGATGTAGGGAGATAAGGGGTTATTATTGACTTGAAGACATTATGCAACTGTATAGAGATGAAATCATTAACTGGTATCAAATAAGTGTTTTTTTGTACAATTTTTAAAAACTGATTCAGTGGAGCAGGTTCTGATTTCACTGAAGATATCATTCTAAATTGTACAGTTTTGCTTTAGCCAGTGGCGATGTTGGTAAGATATTCTACCGCGGATCAGTATGTGAGGGGTTCAAATCCTGGGATCGCCCGTCGCTTACATCGCTTTCGAGTGAGGAAACTGACGTTAACACTAGCTTTTTTAGCTTTTTAGTAAGATTTAACAAAGGAGTTGAAAAGGCCTGGTTGAATTTATTGTAAGGTAATTCGTAGTGTTAACACGATTAGAAGAGTAAGTCAAGACCAGCCTGATGATGTCAGTAATGATGATGGTGAAAATGATGATGATGATGATGACTATGATGATGATGATGTTGATGATGATGAAGATGATGATGACAGTAATGATGAGAGTGAAAATAATGATGATGATGATGACGATGATGATGATGATGATGATGATGATGGTGATGAGAGTGGGAGTGGGATGGTGGTTTTATGGCGATGATGATGATGATGATGACGATGATGTAGATATACGAGACAGTGGGTCTCTCGACTGAACGCCTGTCTACAGTCTACGCTGCTGTACCTGACGCTAACGTGACGGCAGAGAACAGCCACCTGGTGGAGATCAGCTTCAGCAGTGACCTTAAGCAGCCGCACCACCACCATGCCGGCGTGGGAAGTGGTAGATATAGATAACTATCTCAGTTGAATTCTATGTTCCCAATTTCACTTAGTTATTTTTGTTAGGGTAGTAATCATATACTGAACAAAATTGTACTTAGTTATTTTTGTTAGAGTAGTAATCATATACTGTTTCTCGTGTTGTGTTCGGGTTGTTTGAAGAATTGACCAACCGGTGACTGCACATGTCGTAGAAGGCGACTAAAGCACTAAGATCCATACCAATGTCAGAAAGGGCATTCGGTTAGTGAGCGCCTGCGCTCCAGAAATTGCTACAAAAATTTAAACAAATGGAAGTCTCATATAGGGGATGGACTGGTGGTGTGGTGTAGGACAGAGACGATTTGAGGCAGTCTATTTGTATCCTGACCCTGGTTAAACTAGGATTCAAGGGAGAATGATGATGATGATGAATAATCATATCCTGAACAAAATTTCACTTTGTTACTTTGTTACTGTAGGCCTACTAGTTATGTACTGAACAAATTTTACGTAGTTATTGTTACGTAGTGGATTGGTTTTGTAGTTTTATGGGTTAATCTTTGTTCTCTCAAATGTGATTAGGTAGATTTTGGTCTATTGTCTGATGCCAAAGCTAATTGAGCTAAAGTTAGTTAGTGTACTATTTATTGTTTAATTTTTCTCTGAATTTAAATTGTTCATGTTATCTAATGTCCTGTTTCTAGTTTCAATATTGTAGTCTAAACTCTACTTATTCATTTTGTCTAGTATGCTAGTATAATTTAGGTGATGTACCCCAATTTTACTAATTTGTTTTGCCTATTATATTAGCATCAGTTCAATTAACGCACTCTCAATGTTGCTTTTAGATTAGCTTTTGCAAAACATTCCTATTAGTGGCTTGGGTTCTTTCTGGCATTGTTGAAACGTTTATTGTTGAAGCTTGAAAATAGATTAAGTAAATCTGCAGATACTCGCAATTTTAAGAGACCACATAGTAGGTACTGAAAAAATCAACTGCTAATAGATGGTTCCCCTATGCCTTCCTCAGCTTCGACTAACATTTACTGGGCAGGGGCGTCATTCCCAGAGAAAACAATCCTATTTGCAAATATGCTATGATTTCTATGTGTCCAATTATAACTGTTACAGGTGTACCATTCAGTATTGACTCGTCGAACACGAGCCTCTTGAACCTGATGACCTCTGGATACCTCTCTTCTAGTGTCGTCTGGGCTGTGGACGAGGAGGGCGTGGTGCTGGTGCCTCCCACCAAGGACAACAGAACTTCTATGTACAGGTTAGGAGATGTAATAGGTAGAGCTAAAAACAGCTAATGTTAACGTCAGTTTCCTCACTCGAAAGCGATGTTAATGACGGACGAGCCCAAGATTTGTTTTCGTTTAGTTTCGTCTATCTGTTCATCACAGCACAGATAATACAAACAATAGGAACGTGCGTGTAGTTAGATAAACAAATAACAATACAAAAGAAGCTACCTTAAAAGATCCTAAAAGAAATGCTCTGTTCTATTCACCATTTGATCCCCGCACATACTGATGCGCGGTGGAATATCCTACCGACATCGCCAATGGCTCCAACCACATCGCCACTAGCTCCAGCCACATCACCACTAGCTCCAGCCACATCACCACTGGTTCCAGCCACATCGCCACTAACTCCAGCCACATCACCACTAGCTCCAGCCACATCACCACTAGCTCCAGCCACATCACCACTGGTTCCAGCCACATCGCCACTAGCTCCAGCCACATCACCACTGGTTCCAGCCACATTGCCACTGGCTCCAGCCACATCACCACTGGTTCCAGCCTCATCGACACTGGCTTCAGCCACATCACCACTGGTTCCAGCCACATCGACACTGGCTTCAGCCACATCACCACTGGCTCCAGCCACATCGCCACTGGCTCCAGCCAGTGTCAGCCAGTTGCACTATTCTAATCTTGGTCAGTCTTCAATTTTATCTCTCTGTGTCAGTGCAAGGAAAAAGAAGGTGAGGGAAATTGAAAGGGCAATATGAAGACCGACACATAAGATTTTGATTTGATAACAAATTCCTATAGAAATAAAAAGGAAGGCTGAGGCTAAAATTGATTTGAAGTGTTATATGGCATGAAACTATTTCCATTAACATGCCATATATAACTATTTCCTTGTCATATGAGAAATTTCTAATTAAATAAATAATTTCCAAGAAAATAAATTTCACTTATCTCAATTTTGAGATCAGTGTCAATGCTATAAACCTACTTGACATACTTTACTTATGGCTGTATATAATCTGGAACATGTTTGATGTTCCAGATTATTTGTTTTATCATGTGATCACGATCATGTGATGCACTTACTTTTAAGATGCAGTTATGACAATGTGAAATTGTGATAACTGAGATGCAAATATAATATTGCAAAAATTCCTCGAATTAATTTCTTCTGCAGCGCTGACTGAGATAATGTTGCTTATTGATATAACTGAAATTATATTTACTACGATTTTTAGTAAAATAGAAAAACATTTTTTTAGACTCTTAAATTTCATTTATTACATTCTACAGTCATTGCAGGCGAGTAAATCGTGTCATAGTTATATTTAATTGTTGGATATTCATTCACTGATTCTTTCACACGAAATACTGCATGATTGATTGATTGATTAGTTGATTAATCAAGCGATTGATTTATTGATTTATTGATTGCTTGTTATAGTGCAATGAAAGGAATGGACCCTATCTCATCTATAGGAATGTCAGGTTTGGGAGATGCTAATAAGATTACCAAGTGGATTGAAGAATCGCATCTCGATCCTAATGATCCCAACAATGCTGACGTCATGCATCTCGTCAAGGTATCGACTGTCGCTCTTCATTTAATGCCTCACAATTAATGCATTAAAAGTTCAATAACTTTGTCAGTTAAGAACATATCAGCACGTATTTTATGTCGTTGTGAAAAGAAAGGATTGTTCTTCAAAATAGCATTAGCTGAAATATTTTATGTGACGTGTTTTCTATTAATTTTACAGAGATAATTATACGCTGGAAATTCTGGAAATTTCTTATCTGACCCCTCTCCTATTCGCAAACCTATAACTTTCACGCTATTAAAGATATTCTTAAGACATTTCTCTTTGGTAGAATTGGCTGCTGGTCAAGTACTGTAAATTTCAAGAACATCGGTCTACTCCTTACAATTTTATTGTTAAAAAAGTGTGAGGTCTCATTTATAAAAACATAGTGTATATGTATATATATATACATTATACACATGTGTGTATATATATATATATATATATATATATATATATATATATATATATATATTGCTCTATATCTTGCACACAGCCCGTGGTGAGGGGAAGGGAGCTGAGTGAAGGAACAGGGGGAGTGGCAGATCACTTCCGCCTGGAGCACATCCAGGAGGAGTTTAACTTTGTGACTGACGATGACCTGGAGAACTCAAAGAGGTTTCGTCTGATAGCTCTCAGAGATCAGGGAGTGGAGGGCTTCAGGATGGCCAGAGTCCCCGCCTACGACAGAGAGGTTCAGGAGAGCATCTTCGAGGTTTATAGCAAATTTCATTTAAGAAATTATTTTATCATCATTATCTTCTCTTGAATCCCAGTTTAACTAGGGTCGGGCTACGAATAGAGTGTCTTCAATCTTCTCTGTCCTACATCAGTCAATCCCCTAATTGAGACTTTTCCATCCGTTTTTTGGATCATTTTAGAAACTATTTAATTTAAAAAATAAGTTAAGAAATACTAAATGCAGTAATTAGCGGTTTACTAATGGAATTTTTAATTTCGAAATATTAAGTGTAATATTTTGCGAATTTCTTCTTCTAGTTCACTGCCTAACGGCAGGTCCGTGACATATAACTCTTTCTACAAATTCTATCCTCATCCGTCCTTTTCATCTTTATATAATGCTTTCATCTTTATATAATGCATGAATTTGTTATTAAATCATGCAACATCCTGGGTCTTGATCTGCCTTTAATACTTTTCCCTTGCATTCTTCCTTGTATTATATCCCACAGCAAACCATCCCCCCTTATAGTACATTCTATTCTACTGTATTTTACCGACTGGAGTCAGTGGCGATGTGGGTAAGTTATTCGACCGCGGATCGACATGTGCGGGGTTTGCTTTCGAGTGTGGTCTCTGACGTTAAAATTATCTTTACCAGCTTTTTATTCGGCTTATCTTTCTGTTTCTTATCACATTTATTAACTGTCTATCTGCACCGACTCTCTCAAGAACTTCTTCATTTTGTGAGTCTGACTAGTCTTTTCCATCTTGTTCTGTAACCACATTTTCAATGCGTCTAGTTTATAACTATTCTCTTCCTTAATGTCCATTTCTCACATACATTCATCCGTACAGTAGTGTCCACCACACTAATGGTTTCATAATATTTATATTTCTTTTTTTTCCGATACTTTTTGTTAGTTCTTTTTGCTTTCTGAAAGCCTCTTTCACCTGTAAAATTCTATATTTAATTCCCGTTTCACACTTCCTATCATCTGTAATGGTATGGCCTAACACTTGAAGCTTCTTATCTGTTCTAATTGAGATGTAATATTTACATCTCTGTAGAGACTCTCATCGTCTTTGTCCTTTTAAATAAATCTTCATGCCATACCTCAAGACTATGACAACTAGACAATCTATAACCCTTTGCCATCCTACTTGACTACTAGCAAGCATACCTTGATCTTCTGCAGAACTCACATCTTTCAGCAATTTACCTTCAACAACTATTCTTTCCTCAATACCTTCCATTGCCTCAGTTATTAACACCTCAGCATAAAGGTTGAACAGTAGTCGTTCAATACGACATACTTGTCTTATCCTCCGTCCTATTTCACACTCCTCAGAGATCTCTTGCTGAATTTTGTTGTTTTCTGATTTATTTACAAATTTCAAATTAAGTTTTTATCTTTCCAGTCAACTCCAATCATTCTCAAGATCAGTAATTCATTGCATTATATTGCATTGCATTTAAATTTATGTTATTAGGAGTATGAGAAGAGATTGAGAGCCGAGGAGAGACTGAAGGATGTGGATGATACAGACAGCCATCATATTGCTGTAGCTAAGTTCATGCAGCAGGTAAATATGTAATTAATTTAACGACTTAGAAATATAAAATATATTGTCATATCTTTTGGCTTAAGTAGTGCTTAATTATATTAGCTTAACTTCTCTCATATTCTTATTTCCTCTCTATCTTTATATTTTTTCTCTCTCTCGTTCTCTCTATTTCGCTAACATACTTTCAAAGATAATCTGGCTAGATTCGAACCGGTGACCTACTGCTGATATGTAAATGTCACAATATGCAGCCAACTTGATGAGGACTTCTAATCAGTACGCATACTAATTATTTTATCTCAAATACTGTTAGTTCAGTCTATATTTTAAAGCATGGTAGAAAAGCTAAGGCACTATCTTGCTACCATTGACTGCAAGCTTGTAATTTTATATTTTATTCTATTTTCAAGCAGTTAATCATTTGTATGACTTTGCTTCAGTTTTCTTCTGCAAAAATTTTTAATAGGCTCACCGAAATAGTTTTAACCCTGTGAGAATCACTAAAGTAAAAAGTAAACACGCATTATAGTGAATAATCAACTATGTTGATATCTATCACTTTTAAAACCACATGTTTAATCCGTTAGGGAATTTAGACCGTTTTCCGTGTAACCAGTCCAGTGAATGTCCGAGATTTTACTCTGAGATCAGCGTGGCTGGGATTCGAACCCACGAGGATTCAAATCACCTTAAGATTTGTCATTTAAAACTTCATGACGTTACCCCTACGCTATTTAGACATTCTATTTTATTTATTCTATACATAACATACGGCATAAAATGACATTGAATAACAGCACCTCCTGGTGTCTTTCATGTTAATATTATCTAATATGTTCTGTGAGATCTGAATAGTTGTCCCCATTCTAAGAAATTTTACAAAAATTGAGTTGCAGAATTCAGATTTTTCGCTGATAGAAGTGAGACAAGTGACGATTCGTTTAAGGCAAGGCAAAGCCTTTCGACATGATGAACTCCCTGAGCAATGATGCACTCTTTAGAGATCGTGAAGGGACATTACGATAAGGAACTTTGAAATATAGAGTAATCGAGAAAGAACATTTCTTATACTGCGTCTACGTGATTCATTTTACACTAAATACAGTAGTTATGTTTGTTTTTGCTACTGCACAGGTACGGCTGCAGGTAATGCAGAATTGTCTGAGATTGCAGACCACTCGACAGTACAGTGACCTGGTTCATGAAGACGCCGTGCCAAACATCGGGTAACTTTCTTACTGTAGACTTGGTAGACTAGTCATTTGAATGCTTAGCTACTAGGTAGGAGGTTCATATAGTATCTAGATTCATATAGTATTGAAGTCCCTGACATTGCCTTACGGCGAAGAACCAGACGTTAAATTCTTATTGATTGATTGATTGTATCTGTGCTTGAAGTCGTCTTTGTTATTAAGAAGCGAGACTTGGCACATAATCATGCAGGTGTTTATTTAAAGGGGCTGTACAATATAAGGCTGGTGGTTTTTGGTATTTCATTTCTTTGAATGTCTCAATGGCTCCGTGTGTAAACGCGTTAGGAAACGTCTTGAAGTTGTAAATGGCCGTTCCTGAAACCTTGGGATCAATCCCCGGTAAAGCAGATCAGAGAGTAAATCTCAGACATTCACTTTTCATGATACTCTAGTACACCACCCGTCTTGAAAGGAAGCCCTCTGGGCTTCTGATTTTAACGTTAAACTCGCACTTACAAAAATTCTTTTCATTCGTGCATTTACATGTATGTTGTAGCAGTGCATAGATTTGCAGGTTCTATACGCCTGATACTGTTGAAAGTGGCCATATCTCTGGCTAGTGATTGTAGATTCCACGAGGCTCTCATATTTGTAGATGATTCTTATCATCGACAAATATGAATGGTGGTTTAGAATTTGTATTTCCTGCTTTCGTAATATTATTTGGATGTTTATGGTTTAAGATTGAAACAATGAATGCGCATATGTTATGCAATACTGTTATGCAATACAATTTTTACATTGTTTATTCTCTGTAATGATATTCTCATCTATTGAGTATTTGAAACAATATTATTTTAAGTAGTGGGTCACATTCGAGGTTCTAGATTTTTTATCTCCTTAGACTGTTAGGCTGTAAGGAAAATAATGATATAATTATTGCAAGTAATAGCTTAGAACTTGAGTTCTGTAACGTTGATTTCTCCTATGTGTGAATTATATATTGTATGTATATTTCTTTATCGATGGGTATTTTCATTAATTCCTAGTTTGGAAGAAAGGTAAATTGTAGTTTAATTTTCTTTGTTAAGCAGTTTGTCGTTCTTGTTTGCTGGATCTCTAAATTAATGGCGTTTATTTTTGATCGTTTGTGCATCGAAACTTATTTCGATGAGAGGTTTGTTGGACTAACAGTCACGTTAATAAAATAAAACAATGCTGTACGTCAGCTAATTTATTGTTGGCTAACTATATTTAAGGTTGTTATTAGCTTTTAATTTTCTATTATTTACTATTATATTTAGTTTTACCGAACCATTCAATCGTTAAATACTTTATTGGATAGGTTTATTGGAGAGTAACACCTACGAAATGATTAATTGCTACATTAAATAACGAAGGTAAACATAATCTTGGGTGTAATTGTAAAAGAGTAACGTTCGACTGGCGACTTTTCCGCCAGACTTATGGCAATGTTCTCGTTTATTGCGTAAAGCTCTTGGATTATTTGCGAATGTAGAAGTCAATATCTAGTGATTATATTTTATATTTATGCCAAAGTAAATTGCAGTTGAATGACTTTGTGTCATGCTTTCAAATGCAGAATTGCATTGTAAACCAGTCTCGTTGAATTTATGTAGATTTTTTAAATTGATACTTTGTGCTAATACCGTATCTGATCAATTCCTTTATCTAATCTGTTGGTTGTGTCAAGTTATGTGTTTTCAATTATGCCATCAATTGTACAATTATGATATAATAAATCATCTCACTTCAAATTTTGCAAATTACAAACATATTTTAATTTTAATATCTTCATACATAATTTTTATGATACGTTTAATAGCTTTCAAAGCCATTTAAATGTGAAATAAACTATATTTTTCTACACTTATTGCACTCTTACATTATATATCTGTTTATCGCAGTGTATGATTGATACTCATGAAAAACTAATATTGCTTGGTTTATGTAGAGGAGGCGAGTTTGAGAACTAATGGTAGTAATTGTCCGACTAAGATTTTATTCGCCTAAAAATTGTCGTAAACTTCACTGTCAGGTTCTTGATTTTATGAAGGGTTGATAACAGTATATGCAGCGAATGATAATTATATCAGAAGACTAAAACCGGTTTTAATTTAGTATTGACCGTCTTGGTCTTGTTGTATGGAAATTGGTATGGAAATGTGTAGTCCTATTATTTATCGTTTCCTATTTCAGGCTCCTCAATTCTCTTATTCTTCATTTATTTTTTCTATGAAAGCGATGCTAACTGCCTGGACATTGTTAAAACCTAGCTGTCTAGTCTATGACTCTTTTTGTGTTTTTTGTGAAGCGGTTTATAATGAGATACCTATTTAGATATGAATTGATTGATTGAATAATTAATTGATTGATTGACGTATGGCTGAGTGACTATTTGATTTGGAGTTTTTTCAAACTAAATGCTTTTATGAGTGAAATGATTGATCGATGGTGTGATTGGTTAATTCGTTCAATTTAGTACCACTCAGCTTCTTTAATATGATTTGTTGATGATGAACTGAAGGATTTGATTAGTTGATGAATTGAGTAATTTGATTGGTTGATGAACTAAGTCATTAATTGATCTATTCAAAGGTGGTTCTGCCGTAGCTTGATCGATCGACTGATTGATTTATTCTACCACAGATTGATTGATTTTATTGATTGATTTATTCTATCTCAGATTGATTGATTGATTGATTTATTCTACCACATATTGATTTGATTGATTGATTTATTCTATCACAGATTGATTTATTGGATTGATTGACTATTCTACCACAGATTTATTGCATTGATTGATTTATTTACCACAGATTGATTGATTTGATTGATTGATTTATTCTACCACAGATTGATTATTTTTATTGATTTATTCTACCGCAGACTGATTGATTTTATTGATTGATTTATTCTACCACAGACTGATTGGATTGATTTATAAACTGGATAATTGTTCTCTGCAGAGTGGTTCTACCACAGTTGCTCAAGTTGGCTCGACCCAGACGTAACCTTAAGCCTATTCGTAAGGAGCGCAAGAAGGTCAACCCTCAGAACCTCCAGTCCATGGACGTCAAGATTCTCATCAACGTTATCAGAGCGTTTGGTGTTCCCGTTCGTTCTGAAACCAAACTCCAGGGTCCTGTTCTGGATACGTGAGTCATCGGCTGCTCTCCTCTCTCTCTCTTCTCTCTCTCTGTCTCTCTCTCTCTCTCTCTCTTCCCCTCTCTCTCTCTCTCTCTCTCTTCCTCTCTCTCTCTTCCTCTCTCTCTTCCTCTATCTTCCTCTCTCTTCCTCTCTCTTCCTCTCTCTCTCTCTTCCTCTCTCTCTCTCTCTCTCTCTCTCTTTCTTACTCTCGTTCTGTAGTGTTTTGCCTATTGGCAGGTCCAAGCTACATAGTGCTACTCAGAGTCATAAAAGTGCTCATAAGGCCAACATCCTAGACCAAAAGAATGATTCTATTACGAAGACTAAGTCTTTTCAAAACCTTATGCAGCTTATAGCTAAGAAAATATGCCTTCTTAAATAAATGGATTCTCAATGTGATTTGGGTTTCGATTTAATTGATTCTTACCTCTATGTAAAGTGTATTATACAGTTGATCTATTCTGTTGTAATACGAACCGCCTGGTTTTGATGCAAATAGGATTTACCCATAATCCAATTCATAAAGTGTGTACAGTATGTATACCATTTGTACTGTGCAAAACATAAGTTTTCTTTCTCAATAGTACGTACGTGTATATTTTTGTCTGATTTTATCTTTAAATATGACTTTACATCTTAACAAACTAGCCAGTAGTTTAAGTGACAATCTTAGACATTATTCGAGACATTTCGAATTTTACTTATAAATGTAGCGATAGTCGTGGTGCTTATTTGACTTTTTCCATATTATAGTAGTGATGTGAGTGTATTTTAAAGTAAAATACTTTGCATGTATTTTTATAGATTACATTTTTTAACAAAGAAATATTTCTGCAGATGTCTAGTTATAATAAATAAGCTTATGTTTTCGGTGGCGTTGTTTATCGTTGCCTGAAGTAGATTATTATTAATTACGCAACTTTAAAGTCTTAATCTTCATTCAAGATTTAGATAAGTCATACGCGAGAAATTTGAAGATCTATTTTATAATTTGAAAGTATTCACTTTTAGTTTTAAAAGTTGTTCTAAACATAAAAATTCAGGAAAAGATTTAGTATAAAAAAGAATAATCTGAGTTTTTGGCTTTCTAATTAGGCCACTCTAAGGCAGAAGTTTATTTTCTTGACAGTTTCCTACTCAGGCAGGTATACTACTTGATGTATTAAACTAATCAATCCCGAGCTAGTTTTTTCTCTAGTGGCTTCCAATCCAGGCCAACCTAATCGCATAGAGTTAAATTTCGAACATTCATAGTACCGGCTAATGAATTATGGGCCTTACATTTTCTAGCGTTTTAAACATGTGTTATTAATAGTCTTGATAAAAATTTTCGTTTCATTTTAAAAACCTCTTTGTGACGAATTAGACGAATAAGTTTAGATCTCTATAACTGTGTGATAGAAATTTATCCCTTTTTATCTGAGTGATAGATGAAGTCTTGACTTGACTATAAGCGTGCTATATCTGTGTGATAGATTAAGTCGATTGACTATAAGCCCGCTATATCTGTGTGATAGATTAAGTCGATTGACTATAAGCCCGCTATATCTGTATGATAGATTAAGTCGATTGACTATAAGCGTGCTATATCTGTGTGATAGATTAAGTCGATTGACTAGAAGCAGACTTCCGGATACTGGTGAAGATCTAAACGCAAGCATGCCAGGCAGTCCCAGGCCTGGAGGACTTGTGGAGGTGAGCAGCTAATATGTATAATAAAATTTACACATAAAATTATTTGCCTTGCTATTAATTATTTGCCTTAATTATTTGCCAATGCCAAAAAGGCAAATCTACAAAATTAACTTAGATCATCAAAGTTGATGATTTATTTATTCCTGACCTGCTAGTTTGAACATCTTAATTCATGATTCTGTTTAGAATAATTAAATTGCTGTGATATGATTACTCTACGATTATGTCAGCCAGTCTTTGAAGTTCCACTCAAAGAGCGAATTGTTATGTATACCATTTCTCAAGTCTTTTGCAGCCAATGTGTCATTTTGGCAGAATCTGTATTTATCATATAATGGTTTGTTCGTTGTTTCCCCGTGTTATGTCCGGGTTGTGTGAAGCATTGACCAACCGGTGACTGCACGTGTCGTAGAAGGCGACTAAAGCAGTAAGATCCATACCAACGTCAGAAAGGGCATTCGGTTCCTGAACGCTTAGGCTCCAGAAATTGTTACAAACATTTAAACGATTGGAAAAGTGTCAAATAGGGGATTAACTGATGTTGTGATGTGGGACAGAGAGGATTTAAGACATTGAGACAATCTATTCGTATTCCGACCCTAGTTAAACTGAGACTCAAGGGAAGTTGATGATGATGATGATGGTGATGATGATGATGATGATGATGATGATGATGATGGTTTGTTAGTTGTTAAATACTTGTAACAGTCGACTGTGAAACCGTACGTGGAAGTCATGTTCCAGAGGCACGTGGTTTCCACCTCCGTGGCTGAGGGTCCTAATCCAAGCTGGAACGAAGAAATCTGTATACCTTTCAGGTTGCTCTCTCTACTCTCTCTCTTAGTGCACTGTCTACAGGCAGGTCCATGGTATATAACGCCTCCACTCTTCTCTGTCTTCCGCTTTTCTCTTCATTTCCACATATGAGTGGGTCTTTAAATCATCTAACATACCTAATCTCGACCTACCCCTGCCTCTTTTTCCTTCCATTCTACCTTCTATGATCTCTATTAATAGACCTTCCCCCTTAGAATGTGTCCCATCCAACTCTCCTTCCTATTTCTTAATACATTTATCAACTGCCTATCTGTGCCAACTTTCTCCAGAACTCTCTCTACTATAAATGATTAATTCGAATTAATCTTGATATCACCCTGTCTCTAGAAGTCATTAACTCGAGTTAAATGTGATCTCATTTTGGCTACTGGCGACCTCTTTGTTAGCGAGCTAGTTACTAATGCTAGGTATTTTATTTTTGGTATAACATTTGGCTTCATTCGACCTGTCTATAATATCGTGATATGATTAATGTTATTTGGTATTGATATAACTTGTTACTGGCGTCTCAAAATAGAGCGAATGTGTGCGGAAAGTATTTTTATATTTAAGAGTCTACCATGCAGGAGCTAAGAAAGTAATGTAAATGTAAACCCAACCCCGAAGGCATATATTTCCTTGCAAAATTCTACGAAGATTCAATGAAGTAAAGCTTTCATTTTGAGAAAAACTCAAAAAATAATTTTAAAAATTTAAAAAAACTCAGTTGATGGAATTCTCTACTGAGTGGAAATGAAGGCAGTGATTGGCACTAAAAAGCATTTTCAAAATCGAAAAGTATTTTCGAAATAAACGAAATTATTTTCTATTTTAAAGAAATGTTTTAGTATTTTTTCTTATATTGGAAGATTATCTCACCGGCTGCCAACTCGTCCACCAGTGGTAATGTCCGTATTATCTATTTCCGAAAGTGGAGAAGTTAATTAAAACCGCTTCACTGTATTCATGACATAAATCTGTAGTTCGCCTAGAATCAAACTAGAGTCTACATTAAATCTTTTAGACGATTAAAACATACCTATTTAAACAAAATCTTTTAGAACTTCAACAACAAAGTTGGTGAACTGAGTTTCACGTTGTGATGTTGTTTGCAAAAGTATAAGCTACATTTGTATAAATTTTGACGGAATAGGATCCCTAAGTATAGTTTTTGGAATCGTATTTGACTTCGACTTATTCAGCTAACGAGAATTGCAAAACGCACCTTTTATTTAATAATGACAATATCTTTTAGACATTCAACAACTTTGTTGTTGGAATGAGTATCCCGTTGAATTGTTGTTTGTACACACAGACCTCCTCACGATGACTACAGCCCGGGTACTCTGAGAACAGTTAATGATATCCTCTACCTGAGTCTCTTCGACGAGTACATGGTCGACATTAGTCAGGTTGGTCTGCTGTATTCTTCATAAGTTTTGAAAAAGTATTTAAAATATAAAATATTAAAACATTCTCTAATATCTTCTTCTTCTTTCATTCCCACATCCCAGTTTGATTAGTCTTGGAATACGAATAGATCTTATTTCCATTCATTTTAGAAGATTTTGTAAATTATTTAAAACATATAAAATACATATTTATGAAATTATGACCGAATAGGATCGACAAGTATAGTTTTCGGAACCATATTGGACTTCTATTTATTCAGTTTTCGAGAATTGCAAAACGCACCATTTGTTTAATATTTATGTAATACATTACGTAAATGTCGTCGTAAGTATCGTCGCCTGTCTATGACACCAGGGACTTCTCATAAATCACACGTCCTATCCTTCCAAACGAAGTCCGGAGCTATAGGTGCTTGAAGGCGAAGTCAATGCATTCTAAATTTATTTATTTATTTTCACCAATTCAATGGTAGACAAGTACAAAAGACAAAATTACAAAGATATCAAGTGAGTAAGTAACATGCCAAATGTCAATATTGTTAAATGGCAAAAAGTGAATAGCAAAATGTGCTATTCACTATATATCCTCGGCTATATATATATATATATATATATATATATATATATATATTCACAAAAATATCCTCGGCTTGATTGATTGACTGATTGATTGCTTGATTGATTGATTGACATGCGCTAGTAACCCTCTGGTATCCTCGGCTTGCCTCAAGACTTTCAAATAAAAGTAAATGTTGATTAGTTGATTGTTGTAGATCAAATGATTAATTTTTCCTGGATTTTTTATTTATTTTATTTATGTGACTCATTTAGTCTCTCATTACTTTATACGTCTTGATAAAGGACCTGCCCTGTTGTAGATCTCATCATTTTGCGCATGCATTGGTGTATAGTAGTAATTTCAAACTGCCCTTTGTTTCGTGGAACATTCTCTTAAACATTCAAGAGAATACCAGACAGCGCCTTCTGAAAGGAATATTTAAGAAGATTAGACTTTCTGAGAAGATTTGTATTATATAGAAGATTAACGCACACGTTAATTGCTCATTCATTGATTTATGTAATGCGGCTTGTTTTGCTTGTTTAGCTACTCTCGAATTTCTGAATATAGCCTAAGTGTGCTTAAATGACTCTTTTATATTTTGCACTAGGCTTAAATCGAAGTATTTATACTATTCTGAATTAATAAAGACAAACTTCGTATGTAACTTGGATAGACACATCGATTTACCGACCTACCGACCAACCAATATCTCGTTCGATTGCAGTCCGGTTGAACTGACGGCTTGTTGGCAAGTTGTTGATCAGTAGGTACAGGATTCAAACCCTGAGCTCCCTCCGTCTTCGTCACTATCACGCTATCGAGCGGAAAACTCTCTCTACAAAGAGATTTCGTCTTTAATTGATTGATTTTTTAATTGATTGATGTTTTACTTAATTGATGTTTTAATTGATTGATGTTTTAATTGAATGATGATTAAATTGATTGATGTGTTAATTAATTGATGTTTTAATTGATTGATGATTTAATTGATTGATGTGTTAATTGATTGATGTGTTAATTGATTGATGTTTTAATTGATTGATGTTTTAATTGATTGATATTTTAACTGATTGATGTGTTTAAGGATGAGCGACAGAGAAGCACGACGGTGCATCAGAGGATAGAGAGACGCTGGCTGGGCTCTATTAAACTTCCCTTCTCTACTATCTACAACAATGGAAGGGTAGGGCTGAGCGGCTACTCATACTAAAAACAATTACTACACGTTTACTTGCAGTGTGTTATGTGTATAGGCTATCACTAGTTTTGAGAAGTTCACTTGAAATAAAAGTACACTACTAGTTTAAACTTGTTTAGGTTGACTTTGTAGTTGAGTTGTTTTTATAATTTAATAGTGATTTACTATTAGTGATGTTGAAATTATTTTGTTTTCAGTTAATTTTTCTAAGCCTAATATTGATTTGTTGATTGATTTTATCAGTAAATAATTAGCTGTTCGATGTATTTTGTTTCATTGTGATTCGTACTCATTTACGTTATATTCTATATTGTTGATACGAAAAGAGATAATAAGCTCAAATAAGATTTATTTTATCGATCGCTTTTAGATCGATCTATTGATTAATTGATGTATTAATTAACTATTAACTATTGATTAATGGATTGTTTGACTAATTGATTGAAGGTACAGTTAATTGACTTACTAATGACTTATTGCTTGACTCACTGATGGTTGGTTACTCGCCTATGAAGTGATTATGTTTGAATCACTTCATATATTTTAATCTCTATCCTGCAATGTTGCGAGCGTTCATAAGTGAGAGCAATCAATAATTTAGTCTTGATAGATTTATGAGTTGATTGCACGATTGTTTGATTGATAGATTGACGGTACATTCCGCTTAGATAAGCCGCCAGTGTTGCTAGGCTACTCGTATGAGAGCAGACATAGGGCTTTGGAAGCAGACTTGGCCGTTAGCGATGCAGAGCAGACTTACATATCTCTGTTTGCTACCATAGAACCTCAACTAGCCACTCCTGAAGTGCTCGCAAACAAGGTTAGCCCTTCTCTATGTTTCATCCATAATAAACGATGGTTAACCATCCTATCTGTCTGGCCTGCTATCTATCCATAAACCCTCTCTCAGTCTTCGCTTCTTCAGAAAAAGTTTTCGTTAATGTGCTGAACATTACATCATTTTGCCATTAGCGTCTCTCTGTCCTCTGAGCCTGACTCTCCTTTAATCTTTCTGCTACAACGTTGTGGTATTCTCCACTACTAGATCTTCGATCTTGTAAATTGTAATTGTATTAACACTTTTCTGAGCAAGCTAATAACCAATCTCTTCCGCCATAGGTCAACATTCTGACCCTCTCTTGTCTCAGATCTTGAACTTGCACTATTTTGATGTCATTTTCTCTCGCCGTCTCTGTGTACTCAGTTGTCATCGTGTGGTGAGTTGGTGTCTGTTGATGCAGGGTCTGCTTGAGACATCCCTGATATTGCCTTATGGCGAGGAACCGGATATTACATTGTTATTGATTGATTGATATCCTTATTTATTTATCTTGATTCTCTTTAGCTTTAACCTAATTCTGTTTGCTGGACAATTTTCGTCTATGCCAACTTATATTAAGAGCCTCTGTTTCTGTCTCTCTGTCGTTCTCTGTTTTTGTCTCTCTCTTTTTCTCTCTCTCTTCTCTTCTTCAATGGGTAAATTTAGTAAATTTCAGCTAGGAGCACAGACATCTCTTAATCTCTTAAAGCTCGAGGATTAGAAATTTTGTTACTCAGTTGTTATGATAAGCAACTTATCGTGCCTCTGTGGGGCAACTTCAGTGAACCTCTGCCGGAAAGTCATCTTAATATTGTTATACATCAACTTACGAGATGTTGCCGTGATATAACGATGGAATCTGAGATGATGTGTGTTGCTACCAGAACTGGACTCAGAATGCTGAAACTTTGATGAAATTTCAATTAGTAATTTTGTAAAAAAATGCTGTATAGCTAATGTCAACTCAGTTTCGTCACTCGAAAGTTACATCAGCGACAGGTGAGCTCACGATTTGAACCTCGCACATACAGATTCGCGATCGGATATCTTTCCGACCTGGCGACTGGCTCCACATTTCTTAAATGTGAATAACTTTTACCGCAGAAATAGCAGAAATAGCTAAACTAAATTAAAGAATAGTTCACAACACTTTAACTAACACTCCATAGCAGAACATTTCTTTACTGTGCTCCTATGTGCATAAACTACCTAATAAGGTTGATAAAACAACGATATTAAGTTTCTGGCTGTAGAAAATCTTGTAACATAGCGCTTCTTCTTGTCTGACTTTATCTATAGGTATTGTAATTAACTGTGTGTATGATGCAAACACTTCAGGATCTGATTCATGATTCAACTGTTAAAGTGGTAAAATATAGCATTTTAAATCGTACACTTAAATTTTATCTAATCAAAGCATGCACTAATTAATTTGTATATCTTGAGGGTTACGGTTGTGTGTAGAGTTATAAATGTTGTGTTGTGATAGCTATTTGTCGTAAAATTTTCATTACCTTATTTCGAGGTATATCATAATATGAAAGCTTTCTTTGGTTTCTTAGAAATATTCATATAGTATTAAGAGGAGATTGTTAATGTTAAATTTAGATAATACCTTATTAAGCGCAGTTCACCAAATGAAAGCTCATTATTCAAATTGATAATTAGGTTGTGAATTAGGAAGCTTAACCTATACTACACTTTATTCATTTCTGTATTCTGCTGTTTCTTATTTCACATTTACTATATTACCTTAGGTTGAGAAAAAACGACTATTTTTAAAAATTATCACGTTTTATGCATCTTATTTTTTATGTTGTTTTATAAACTATGCCGCATGGGAGGGGTCTTTCAATTTCTGGTATTGTTTTTGACAATGAGATTGTGTGTTTCAAACAACTTGGGATTCTGATAGTAGGTCAAGAATTACTGTAAAGTGTGAAATATGAAAGTAATCAACTTCTGTATGCTTGATACTTTGCTTGATCATTTGAAAGTACGCAGAAAATCCTGCTGTAGCCGTACATACTTATTAATACAATTCACTTTGTCACGCTCGTAATTATCCCGGTTTTTATATTACTCGTAAGTATTCTTCATAACGTATGGTTGGATGGAAGGTTCATGACTCTAATTCCCTCAAAAATGTTTTTAATTAGTGCGAGCTCAACTTCGAGTAGCAAACTTGATCGTGTAAAATCTTAGAATTTTAAAGCTGATAAAGCTAAGGTTAACGTCAGTTTCATCACTCGAAAGCGATGTCAGTGACGGGCGAACCCAGGATTTGAACCCCGCATATACTGATCCGCGGTCGATTATCTTACCGACTTCGCCGCTGGCTCCAGCCACTAAGAATAAGCATTTAAGCACTTAGAATGCTGCCTTATTTCCATTGAATTTGTGATGGGTTTATTTATGTCCCAAGACATCAACGTCGACCGTCATATTGCTCGTCGCAGTCTAATCTTCCTCTGAGACTTATTTTAAAATTAGGAACCCAATCTAAGAAAAGAATTACAGTGAGATTTGTGTGAGTCCTTTTTGTTTTATTTTTACCTCTTCTACTTGTGTGTGCCGGTTCCTATCGCTGAGGAGCTATCAATCAATCAATCAAAAAGGGTTTAACGTCCGGTATAAGGCTTGTCCTATTAGCGATATGCGTGAGTTCTCCGATTCGGGTTCAGATAACAGGTTTAACGGTTATCATCCTGCTATGACTCGTATCCGAGATTGTTATTTATTGAATCATTAGAGTAAGATTTATAATCCCGACCCTGGGTAAATTGAGATTTAGTATAAGACGATGATGATGATGATTAGAGTAAGATCGTTAAATGCTAAATATACCGGTTAGAAGGCAGGGTTAATATCACGCTTGTCAGGTAATCTGAAGATTAGCAGTTCTAATTCCAGTTAGAATGTCTCAGACGGTGTCCTTTGCGGTACTTCAAATAAAAAGACATATTAGATTTCTGTGCTGAGCTGTCACAAAGGGCCTCGATAAGTTATTGTAGTATATAGGGAAGATATGAATTATCTATGTATAGAAAAGCTATGAATTATCTGTGTAATATTTTAATGACTCATTCATTAAATCAATCGGTTTCGATTGATTGATCGAAAAATGAATTATTGATAGACTGATTTTTTCTCTTTATTCAGTTTGAAAGCATGGAGACTGAGGATTTGCTGAAGGCTGCAGATATTTGGCAGGCTGACATACAAAAGAAGTTTCCTAAGAGGGAGTACACGGCGACAGTTATCAACCTCGAGGGCATATCTATCTTTGTCACCCGCTACATACGTCCTCTCAACCCTCCAGAAGACTTCCTTAAGGGAGACATCTCCGCCCAGGCGGTATGAGAAATCCACTGTAGACTGCTAGTTACTAATGAATGCTCTGTATGTAGAACATATGACTGTGTTAGTAACGTAGTTCTTTATATTGCAAGGATTGTGAAATGCGTATAGCTAGTGTTTGCTATGTTTAAAGTTTTATTCTTTTATAGAAAGAATATTTACGATATTTTCTTCTCAAGCTACTCGTGAATAAAATATCTTATATATCATTAAGTGACTAGTGTCCTATGTTCAAGTTTGCTTCTGTATTGAAAAATAATTGTAACATTCAATAATAGTTAGAATAATTGTAATAATTAAGAATATAAATTGTAACAGTAACACAGTAATTTTAGTAAATTGTTTAAATATGTTACTTGTTTTTAACGTCAAAATTGGCAACTTCTTACCGTCTGCATAGGCTATAATATTTACGTTGAATTCGATGTTAGAATAAAAGCAGTAATCTTAATGAACGATATTTATTGTTGTAGGAGATGATTGCTCGATATGTATCATTCATTCCTTCAGTATCGGACTCGGTAGTGTTCCCAGGATTCTGCGACATATGGAGCACATGCAGCGTAGGTTTACACGTACTCTGTGCAACGAGTTTTACTTAATTCCGAGACAACTTCTGACTTTGATTCTGAGAAAAATTAAAGGAGCGAATTAACATGAAAAATTGAAAATGAAATATACTTTTATCTTAACAATATGAAAATAATTTTGATTCCAGTTTATATTTTTCTAGACTTTTGGTATTTATCAGAAACTAAATTACCTGAATCCTTTTTTAATTTTTAATTTTATTTCTTTTGATTACTGCTTATTTTAACCTATTTTCTTTGATTTTCAACTAATTTTTAACTCATCCTTGAAGCCAGCGATAGCATTCATAACATGAAAACCGATTCTAAAACTTTTGTCTTCCATTCATCTTTAATATATATTAAAACTTTAAATAGCACTGATATTTATCAACAGTTCAATTGAGCTATTGAGAAAATGAAGCTGAAAACAAATAACATTTCAACGATTGCAGAAGCTATTTCTGAAAATCTATAAAGAAGGCTAAATTTAGCTATAAATTTTTAATGAGAGACACAGTTGAAGATATTCATTTTGAGATTCAAAACGATCGCCTCTTGCCTTTCGGACGAGAGTGATATCTACTGTAGATCCAGTATAGGACATTCATCGCAAGCATTATGATTAACAGGTGCTTCAATGAAACAGGCTAAAGCCAAGTTTAACGTTAGTTTCCTGCTTTATAGTATGTCAGTGACGGGTAGAGCACGGGATTTGAACCATGCACTCACGGATCCGCTGTCGAACAACTTGCCAACAAGCCACCGGCTCAGCCAAATATGTCGTGATGTCAGAAAGCACATTCAAGATTGCAAAGGCGATCGACGAATTTGGCAAAATCCTTTGAAACTTTAAATTGTTAAGAAGCTAGCCGTTAACTACTAAACAATTATAAATAAAAATTAATTATAAAAGTATATTAAAAGTTATTTTTCAAGTTAACTACAAGTAAACTCATCGCCATCATCTTCCCCTGAATCACAGTTTAACTAGGGGCGGGATGCTAATAGACCATTTTTCATTCGTGTTAGAAAATGTTTGTAGCAATATCTGGATTCTAGGAGGTCGTCAACCGAATGCCCTTTCTGACGTTGGTTTGAATCATAGTGCTTTGTCGCCTTTTACGACGCGCGCAGTCCACGGTTGGTCCATTCTTCAGCAACCGGACGCCACACTGGTAGTTAACTGAAGAGAAAAGCTATATAGAAAGTTAACAAAAAGTGAAGTGAAACGTTTGAGTGACTGCAGGATTGCAAGCTGTCGCTAATGGCGTCGTGTTGTTGTGATTCTGCAGCAATTTCTGCAGATGTTACAAGGGGACGAGGAGGAGCATGCCGTGCTGCTGACCAACTACTTCCTGCACCTCGGCAAACAGGCCTGGCTGCTCATCGGTATAACAGCATATCTACTAGTTAATAATAATAATAATAATAATAATAAAAATAATAGTAATAATAATAACATAATAACCTCCGACAATGTCTATAGCGGTGTCACGGCCGGTGTCCGGTCTTCGAGACCGCTTTACAGGTTCCTGGCAGGTTATCATTAATCATTTCCATGGTTAATTATATCTTTGCTATTGATAGCGCCAATCTGGCAGCAAGCTCCGATACAAGATTAACCTTCCATGGGCCCAAGGGATATCCATCATTACTTGACAGACCTGGGATTTGAACCCAGGCCACTTGTATCCGAGGCGAACGCTCTAACCGTTACGCCATATCCCCTCCCAATATGACACCTACTAGTTAACCTAACATGAAACTGATGTATTTTATATTGCTAGATTATTAACAATAACAACAACTACAGAATTAGAGTGCTACTGTCGTCCATGTCAACTTTGAGCATTATGTTACCAAATCCAATCCGATAAGCAGAGTGTGGGTTCCAAAAACGGTGGAAGCCAAAATCCGGGAATTCAATCCGAGGAAGGGTACTAGTGGAATTGAAGTTTACGGTTTAATTTATTAACTGACTTCTCACCTGTATCCTAATATATAATAAAGCTAAAAGTTAAGGTTAACGTCAGTTTCCTCACTCGAAAGCGATTTCAGTGACGGGCGAGCCCAGGATTTGAACCCGCACATACTGATCCGCAGTCGAGTATCTTACCGACTTCGCCACTGGCTCCAGCCAGTCGCGAAGTCGGTAATAATACCTACTAGTTAATGTGAAACTACTTTATATTGTTAGACTATTAACTGGTTGCTAATCGGTATCCCAATATATAAAAACTACTAGTTAGTGTGACACTATTTTATGTTGCTAGACTATTATATTGCTGTTTTTAAAGTTAGTGTTTTGTTTGTAATTGTTATTTTAATAATATTTTTAAATTTAAATTTATTTCGAACAAGATACTTGCATCTATGAAGACTAATTTTGAGCTATTTTATAACCAATTTTTATTTGTCAGCATCCTTAAATTTTTAGAGAATAAGTTTATAATATAAAAATAAAATAATATTGACTAAATAATAACAGAATTTCCAGTCACGCTTTATCGCATTGTATAACGTAATTGATACTAATCTTGTAGTGGCCATTTTGTGGCTGGGGTATCTCATAAATAAACTGTCTAAGGTATTCATTTTTATTGATAAAACTTGTCTAAAAAACAGACATAAATGTACGAAATTGTTTATGGTATTGAATACCAAACAGCAATCAAATTGTTGTTTAATTTGTCTAATTATTAAAATTTGTGCTGTGAAGCTCTTTTAAGGCTGAATTTGTAATTATGGTTTATTAATAATTTATTAATAAAATTATAATTATATTATTAATTATAATATATAATTGTAATTTATTAATTATAATATATCCTCGTGTTTTGTCCTGGTTGTTTGAAGAATAGACCAACCGGTGACTGCACGTGTGCCGTAGAAGGCCACTAAAGCACTAAGATCCAAACCAACGTCAGAAAGGGCATTCGGTTAGTCAGCGCCAAGGCTCCAGAAATTGCTACAAAATTTAAACGAATGGAAGAGTCTTTGATGTGGTATGGGAGAAAGAGGAGTGGAGAAGGTTCATTCGTATCCCGACCATAGTTAAACTGAGATTAAAGGGAAGAAGAAGAAGACGAAGATTAATTATAATATATATTTTACTTTCTTATAATATATTTAGAATTTATTTGAATTGTAATTCTTTAAACATTACAATTAATTATGTGTGTGCCTGTGAAGGTTCAGGTATTCCTGAGGGAGCCTCGGCTTATGTTTTGACTCAGGAGGGCCTCAGCTATTGGATATGGAACGCTGTGACCGGCGAGCATTTCGACTACAGAGACAACTACTGCCCTGTGCAGAGCATTGGCTGCCTTATCAATGCCTCTAATGTAAGAATATAGATTGGTTGTCTTATCAATGCCTCTAATGTAAGAATATAGATTGGTTGTCTTATCAATGCCTCTAATGTAAGAATATAGATTGGTTGTCTTATCAATGCCTCTAATGTAAGAATATAGATTGGTTGCCTTATCAATGCCTCTAATGTAAGAATATAGATTGGTTGTCTTATCAATGCCTCTAATGTAAGAATATAGATTGGTTGTCTTATCAATGCCTCTAATGTAAGAATATAGATTGGTTGTCTTATCAATGCCTCTAATGTAAGAATATAGATTGGTTGTCTTATCAATGCCTCTAATGTAAGAATATAGATTGGCTGCCTTATCAATGCCTCTAATGTAAGAATATAGATTGGCTGCCTTATCAATGCCTCTAATGTAAGAATATAGATTGGCTGCCTTATCAATGCCTCTAATGTAAGAATATAGATTGGCTGCCTTATCAATGCCTCTAATGTAAGAATATAGATTGGCTGCCTTATCAATGCCTCTAATGTAAGAATATAGATTGGCTGCCTTATCAATGCCTCTAATGTAAGAATATAGATTGGCTGCCTTATCAATGCCTCTAATGTAAGAATATAGATTGGCTGCCTTATCAATGCCTCTAATGTAAGAATATAGATTGGCTGCCTTATCAATGCCTCTAATGTAAGAATATAGATTGGTTGTCTTATCAATGCCTCTAATGTAAGAATATAGATTGGTTGGCCTACCAATGCCTTTAATGTAGTTTATGACTTTCCTATTCCTTCCCATCGTACTTCACTGCGTGAAAAATGTTTAAAATTAGAGGTTCAAAGTACTGAAGCTCTGTACCTTGTTTGAGTGCATTCTGGCAAGGTTCAGCTTGCTTCTAAACCCCGGGCTTCCAGTTTATCACCCATTTATACATTCACTATATTACAATAAGTTATTATTCATATTACATTACGGTATATAACACATGAATTATACTGGCAGTACTCCAAGTCATTTTATTTTTCTTAGATTTGATTATTTTTAATTTCTGATAAGTAAAATTGTTTTATAATCCGGATAACTATTTCAATAAGGTTAAGAAATTCCAGCTGATGTACATGTACATGCAGATGCAGTCACTCTGATTGTTTTGAGGTGTGTGCTTGCTCCATTGATTCGGAAATTTTGATATTATATATGTACCTGTTCCGCAGGTTTGAACGGGTTTATTTGGGGTTGCTTTAATACAAATCTGCTCGCAACAAACCTGAGAAGTTAATTCAAAGCTTTTAACCTTCACCAATAGCTTTAAATAATTTGTAGCCGATTAATGTTTAAATAGGAGCATAAGGCATTTCCTATGTGATGAGAATGTATATAATAGGCTTCCTAAACGTTTTATCTGGAATGGTTTACTAGGGACTACTTGACATTTTTATAGTTTGTGTATACCTAGTTTGACTTTATTGTTGTATTCCTATGATGCCAGATATGGGCCAATATACAGCCGCGAGACAAACCGAGTCAAATGAGTTACAATCTTGACAATACGTCTCAGTGGAAGCCATTCTTTACTAAGGACTTTCCTAATCCTGGTCTCGGATCCATTCAGGTATCGTTGAAGATTTTACTATACTCATTTATTTATTTATTTCATTTATCATACGCTTATCAACAATCACAATCATTTACTGTGAACGGCTTGAGTGCATGAACGGAGATAAAAGCCCACAACTGGCACTTTTATATTCCGAAGTATAAGAAAATGAAACATATCTGTTAAGTATGCACAAAGATAAATTTAATGGTATCATATATTAAAATAATTAAGATGATCAACGTTATACGCGTGAAACTATGTGCATATAAGTAAAATTAGACACATTATCGTACGCATAATTGTTACATCAAATTTCTGCACTACAATCGGTAAAAGCACTAGATTACCTACTACATATAGTCAGCTAATGAGTGTATTTACTGATTAATAGTTTATTCTGTGATTATTTGCAATAATTGTTCGTTCAATGAATTATGGCAATAAAGCAGTCAAATGAAAAGTAGAAAGTCAATTGGCTAGTATGAAGTCCTCAAGTGATAGATAGTTCGATTGTGTGATTTTTGTAGATTTGACTATTGTAATTTTTCTAACTTTGTAATTGTTAGTAAATATTATATTGAAGTAAAATTATAAAGCAAATTTTAATTAATGTGTCCTTACCATTAAACCACTATCATAGACGGTCTGTGTGAAATTCTAACCGATCATATCCTGATTAACGGGTCAGCTAGGAACAATATTACGCTTACTAAACATACAAATAGAACAGCAACAGCAATTAGAGTGCTACTGTCGTCAGTGACAAAAACAAGCACTATAAGAAGGGCTATTAAGCGCCCTGCCTCTTTGTAAACTCTGTGAATTCATTTTATAGATCATCAGCTGTCAGTTAATACACTCATACATGTAATGCATTTTATATATCAACTGGCTGGAGCCAGTGGCGAAGTCGGTAAGATGCACGACGGCGGATCAGTATGTGCGGGGTTCCAATCCAGGGCTCGCCCGTAACTGACATCGCTTTCGAGTGAGGAAACTGACGTTTTTAGCTTTATCAAGCGCGTGATGTAAAGTCGTTCTGACCAACTGAGATCTTGCAATGTATGTGTAGTTGGAGAAGCTGACTTATAGCGCTCCTGATAAGGTGGAGATAATGGCACTGCAGGAAAAGATCGAGTCAGAGCTGAAGAAGAAGGTGGAAGAGTGGAGACCCCGCCACATTACTCGCTGGAATAGATACTGCGTGCAGACGTTCAGGAGGTTACTTGTGCAGTAAGTATGCTGCACAATAAAACTAATCAAAGCATGCTTAACAAGTAAACCAATCAAAGTATACCCGGTGAGTGAATTAATCATATTATGTCGAACAATTGGAATAAATAAGGTATGCCAAAGAAGTGAATTTAACCATAGTATGTCTAACCAGTAAACTAATCTTAGCGTGATTTACAAGTAAACTAATCATAGTATGTCTAACCAGTAAACTAATCATAGCGTGATTTACAAGTAAACTAATCATAGTATGTCTAACCAGTAAACTAATCATAGTATGTCTAACCAGTAAACTAATCATAGTATGTCTAACCAGTAAACTAATCATAGTATGTCTACAAGTAAACTAATCATAGTATGTCTAACCAGTAAACTAATCTTAGTATGTTACAAGTAAACTAATCATAGTATGTCTAACCAGTAAACTAATCATAGTATGTCTAACCAGTAAACTAATCATAGTATGTCTAACCAGTAAACTAATCATAGTATGTCTAACCAGTAAACTAATCATAGTATGTCTAACCAGTAAACTAATCGTCTAACCAGTAAACTAATCATAGTATGTCTAACCAGTAAACTAATCATAGTATGTCTAACCAGTAAACTAATCATAGTATGTCTAACCAGTAAACTAATCATAGTATGTCTAACCAGTAAACTAATCATAGTATGTCTAACCAGTAAACTAATCATAGTATGTCTAATCAGTAACTTATCATAGTATATCTAACAGCTAAAGTAATCATAGTATGTCTAACAAGTAAATTAATTAAACAGAACTCTCTACATAGATTAAAGTAAATTAATAATAATAGAAGCTGATGCTACACGTCTTCATGCCTTCCTGAACCAGTATAATTAAGTTAAATTCAAATCTCTGTATCATTGGATTTGATAAACTATTCCTGAGTGTAATAGGCTATAGTAGTCCAGAATTTATTGGCATCTTCATCTAATGAAAGGGAAGTGAGTGGAAGAGTGAGACTTGGAATGCTAGATGATTTGATGGTGTTTTCTTACGTGAAAACCAAAAGGCAAAGGCAAAGGATAACAAAAGGCAAAGGATAGAATTATGTGCATGGGGAATCTGCATTCAACTAGACATTACACTGAGTGTGAGAGAATTATTTAATAAATTTCTGCTGTTCAGTGTATTATGAGAAGTTCTGCTGTTCTGCTGTACTTTTGTCTTGATTTGTTTCTTCTTTTAGTGAATAACAGCATAAAAGGAATAAATTCAAATCTAATTCATTTTTAAACAAAAATATTTATTCGGGCACGTCTGTATATTTCGCTTAGATTGGAGCAGTCTCGCGGTAAAGGTCTGCAACAGGATCATGCTGCTGAATTGAACAACGTTGTGGGGTCATATAAGGTTTGATTATAATTATAGTATATGTCTTAATTGTTTTATCCTATATTGTAAATACAGCTTCTTTCAGCCTACGGAAATTGTGTTCTCACATTAACACCTGCGCTGCAGTCAATTGTTTTCTTTGATTGGTTAGACTAGCACAAGTTGAATAAGTTATGGACGTTGTTGTTTGGTTAGGATGTGAACCTACATGTAATTATTAGAGTACAGATTGTCATAACTAACATATTGATTCGACCTGGTTGTACTATTTTAAGAGTATTGTACCATGAGTTAATTCAACTGTATCTTTCTTAGATCACTACCTAGTGGCTGGTCCTTGGTATATATAACGCCTCTACTCTTCTCTGTCTTCCTTTTTTCTCTTCATGTCTACATATGAATGGAACATTAAATTTTCTAGCAATTTTCTACTCATTCTTGTTATTATACACTATTTCCTTGGGGATTCTGCTTAATATGACGATGTGGACCCCTACAAAAGTGGCAGCTGATTGTGTACATATTTCTACACAAAGACTGCCTTCAGGCTCAGTAAAAACATTGATAAACATGTTGATCCTATCACAAACGTTAAGCCTATTCCAAACCTTACCATATCCTCTAACTTGAAACAAATATAGCCACTAATGTGATTTCCCATTACCATCGGCATTTTCTGCATAGTCGCATTTACTATATGTGCAGTTTACGGTTGGTTTGTTCTTAGGTAGGTTTTCCGGACATAATACGCGTAAGACTATGACGGATTGACTGATGATATGGTGTGGGACAGGGAGAACTGGAGAAGGTCTATTCGTATCCCGACCCTGATTAAACTGGGATTTAAGGGAAGATGATGATGATGATGATGATGAGTACGCGTAAGACTATGTTAAAACATTGATAATGAAGCTGTGGGTTTTGTTTTTAGCTGTGCGGGTTCCCCATCAACGTGACGTACACAGAGATGAAGCCGCTGATAGACGTTGTGTATGCTACGGGTGTGCATGAGTTTGAGTCCAATGAGGTGGAGTTTGCTCTTGCAGTGCACGTGGAGCCCTATCCCAACTCCGTTCTCTCCGTCTGGATATACGTAGCGTCGCTTATCCGGAAGCGTCTTTGAGCTGCAAATACACACCAATAGTGCTACTGTGTGATAGTGCTACTGTGTGAGTGTGCTACTTTGTGACAGTGCTACTGTGTGAGTGTGCTACTTTGTGACAATGCTATAATGTGACAATGCTATAATGTGACAATGCTATAATGTGACAATGCTACTGTGTGACAGTGCTACTGTGTGACTGTGCTACTGTGTGACTGTGTTACTGCGTGACTGTGAAATAAATGTACACTAGTTTGTAATAGCACAAAACGATATAATCCCTGCTTATTCAATCCGATCGTGCGATATATTTACAGACGTACCTGTAATATAATTTTGCGGCTGATACTGAAATAAAAACTATAAAGTCCATGACTTTATTGATAATGAAGCTGTGTGTTTTGTTGGTAGCTAAATAAATGATAATGTCCATGAGCACATAGAGTCCAAGGTTAAGAACTTGAGCAAGTGCTAAGCGCAAAAACATCTGTTTTTGAGGAATTCACGTGGTAACGGTGATCCTCGAGGACAACAAGTCTAAATGGAACCAGTCTTTGTTGGGCTTGTTATATATTAAATATAGGGTAATAATTTAAGCTATCAATCAATAAGAATTTAACGTCCGGTTCCTCGCCATAAGGCAATGTCAGGGACGTCTCTGCAGACTCTACACAAACAGGAGTCAAAGCACCACACGATGAGTACATAGAGACCACAAGAGAATTTAAACTACATATAAAATATATAATTTAAGAGAACAAATCCTAATGGTTTCCTCTAATTGGAGTTGTTTCTACCAGTAAGTTTAATATGTTAGTCGATAGCTTTATGTTTGACAGTTATAGAAACTATCACTTCACAAACCATCGTGAAAGCACCAAACGTAATACTATGCTTGTGTAGTTTTGTTTCTAGTTTAGTAGTTTATAAAGTGAATGCAGATATTTATTGAATTTAAGAAATTCCATCAAACTGAAAAATACATGTATGCAAGAAAGGCTAGTTCTTAATTAATCTGAAATTTGCTTTTTTCTGCGGTTGAGTAAAAAGTACATGGTACGAGTTATACTGCAAGACTCCAGTTAAGTTGACAATAGATAGCTCATTGTTCGACTAACATCTGAAGATGACTAGATAGATTCTATTGTTCGACTAAATCTCAACAATTCATCGAATGGTGATTGATCATGCAGCATGCATAATTTTCGCAGTGATGGGCAAAATACTTTTAACAAGTATTTTCAAAATACTTTTTCAAATACTTTTTAAAGGCATTCGAAAATAGAAAATAAAAAAGTAATTTGAAAACACTTCTGAAAGTACTTTTTCGAAGAGATTGTCAGGGCAATGACGTGCACAAATAGCATTATTAAATATGCATGCATATAGGCCTATAATTGGTTAAAATATTAAAACTTTAAAATAAAATATTTAAACAAGTTAAACTATTGTATAAACATTGTTAAAAAAATTTAAAATTTAAATATAAGGCCTTCTTTCCTGGATTATTAAATAAGAATTTATTTACTTTGAAGTCGTTGCTTTTTCCTAAAACTCAGTATTCCATTATTAAAGTTAAAGTTTGACCATAAGATCATACATTAAGATCAAACTATACAGAGATTCTTTAAAATTTATTTAAATTAAAGACAATAATTAAGTAACAATAAAATAACATTATGTAACATTAATTTAGATATATGTTATTTAATTAAAATATATTAGAGATAAATTATAAACACGGTGCCTGTTAAACAATCAAGACATTTTTGCATCGTTTTTGGATCTTTTTGCACGCCGACTTGATTTTGACTCAATAGTGCTCAATGTTGTCATTGATGACTGTAGCATTTTAATTATTTTAAATTTATTATTATTATTAAGATCAAAAACTAATTTCTAGGAATAAATAATAACTTTCGTTCATTTGAGGTTTTCAGATGGGGTGAGCAAAATTTAAGTTAACTAAATTTTTAAAAAATTTAAAGTATTTTGAAAATACTTTAAAATACTTTAAAAAGTATTTTCAAAATACTTTAGAAAATAATTTTTTAAAGTATTTTGAAAATAGAAAATAGAATAGTAAGCCTATATTCTATTTTGAAAATACTTTACGATTTGAAAATACTTCAGTGCCCATCATTCGATAGACCAATATTGGTTGACTCCACGTATTCGCTTTTATCTCAGCAAGTAAAGTGTTTAGATAGAAAATTTAAACGTTAAACGGCCTATTTCGACTTTATCGGATTGAAGCTTCGTATGGTTTGAACTTTCATCGGGAAAATGACATTTACTATTGCTCAGAAAGAAGGACGATGACTCAGAAGGAAGTAGTTTTAAACATATGTAATAATCATTTGTTTACAAAATAAAAGGATTTTAAATTAAAAATAGATTTAATTAAGTCAATTTTCTCAAATTTTTTTAGCCTAAGGTACAGCTTTTAAAGAACAAGTAATTAGCTAATCGTGCTGATGGATTATCTCCGGATATGATTGGTAAAAAGAAAGTTCGTAGTTTGGGGAGTCTAGTCTTTCCAAGAGCTTCAAAACAGCCTGATTATGCGGCATCGGTAAGTATTGTAGTTTACTACCATAATTACTATAGATGAAATTTGTGAGAGGTCTGAGGATAGGAATTGGTCTAAAAGTCCATTCAATTATTCAGACGACTATGTGCTATTTACTTCTTAAATTTAACACGCTGTTGTTATGTCATAATGAAGTAATCTTCCTTGATGACTTTGATGAGATAATCTCACCTGTAGACTAGCCACTATTCTTGCCCATTATCCGAAATAAAAGGTTAGAGTGTGTGGAGAACCAACTTATTATTTTTTAGCTTCTTTGTGTGAACATGCATTTTTTGCTTTAGTCATCAGAAATATTTGAATACATTAAATGTTATAAAACGTGTATGAACACAGAAATATTTTTATATACCCTATTCTAGAGATTATTTTTATATTACTGATTCTATTTTTGTGATATAGAGACCCTTGGTGAATCAGCCGAGTGTATATCATGCCCTGGTAGTCATATTCCTAGAATTCTTTAGTTGGGGACTTGTCATGTCTCCTGTTATAACGGTAAGTGGACTGTACTTATATAACTGTTTTCATATATTTCAAATCTAGTATATCCTAAATAACTAACAGAGTTGAACAGTAACAGCAAAGACAATAATGTGGTAGGAAGCTGAATGAGTTTTCATAGAAGGAAGTCACAGATCTCTAAAATGGATAATTAATTTATGGGTTCTATATGTAGACACGCAATATAGTGAAATGATCAACTATGTTAATATCTATCACTTTTATAATATGTTTAAACCAAATAGGAAATTTAGTCCATTTCCGTATCACCAGTTCTTTGAAAATCCGATATTTTACTCTCAGAAATCAAACTAACGAGAGTCTAATTCACCTCAGCACCTATCATTTGAAATTTCATGACACCTCTAACCACCATGCTATTGAGACATTCAAAATTAATTGCAGTTATATTAATTATAGTTTAAAATGTCTTGAATGTTAACGCAAATTATTATTGTGAGAGCAGCAGAATACAACGTCACCTGCCACAGAATAGGTGAATGGTACGTTAGGGGTACAGTAGAATATTTGTAATTGTTTAATATAATTATTATTATATAAGTCTATTATTATAAGTCTCAAATAGGGGATTTACTGATGATATGATGTAGGAGAGAGGGAATTTGAGACAGTCTGTTTGTATCCCGACCATAGTCTGGGATACAAATAGACTGGGTTTCAAGGGAAGATTTTGATGGTAATGATGATTTAATATTATAATTATTACTTTAATTCAATTACACTAAGGCTAATCAGCACTTTAGTGCTTCTAATGATTCTGTGATGTTAAGCTTTGGATTGGAATTGGTTATTTAATTGCAATCAATTAATTGACAATTCCATACATAATTTTATTATTTCTCTTCTGCTGTAACTTCAGGTATTGAATGAAGTCTTTCCTGATCATGCCTTTCTTATGAACGGACTTATACAGGGTGTCAAGGTAATTTCATTTGTATTTCCAAAAGTTACATTTTAAGGTCTATCTGTTTGTAAAATTCATTAACTAACATAACCAAGTGACTTTTGAAGGTAATTACTAATAACACTAATTAGCAGCATTTTTAAGTCAGTGATTTATTTATTGATAATTCAGCTATGTCCTTGTGTATAACATCAAATTGACTTGCATTAATAATGATTGATTGATATGAGCAGGGCCTGCTGTCTTTCCTCAGTGCACCACTGATTGGAGCTCTATCAGATGTATTGGGTCGTAAGCCGTTCCTTTTACTCACCGTTACATTCACTTGTGCTCCCATACCTCTCATGAAACTTAGTCCATGGTATGTCCACATAATTCTTTAATCTTATAAATTATGATTGAAGAACTACTAACTAAACTGAATAGTTAAGTTGATCTAAATATGTAAATGTTTGTTAAATTTCTTAATTATCTATACAGTATTTAGCACCTAGTACTAACAAGAAATACAGTATGTGCAATATTTAGCTATTTTTTCCTTTTATAGCATTTTTTGCATTTACCTTACATTGTTTTAATTTCAATTTTTCCTGATATTTTCATATTGTGATCATTTATTGTCTTTTTCTGTAATTTAAAAGATTTACAATTCATAATTTTATTTTATTAACGAAGAAGTTAAGTATTATTTGTGAAATTTTTCTTTATATAGCATTCAAGTGGTCAATGATTATTGATTAACTCAAAATAGTATTTGTGCATTTTGTTACCTAATTTAAATACAATCAAAAATTTGTGTAACTTAGGGCCCTATGTATTTTACATCTCAGTGTATTAAATTTATAAAACTGAAAGTACTTATTCTTTTGAAATATGACCGACTTTAAAAGGCTAAATCAACATTTATATTTATAAGCAGTTTAATCTCCAAATAGATTTAGTGGCCGGCAAGTTGCAGACTTTCGAGTTGCAGACGGCGAGGAAACTGACGTTAATATTTAGCTTTACCTTAGGTTTTCGTCTGCACAGGTCCGTTTACTCAGTAATGAACTGTTTACTCAGTAAAGATCTGTTAACTAAGTAAAGAACTGTTTTCTCAGGTCTGCAGTCAGAAGATTTTATTAACATGACAGGAATGATCTGCAATAACTCTGAAATGTTTGGATTTCACATACTACAGTGTACTTCATTTTTTTTGTCTATATATTCATACTTGTGTATACATATTTTTTACTTTAAGTCTCATAAGCTGATCACTGTAGGTTAAAATTCCTGCTGGGCCGCAACTGCTGGCATCGTCATAGATTTAACATTTAACGTAGTTTTACAGCTATTTTTATATATCATCATCATCATCATCTTCCCTTGAATCCCAGTTTAACTAGGTTCATGACACGAACAGACTGTCTCATGTCTCAGCTATTTTTATAATTTTATATTTAATTTTTATATATTATTTATTTTTATATAGAATTTTTTTAAAATTATATGTTGCTGCTATTTTTTTAGCTGTTTGACATGTTTTAGGTGGTACTTTGCTATGATGTCTTTGTCTGGTGTGTTCTCGGTAACGTTCAGTGTAGTGTTTGCGTATGTGGCTGATGTTACTACTACAGAGGACAGGAGTGCGGCATATGGGCTGGTAAGCTCTACTTCATAAATCCATATATCTATAGTATATAATTATCTCTCTCTCTCTTAGTGCACTGCCTACTGGCAGGTCCGTGGTATATAACGCCCCACCCATCCCTATCTTCCGATTCCCTCTTCACTTCCACATATGTGTGGATCTCCAAATTATCCATATAACAGTCCTTTTGATATACCGTTATTATTGGAGGATTCTGCTTATGACAAGGTGGATCTCCTATGCCTTCCTTAGCTTCGACTAAAATTTATTGGCAGGGGCGTCATTCCCTGAGCAAAAAATCCTGTTTACCCCTAAAAATCCTGTTTACCCCTAAAAATCCTGTTTACCCCAAAAATCCTGTCTACCCCTAAAAATCCTGTTTACCCATATATAATATATAATATAATATATTAATAATAAATAATATAGTCTAATATATATAATATATAATATAGATAATATATATTTTTATATATTTATAATGTTATATATATGCAGTATTATATATAACATATAAATTCCCTGAGAAAACTATCCTCTCAACCCATTCTATAATTATAATTATATCTATTTAAGAAGACATGCGAGTCTAAGGTACTTATTTTCTTTTCTAGAGTGCTTTATTTTCTGATTAGTTGCTCTTAAACTACAGTAAATGCTTGCCGTATTATATGGCAGTTGTTTTGTGCACATTGTCACTGAGCTAAATCTTTATTTGTATAAGTATTAAATTTATTGATCAGTTTTAATTAGTGTTAAAAAGAATAATATTCTAGTTTCACAATAATGAATGTGACAATCCTTATAACTTTGGAATTATCCTAAGGGGATTTTTTTGATAACTGTTATAATTTTTGGGGAAAATCTAGCCTAATCAATTATTGATAATTGCCTTATAATGTGTTATATCCGACCATTAATACGCAGTTAACATAAAATATGCATAATTTGATTTTCAAATATTTATTCATCTCAATTGTGTAAGGGTGTAAGGTACTCGACCACAGATCAGTATGTGCGGAGTTTAAATTCTGGGCTCGCCTGCCACTGACATCGCTTTCGAGTGAGGAAATTGACATTAACATTAGCTTTACCAGTTGTGCTTTATAGTAACTTTCTCATTTGATTTTTCTTTCATATCTTTTGTGCAGGTATCAGCTACTTTTGCAGCCAGTCTCGTTACAAGCCCTGCTATTGGTGCATATCTGGGTCGTGTTTACAGTGATAACCTAGTTATTGGCTTAGCGACGGCTGTGGCGGTGCTGGATGTCATCTTTATCGTGCTCGCTGTGCCAGAGTCTCTGCCGGAAAAGTCAAGATCAACAACCTGGGGGTCTCAGCTAGCCTGGGAGAAAGCTGATCCTTTCAGTGTATGTGACACATTCTTTAGTCTACAGTCTGAATCAGTGGCGTGATCTATTTGGTGTCTGACAATAGATCAGTAGGTGCATGAATCAGTGCCTTGATCTATTGGGTGTCTGACAATAGATCAGTAGGTGCATGAATCAGTGGTGCGATCTGTTGGGTGTCTGACAGCAGATCATTAAGTACATGGTGTAAATTTAGGGCTTTTCAGTCACTGGTGTGCTTTCTAGGCTTTAAACTGACCTCTTAGGCTATCTTTACATATTCTTTAATTTTGTACTGGGTAACATTTTTTCAAATAATTCCGTCAAGCCTTATTTTAAGCCATCAATAATGAAAATTCTTTTGAAACTTAAATAATATTTTGATACTAGTAATTCCATGTTGAGTCCTGGATACTGATTAATAGACCAACAGTTACTGCACATGGCATAAGAGGCAACTAAGCAAGCATCGAGGAAGGCAATGGGAACCACCGAGTTGTCATATTTTCTGAAGGATAAGGTGTAGTTTTTTTATGAAGAGAGTGACTTGTTGATCTATGGAGTGCTAAGATTCATCAAACCCCCCTAACATTGACTCATTTATGTCGCTAGTGAAAACTATGAAATCAATCAACTATCATTTTATATTTACAGAGATGTGACATGAGTTAACATATAAGTTGCTCTAAAACTTAACATCAATATTAACTTGCATTATACTTTATAGTCTGCATATTTCTACAATTGTAAATTATCCTTTAGCGTTTTCTCTGTATTATTTCAGGCACTGCGGCGGATTGGTCAGGATTTTCTAATTCTCATGCTGTGTGTAACGGTATTTCTCTCGTACTTGCCTGAAGCAGGGGAATATTCCAGCTTCTTTGTCTACCTGAGGCTGGTTAGTATTTCTTATTTGTATAAGATTACTTCATACATTTGTATAAGATTGTATTATTAGAGGTCAGGATTTTAAAAGCTTGGATTTTATTTAAGTCATATTATAAGAGTGTTCATCAATCTGTGAATCAATCAATAATTAATAATTAATTAATTGATACAAATAATACTAATAAGATTTCTGACTATTTCTGTACTTATTTAACTGAAACTTATGTACTTATGTATATTAATGCGTCCTCTTAAGTTTAGCATATATTGCAAGTTTCCTAAATCATTCGAATAATTAACTTTTCGTGGTTGTAATTCAGGTTATGGGTTTTAACCCGGAGGAAGTAGCGATGTTCGTTGCTGTAGTGGGAATTCTTTCTGTAATATCTCAGGTTTGTCCATATATTAAATTATACTACATATACCACTTGATTGCGGCATCTTTGTCTAAATAATTTAACGTGTAGATTTCTTTATCTTAAAAACTCAAGAGAAGATAAAATTAGATTTGTGTAAGATTTTCCCTTGCATTGTAGATCCATTTGTTGTTGATAGAAGATTCATTATTAAGTATGGTGGGTTTGTCTTATTACCGATTTTCCATTTGATTAAGTGAGAGGGAGAGGGGGGGATAGAGAGGGAAATGCATAGAATATTAAATGGAGAAAATATCAATAAAGTATATATTCAACTAATATGCTGGTCTATTCGATTAGTTGACTTTACATTTGAATTGTATTATTACTTTGCATATTAATTAATGCTTGTTTCTTGTTTAGACGGTTGTGCTGGCAGTCCTAATGAAGTACATAGGCAGCAAGAATTCTATAATCGTTGGTCTGGTGATGGAAATGTTGCAGCTGTTCATGCTTGGCTTTGGCTCTCAACCGTGGTTCGTATCACCATGGCAGTTGTATGGAAGAATTGAATATATCATATAGATAACATAGTTAAATTTTTTATGCTTAATTGCTTGAATCCATTTATTATTTGATTGATATATTTGTTGATTTGTTTGTTGTTGCTTGATTTTATTGACTTTTTATATTATAATTAGTAATAATTATAATAATGTTATAATATATATAGATATGTTGAATCATTATTATATTCAACAATCTCTTTCCCTATTGTGTTGTCTAATTTATAAGTATTATATTACTAAATGAATTGATCAATGAGCTCTGATTGATAAACTGAACATATATCTGTTAATAGTTCAAACGAAAATTCGCTCATGAATAACTAGATGGATTGATCGTGTGTAGGATCATATGGACAGCTGGCGCTGTTGCAGCTGTAAGCAGTATTACTTATCCATCTATCAGCGCCTTTGTCTCTACGTATGCCAGCGCTGATCAACAGGGTAGGGTATTCTCGCTTTACTCCATTCTCTCTCTCTCTCTCGCTCTCTCTCTATCTCTCTCAGTTCACTGCCCACTAGTAGGTCTATGATATATAACGCCTTCCCTCTTCTCTGCTTTCCGTTTTCCTCTTAATGTCCACTTATGAGTGGATCTTTTGCAATTCCTGATTTAGTTGTATACTACAAGCACTGCGGTTTTATTTTTGGTTGAATTGTTAATAGTTAATCTCTACTACACAGCCGCAAAAGAAGATTAACAAATGCCAAGTAACGACAAGTAGTCTGCATTAAACACAGATTTCTCCTTATTTTGCATAGTTTTCTCTACCATGTTCAATCAAACGCGTTACGTGCAGGTGTTGCTCAGGGTGTTATAACGGGTATAAGAGGATTGTGCAACGGTCTCGGTCCTGCGTTGTTTGGTTTTGTCTTCTATCTGTTTCACGTCGACTTGAACGACAACGAACATCACAGTGTTGCAGGGACAACAACAACATCGCGCTATCACAACGTCAGTGCAACAACCGCAGAGTCTGAACCAATGCATCATCTGAACGTCGTATGCATTAGTTGTAATTAAAATATTTTAACAATAATCCTTTAATTATCCATTGTTGTCTATTATATCTTTAATTATTTTAGTTTTAATTGTCTGCATTGAATTTTAATACTACATTTTTTTATATAAGTATGTACGTGTAATCATTAAACGAGGATCTAGCATCTCTTGTCTGAGCTAAAAGTGTTGTCGTGGACAAACAAAAGTAGAGAGTAGCAATACATTTGAGGCAAAATGACAAATAGTTAAAATCTTTTTTGCAATTTTTTTAGGTAACATTGAAATTGCTCGATTATACTTTTTAATTTTTTTACTTAAAGTTCCTCTGCATTCCTATAGGTATCAAGAAGTTTTATAAGTTTTGTTTTGTCCTCAACTAAGTTAATTGGAAAATTAGACTGGGAAAATCTAGATTTATTTTGATGGGAAATGGCAGGTTCAAGGTGCACGTCCATGTTCAAAGTCTGCTGTCGCGCTCCATAAAGAGCTATCCCAAGATCAACAAGTTAATCCTTTTACAAAAGGCTATGCCTATATCCTTACCTTTCCAGTAGAGAAACTATTAATGTGAAATATTTAATACTTCCATTATAAATATTCCTATTGTGTTGTAATGTTGCTGATTTGTAATTTTATTTATGATTTTTCTAACGCAGAGTATTATGCCAGGACCTCCATTTGCCTCTGGAGCCATACTGGTTCTGTTGGCACTCTTCGTTGCTCTGTTCATTCCGCAGAATCCTACCAACATGGCAAAATCTCCTGTCACAAGAACCCCCCCTACCTCCAGGGGTGGTGAACTAGTTGTTAGTGAAGGTTTGTGGACAAGTTTACTATTTAACCTTTAAGTATTTTGTACAATGTTGTATACGAGGTTGAAAACATTTCTGCTAATTTTACCCGAAATATATTTGCAAAATATTTGTCAACTACAGCAGTAAATGAAATGGAAATTCAAAACAAAATCTTTAAAATTGTGTGCCTCAGAATTATGGATCTTCCACTCGAGGACCTCATATGAAATTGTAGATGGGTCTGATTTATTACAAAAATGGCTCTTGCATTTTCTCAATATCCTGTCAGCTTTTAATTTCGTTGCTTAATTGTATCTGCTTTCATTAATGCCGTTATTCTTAATTAGTATAAAGCTTGTGGGAATTCCTTTTCAGTTGAGCTAATCGAGTAACATATTGGCAAGTAGCCCGGCTGTGTGGGTGCAAGATTCAATTCAAATGCTTGCCCAGTCACTTCCTTTCGATGCAGAAATCTGGTGTTAAGATTTGGCTTCAAAGTATATTAAAAGGGGTTTACAAATTACGTAATTTTTAATATTTTGAAATAGTTAGATAGTAGCTCCTGTTATGTTGTCTGGTAACGCAAGTCCGTTTAACTGAATTTTTGTAATATTTTCTCAAATTGCATAAATCCTGAGTTAAGTTCAACTGTTTAATATATGTATCTTTTCCCCGTGTTGTGTCTGGGTTTTGAAGAATTGACCAACTGGATACTTCGTGTGTCGTAGAAGGCGACTAAAAGCAATAAGATCCATACCAACATCAGAAAGGGCATTCGGTTGGTGAGCGCCTAGGCTCCAGAAATTGCTACAAAATTTAAACGAATGGAAAAGTCTCAAATAGGGGATTGGCTGATGATATGATGTGGAACAGAGAGGATTTGAGAGAGTCTATTTGTATCCCGACCCTGGTTAAACTGGGATTCAAGGGATGATGATGATGAATATATGTAGCTAACGTAACTTTCCTGTACTTAAGGTTGTTGTTTATATGAATGCTTGTGTAAGATATGATATGCGAATATGTGATTGGTAGCTTGCTTGAATACTTAATGTACTTGCAAGCCTTTTATCTATTTGCTGATAATAATGGCTGCTTTAAACGTCTAATTCCTCGCCACAGGAATACTGTAAGAGAGGGTTCGGCTTGAATTAGAATCAAACCATCTTACTTATTAGACAAGTGTGCTTTCAATTCGGTTATCGAAACTGATTTATATCGTATAATAATTATGCATTATTAATATATTTATGGTATATAACCCATGTTGTATCCGGGATGCTGAAGAATAGACCAACCGTGGTCTGCACGTGTCGTAAAAGGCGACGAAGTACTAAGATCCAATGTCAGAAAGGGCTTTCGGTTTGGTAAGCGCATAGGCTCAAGACATTTGCTAAAAAGAAATTCTAGTCTCAACTCTAGTTAAACTGAAATTCAGGGGAAGACGATGGTGCCGATGATTGATATTTACGGTGTAATAATTAAGCTCTTGTTTTATTGTTTCGACAGGTTTTGGTCACGGGAGTCAACAGAACGTCCCACTATTACAGGAGGATGTTGACTTCTCAACATAGCGTCTTCTTTTCTCTAGTACTGTTTATTTCTGTTTTTAAGCAGTGTTTGCTCATTTTTTGTTTCATTCCTTTATTTCGTCGAGATTGGTATTTGCTTGCGGCTTAAATCGGTTCAATTATGCGAATACTTTGCTAACTCAGCATTATTTGACTGCATTTATATCTTTGTTTGCCAAGTATTTTTAAAGTTATGAATTTGACTTCACAACAATGTTTTTGCATGCCATTCTTTAATGCAAATATGATCTGTATGTTGCTGTTTGAACTTAGAAATAGCTTTTAAATGGGTAAGAAGAGTCTTTGAGACGTGAACAACATTATATTGTCGTATGTTTTTACAGTTTCATAGACTCAAGCTGTGTTAGATATACTATCAGTGTCTTCATGTATAAATACAGTGTGAATATGCTGGTCGAGCACTTTTCATCAGATGTGAAATCATTTTATCAACATATAAACAGCTTCAGTTATCTAAATAAGTTCTTGCTTCATGCTGTATTTTTGCTTGATGTATTTTCTAATTAACAGACGTCGAAGGACTTGAAGTAACCTTACACGTAACCTTGGTGTATTTTTTAATTTAAATCTAAACTTTAAAACTCATATTTCAGCAGTCTGTCGTTCTTTTTTCCATATCTGTCAATTACGTAAAATTCGTAAGTCCCTTGATATCAATTCTGCCACTGTGTTAGATAATTCGCTTGTCCATTCTAAACTTGAACATTGTAACTCTCTGCTGAATGATCTCCCGAAAACCTTTCTAATTCGTCTCCAATACGTACAAAATTCTTATTGATTGATTGACTGATGGATTGATTAATTGGAGTAAATTCTTCCCTGACTTTACAGTTAACGCAAATACGTTTCGGTGCCACTTGAGATGGATGTTATTGTACTATATTCAACTTGCTGACATGTGAATCAAACGTAAACGTCTTGGATTTAGCGGAAATCTCTGACGTCATCTCATCCTCTCTGTGACGTCATACTTGGCAGAGTAGAGGGACATAAATTAGGGCTCATTGTGCGTTGTTTTTGATTCGAAAAATAATGTTGTTTGTAAATTTAGATTTAGCATTTTCCAGGATATATAATTGATCAGTGTATGTCTTATTTATTATGAGGTTTATGAATTGAGATCGAACAGAGTTTTCTTTATTTCTCAAATAACTGGGTATTTGTGACTCAATTGTTAATTTGTCCATATTTTATTTACTGAGCGTGTTAAGTAATGTTTCTCAGCGTTAGCGTGATAAATAACGTTTCTCAATGTTAGCTAAACTGTTTTTCTCATATTTGTGAGTGATAAAGTGTGTCACTGTTAGACAATGATTCTCCCTTCTTCTATGAAGAGAACTGACTGGAGCCAGTGGCTATGTCGGTAAGATATTCGACCGCGCATCAGTATGTGCGGGTTCAAATCCTGTGCGCGCCCGTCATTGATGTCACTGTATAGTAAGGAAACTGACGTCAACATTAGCTTTACAAGCTTTTACGTTTTATGATATGATTTCTTGCTTTAAGAATTAAGACAACCGAGTACAATAAGTACGGGTACAATAAGTACAGGTAAAACAAGTAGAGGTACAGTAAATGTAGGTTCAATAAGTACAGATAAAACAAGTAGAGGTACAATAAGTGTAGGTACAATAAGTACAGGTAAAGCAAGTAGAGGTACAATAAGTGTAGGTACAATAAGTACAGGTAAAACAAGTAGAGGTACAGTAAGTATAGGTACAATAAGTACAGGTAAAACAAGTAGAGGTACAATAAGTACAAGTAAAAAAGCTAAGGTTAACGTCAGTTTCCTCACTCGAAAGCTATGTCAGTGACGGGCGAGCCCAGGATTTGAACCCCACTCATACTGATCCGCGGTCAAGTGTCTTACAGACTTCGCCACTGGCTCCAGCCAGTAAAAACAAGAGTACATTTACAACAAATACAGGTCGAATAAGTACAGGTACAACAAGTACAAATACAATAAGTACACAAGCACAGGTACAACAAGTACAAATACACTAAGTACAGCAAGTATAGGTACAACAAGTACGGGTACAATATGTGCAAGTAAAACAAGTGATAAGTACAAAGTCTGTTGTAATGGCCTGGGATTCGGTACTTCAATCGGAGTTGATAAATAACAACAGCGATTTTTGTGTGAATAAACTGTTATAAGTTTCCAAAAAAAGTAAAACAAAGACAAATGCAACGATACATTCTTGTCTGAAAAGCTTATCAGCGACGAGACTAGCCCTGGATTTGAATCCTGTATCCAAAGTATCTTATCCTCAGTGGTGGAACAAGCTACCGATGTGCTACCTGCTCAGCCACGTAATTGTACGAATTCATATCATTTTCATTTTGTATACAGTTAAAATTTCTTGTAATCGTGTCTTAGTAATTTGACGGACGTTTAGCGTTAAAGTCAAAAGCCTCATATATTCTTCTCCGCAAATTGGAGTCGCTGTTATAATGATAGCTTTATGTTTTTATCAGCTTTTACTCGACTGAAGGCATTTTATTTAGTTCTTCTGTGTACCTATAAAGTGTCAAGCAGTTAAGCGTTCTTTTTCTTAGCACATAGAAATGTCCGAGACTGTATTCTTGTAACAAACATAATACATAACAAGTACATAACAAGTAAATACTGTATACTGGTAACAAACATAAACATAGTTCTATATAATTGAATTTGTTTAGATGCCTAGATTGTAGGATTTCTTCAAATTCTAGATGAATTAAGCATCGTTGTCGTGTAAATAATAATATCTGAGACATCTCCATTACCCATATGAACGTATATTTTTGGAGAAGTCAGTACATCTACGAAATAGATTGGACCATTTCTGACAGTACGTTGTGGTAAAATCTGTAAAGCCAATGTTAACGTCAGATTCATCTCTCGAAAGCGATATCAGTGACGGGCGAGACTAGGATTTGATATGAAAACAGACTTTAAATCTAGTTTCACTTTTTTCAACATTAGGATAATTGTGTGCAATTTATGAATCTTTGGCACTTAATAATATTTTCCAGTAGACATGTTCGTTTATGAGCGTTAGTTTGTAAGAGTTCATGCCTTTTTCTCGGTGACTTCAATGGCTCGGTGTCTAAGTGTTTAGGCGCGTTAGATAACGGCTTGAAGTTTTAAGTAGCCGTTCCTAAGGTCCTAGGATCAACTCCCGTTAGAGCAGATCAGAGATTAAAATCTAAGGCATTCACCATTCAGGGTACTCAAATACATCTGACGTCTTGAAGAGAAGCCTTTCGGGTTTCTGACCTTGACGTTAAACCTATATTTTAAAAAGTTAATGTGTTGATACGTGTCAAGATCTAAGTGTTATTTTAAAAAATTTAGTGTGATAATGTACTGTAGGGGTGATAAAATGTAGATGTTTGGCGTGGAAGTATTATTATGATGGAAGTAAGAAAGCCTGAACGTTTGTGTTTGGATTATAAACTTCTGTTAAAAAAAGTAATGATGTTAAGAAATTCTACATGTGTTTTTCTTAAATCAATGAGCATGCAGAGGCACTATATGTATAGAGGTATTAAGCTGTTGAGTCGTACAATGGAGGTGTGGGAGAGTGTAGTGGATAGTAGGCAGTGGCGGATCCAGGGGGGAGCCCAGGGGCCCGGGCCCCCCCCCTTAGGTCCGCCGATAAAAAAATGTAAACTATATTTTCATTGTATCTATGGCAATTTCGATGTGAAAATATGTTAGTAATGAAGATGGTTAGGGGGGCCCGGGGGGGGGGGGAAGACAGGGTATATTTTAATTGCTTCTATGGCAATTTCGATGTGAAAATATGTTAATAATGGAGGTGGTTAGGGGGGCCGGGGGAGGGTAAGACAGGGCATATTTTCATTGTTTCTATGGCAATTTCGATGTGTAAATATGTTAGTAATGACAGTGGTCAGGGGGGGTAGGGTACGACAGGGAACTCACTTCCAATAGCTCGATTTTTCTAGGTTATACTAGGAGCACTCTATAACAGAAGGGGGTCCAAAACAATGTTGACCGTTCCACTAGCTCTCAATTTTCACTTGAACCAATGCATAGCAACTGCATTAGAGGAAAAAGGGTGTAAGTAAAAAATATGAACTCTGTCCCGTAGCAGTGGTGCAAACAGCCTTGGCTTGAAGGGGCTTAAGCCCCCCACCTCCAAAATTAGGTCACTTTTGCAATTCGTCGAGATCCGAAGAGTTTCTTCAGAGATGAAAAAAATTAACCTACTTTTCCAAACAAATGTAGGATTTTAGATTTTCCCCTGACGAGTATGAGCGGGGGGGGGGGGGGGGGAGGGTACGGGGATACACTCACTCTATGAGTCGAACACAGTAGTGAACAAATTTTGAGCTCCCCCACAGAAATTTGTCTAGTTGCGTCACATGTCCAGAAGAAAGCAAAAAAATGTACACTCTCAAAAATAATTTCGGGCCACCCTTAAAAAATTCCTGTATCCGCCCCTGATAGTAGGTGGAAAGGATTGACAAGCATTTTTGTCATTGTTGTCATAACATATAGGACTGGGAAGTGACTCAGATTATCACTGACAGAACTCTGTGAGAAGTGACTCAGACTATCACTGACAGAACTCTGTGAGAAGTGACTCAGACTATCACTGACAGAACTCTGTGAGAAGTGACTCAGACTATCACTGACTGAACTCCTTGATAAGTTATGCAGATTAATTATCACTATCAGAACTCTATATATATATATATATATATATATATATATATATATATATATATATATTTACATATATATATATATATATATATTTACATATATATTTATATTTACATATATATATATATATGTATATATATATATGTTTTCTACGGTATGTCAGAATTCATGTCATAAAGAATATATATAATGTATATATATATATATATATATATATATATATATATATATACATTATATATATTCTTTATGACATGAATTCTGACATACCGTAGAAAACTTACACACATGGGTCTACAAATAACAATACAATACAATATAGAAAGCAATTAACACATGTAGATATTGTTTTTAAAAAAACTTTATAAGAGTTTTTGTAAGTTCCTTTTAGAGTGCCGTTAATCCCTATTAGGGGTCGACACAAGGGAACTAGATAGGAAATGGAACATTAAGGTCGGCTATCCATCGGCCTGACATTAGGCTCAAAATTGGGAGTAATCAAAATTTTTTTTAGTTTGCAGTTGTATGCTTAGAATAAAAATCGGACCTTCAATAACATGTAAGAAACATATTACAGTGAACCTTACTCTGAGCGTTAAAAGCGCCTGAGCTTACGTTAAGTTTCCCTATTAATATTGCTCTACGTGCTAAGTTTTGAAGAAGCAATTAACGTCATAATCTTGCTTAAGTTCTTTTCACTTAATCGTAATCTACTTAAATGTAACGCTTTTAGCCGTTGTCGAGAAATAATTTGTTTGCCAGATGTTGTCTTCTCCAGAAATATTAAAATATCGGAGAGTAAAGCTGTTGTTAGACTGCTTGTGTTAAATCTATGGGTACGAGCTTGAAACGAAGTCCCCGTAGCTCAATGTGTAGTACGACAGGTAATGTTAAGAAATCCTAAATGACCGATCGTCATTGGTGTTCACTCTGGTTTGGTTCGATTCTCGGATGGATTCATTTTTAAGCCATTCACAGCAGTAGTTACGTAAAATGCGCTAAAATGTCTAAACTTTTAAACATTAAGTATTAAAAGTGATAAATATCATCATGTATGATCATTTCACTGTAATATGTGTTTTAGCTGTAAAAATGTAAACTATTCTAATACAAAAATTTGGATTTAAAACTCTCCAAGGTGATTCTACTTCCTTTGGCTCTATAAATGTTTCGCAAACTATAACCAAATTGGTTTCTGCTACCCGCAGATATAGGCCTATGCTCGTTTGTTTATTAAATATTAACGAGTATACATTTAATTAGAATCTATTGCGAAGATTTAACGTGTGATTTAATTAATTCTCACAGAACCCATTGTGGCTAAACGACAACAGTGACAACAATGTCAGAGCATTACTGTCAATTACAACATCGGGCACCATTGTAACTAGTCTCTATTTTTCCTACACGCACCCCGTATGAGGCATCACGACTACGCGCTGGAGATACTGAATAAGCCCATATACAGTATGTAGCCTAATCGGTTGAGTCTCTAGCTTGTCGGTGGAATGTCAGATTGCACATAAGCAGATGCAGGGTTCAAATCCGATGCTCATCTGGTCGTCGAGATCTGTCGAGAAAGGAAACTGACGTTAAAAGTTGGCTTTAGCTTGTATTAACGATTAATAATTATAATTTTACGGTGGGCCAATTCTTAAGCACATTGCGCACAGCATTAATTTTTAATCATAATGTTATTCAAGTGTACACAATAAACAGTTAGCAGAATAGATTTTGATTTTATGGTAAATTCATGATAGCAGAATGTTTCAGCTAGCAATGGGTTTTTCAATTTAAAATTATAGGCATTTTTACGGTGGGCCAATTCTTAAGCACATTGCGCACAGCATTAATTGTTAATCATAATGTTATTCAAGTGTACACAGTAAACATTTAGCAGAATAGATTTTGATTTTATGGTAAATTCATGATAGCAGAATGTTTCAGCTAGCAATGCGTCTATCAATTGAAAATTATAGGCATACATATATATTGTACTGTACATTATTGTAACAGAACCAGTCTATTATAGAGTTGGATAGGAACAATGAGCATAAATATGTTGCAACATGTGACGCCTCAATTGAATAATATAATGGGCCTTTGAATAACAGTTACTGCATTTATACGTACATTAATGTTTTCAAATATGTACACTGATATTGTCAAATACGTGCATAAATACTCTTAAAATACGTGTATTAATAGTTATATTTTCAAATACTTGAAAGTGCATAAATATTCTCAAATACGTGTATTCTCAAATAAGTGTTTAAATATTCTAAAATTAATGCATTAAATAAATATTCTCAACTGTATTAATCAATTAATCAAATAATCAAATGATTAATTAATCAAATAATCAAATGATTAATTAATCAAATAATCGCAAATACAAAAATTAAATATTATAAAATAATGCCTAGGCCTATACATGCATTAATTACTCCCATATTAATTATATGAACATATCATATACATACATTAAATATTCTCAAATGCGTGCATTAAATATTCCTAAAGACGTTCATCCAATACTCTGAAATGAAAGTACCAAATAATTGCAAATGCAAGCATTAAATCTTCTTAAATACACTCATTAATTCAAATTATATCCAACAATGTTTGACATTTACACTTTTTGTATCTACATTTTGACACTAGAATATTATCTAAATTGAAGTACAATTAACAAATTTTACACCATTGAGGAAACTTGAACCGATACCAGGACTATAATTATATTATTTATTTAAAGAGATAGGGCCTATAGGCATTATGACAGCTTGAAAGCAATTTGTAGCAAAATGAGGTTCAAGTAAATTAGATCTAATAAAAGACGACAGATAATCTCTCAAGGGACAACTTCATTAGATAAATTAATCAAACAAGGAATCTACAAGAACACTTTTAGACTTATCTTGAAAGGCTAGTAAACTATAGGTTTACGTCGTGCGAACAATGCTCGTTGGATATTAATTACATTAATAATTAGCAGCGATTAGTTCCTGAACGTACTTACAATTGACCTTCCTTATCTTATGATAAGCAAAGCTGCATGTCTATAAGGCGGTCTAATTACAATCTCATGACAGACTCATTTTCCCCGTGTTACGTCTACTACATTGCCGACCATAAACTTCAAGCAGCATTTGAGTAGGAATGTACATTGAACCTGCAAATTGGCAGAACACTAGAGAGGAATCGGAGGATAATATAGGCCTATACCTGTAGGCTTGTCTTTTGACGTGACGAAGTAAACTTGTGTGTCATCGAAGCTTGAGATCTGGCAGTAGGAAAATTTTCCTAGGACCGATCACTATTAAAGAAAACTAGAGGAAGGCATAGATGGGCTCTTTACTCATTGGCTAAATATTAACCAAATACGGGTTTATAGACTGCATATAGTTTCTTGTTAGGTTTTTGAATTCCGAATTTCTGAAAAAAAACTACAATGGTTCAATTTCATTTCCAGGAAGATTTTAAAACAAGGAATTGCAGTAGTCCAATCTGAATTGCACATGAACTGAATGCACTAGTTGTAGCAACGATTCAACTGACAAATATTTGGACGTATTCGACGAAGATTAGCAGGATAAGGAGAGAGAGAGAGAGAGAGAGAGAGAGAGAGAGAGAGAACCATGATGATTTATTTGTAACTTATTCAAACTATGAACAAAGCGCATACAACGAGGCAGAATTCAAATAAAACGACCGCCAGAAAGAGCACAATTGAGCTCTATCTAGCTGACTACCGGAAACACGGAAACATTGTAACATAAGATCGTATAAAATTGGAGATAATAAACATAAATCATGAAAACAATATTGAACTGCAAAGAGCAAAACATAACGGACAAATTAAAGCAGCAACTAAAGAATAAGGAAGAAACATTCCTTTGAAATTTTTGTGATGTGTTATGTAGGCCTATATTCATAGAAATTTACAGGTGTTCATCATAGGCATATATCACCAGTGGCGGATCCAGAGGGGGTCCGGCCCCCCCTTAGGCCCGACGAAAAAAATTAAAACTATATTTTCATTGCTTCTATGGCAAATTCTAAGTGTCAATTTGTTTGTAAGGGCAGTGGTTATGGAGGGGGGAGGGGTACGAGAGGTAACTAAGTTCCATTAGCTCAAATTTTTTCAAATACAGTATTAGGGGCCCATATTAGGTATACTACTAGCCCTGTATAATGGAAGAGGGCTCGAAAAATGTTGATCGTTTCACTTTCAATTTTACTTTAACCATTGTATAAGAGGAAAAAGGAGTACGTAAAAAGGTGACTCTGTCCCGGAGCAGTGATGCAAACAGCCTTGGCTGAAAGAGACTTAAGCCCCCCCCCCCCCACCGACAAAATTAGGTCACATTTGCAATTCGTCCAGATCCGCAGAGATTCTTCGAAGGTGAAAGAATTAATCTGCTTTTATCCAGAACAAATGTAGGATTTTAGGCACTTTAGGTTTTTCCATGACTTTAGTACGGGTATGGGGTGTGGGAGGGTGGGGGGGGGGGTAAAATACTGGGATACACTCAGTTTATGAGCCGAGCGCAGTAGTGAACAAATTTTAAGCTCCCCCCCCCCCTTGAGTCACATGCACCGAAGAAGGCATGGCGTAAGCAAAAACTGTGTACACTCTGAAAGAAATTCGGCCCCCCTTAAGAAATTCCTGGATCCGCCCCTATATTTCACATCATTCAACTGGGTATATAGACTGAAAAGACTGATGCAGAAGGGCTTCAGCATCATAATAAGATTAGGGGTAGAGTGAAAAGTGTGTAGTTGAGTGTCACAGCATATAAATTAAGGAAGGCACACAATTCAGATTAGATTAAGGATAAAAACAGTTCGACATTTGTTATGGGATAATTTTGATCGATTTTAATTTATATCTTTGCACAAACTACACCGTAGCTGTGAGACGCCTACAAACTGTACGCGTAATCCGTACATTATATGAAACATACAATAAATAATTCTTTATATACACTGCAGAACCGACCTATATACTGTATAGGATAGTTTAGGCCTACTTTCAGATATATAAGCTCTTTCATGAAGGCTTAACGTACATGTATATAAGAAATTAACGAATGCGATAATCTACGAGCCTGGTTTGTAAAGTTTACAATATAATTTAAAACACCATGATCACGAGTAGATGGTGCCGAAATGAGACATACAAATGATTTCAATCCAATGCCGATCCATTGGTTACCCATGCATGGTCTGATTGTCTACTTTTCAACGTGATCACAACATCTGACCTTAAGCTATAAATAGTATCATCGACGCATTGGTGGACGCATTATGATATCTCTCCCATGATTGGATTGCTATATGTGACAATAAAAATGATTGGCTGTTAGTAATTAGACCTAAGGAAAATCCCGTCTATATATAAACACGATTGTTTACATTTTGTTGCGACTCATTTAGTTGAATGTTGTAGGAAGGACGAGTTTTTAAACAATTTATTTGACTGTAAGTTTATAAAATACTCTTTTTTAAATCAAACGATTAGTGTAATTGTTCTTATTTCGGTGTCTTATGTTCTGCTCTATTAAATCTAAGATGACGAGCAGGTATATGTTACGGTAACACATGGACTTTGGCTTACGTATTGAAAAGGCTGCTCATGTATTTATAATGATGTTCTATATATTCTTATAGCCGCTGCTTTGGATTGTATAGTCGTCGACGTCAAAATGCATAATAGTAAATTTATCTTCATTGATTTTACTATTATTTTTATGAAGGTATACGATATGTAGTTCAGGGCTTGGCGTATTAAATTTCTACAAATAAGATATGCTTATTTACAGCCCTGTCCTGTTTATTAGTCATGCCGATATATCAGACGTATGATTTATTACGAAAAATTTGAGAAATGATTAACTTGCCACGCTGTCGTGGAATACGTAATTTAAAGTAGTATGAAATTGTGATGAAGTGCATCTATCTAGGCCCAAGTCTACTTGAAAGTAATTTAAATTGCCGTATGAGTTATGCATATTAGGACAAGCTTCATAGCATAGTGTAGTGCATGTTTATAATGGTAATGATATTAATGAACGGTATTAATGAACAATGGTATTTATGGCACATATTTCAGTTAATTTGGTAATACTAATTTCTGACTTTCTATATAAATTTTTGTAGCCAAATCACGCCTGATTGGCAGACCCGGAATCCGGTACACCCCTAGTTTAGATGATGACCCAGCCTTTGTGTAGCACTAGTTTCGTGATCAAAGTGATCTGCACTGAGTGTGAAATAGTTTCTTGATTATATTACTTAAACCTTCTATTTTATATATAATACTGGAAAGGAAGCAACAATACGGTTGTTCCATAATGATTCTCTGATTATGCTTTTTCTACTTATTATACTAGAACTATTCTTTCTAGTTTTGATACTTTTAACTCCGCAAAAGGAGTGCAAAATATTTTCATTTACTATTCACTGATATACTAGAATACTTTTGTATATAAATGAGCATTATGATAACTTAAAATGCTAGTACTTAAAATGTGCTTTGAGAAATGTGTGACGTTCTGTTTCTTCACGAAATAATTATATAATAATTGAATCTTTTCAGAACTCTAAAGTTGTAACAAATAACTTAACTAAAACTGAAAATGGAAGGAGGACCACAAGATGTTGGTATCATTGCTATGGAAGTGTACTTTCCATACCAATACGTTGATCAAGCGGAGCTGGAAACATTCGATGGAGTTTCTGCAGGAAAATATACCATCGGTCTCGGCCAATCACGAATGGGCTTCTGCACTGATCGTGAAGATATTAACTCTCTCTGCCTGACGGTAGTCGAACGGTTGATAGAACGCAACAATCTGTCGTATGAACAAATCGGTAGACTTGAAATTGGCACAGAAACGATCATAGATAAGTCTAAGAGTGTGAAGACGGTTGTGATGCAGCTTTTTGAGAAATCTGGCAACACTGATGTGGAAGGAGTTGATACAACTAATGCCTGCTATGGAGGGACCTCAGCATTGTTCAATGCAGTAAACTGGATCGAATCTAAATCATGGGATGGTATGTTACACAGGACTAATAATATGAATTTTGTTATCATATATATGTAAAAAGCTTTCTTTCAGTACTTTTACAACAAGGTTTGAATTACTAGTAGAACACAAAGTAGGAATTTAATTGTCGACCCTCTTTGAAAATCTTTAGGTTAATCTACAAAGTTATCACCCTTGTTTGGTATATTACAAAAGGCTTTCTTTATTTGTACAATGCCTTTTTAATTAAAATTAACTTCGTCTTCTTTTTGCTTATGAAATGCAAGCTTTCTACAAGTTTTAATTTTACTCACGCCAGGCTAAATTAGTCTTATGTTAGAATACTTATCTTGTAATATATTTTTAAAATGTAAAGAAAGATTTTTTATATATTCGATTTTTCGCTGTACTGGATGAAAAGAACCACTTGAAAATACATATATTTATAAGCTAGATGTAATACTATACGAATAATATTGCAAAGTAATTAATAATTGACGAGTTTATTAACTAACATGTTTATTCAGGTCGTCTGGCGATTGTAGTGGCAGCTGATATAGCAGTTTATGCCACGGGCAGTGCCAGACCCACAGGTGGGGCTGGTGCCATCGCTATGCTCGTTGGGCCTAATGCTCCTCTTGTGTTTGAACAAGGTATGAACATTTTATGTGTTTGTTTTGTTAATTAATTTTTGCTTTCGTGATTAATTAATAATTATTAATGGTCAAAATAATTAAAATACTGATAGCTATTATGCTTAATGTTAGTGTAGTAATTGGCAGGGTAACTAGTCTGCAGGCTGTGAATGTAGATGTTAATTTAACAAACTTTGATCTAGTACTGCTTACTGTTTTTGAACTAATAAAATACACGGAATTATTATTTACTAATCAAATCTGTATTGACCTCAAGTTTATTCTTTATATTTTATTAGCCCTAAAAATATAAGTGTTAAAAATATGACTATAAAGAAGATTTCTAGATCTTATGCTGTGATGGAATTTAAAAAGTACTGAAGTATTAAAAGAAGAATGAAACGTATTCTATTCGCTAACCTATAATAGAAAACGTTACTTGGGAGTATATGAAAGACGTGTTGTTGTTATTGTTGAGCGTATTGTTGCATGAATATAATTGAAGGAAAAATATCTTCACATTATTGTAGATAATATTGTGTGGTGATTTGGCTCCTGTCTGTGTAGAGTCTGCAAGAGACGTTCCTGACATTGCCTTATGGCGAGGAACCGGACGTTAAATTCTTATTGATTGATTGATTGATAATTAATCAGTCAACGATTTGATTTGAGATGGCAATAAATTTTGTAACTAATTATTTGTTGCAGGTATAAGAGGCACACACATGGAGCATGCCTATGACTTCTACAAGCCTGATCTACTCTCAGAGTATCCTGTAGTCGATGGGAAGCTGAGTATTGAATGCTACCTCAATGCTCTCGATAAATGCTACGCCGCCCTACGTAAAAAGTCTGACAACTTGTTGGGCCCAGGTAACTAACGACCAATTTATTTATTTTGCAAGGTAATAACACAGTGCAAATGTTTTGATAGGTCAAATAATAGTTGTCATTTTGAGAGGTCAAATAATATTTGACCTCTCCTAGCTAAACTGGGATCTAAGGGAAGATGATGAATTAATTAATCTAATTATATTGACCTAATAAATAAACAGTCTGGTGTGTATGACTAGAATAAACTTAGAAAAAAATTATCTAAGCCGTCATAGTATTCATAATTTTAAAGTCTTCTTTTCATAGCACTCGAGTCAAATGTAATTAAGCAAAGATGAAGTGTAAAACTAAGTTATTTTAAAATCTGCACAAAATATGTCTTTATTAATAAAATAATTTTTTACTGTATTGCTTGATACAACTTGTATATTGCTTGATACAGTAAAGAACGGTAACAGGTTCGCATTGAGTTCAGCAGATGCATTTCTCTTTCACTCGCCGTACTGTAAGCTCGTGCAGAAATCTCTCGGGCGTCTGATGCTGAACGATTTCCTGTCTGCGCCTGAGAAATATCCTGAGCTAGAGAAGTTCAAGTGAGCAAATACTATGTAATACTGTATGATAATGTAAATTAGTCAACTAGCTTAATTTATGATGTTTGTAAAATTGTGCATATCGTAAGTAGCATTTAATGAAAGTAGTTCCTGTTGTACTTTCTGTTATTTTAATTTTATGTTTAACATTTCTCATCTAGAGACGATTGAATTCTGTTATTCTGACTACAAGTCTAGAGTTTCTATCACTTCGTTATTTTCTGCTAAAGTTTTATATAGCGGATTCAGTGCTAAAGGTATTGCTGTACGTTGCTTTTGAAATTTATTATTCAAAAATCTATATCCTTTTTGCAGACAATCTACAATAATTATCAGTGGATTTATTTTAGCCTTATAGTGCTTAGTTAAATATGTTCAATATGGCCAATTTAAAATTAATGGTTGGTCAATTTTGACCAGTTTTAATATATAATTAAATAAAAGAAGTAAAAAAATTTGGTGGTCATTGTTTAAAAAAATCACTCTGTACATAATTAGGGTATATCTGTCATAGTATTTGATTGTTATATTATATTGTTAGCGCGTAATAGGTCAGGCGTAATGAAATGTCAGGATAAATTTCTAAATACTGTTCTAATAATATTGAACTCTATACCATTTGTGACAGAAATGTATTGATGAACTCGTTGTATTTCTTATCTATAAATACCTGCTGTTAGTCGTCGATGATTTCCTAGTTTATCATTTCCTAGTTTATAATTGTTTATCTTTTCTAGGAACGTCAAGCTTGTAGAGTCATACTTCGACAGGGAAGTGGAAGTGGCATTCCTAGCAGCGAGTAAATCTATATTCGAGCAGAAGACCCTACCTTATCTGATGCTAGCTAAGCAGGTTGGAAATATGTACACACCATCTCTGTATGGAGGCCTCGCTTCATTTATTTCAAGGTATGTGTGCTTAATATTTTGTTATTTTACTCCTGATTTCCTTCAGTAGTTATATTGCTATTTATTCCAACTAGAATTTATTGTAGCTTGCTGCCTTTTTGGAACATTCTTGTAGCTTTGCCCACACATTTACAGATTATATGACTAATTTGTCATTAACTTTTGATTTTTCTATTTGTAGGTTCTTGGATAGTAAATGTTCTTTATAAAGACCAAGTGCTTTTCTTATTTTTCTAATATTTTCTAGAATTTCCCATTTGTAGGAATTTCAGAATATTCTTAAAATTAAGAAAATTCTGAAATTTCTACACAAAAAAAATTCGCAGATTATATAATTTTATATATATAATCATTATATATATAAAATTATATAATCTGCGAAAATTTGAACTCAGACTTTCATCACCCACTTCATCGTCTTCATTAATTGTGTCAATAAACTGACTCTCTTAATTTTTCTTAATATGTGTAATTAGTTAATTTATATTTAATTTTCTATGTATTGTTTTTTATCAATTAATCTATTTTATTGTGTATTTGCAGACACACAGCAGAAGATATCCAAGGCAAGAGGATCGTCCTCTTCTCGTATGGTTCAGGTCTTGCCTCCTCCATGTTTACTCTGAGGGTCAATAAGTCTGAAGGCTTGCCAAGGGCTGCACTGACTAAACTTGTTGCTAGTCTATCTGACCTACAACAGAGACTTGATTCCCGGCAGAAAGTTGAACCGGCTGCCTTTGCCGCCGCCATGAAACTACGAGAAGATACTCACCATTTAGGTATATACGACACTATGTGCTACATGCTATGCTATACTATATACATGTATTATATTATACCATTCATTTCTTTTTAAATATTCTCTTTCAGTATTTCTGCTTGCTGCGCTGTATGGCATTAATTTACTATTCGGCCCCTGAATCTTTTAAATACATTCAGAGAACACATTCTGGGCAGCTATAAAAATTACCTCGTTATAATGTGCGTGTGCAATTGACCTTGGCACTCGTCTCTGTGTACTAATGAGATTTGTGTACCAGTGGCAGAGGTATTTGCCATTTTTGTGAGGATAATTCCTAACACTTTTATCTGGCAGTCTATTAGCGGTTTATTTAAAATGTAAAAATTTATGATTTTTTTAATAAAATCTAAGTGTAAAAATTTATTTATTTAACTTTTAAAAAACCACTGATAGGCCTACACAGAATTCATACTGCAGAAGGAAATTTATTTTCTGCTATATATTGAGAAAATAAGATTCCCCGTGTTGTGTCCGGGTTGCTTGAAGAATTGACCAACCTGTGACTGCACGTGTCGTAGAAGGCGACTAAAGCACTAAGATCCATACCAACATCAGAAAGGGCATTCGGTTGGTGAGCGCCTAGGCTCCAGAAATTGCTACAAAAATTTAAACGAATGGAAAAGTCTCAAATAGGGGATTGACTGGTGGTGTGGTATAGGAGAGAGAGGATTTGAGACGCTCTATTCGTATCCCGACCCTAGTTTAACTGGGATTCAAGGGAGGATGATGATATTGAGAAAATAAGATAAAGCAAAGAAAAAGCATGTTGGATGATTTTTGGAGCTGTAGAATAACAAATTACTTCTTGCAATAGGTTTATTGACTGAGTTGTTTTAATTTAAAATATAAATAAAATTTAGGTCCACTATGCCGTTATAGGCCTACATTATATCTATTGCTTAAAACTAGTGCGTGAATTTGAATATTGAAATTATTATTTTTATTATTATTTAACTTAATTTAAATTATTTATTATTATTATTCGAGATTGAGATGGCTCGGGGATAGGTTGGCTCAGTCGAGATTGAGATGGCATGGGTAAATTGTGAGAAAGGCAGATGAGGAAGTAGTAAAGAGAGTTTAGAGGAAGAACTGGATGTTAAGCTAGAGAGAGGTAGACCACAATTGACTTGGGATGCAGTAATTCAGAAGGACTTGAAAAATAGGAGATTGACTGCTGGTGTGGTGTAGGACAGGGAGGACTGGAGAAAGTCTATTCGTATCCCGAACCTGGTTAAACTGGGATTTAAGGGAAGATGATGATGATGATTTATTATTAATATTATTTATTTAATTTAGATGATGTGAATTAATGTGATGATGTGATTTTTTATGATGATGATGTGCCGTCCCTGATATTGCCTTGTGGCGAGGAACCGGACATTAAATTCTTATTGATTGATTGATTGAAGTTTTAATTTGATTTTGTAAATGTTATTTTAATTTCAGCACCTTACACTCCAGCCTCGGGCACTGACTGTCTATTCCCTGGCTCCTGGTGTCTGACTGAAATCGATGAAAAACACAGAAGAAAATACTCGAAAGTTCCTCAATCGTCTGCCTAGTCAAGTCTCTTCCCGTCACACCTATAATGAATGAATTACTTTCCCTTGACCATAATTAATTCTAGAGTTTTTTACTACTCTGCTATTTCTACAGTTTCTGACGTTGTTCTTGGTATTGTCGTCAGAAGACGGCGAAACTTGCCGTTAAACAGCGGCTGTGTCGAAAATTGCGATTTTCAAACGAATTTCATACCCATGCAAATGATGGTATCTTCGGTCTTCTGTAAGCTAACAAACAAGACTAATGGCTAAACCCCTATCTGTATAGCTCATGAGTTGTGCGAAATCAATCGGACGACGGTACTCGATTCGCATTAATCACTGTATTTATCATCATCATCTTCCCTTGAATCCTAGTTTAACTAGGGTCGGGTCATTAATAACTATAATAAATTCACTATTCACACATGATACGCAAAGAACTGAGCTTTTTCTTTGTATTTAACCAGTCTGGAGTAGATATTGATCGCAGTAGATATTGGTGTAGGATATTTATTATAAATAGAGCTATAGAAACCATGATGCATTTGAAACTTTGATTTCTACTATTTATAAGTTTCTATTCTTAATGTATGCATCTAGTGTTCGTTTAGAAGTCAGTTTAGGGTGATTTGAGGGCGGAGTTGTCTGGAAGAGATTAGTATTCTATTTCTAGTGATATCGTACTAGGCAATCTAAATGATGTAAATAGGCTAATGTTTGAATTAGCGCATGTCGGCGTGGATTAGGATACGTCTTTATTTGTATCCGTGTATATATGGACATACTTGCGCTTCTTGATGAGTACTGTGTATATAATATTTGATTTATTTTCTTCTGTTAGCTGAAGAGATCAAGTAGGCATTACATGCTGCAGTGACAGTGCAGTGCTGATACTAATTCCTACGCACGGAATACGTTCGTGTATTTTTTTTTGAATTTGCAGTGTGTTGTGGTGTTAAGTTGTGCATGCTTGAAAAAGTAAAGAAATTTGTCAAATAATTTCAGTAATCGTTGTGGAAGTGTGTGTTCAAATAGATGTAGTGTATACGTGGCGTGGGACCGTGCTATATATGATTGTATGTATTTATAAAGCTCTTTATCAATACCAGCGGATGAGAGAGTGGTTGTTGTTGTTGTTGCCTGTACTGTGTTAGTACATTCTCAGTCGAGCTAAAGTGAGATACCAATGCAACGAATGATTAATTTGTAGAGCGCCTTTAACCACGACAACAGCAATTGGAATGCTATTACCGTCAATAACAACATCGAGCGCTATAGAAGTAAAGCCAAGCTGATGAGCATCAAATAAAGGTCCAACACCGAGCAAATCCATATTGAGAAATGATTCAAAAGAAGAACAATTTAATCTGAAGATTCAAATATCTTAATAAAATAATCCTTTAAAAGAGTCTCCACAACTTCTGCTTGCAGACTTTGACAAAGATTGACTAATCATGGAGCAACAATAAAGAAAGTAGAAAGCTGAGTTGGGATTATAGAGTGTAAAATCGTTCGCTTATATCGTTTGAAACGTACCCCTTAATGTTTATGAGTGTACATGCATATATGCCCAGTACTATATTTACGTGAGCAAGTGTGAGTACCTGTGATGTAGCTAATGCTTTCCTTTAAAATATAAATTAGACCTGCCGATGTAAATCTAATAGGAACTACACTCATTTTAGTACACAAAAATCTGTTTGATTTTTCGATTTTAAAATTAATAGCAGGCTCAAAGTTATAGCACATCCTAAATTCTCTTTATTTAGCTGCCGTGTCTAATTTATCCTTGACGTCAGAGGCTTGTATACAAACGCAAGTGGTGCAGTGATAGTCACGTGATGTTAGTCGAATAAAACAGGTTTATTTCTTCTTAGCTATTGTTCAGGCGACGTGGTTATTGTTCTAAGTCTATTGTTAGATATCTGCTTACTATGCTGTAGTAATTCAATAATTATTACTGAATTATAAAAGCCAACTTAGGCTAATTAATTTCGAACAATCGAGTGTAGCAGATTTATCTTTGTTGAAAAATATATGAATTATTCAACCCTTTTTCCTGTATTACATATCATAATCTAATCACTTGGCGATCAGTCTCGTCCAAAATTATATGTGTTAATTTTTTTCTAGTTGGCTCTTTATAAATATTATTTTATACGTGGAAACATTGCTCTAGCCGTTGAGCTTCGCACTGAACTAATGACTTCCCTGACATCATCCATGGATGAGGAAACGGACGTTAAACCTTTATTATTATTATTATTATTATTATTATTACATAAATTTTTAATTTGTGGAGATTGAAAGGTCGATAAATAATTGGGTTGATTGAAATGAACCCATAATGCAGCCGTTAGTGAGCTGCTGATTTCTTAGTCATTTAATGGCGCCCCATTGACAAATTGAGCGCATGTAGAGCGAGACGTGTACACTTTGAATAATTCTGATCGTCGATTCACTCCATACCTGAAGTGACTGTTAATAAGTAATTAAATTTCGTTGTTAGCGTAATTAAATTTGTATTGGATCCATATGTTGATAGTTTTCTTTAGAAATTTGAATGGGTTTTTAACCATCTGATTCTAGTTATTTTTATAGAACAATGAAAAATATCTTGTATCCTTCTCTGCTTAAATGAATATGTAATTTTGTATTAATTATATAAAAAATTGTTTAAAATTTTTGTATATTATATTTGTTATCTGTGTCTTACCCGGGTGGCGCGAGAGTGTATTGGACCAACAACTTAGCCCAGTGTGCTGTGGGGACGTCATTGCCGTCATCCTTAATTGAAGAAACAGATGCTAAACCTTTGTTGTTATTATTTTTTACACCGGGTGTAAAGAAGCCGAGGTTTGATAAAACGATTCGAGCAATACGTGCTGAATCGCCGCCCGGCTACTCCAGGTCATCCAGCTGCGTAAAAGAATTGCAGAAGCAAACTGCATTAAATCTTTGCGAAGTCATTGAAAGCCGTTTCCAAAGAAAAAAGGTCTCTCGCTTATCATCGGTTTGCTCTGTTATGAGTCTGCCTATGCCAATAATAAAGTCAACTCCTTTATTATTATTATTATTATTATTACTTAGAATGTCGTCAGTTTGATCTGAATTATTAAATCCGCGCCGGCTGCAACTGATGCGCCATCGAATGGCAACAATTACCAATAAGCAGTAATAACCCTGGAACGGAATAGAGAAACTGTTTGGGAAACTGTAGAATTAGGCCTAACCACGCGCCCACATTCACTAAAAACCGAAACTATGCAAGTAGCACACACAGTTGCAAAGAGTGCAACCATTCGACTAAAAAGCTACTGAATACAAAACTAGAGGCAGATGAACTTGAAATTAGAGTTAATAGCTTAAGGAATTCGAATTTTTAGCTATATTTAAACAATTTCCATTACTCTTGTATAGTCGTATAAACTCCCATTGAAGAGGCTTAATATAGGCTAATATATTATCATGAATGGAACTGCATTTCCTTCAAGAAATCTTGCTTCTAGGTTTTCTCAGTTAGTATAAAGCGTTCTTGACGTTATCCTTGTGTGCGGAAGCGGACGTTAAATCTTTATTGTTATTATGATGGTGTTTAGGGTACTAAATAATTTGTGTACATACCTCTAAAAATGTTACGCTTATTAAATAAAATGAATCATAATTTTCTTGCAATCCATTTACTTAATATAATGTAGGAACTCCGTTACCTTCTTACCCATGCTGTGTCCACATTGCTGAAGAATTGACCAACTGGTGATTGCACGTGTCATAAAAGGGGCCTAACGCTCTAAGCTATCTTCATAAAAGGCGCCTAACGCTCTAAGCTATCTTCACGCTCTAAGCTATTTTCACGCTCTAAGCTATCTAATCGTTCTTTCCAGCATGCTGCACCTCAGATCTGGAATTCTCTTCCATCCAATCTTCGGAAATCTTCATTTGAATCACATCAGCCTTTGCTTTCCTATGAGCAGTTCCATAAGCAGTTGAAGACCTATCTTTCCATCTCTCTTTTCCATTCAGTGTCCATGAGCAGCGACCTGCGCCTAAACCACCTTTTCTTTAACTCCCTTACTTTGGACTAAATTTCTGGATTTTGGAATTTACACCGTTTTTGGACCTTCTTTTTTTGCTCGCCGGCTTGATTTTGTCTCAATAGTGCTCGATGTTGTCATTGATGACTGTAGCACTCTAATTGTTGTTATTATTATTATTATAACGTCCTAAGATCCAAACCATCCTTAGAAAGGGCATTCGATTGGTGAGCGCCTATGCTGCAGGCATCACTACCGAAGTTTCTAAAACGAATGGACGAGTTTTACCCCGACTCTAGTTAAACTGGGATCCATAGTTAGATGATGATGATGATGAATTGAGCGGCTCTGTTATATTAGGATATCCGTGTCGTGTTTGAGAAACTGTAGAATTAACCAAACGCCTGCTTCACATTCATGTCAGAGACGATTATGTTGGTGTGCTGAGATAATGGGAAATAAAATCAGCTTAGTGGGCTTTTTTCTATTCTTATAGATTGCATTAAAATGTTAAGTTTTTCAACATGAAGATGAAGTTTCACCCAACTTGAATTTTTTATGTTAGGTTTAACGTGTTATAGATCAGAATGCTGTCTAATGAACAGAAAACGGGTACCTTGGACAAGTCATTTAAGTTAATAATAATAACAACAACTACAATTTTTATTCCGTGTGGTTACAAACGTGACATACCGCATGCGCTACATAGTTTCCTTTCTTAACTGCTGTTTTTGTAATTTTTGTTATTTTCTCCTTTTCTACTCCATGGTTTTTAGTAATGGTTGCCTTTTGTTGGCGCTCTAATAGCAGCCGGCACGGATTTAAGAATAACCTCTAACACCCTGTGTAATTAGATAATCATGATTCCTCCAACACCCATAATGTATTTACATTCAAATCTGTCGACTCTTGATCTTCCAAAGTGGTCGCCCATAAAGTACTAACCGCGCGCAACGTGGCTTTACTTCGTTCAATTGACGCGCAGCTTAGCTGAGTACGCTAATTTCCCTCCCCCGAGTGCTACTGTCGTCCATGACAATATCGAGCACTATTGAGACAAATCCAAGTCGGTGAGCAAAGAGAAGGTCCGAAACCGTGCAAATACCAAAATACAGAAAGTCAGTCCAACGGTAACAGAACATAAGAAGGGAACTAATGAATTACGTAGTAGGAGCCTTGTGCAACTGTCTAACAGTATCGATTAAAACTCGGCCTCAATGCTCCATAAGTTACCGTCATCTGCTCCAACAAATAAGAATATTAAATCATCAAGAATAGGCCAAACCTTATTAGACTTCGAAAGCTGTACAGTGTAGGCTACTCACATGCAAATATACGCCGTTAATTAATAAAAGAAATTTCCAATAACCATTCAAGTACATATATAAATCAGTTTGTTCTCTAGATGCTTTGACAATTATTCTAGTTTTATATTTGATCAACTAGATTAAATTTTATCTTATCTTTATTAAATTTAAACTCTTTATTGAACATTCGCTGATAAATATTGCGCAGGATTTATCGGTCGGATAAACTTCTTTCAGAATCACTGCTTCGCAAAATGGTCTGACAAATTTGTAAATATTTGGATTAAAAAATGTATCAATTATGTATAATATGATCAATCCTGCACATAAAACACGCGAATCTAAATAATGATAGCCATTTGTCAGTTCATCTAAACATCATTAATTCTTTAAGAAATCATTTTGAAGAAAATTGGACCAAATATTTCTAGCGAAAGAAATTGTTTCTGTGCTTCTCATTACTTTGGGATTATCAGCGATTTAGATAGCGACAAAGTTTAAATCTTAAGTTCTTCAATAAAGTGCCAGAACTACATCAAGACACACCGTATTTCCTAGGTAACAGTTTAGTGTCCAATTATGAATAAACAAATGCTAGAAATATATATATATATACACAGTATATAGAAGCATCGTATTTGCTAGGTTTTTATAGGAACAGGTTAGTGTCAAATTATGATTAACCTTATTGAAAACATGTGATCAACAATAAATATTATGTTATACGTGTACAATCTGTTGACAAAACTCGATCACTCTGTTATGATAAAATAGCTGCTATCATGTTCATTGAACACGCAGTTTGTATCTCTGACGCCTCGAATATTGTTCATGGCGCTAGAGCTGTGAAGTTAATTCACATAGATACCTGACGACGACCATAACTTGTGAATCGTTAACGGTTAACCGTTACCCGGTTAACCGATAATCGTTAACGATTGATCGATAATCGTTAACGGTTAACCGATAATCGTTAACGATTACCGGTTAACCGTTACCCGGTTAACTGTAAATTGTTAACGTTTAACCGACACGCCGAATTCACCTAAGTTTGTTTATTAAATATTTACAAAGAATAACCTGGTAAATAATTCATTTTAAAATTGCTGTTTCTCAGATTCACTTTGATTCGCTAACTTCTAAAGGCAGTGCTAACAACAGCGTTAGAGTAAAAGAAACCAATAAGCATTGACTTTAGGACACAAAATCATTGCACTTTTAAAGATACTTTACGCTAAATCAGAAACTCTCAGCATAAGTACTATCACTGCAGAAGCATTATCCCATTAAACATTTGCAAGTTTCACAAAAATCTGTGATGGCCTTAATATACCCATCGCAGATTTTTATCAATTTTTTTCAATTAACTTTTATCAGATCTGACGTTATATCGCATAAACATTTCAGTCAGTGTCAATAAAATCAATAGACTCACCTGAGGTCGATAATATTACATTTTAGATTTGAATAAAATTCCTTTAGCGATAAGTGAATCATTAAAAAAATTTATAAGTGGCTAAGTGTGTTTTAAAATATCGAAATTATGAATAACTGAAATGATGTTGCTTCTGCGATTAATCTCAAATGTCACATTACTCAGTAGGGAGTACCTTACATCTCCGTAATACAACATCGGGGAGCGGTCGATGAGTTTTGGCTCATAGTGTTTATCACCTCTGTCACCCTTTTGAGGAAACCTTCTGGCAGTTACAACGGTATCACAGTAAAACAGTTTAGTGTTTATCGACGCAATCCACGGACTACTCTTTAGAGACACTTCTTCGGTATCTCGCATATGTAGTAGTTGTTATGAGTGCACTCATCTTTCTGCCAGTAGTCGAGTGAAGCGGCTGGCTCAACGACGTACACGGAGCATACGTCGTAGATGGTACTGGCCGCGGGCTCCATGCCATTATGCCAGTTCCTGAAGGTCAGCGGAGCCTTAGTCCGAGCACTGTCCGTGTACCAGTACCAGGTCTTCAGGGGAATGTTGTACATGGCTGCAGTCCAGAACTTTTCTGTGCTAACTGTAATGAGATATTATGAAGATTCGTTAAGATTTAACGGTTAGATGTTTTAAAAGTTATGATATATTTAAGTTACTCTATATACTCTATAATTAAGAACCGTAAAAACTGCCAAACTAGCTAATGAAATAGTAAAATGAAATGACATGGCTATGAAATTGTAAATCTTGCTATTAAGATTATTTTATCGATAACCCGAAATATATCATAAAAGCCCCAACATCATGTTTATAACCTTTAAGTATATACTCTTATTCGTGTGTGGGCATGAAGAGGAAAACGGACGATTGAGAAGAATGGAGGCGTTAAATGCCATGGACCTGCCAGTAGGCAGTACACTGAGAGAGAGAGAGAGAGAGTGAGAGAGAGAGAGAAGTATACTCATAAATGTATTAATAAATAGTGTAAACCCATCTGTAAGCAGTAAGTGAAGCTCATTTCGACGACAGCTGTACAGTGTACATGTACATGGATGGAAATTTTGTGCTAAGCAATCTACGAAATGCTGATGTCAGTATACTGGGCTTACTACTTAAATCTTTTACTTAAAGAAATATTGTTAATAAAACGTTAGGCAACAGACCTGGCCTTGTTCGATTCAAGATCATATTCTTTATGAACTCGTCCTCTAATGCTATAAATGCACAAAATAGTAGTTATCATTCATTAGCGGTTCTTCTAAACAGATCTATAAGCAAAGGCAGTAAATATATTAATTGATAATTAATGTAAGACAATTCAACGTTTAATATCTCGAAGTTTTTATTAACATGATTCAATGACGTCACCATTGACGTCCCACGAACGACGCCCATGATTTCACACATGACGTCACGCCGCCACAGGCTCAATTCACAATTGAATTAAAAGTTGAAGCTACATTGAAGTGAAATAAATTATTAATTATTGTTTCACAAGCATTTGCTATCGCAAGTTTAAACATCTATACTATGGGCAATTATCTACCGAGACTATCACTATAAACCGAGACTGAAAATGAATTGATTTGATTCATTTACAGAAAAAAGCACTTTCTATTCATTCAATTTTTATAAAAATTTTGATATTTATTTATTCATTCATTTAAATATAAATATATACGCTGATTGAGTAATTACATTTATTCAAGCTCGTAACAAGTACATTATAATCATAAAAGAAAGTTGCAAAATGGATAATATTGAGTAACTTATTAAAGTGATAATACGTCTGGTATGTCTACTATTTTTAAAGCTACCTTAAGCAAAATATCTCATTAAATATGTAAGTTCTGCTTTTTAAAAAGGAAACACGCATTATAGTGAATAGTGATATGATTAACTATATCGATATCTATCACTTTTTAATACCACATGTTTAAACCGTTAGGCATTTTAGTCCATTTTCCGTATAGCCAGTCCAGTGAATGTCCGATATTTTACTCTCAGATCAGCGCGACTGGGATTCGACCCCGCGAGAGTTCAATTCACCTCAGGATCTATTATTTAAAACTTCACGACGTTACCCCTACGCTATTGAGACATTCTAAAGATATCTTAATATTTGTAAAGATACATTAAGTAAAATATCTCAAATACATAAGTTCTGCATTAGACGGCAGATAGTACGTCACCCTTGAGTAGAATATTAAAACATCTAGTCCTATTTTACCCGTTTCCAATTTCAGAAGCTCAGCTTTGTAGTCGTCCCTGCAACGTATTGCAGCCTGTGCAAGCTGGACCTGTGCGTCCCTGTGTACGATATAACAAGATCCAACTCCATACACTCCGGATATGAATCCATCAGGACAAATACCCGTGACCGTAGTGGCTGCAACAGTACAGAACACACATTGCTACTTTCTCCCTAGGGTTCTGCCTAGTGGCAGGTTTAAGGTACATAGTCCTACTCATTTACGACTTTTTAAGCTTCACGAAGAGCATTCAAGCGATTAACGAGTTAATCTCTTCATGAAAAGGATATGCCATGTCCACACCCTAATGTTTCTCATGGCTTGGGAATAATATGGCTTCTGATGTGGCGTCCCGTTGCTTTCTTAAATTCTTTCTCAGTTGCCTGTTACTACACGTGCAGTTTACGGTTGGTCAATTCTTCAGCGTCCAAGATACAACACAGGAAATTGCTACATTACAGAAGCACCAACCATCTGATACCCGCCACTACAGTAGTGGTAATATTGCCCTTCGCCACTGGCTGGATACTCGACCGCGGATCAGTATGGGCGGGGTTCAAATCCTGGGCTTGCCCATCACTGACATCGCTTTTGAGTGAGGAAACTGACGTTAACCTTAGCTTTACCACCTTTTTATTAACAAAAACTTGAAAATATTCTTATACCGCCCATTAGAATGCAGTATTTCTAAAAGCTTGTAAAATCTAATGCTAACGTCTGTTTCTTCACTAGCAAGCGATGTCTACCCCATCAACTACTGATCGAAACAAAAGACAAAGAAAACAAAGAAACAAAAACAAAAGAATTGGCCTTGCCTTCCCTGGGTTAAAATGAAGAAAAACCTATGACTACAAGTATTTGTACGACCCTGACATCATCCTTGTATGAGGAAACGGATGTTAAACCTTTATTATTAATATTAATATTATTATTATTATTATTATTATTATTATTATTATTATTATTATGCCACAGACCCGATAAAAGCTAATGCAATGAGAGATTGATCACTTACAGTTGAGAAGATTGTTCAATATGTAAAGCAGCCTATTGATATCATCTTCCAGAACTCTTATCTGGTTTTCCTGATCTCCCAATCCCTCCTTAATAACACCACCAGGGTCACAGCTTATTTGTCCAGCAGGTGGAGCGGCTGCGTTAATCAATCAATTGTTCGTTACATTAATTTATCCGTGAATCAGCCACCTCTTCAAATACAGTAAGCTAATTAATCTAATGATCGATGAGTCAATCCATCAATTTCGTCTCTTAAATTGATCGGAATAACAATTAGATCTAAATGCTTACTTGTTAAACAACAGACATTTTTAATCAATCAATCAACTAAAGAACAACACATTAAGACAGCAAGAAAACCCTAACCTGCCTCTACTTACTTAGACCTATAAATCCACAACATGAAGTTTCTCTGCGAAAAATGAATAAATAATTACTATTTACTCATTATTAAAATTGTTGCGTCAAAAAAGTATCGTCATTTTCCAATGAATTAATCATTATCATCTACTTCAATTCATATATTATGCATAACAAATTATTCATTGAATTCAGTAATTAATCAATAAGTAATTTAATTAGGTATATCAATGAAACCACAGTTAAGATCTTTACATATCATTAAAAGAAATACACTGGATTATGTAGCGCAATGTGTTCTATTATCCCGTGCAATTAATCGATTTCCATTGATAAAAACTCAATTTCATTTATCAATAATTTCGTTATCTGCCTCAATTAGGTTTAGTCAATAACTTGAAATATAACATATTTATTCCTTTAGTCTTTCGATCATTAAACTATCAACAATCGATGTACAATTTATTAAACAACTATTAAGTTAAATCAATTAAGTTAAATTAAGTTAAATCAATTTAATCAGTAAGGAGATAGACAACGTTTTGAGCAAAGATAAATGTCAGCTAAACGTCCAAGTAAATTAAAAGTTCTAGATAGATAGATAGATAGATGGATGGATGGATGGATGGATGGATGGATGGATGGATGGATGGATGGATAGATGGATGGATGGATGGATGGATGGATGGATGGATGGATGGATGGATGGATGGATGGATGGATGGATGGATGGAGGGATGGATGGATGGATGGATGGATGGATGGATGGATGGATGGATGGATGGATGGATGGATGGATGGATGGATGGATGGATGGATGGATGGATGGATGGATGGATGGAGGATGGATGGATGGATGGATGGATGGATGGATGGATGGATGGATGGATGGATGGATGGATGGATGGATGGATGGATGGATGGATGGATGGATGGATGGATGGAAGGAACGACGGACAGATAGATAGAGAGAGAGAGAATAACAATTATTGTTCGATATACTTACGGCAACACACGCCACCTACAGTAGTTTGGCTTCTCGTCGTACTGGTTGTCTGATACATTTATACAAGTATAGCGATTAAAATCTACATATTGTACATAGTTAATAATAATAATAATAATAAAGGTTTAACGTCCGTTTCATCCTTCAAGGATGTTGTCAGGGACGTCCCCACATTACACATCACTACAGATCAATTCACCCAAATCAATCTGCAAAAGAAATATGCTGAGGAGAATTAAATATACTGTATATTTCACAACTATTTATCAAATAGGTGTTAAATATATATATTTGCTGTACGAAATAGATGTACATCCTTGAGATACCTATATTTTTAAATACCATTTTTAGCCTAGCCAACACCTGTACAACAGAATGTCACAGTCCAAAGATTACATAATCACAGTAAAGAAAATGTATGTAATAATTGCAATTTCACATAATGAATCATTTATGAACTTAAAACCATTATCTCATAAACAAAATATAATTGTGATTAATAATTCAAGTTGCAATTAAATTCATATATTTAAAAAAAGATTTTCAACCAATGTTTAATAGGTGACTGCATAGTACAACTGCTTGCGTAGGTAACAGGTCGGGCATATTATCGAAATAAGCACATGGTATAGATAACGTTAATTATTGAGAGTTAATATTGCAAACTATTACAAACTAGAGGAATTATTACAAATTTACAACTATATGCATTGTACTTGTCATAAGATAGAATAGACAGCAGCAACTAAACAATTACTACCATAAAAGCGGCAAAATCTGATATGATGATAAATAGACAGTTTTCATGTTAAATGTCAATCTTAAGCAAGTTTGGTAATTCCTACTGTAATAACCCTTCCCATATCCAGCCAATCCCCTTCCCGACATCGAGGGGGGATCGTCGTAATGAATCATGATTGAAGGTATTTAAAATAATAGATGATTACCGTCCGTTTTCTTGTCGAAGGATGCTCTCGGGGACTTATAATTACTGCTAGATAAAATGGCGACACTTGCCTGTGTGCTGAGAGACACTCAATACTGAATCAGTGCCGAGCTACGGAATACTCGCATGTCCATGGATTTACGGCTATGTTTGACATTCAACCTTTTTTATTTGTTTCTAATGTCATAATAAACAGCAAAGACAGCCGGTCATGACACCGCTATAGAAATTGTCGGATGATATCATTATTACTACTATTATTATTTATTTATTTATAATTATTATTGAAAAATAGGACGTGGAGTAAGACAAGGTTGTAGCATTTCGCCGCTGCTGTTTAGCATTTAAGCTGAGGCAATGATGGAGAAAGCCATGGAAGACATGGAGGAAGGAATAAAAGTTGGAGGGAAATTATACCAAGATGACCAAGGAATGGTAGCGGGTAGCGAGATTGGACTGCAGAAGATAATGGAGAGGCTGAATGATACGGCATTGAGATATGGCATGAAGATTAATATTAAAAAGACCAAGGTTATGAGAGTGTCCAATAATAAAGGTGAAGTTAATATCACAATAAATGGTACGAAATTGGAACATGTAAGGCGTTTCAAATATTTGGGTCATACTATAACCCATAATGGGAAATGTGAGACGGAAATATGCAGTAGGATTGCACCAGCAAAAGCGGCCTTTGGTAGTAGAAAAGAACTATTAACAAAAAGCCTAAAGAAAGACACAAAGATAAAGATAGTGAAAATTTTGATTTGGACCACGCTATTGTATGGATGTGAAACATGGACCTTAAGTAAGGAAGAGATTAGGAAACTGGAGGCATTGGAAATGTGGATTTGGAGAAGAATGGAGAGGATTAGCTGGACTCAAAGGTTACAAATGAGGAAGTCCTGGAGAGAGTTGGCACAGATAGACAGTTGATAAATGTATTAAGAAATAGGAAAAGAGATGGATAGGACACATTCTAAGGGGGGAAGGTCTATTAAAAGAGGTCATAGAAGGTAGAATGGAAGGAAAAAGAGGCAGGGGCAGGCCGAGATTAGGTATGTTAGATGATTTAAAGACCCACTCATATGTGGAAATGAAGAGGAAGGCGGAAGACAGAGAAGAGTGGAGGCGTTATATACCATGGACCTGCCAGTAGGCAGTGAACTAGGAGAGAGAGAATTATTATTGCTTAACTACAAACTAAATAAATAATCAAGAAGAAGAGGATTTCAAAAAAGAGCCTAAGCTCACTGAGGTAAAACAGTCAGTAGCAGCTACGAAGAATAACATATACGTTTGCTATTTGTCTTCTATGCTACAGATTACTGCATAACCTATGACAACCACATATATTATATTATTTTCACGACTTGAGCTTTTTACTATAATTTATTATTTTAATGCAGTAGTTGCTAGAGATGGAACACAGTAATCTTACCGTAGTTGAGGGACCGGCAAATGGAGCGGGGCAATCTGAAATCAAAAAATAGACGTGATCGAATACATGACATTCATATACAATGTCAGAGGTGCAATGGTTCAATGTTTTGCAACACAATCCAACCCAACTTACATTTACTGGACCCAATCCAATCTAACTCACCCAGTTCAACTCTTAACCAGACCCATCCCAACCCATGTCATGCCCATGTCGGTCTGCATTTCTAACAAAGCGGGCACATTGGTTGCGGACTATTACCAAAAAAACCGGCGGTCAAAAAGGCAATATAGTCTACATGTATATATATATATATATATATATATATATATATATATATATATAGGCCTAAAGGACAACACAAGGCAATAGTAGTTTTCAAATTAATTCTAATCAGTGTTGCTATTTTCTAATATAAATTGTATTGTGAATCCACACGACTACATCTAGCAGCACATATTTTAATATAAATTCTTGTTCTTTCATCTTTGATTGTTATTTTTAACGTTGATGCCACTAAATGCAATTCATTTATACATGCAGATACACACATAGACTTACACCACACACACATTTACAAATGCTTCGAATACTCTAATCACTTTAATATCTTCAATTACTTTAATTAATTAAAATTGCTTCTTAAGTACCCTAATTAAGTTACATCTTCAGTATGTGAGTAATGTTATTAATGATAAATCCTTCAAAATCACAAGATTGCGATAAGTTTAATGGGTGATCAAAAATGGTTTATTCTGGACAAAATAGTAATCTCACAACGATTTCAACATGCTGCAACCTTTAAAAACAACCTTGAAGGACCAAACGAAATCTTGAAAGTTTAGCAGAAATTCTTACCGTTAACATTAGCGCAAAAGTTTATGTTGGTCCAAAAAGTCCGAGGCCATTTTAAAGTATCCAGAGTGATCTGTTGTCCGACAGAAAACTGACTTCCGGTGAAGCGGGACTGTGAGTAGAAAAGAGCTCCGTTGATATTGTTGACGTCGTATGGGATTGGAACTTTGCTGCTGGAATTGGAGGGGCTGTATACAGCCAACCGATCCTCTGCCGTTAGCGTCACTGGGTTGTTCTGAAGGTTAATCTGTAACACAGAGAAAAAGTGAATGTTTTTGTTCGTATGGTTATACACATGACAACCGCATGTGTTTGCAATGTTTCCTTTCTTGGTTGCTGTTTTGGAAGTTTTCGCTGTTTCCTCCATTCTTCTCCATGGTTATTAGTAATCGTTGCCTTTTGTTGGATCATCGATTGCAGCCGGCGCGTATTTAAGAAAAAGTGGATTAAATATACCTTCCAATGGCTTAGGGGTTTTTTCATTTAAAGTTGACAACACTCGGTCTACCAAGGTGGTCACCCAGAAAGTGTTAACCGGGCGCGACGTAGCTTAACTTCGTTTAAATTACGCGCAGCTAAACTGAGTGCGCTAAATTCCGCTCCATGTGAAATGTTTACATGTGAAATAGTTCGTTGTCAGCCTCAAAATGACAATTAAGTAGAAGATACCGTATATATATTACTTCATTACATACTAACTATTGAATTTTGTAGTTTTAGAGAAAATTAATTACGTTAAGTGATACTCACTATATTTAGCATTCATTATATATTTGTTACACTAACTTTCTTAGGCAACTAAATTTACAAATCAAACCAGATTTATGCTTATGCCCGTTGTTGAACTCTAAAATCCCGAATGTTTTCATGTTTGTCGCTTCCTTATGATCGCACTAAGAAAACTTCTGTGTCTCTCCCATACATTCAATCACATAAAGAACGAAAATGTATCATCTTATATAAAATAGTGATATATTTAATAAATGATAACAAAATTTTACTATTGATATTTTGAATGGACTCAATCAATTGGCTGACAAAGTCACATGTAAAATATAAAACGAAATTTTCCATATTTGGGAAGAATATGAAAATGTAGATTGGACTTTAAAACTGAAGAGAGTCTATCTGTTCTGAGATTGCAATTAAACCGCAATCTTCAGATAAATATGTATATCTTACTATAGAAAAAGACTTCATTGGCCTGAAATTTCAATTAAATCTCTATCTTGAGATAAATATGTAGATCTTACTATTGAATAGACTTCATTAGGCTGAGAGTTCTGTTAAATCTCTATCTTGCGATAAATAAGTAAATCTTACTATTGCGTAGACTTCATTAGCCTGAGATTTCAATTAGCCTAAAGCTCTATATTCAGATAAATAAGTAAATCTTACTATGAAATAAACGTCATTATTTTGAGATTTTATCATTTCAATTAAGCCTGGAGTCAGTGGCGACGTCGGTAAGATACTCGATCGCAGCTCAGTATGTGCGGGGTTCAAATCCTGAGCTCGCCCGTCTTAGGTTCAAATACTTAGCTTTTAGCTTTTAAGCCGCTATATTCAGATAAATAAGTAAATCTTACTATGGAATAGACTTCATTAGCCTGCTGGTCTGTTGGAGTCATCTGGTATTGCCACTTGAGCTGAAACTGCGTGGCGCTGTTTCTAGTCCAGATCTGGATGAGCACAGGGTCCGTGGTACAAAGTTTTACTCCAGCCGCCTGGAATGTGCCAATCTGGAGAATCCTATCCGTCTCTATAGCAACCTGACGAGTAGCGTCCATTAGGTTCAGATCACAGCATTCGGCAACTGTAAATATGCGTTAAAATGAATCAAAATATGCGTTAAAATGAATCAAAATATGCGTTAAAATGAATTAAAATATGCGTTAATACGAATCAAAATATGCGTTAATATAAATCACAATATGCGTAAATATGAATCACAATATGCGTTAATATGAATCAAGCAATGTGTAAACCAACGGTTCAATTCAATGCACTAAACCTGTAAACATACAATATATTATAATAAAATACGTAAAGTATAAAAGGTATATTTTATTCTTTTAGGACATTTTTTTAAATTTAATATATCGCAACCTGTAAAATATACAAATTATATTTTACAGGTTGCGATATACTTATACACTTCAACATTATGCAGTGTGCAAAAGTTAAACAATTAAAAATAATAATATAAGTAAATAACAATAACACTGCAATGATGCTGGGTCACGCGCCAAGTGTGTGGATTAGAACAAAGAATCCAGTGGGACCAAGAAGCTTAACAAGAAAATGAAAAACCACATTGAAAGTCAAGGTATTTTCTATCTCAAGCGTACAATATTTATATATTTATTAAAATCTATTATCCATTGTGATATGATTTTAAAATCAGACCTTCTATTAAAAAATAACGCTCAGTTTAACGCCTGTTTCCATAACAGAAGTGACTAAGAAACGGTCTGGCGTGTTTTCGAACACGCTTCTTATCAGGAAAGAGTGCTATCAACTATAGGTTATCAGTAGATCAGTTTGTTATCTACTTAGATATCTAGTTGATGCATGCCTAGTTTGTTAACAAGAAACGTTAACTGTGATTAGGAATTTGACTCTCGGATCTGTCTATCGAAAGAACAGAACCCAGAGAGAGAACGAGAAAGAAAATGAGAGAGAGAATGAGTGAGAATAAAAGAGAGAATGAGAAAGAAAGACAATGAGAAAGAGAATGAGAAAGACAGAGAATGAGAAAGAGAGAGAGAATGAGAAAGAGAAGGAGAAATATAGAAAAAGAAGTCCTCAAGGAGAGAAAGAGAGAGAATTAATAATGTACATTAGGACTATTGTAAAAGGCAATATAGTAAAGGCAATAAATACAAATATTTTTATTTTAGCATCTATTTGTTTAAATGTGACAATAGAATATAAAGTAAATCATATACCCACGCTTCTATTCCACTAGCAACACCATTAATAGCACTATTATATAGTTTTACTGGCTTCACTTCACAGTACTAAATGATATTATCCAGCATTATGAAGTCAAAGTTAATCCGCTGAACACAACCTGATGCCCTGGTTCTACAACCAGTGCCGTTGGTTTAGTCGCACCTACAGAATGTTATGATTTAATACCTAGCCTAATTGTTTTAGATGATTGTACTCTTTCTACATAAAACTAGTTCAAATGAGAAAATAAAAACTGTATCGCCTACTGCCGTTGTGGGTGCGAAAGTAGACCGAATAATTGGGTAATTATGACCATCTTATAAAATTGAAAAAGTTAAAATCTTTAAAGTTTAAAGTGTTTCTGTCTCACAATAGATACTGTCGGAGACGATGACATGAGATTCGAACGATGGTGTCCTGCTAGACAGATAAGCTTGAAATCAATGCAACCCTCCAACCGGTAATATAATACATTCAGTATCTCTATTTCCCCTGCTTAGTATTCTTTCAAGCGACTGGTCAAAGGTACATATTCCCACACACAGTCTGCTTTCTCGCTCCATCGAGAGCACAACAGAGCAACAAATTGATCCTTTCACGAAAGGCTACGCCTTATCCACACCTTATGTAGCCTATAAGTTGGGAAAATATGACTTCTGTGGTGGTTTCCCGTTGCCTTCAACACTTCATGGTCATTCGCCTTTTACAACACGCGCTGCTAACCGTTTGACAATTCCTTAGTTTTAGTAACTAAAGTGGTGATAATATCGTAATTACTATTAATTCAGTCGATTCATAGGCGAACAAACAGGTAAATACATGTAGTAGTTAAAATAACTTACCGGATTGAGCTGAAGCTTGATCTAATCCTCCAAACAGTAGAATAACCGTAAATATTTGTATTGAAGTCCCCATTGCCCTATATTACTAATATTATATTAGTATTAAAGACTGTCAGTTAATCTAGAGCTCAGAGTTTATGGTTTTTCTGGATCCGAAAAATGTCTAAACTTGATCTAAAAATGTCAGAAGTCAGCGACGAAATGAGTCTACAAGAAAATTAATTAGTTAAGTAGAATAGCAAATGCAGTTTAAAAAGTTGCCACAATTTTTTATTTTCTCGTCACATAATAAATTGTTTATATTGTTTTTATTGTTTGGTATTTACCGCTGAAAACATTTCACCGGAAAATTCAATAGCTCAATTGTGCAGTTTGCCCTTGGAGTGAAATTGTAGACCTACATGTATATTATTTTAATATGCAATAGACCTAATCAGATTGAAATCCTTACAGATGCGCATGTAGACTGAAATGGGTAATAGCTTTAGCTAAAACATTATAGTTTGTAAATAAATTAAACATATTGAATGTTGACTTCCATTAACTGCATGCTACTAAGTCCAAGGAATTAAGAGTTGTTCTGGAATATGTAATATAAAATGTAGTTTGTTTTATCAAGTTATTCTGTGAAAAAGTAATATTATATAGTTTGTCTAATACTGTAGGCTACATATCTATCTTTAAGGATTCCTGCTTTCAAATGCATCTAAGCAATGGTACCTAAAACAGGTCAACTAGAAAATCAATTCGCTCGCTAATAAGCAGTGGCAGATCCACATGTAGCCTACTTACTCTGCGTATCATTCAGCATTGTCACAGAAAAAGTGATGCCACATGTATAATATAGACTCCTGAAAAAGATTAAAGAAAATAAAAGATCCGAAAATTTTCCGAAGTCTTCATCGTATCTGAGCTAGTCGTTGTTTATGATACACAAGCAGGTTTCTGTTTACGAGTTTCGTTTAAAGCCGAAAGTTATTTAAAAATTTCCTGTCTCAAGCCTCGGATAATTGCAAATAAAAGCTACTTTAATGTATTAACTTACATGTAATTAAATATGAATTAATTTAATGTTTACTATATCTAATGAAAATTAATTGTCTCAGGTCTAATCTTAGACATGTTGTAATTAAAGAGGACATAAATATTATACCTATAACAAATATATAGACTGATTATATTTTATTATTAAGTTATACGGTCTACAGTAGGGTAGTCCTCCTGAATTATTAGCCGAATCTAGGCAGTAACTGTTGGCTCTATCACATGCATTGAATCGAGTATTAGATGCAGCATAATAACAGCAAAAACCTTCAATAAAAATGTTATGAATGCCGAGCAGCTACCTGAGGCATTTGATGTGTTTACAACGCCAGGCCCGCAGCGCAGGCATATTATCACTACATGTATATGACGGGTGATCATAACTTATACCGCAAAACATGCCTGCCGTAAAAAAGCTTCTTGCCTTGTAAGCAAATACCTTGTATTTCTTCTGTGATATAAGAATACGCGTTGGAAAACTTATACGTTGAAAAATGCCTTAATACTGCTAGGTACATGTGCATGTAGTTGTTATATTAGAATAGACTGTTTAATCGGGATTTTATAAATTTACTCATATTTCTCTGATATCAGGATAGGCGTAAATAAAACGCAAATATGACAAAAAATAAATGAAAACTCAGAGCCAATATTGCCTTTGAGCGATGATGTACATTGTAAGTAAATTACTGACATTTAAAATTAAAATGAATAAAGTTTAAAATCTTTCATATTTCAAATATAAACTTAAAACCAAGCAATATTAAGCGAATTATAATAAATACATTACTTCAGCTACTGTACTAACTGATGGCAAATTGATTCTTATTCAGGCACTTTATTCTAAGCCAAATTATGTTAATTAAATGTAAATTAGTTATTATAAACCTTAAATTATATTTTAATTCTGGTAAGCGTACATTACGCTTTGAACTATTCTACTGTCTGTACCTTATGCTATAAAAGTTGTTCACGTCTCTCATTATAAGCACAACTACTAAACAATTTGATATAAAAGGGTATCGGATGTGCAAAATGAGTGATTTAGATGCCCTCAAAGTTATACATTGCGCACAATTTTCTTTAATAAAGTTACAGAAGAGTTAAAAACTACACCTAGCGCTAGATTTCGTTAAGGTTTAGTTTAGATGCCTCAAGGTGTATCAGCGAATTGGTCTGTAATTTTAATGCGAGAGCATCAGATATGTAAAGTAACACAAATTTACCAATTTAAAAAACATTATGTCATTTCAAAGTCAAACGAGTAGCTGGAGTCCGTTAATTACTGAGATCAAAGCTTCTATTGAACAAGTTACACTGTGACAGATCTCATAATATGCTGTAGGTGTGTAATGGAGAGTTTGTGTTTTTGTAAGTTCACAAACGGAATATGAAAGGAGGAAATGATAAACCTGTTCAAGCTCTACATAATGTTTCCAAATATGCTAAACTCAAACGCTTTTGTAAGACTAGACAACGTTAAAACACGCTTTGACTAGAAAGCTGGAAACACATTTAATTTTATCTTACAAGAACTATGTCAGGCATTGTACCATTTTGCGCAATTAGGATAAGCTTGAAATTATCAGAGCAATAGAAAATAATATGCATGATTTTGTAAATGTTTGAAATCAGCAATGCTAGTCATGGCTCTAATGAAGCCCATTCTATACGGAGAAAAACTTAAGCCCCTAATTACAAAATTTGAAATGTAGGAATATGTAAACATAATTTATTTAAATATATAATTGTTATTAAATCATTTTAAATGCGGAAAACAATGATTCTAACTTCAAATTTGATTCTTGATTCTGTTTGAATCTCTTTCTCGCAGAAAGATCTGTCAAGCAGCAGATCTTATTGGTGCACTCACCGCCAGATAGCACGTTGACGCTAATGCAGCCGACTTGCTTGATAAATACAGATTCGTTCATCACTACTGCGGAGGTTTTGCGTTTACATCTAGAAGCTCTTTTGCTTTCTTCAGCGGTATACAATTGATTAGCTAACATGAACCCTCTAAACACTGCCGAAAACAGGTCTAAGTCTTAATTCGTCGCACACTTCAAACAATGGTTGAGTATGTCGATCGCTAGAGGAATTATATTATAAAATAGCTGGTTTAGCTGTAATTCAGAGTTGTGCCAGTTTTTATTCAACTATTGTCATATCTAAAGCAAGTTATCCACGTCTAACCGCATGTTTCTGTTGCAGTAGAATTTTTGTAACTGCGATTTCTTCTTTGTGGGTCAAATGTGCTGCCTATTCAGTCATCCAAATTTAACATTTTAAAGAAATTCAGGTGTACACTCGAAAGATGCATAATTTATGTGTATGCATGTAGTATGTTCTAGAAATTAGCAAATTTAATACAGAAATAGCATTTTAATACAGATTTAATTTTGTACAAAGCCTATACAATTTATCTATACGTGCATTTCAAATCAATTGTCCTTTGATAAATAAATCGTGAGTTTATTTCTAAAGTGTTGTACATTATTCGTCTAGTATTTAATTTAACTCCATTAAAATTCTTAGTGACTGGTAATTCATTGGTTTTATTATGATATAACCGTAAATCATTATTTTTTTACTAAATTTGACATTTAACACAAATGAAGACTCTTGTTTCGTTAATGGAATCAACTATAAATCTCTACCAAAAAATCTCTTATCCCCTAATTAAGAAACAACTAGATAATTATTATCTAGTAGATTACTAATTAGATAACCGGCTGGAGAGCAAACATGCCTAATCTGAGTGAACAGGTGATCACAAGTTCGATACCTCACCGGATCTGCTCAAATGGACACTTTTAGACAGGAAGCAGATATTAAACAGTACTAGCTTCACTAGTTATAGCTTAACATGGAAGCAAATTTGATGAGTGTTAAACATAAAATAACGTAGCAATATATGGAACAGAAAGCACAATTGCTTGTTTTAAGACCCACACAAAATAAATACAGAAACTTAATTATGCAACTACACAACATCATTTCAATATTCAAGATTCAAAACTCAATATAATTACTCAATAAAAATATAAATATAGACGTAAAATATAATATTTATATATGATAATATTATATAATATAGTATATTAGTAACAAATATTATATTCTAATATATATAATATATCTCTCTCTTAGTGCACTTCCTACTAGCAGGTCCATTGTATATAATGCCTCCACTCTTCTCTATCTATTGTCTTACTCTTCATGTCCACATAAGAGTGGATCTTAAAATTATTTATGACATTCCTTGTGATATATCATTATTCTTGGGGAATTCTGCTTATGACGAGGTGGGCCCCCTATGCCTTCCTCAGCTTTGACAAAAATTTACTGGGCAGGGGCGTCATTCCCTGAGCAAAAAATCCTGTTTACCCCTAAAAATCCTGTTTACCCATATATAATATATAATATAATATATTAATAATATATTCTAATATATATAATATATAATACAGATAATATATATTTTTATATATTTATAATGTTATATATATGCAATTATATACAATATTATATATCTTCTTCTTCAACGCACTGCCAAGTGGCAGGTTCAAGGTACATATTCATACTCAAAGTCTGCTTTTTTCTCGCTCAATAAGAGCACTCCTTAGATCAATAAGTTAATCCCTTCACAAAGCCCATGCTTCATCCATATCTTATGAAGCCTTTAGCTTGGGAAAAGTATGGCTTCTGAGGTGGTTTTCCGTTGCCTTCCTCAGTTAGATGAATTTATTACCATTTAATGCTAGGGGAAATTATTTCATGGTGAGGTGGGTCCCATCTAGCCATCCTCAGCTCCTGCCTTAGTCGCCTCTTACGTGCACGCAGCAGATTGTTTGCGGTTGCCATATTCTGCAGTGGTCCAACCACACCCGAGCACAACACGGGATATATACTGTATGTATATACACACACACACACATATATATATATATATATATATATATATATATCTAATTATATCAAAATTTAGAAATATAAACATGGTAATAAATATGGCAATATAAATATAGCAATAAATATATCGATATAACTATAGCACTATTCAACATAATTATTCTATATAAACTCCTCGCAGGGAGGTGGCTCTGCCAATGCGTGATATCACCGCAACACGTCACGCTCGGATGCGTTGCGACAAGATTCAATTATAATCCGGCGAGCAATGCGAAGAATTTAAATTATTTAACATTGCTCTCTTAATCTCGAACTTTCATCAATTTCTAAAGCAAGGCAATTGACTTACTAAGTTATTAGATAAGATCAAATAAATAGGACATGCGCTGCGCATAATAAATAGCATTACGTAAATTAAGGTCAAACAATTAGTTGAAAAACTAAAAAGTATGATCGATGAGAAATAAAAAGTATTTAATTCATTTCTACATGCTTATTACGAATGAGCATTGTTGCAACACACCCGTGTTGTGCTCGGGTGTGGTTGGACCACTGCAGAATAGGGCAACCGCAATCAATCTGCTGCGTGTACGTAAGAGGCGACTAAGGCAGGAGCTGAGGATGGCTAGAGGGGATCCACCTCACCATTAATTATTTTCCCCGCAAATGGTTGATAGGTAGCGGATCAGTAGGTGCGGGGTTCAAACCCAGTACTCTCACCGGCACCAGCATGCTATTGCCGGTGATGACGTTACACTTGGTTTTAGATTTTTGCGCTGCACATAATAAATAACATTACGAAAATAAAGGTCAAACAGTCAGTTGAAAAACTAATTATTATCGATGAGAAATAGCCCCCATTTTATTCATTTCTTAATGCTTATTACGAATAAGCTTTACTTCATAGTAATACCGGCTAATTGACAGAAGCCTATAGCACGTTCGGTTAGGTTTCTGACTATGAGGCACTTGATGCCTAGAATACTAGTCTAGCCTTATGGAATCTTGATTTCTGGAAGCTTACTGATACTTGCGAGTGAAATAATTAGTATTAATAAATGTTTAACGTCCGTTTCCTCATACAAGGATGATGCCAATCAGGGACTTCAAATTCTACATCGTCTGGTCTTAAAGCCAAAGCTAAAACCAAGTATAGCGTCATCACCCTCAATAGCTTGCTGGTAACGGAGAGAGCTCTGGATTTGAACCCCGCACCTACTGATCCACTATCTATCATCCATTGGCGGCATCTTTACAGGGTGCAGACTGATCTTATAATGATAGGATGTATTATTATGCATGAAAAGTGATGTGCAATTTGATGTAGAAGTTTATTTTAATTGATATCATTACTGATTCCTGATGCACATACCTCTTTCTAGTGTTCTGTCAAGTGGAAGGTCTAAGGTACACAATCCTGCTCATATGCTTCCTTGCACGCTTCATAAAGATCAGCGAGTTAATTCCTTCACACAAGTCTATGGCTTATCCACACCCTAATGTAGCCTACAGCGTGGGAATAATTGTGCTTCTGGGGTGGTTTCCCTCTGCATCCTTCCTCAGTTCTTGCTCATTAGCCTCGTACGACTTGTGCAATTTATGGTTGATCTATTCGTCAGCACCCCGGACACAACACGGGATATATATATATATATATATATATACGTATATCTTCTTCTTCAGTGCACTGCCAAGCGACAGGTTCAAGGTACATATTCATACTCAAAGTCTGCTTTCTCGCTTCATAAGAGCACTCCTTAGCACAAGTTAATCCCTCCACAAGGTATATGCCTTATCCTTACCTTATGTAGCCTATAGCTTGGGAAAAGTATGGCTTCTGAGGTGATTTTCCGTTTCCTTCCTCATATGTATTGTTATACGTATATATCATCTATTATTTCTGCTGCCGTGGCTCTTACTTATTGTGTCCGACCTGTAAACAGACTAAACTAAAAACTTTCCCTCTTATCGCTAGAAACTTCACATTGTCTTACTTGAGTTTAAAATGTTAATTTTAAGTTTAAATTTGAGTTTAAATTTAATTGAAGTTTAAGTTATTTTTGCAAATCAATGGATACTATTAACGATCGTTAGATCGTGATTAGAACCAAAGCTCTACTGATTGGATCAGAATCCTGCTATCAACTCTGTTGTAAAATCAGTAAGACGAGTATTAATCACAAATTCGGCTGACGTACATCTGAAACTAAAGCCTTTAACTTTCACTGATAAATATAAGAAACACGACAAATATCATTCATCAAATACGTCAAGTTTAGCTGCACATGCTCAACTTTTTAACTGCTGTTAAAATAAAATTATTGTGAAGATACCCGGTGCGAAAATGATTTTCTGTACCTGTATTTTACCGGAATATCAATATCGACCAATTTTGCTCGGGCCTCGAGAATTCGACTCTAATCAAGTCGCCTTCTCTTGACCTTGATGAACTTTACACCAGTACAACTCCACCCTTTTCGCCCTGCTTGACAGGCACGCACCTTTAACTCGTAAGACTATTAGGGAGTCTAACCCATGGTTCACTCCCGAACTAGCTAAGTTGAAGGCTGCGTGTCGTATAGCCGACAGGAAGTGGCGCCAAACCCATGCTGTAGTTTGGAAAACTACATCCAATCTACAGTATAAGACGTATCGTTCTGCCATTGCATCTGCTAAGCAACGATACTACTCCACTGTCATCAGCGATGCAATAGACTCCAAGAACCTATGGAAAGCAGTCAACACTTTATTGCATAGGTCACCCTCTCCGTCTCTTCCTTCACTTTCTGCTTTCCTAAACGGTTTGCTCTTCACTTCTCTGACAAAATCAACCAACTCCGGTCCTCCATCATTCCTCTCATCTCTAGCTCCACACCTCACTATCCTCAACCAACCAAATCAACCGATGAGCAGCTCCATAGCTTTTCCCTGTCTCCATTGAGGAGATCACGCAGCAAGTCTTGACTTCTCCTCTCAAGCACTGTGATCTCGACCCTATCCCTACTTCTCTGTTGAAGAAGTGTATCCATGTTCCGGCACCTTCAATTTCCACATTGTTAATTTATCCTTGTCCTCTGGCACATTTCCACAGTCATTTAAAAATGCTATTGTCACTCCACTCCTAAAGAAACCCTCGCTGGACAAGGAATCACTCTCCAACTACAGGCCCATATCCAATTTACCATTCGTTTCCAAACTCACAGAGAGATTAGTCTTTCAAAGACTCTCCACCTATCTTACGTCCAACGACCTCTTCAATAATCACCAATCTGCTTACACCCAACATCGTTCTACTGAAACTGTTCTACTTTCTGTCTGTAACACCATTACTAACGCCATGTGCACTCAACGTGTCACTGGACTTTGTACTCTCGATCTGTCTGCTGCTTTCGACACCCTCGATCACCAAATCCTCCTACATCGTCTTTCCTAATGGTTTGGTATCCACGGCAATGCACTTGCTTGGTTTACTTCATATCTCACCGACCGTACTCTTAGCGTGAAAGTTCAAGAGTATTCCTCTCCGCCTTCCATCCTCAAGTACGGTGTGCCTCAGGGCTCTGTACTTGGTCCTATCCTCTTTAATTTATACACTACTCCACTAAGCTCCTTGAACTCTTCACATTCATTAGACCATCAACTTTTCGCTCGCTGATGACACTCAGCTGTACACATGCTTCACCCCCCACTGCTATCCTGATGCTAAGGCTAGCCTACAGCAATCCTTTCAGCATATATCTTCCTGGATGTCTGCCAATTTCTTGGCACTCAATCCATCCAAGACTGAGTTCGTGCTATTTGGAATACCTCAGCAACTTTCAAAACTGACCGAGGTGTCCCTGGCTCTCTCTTCCGATGTTTCAGTCACACCAGTTTCTTCCGTGAAGAATCTTGGTGTTGTCCTTGACCACCACCTCTCATTCCACGAACATATTACTAAAACATCACAGGCATGTTTCTTTCATATTCGCGATCTTCGTCGAATAAGACCATTTCTTTCTCTCGAGACTGCCACTACAATTGGCGCTGCTCTCGTGCAATCCAAACTGGATTACTGCAATTCCCTATTTCTAAATCTTCCCAGTTGCGGGATTGATAGGTTGCAGTTCATTCAGAATTCCCTTGCACGTGCAGTCTTTCGTAGCTCCAAATATTCTCATGTTAATCCAATCCTCAAGTCCTTACACTGGCTCAAAGTTAGAGAACGCATTTTATACAAGACAGATTCTCTAACTTATAAGTCTATTACCACTCCTGGTAATAGTTACATGCCCCACTTACTACAAGTGGGGCAACCTACCTCCAGGCAGTCGTCTACCAGGTCCTCTAAGTTAGTTACTCTAGAGAGACCGAGCCATCCTTCAGGTAGCAAGCTGTCTAGGCGCTCCTTCCAGCATGCTGCCCCGCAGATCTGGAATTCTGTTCCTTCCCCTCTGTGCATCCCCCCCCCCCCCCATCTATTTCTGATCAGCCTTTCCTACTCTACGAACAGTTTCATAGGCGATTGAAATCTTTTCTCTTCGACTTTTCATATCCACCAAACGTCTACGAACTGAGACCAACACGTAAACCTTCATTCCGCTAGTACCCTTCCTTGGACTGACCACCCGGATTTTGGCTCGCACCGTTTATGGACCCCTCACTCTGCTCATCGGCTTTGATTTGGTTTCACAGTGCTCAATGTTGTCATGGACAACAGTAGCACTCTAATAGTAATGTTGTTGTTGTTGTTGTAAAGTTAGTAAATCTGTATAATTTACCTATTACTATGCAATTTAAGAAATCTAAAAAATAAGGTTATAAATCAATTTTTGTACTATAGGGAGACGTCAAGATTGGGTCCTATAGGAGAATTCAACCAATGATCGTACATATACATGTACATGTATAAAGCGAGTGCGCTATCAACAGTTTCTCCGACTAACGATAGGTTAAAAACCAGTGACTTGCCAGTAAATAACTGTCACCTTAATCTTTGTGACGGTAGCTCGAGTGTGTCGAGTCGTCTTGAAGAGAAGCCTTGTGCTTCTGAACCTTGACGTTAAACACACTACAACCTACCTAACAGTTACTAGCAATTCAATCGGGTTTGCTCGAGTGCTATAGATTTTAACAATTATACGAAAAGAAAAATATTTTATGTCAGCTTTATGCTATCTCCCAATAGTAATATAACCTAAAGTATCTATTCCTGTCAGTTTTGTATTTGACGATTAAAGATAATTATATATAACAGGTTTGACTAGTTATTCAGTAGAAAAACCAGTCCAAGTTTGAGCAGATGAAATATTCACGTTGTAGCAGTCAGAAATGTTATATTTAACTTTTAGTTAGCTGACGAATTTACCCGATTCAATTTCTCTAAACTGTTAAATAAGATTCAAAGGTAAACTAAAAAAATTGCAGTGGTCCAATAAACGCTCAATCTGAACGTATGTTACTGTTGAAAGTACATGTGTAGAAAAATACTAAGTATTTTTAGTTAATCGTAGCATTAATGACCCTCATGTTGTCTCTGGGACACTGAAGAAGGGATCAACCGTAAACTATCAAAGTCGTAAGAGACGACTGACCTAGAACTGCTAAAGTCCTTGAGAGGCCACACTATTCCCACGCTATAGGCTACATTAAGATGTGAATACGGTATAATTTTCTGTTAAGAGATTGACTCTCTAATCGATGGAGTGCTTCATATGGAGCGTGAAAGCAGCGTGTGAGTAGGAATACGTACACTGAACCTGTCACTTAACATACCATTTGAGAGTGAGAAACAGAGTGTGTGAGAGAGAGAGAGAGAAAGAAAGAGATAGCTTTAAATAAAAGTTGATATGAAAGCGTCATTCTCAGGGAGCGAAGCTAATTTAAGAAATGTTCACACAAATTCTGTTGTAAATATGATTTATATCAAATATGAGAAGAGAGTAAACACGAGCGTTGTACTCGTGAATATCAGACAAGTTCACGCATCACGGCTTATCATGTAGACTAGCAGACATTGTAACATTGTGCTATGTTATACACCTGTAGCCATTTCAAACAAACGTCTGCTCGTAGAAAGATGCTTTCTGACTTTCTATTGACCATTTTGTAATCTTTGTGCAGGTAATTATATTTTACTGTTACCCTACGGTGAGTTGTTTGATTGAGAAATAAAATTTATTAGCTTAGGGGTTTAAATGATAATGAATCTAGAGGCCATATAACTTAATTTATAATTGAGGTTACATTCCACTGTCATGAGATTACTGCCTTATGTTCAATGGAACAGATTTATTGGAGCCCTACATGTAATACCTTTGCAATTAGTTGCTATGTTGTAACAATAGGCTTACATATAATTAAATATAAAATTATAGAAATGTGACCGTTTCAAATGTCAGATACTTTTAGGAATGCAATATGTAATTTGCTTCACATTTGTTCTACTTAAATTATTAATGAGCTAACTACAGACGTGTAAATCAAGCTTATTTCAAGTTTCAAAAGCCTTCTTCGTTAAAAGTTATGTCTGCAGTTTCCATTGACTTCTTCTTTTCTTCAGTATCTGCATTTGGAAGCACCCAAGAAAAACTGTAGTGTTCGGCACGACTATTGCTGATTTTAAAAAATCAAAATTAGAAGAAATCAGTTGTAAGAGGAAATTTAATCTGATAGGAGTAGTCCATAAAATTCATGCATCTACTAGTGCATGAACTAGATGACATCAATCCATTTTAAATTAAACTTTTCAGTCTTCGCTGAATTTGTTGTCAGAGGCGTCATTGTGGCTCTTATATTTGTTGCTTTGAAATCATGACACCTCAATTTTATTACATGAGCTAATCGTGTCTTAACATCACAACAATGAAAGTGCTACTGTCATCAATGACAACATCAAGCACTAGTTACACAAATCGATACATTGATACATCGACACATCGCCACTGGCTGGAGCCAGGTGCGATGTTGCTAAAGGTAAGGTTAACGTCAATTTCCTCACTCGAATGCGATATCAGTGACGGGCGAGCCCAGGATTTGACCCCACACCTACTGATCCGCGGTCAAGTATAATCATGAGCTCGTCCGTCAGTGACATCGTCTTCGAGTGAGGAAAATGATGCCAACATTAGCTTTTTAGCTCCTGGAAAGTTAACTCAGTTAGCGGAACATGTTGGTGATTGCAATTACAAAGTTACTATTAACCATGAAAAGGATTGATTGACCAACCATCACCTGTAGAGCTGCCTAGATGTGTCTTGAATCAAGCCTGTAGGCCTAAATGCTTTCACAGTACTATTATTATAATTATACCAACCATAGTATACATGTACAGTACGCAGATTTGAATCAATATCAAATCACTTTCTGCAGGTATTACTCAATACCGAAAACATTTTGCAGACGTATGGAAATAGCAAAATACATTCGGTAAAACTATTTCAATATCAGAATATATTCAGGAGGCTTTCATATCAGCACAAATGCATTCTACATACGTGTAACACCAATACCAAAACACATTTTATGGCTATACTAACAGTGAACGGTACGGGGTACAATGCGTATAGGTAGTTGTTATCACAGAAGCGTGTTCTTCATATGCCCACGCTGTGTTATGATTAATAATTCTTTTTTGTGATCGCTCTGCTATTAAATATTTTAGTCAGGCCTTATTCGCGCATTTTGAGCTATAAAAAGCTACCACACCTACACATCAAAAACCAATGTAGCCAGGTAAATCCTAGAGATTATATAGGCCGGAAAAACACTTTCCATTTCTTTCGGTTTGGTTTTAGATTATGCATCTATTGGCGCAAAGTTCAAAACTTTCTTCTGAACTCTCCCTTATAGTTAATCGAAAAACTAAAATGATTTTGAAGTTGGCTAAATTACTTCATTTTCTTTAAATTATTTACTAAACCATATGAAACCTTTGTAAAACTGGTGACGATGTTTTGTTTAGAAATTGTTTCATTTTTACGTGCATCCAACAATGAATAATCAGTCTCAAAAATAAAGGTTTAGAGTCCATTTCCTCATACAAGGATTATGTAAGGGACATCATTCTATTATTATTATTATTATTAGTGTTATTATTAATATTGTTAATATTTATAGTATATATAAATATATATATATATGTATATAGTAAATATACACACACTATAGTATATATATATATACATGTATATATATATATATACTATATATATATATATATATATATATATATATATATATATATATATATCTTCTTCTTCAGTGCACTGCCAAGTGGCAGGTTCAAGGTACATATTCATACTCAAAGTCTGTTTTCTCGCCCAATAAGTGCACTCCTTAGATCAAAAAGTTAATCCCTTCACAAAGTCTATGCCTTATTCATACGTTATGTAGCCAATAGCTTGGGAAAATATGGCTTCTGAGATGGTTTCCCATTGCCTTCCTCAGTTAGATAGATTAGTTGCCATTTAAGCAAGAAAATATTTCATGGTGAGGTGGGTCCCCTCTTGCCATCCTCAGCTCCTGCATTTAGTTGCATTTTACGTACACGCGGCAGATTGTTTGCGGTTGCCCTATTCTGCAGTGGTCCAACCACACCCGAGCACAACACGCGGATATATATATAACATATATATATATATATATGTATATGTATAGATATATATATATATATATATAACATATATATGTATAAGTATATATATATATATATATATAAAACATATATATGTATAAGTATATATATATATATATATATATAAAACATATATATGTATAAGTATATATATATATATATATATATATATATATATGTATGTATGTATAACATACAGTATAACATAGTAATAACATATTATAACGTAATACATAGTATAACATATATGTATAACATATATATATATGTATAACATATATATATACATGTATATATATATGTATAACATATATATATATATATATACATGTATATATATAGATATATATGTATGTATAGCAGATATCTTCTCTAGCGCTCATCAGTATTCATATGTGGCTACCCAACAGAAGTCACGTTTCACTCTGACTGGAGGGGTAGCAGAAAGCGGTATACACAAGTACAGCATCGTGCAATTATGAAATACTTGTGAGATCATTTCATCAACGTTAGAATGTTTTTGAGAAACTAGAGAAAACTACCGACATTACGGGCCTCAGTTGTTATGTGTCCTAGTTTCGTTTGGCATATCATGCTGCAAATAACAATATACAAATAATAATATACATGCCTGCATACTGAGCGAGTGCATAACACTGCATATCAGTCAGATCTATCTGTTCTGAGCTTTCTGAAGAAGCATATGACTATTTTGTTCAATTGTACATAAATTAGAAATGACCACATTATACATAACTGTACTGAGGCTTACAGTATAGATCTCGAGCAGCACTCATATAAATTTAATTATTATTATTACTATTATTACTCTTATTATTATAATGATGATAATTATTGTTGTTATTTTTTAACACTGCATATGAATGCATACTTAGCTTAAATTCAGTAAAGATGTATCTCAGAACCAAACTTAGTATAAAACAGCACAACACCCTTATCAGACCCGGGGAGTATAACGGGTATTACAATATGGCCGATCCTGAATCATTTATGTCTCGTGGGTTCGAATCCCAATCAGTTAATCAGAGAATAAAATCAAAGAACATTTGCAGCTTTTGTAAATAGGCAATGGAAGTCGTAACAATTGATATCTGAAATATTGAGAGTGAGAACTGTAGCAATACGCGTTTACTACAGTCGGTTATTTAACTGTATGTGTGTTTAAGCCTGTTAATCAATCTGAACGCAATGAGTTCCTGCTCGACGAAATCACAGTTCATTTAATTACTCACACATGCAATCAGTGTAGCGCCGTGGATATATGCTGTAGCCTATATATATATATATATATATATATATATATATATAATATATATTAATATATATAATATATATATATACATGTATATATATATATATGTATATAATATTATATATATATATATATATATATATATATATATATATATATATATATATATACTGTATATCTCGTAGCGCGACAATAGTTCCAGGTACACTGATGTACGTCTTTGTTAATCAGTCATATATTTAAGGCGTTGACATACAAAATAAGCCGTAAATAGTTTAAAATTTTGTTGCGTCCTAGATTTTTTTCCTTTTTATTTCGAGCCTTCAAAACTCGTGATACCAGACTGTTACTTACTGCATATAAATCGTATATTCTGCCTATATTAGATTATTGTTCTCCTATCTGGCCACCGCATCTGGTAGGTGGTATTTTAAAAATTGAATCGGTGCAACGGAATTTCACTAGGCGAATACCACAGTCAGAAAACATGCCCTATAAATACAGGTTAACATTTTTGAATTGGAAAACTCTTGAACGTAGACGGCTACATTCTGATTTGGTACTTTGTTTTAAAATCGTAAATGGGCTCATTGGAAGTAACCCGGAGGACTATGGATTGCTATTGTCTAGTAGGCAATCTCGTGGTCATTCACTGAAGTTATATACTGACCAATCCAGAGTCAATACTAGAAGATATTTTTTCTCTAATAGAGTCTGTGAACCATGGAACTCACTGCCAGACTCCGTGGTCACGACGAATAGTGCAATTTCATTTAAACGCAATATAGATAAAATTGATTTTAGTAAATATTTGATTTTATAACTTAGCATATACATGTATTTTACTGTAAATATTGTGACCATTGTAATGGTGTAAAGGCTTTGATAATGTATGATGCTTAAATCATTTAGATCTATTATTTATTCTCTATCAGGGCACATGTCAGAGTCTTCTGACCTTTGTGTCCTTTTCATTTCATGTGAATTGCTGTATTTTGTGAGACTTTTCCATCTATATTGTGTGAAATGATTGAATCAATTAAATAAACCAAATAAAAATGGCGAGGGTTCGGAATAGGTGAAGAGAGTGAGCATCAGATTCGACTGGTTCTTATAGTTTTATTTGAAACCCGTGCCAATAATATTTACTGCCTGTTGATTCAATTTTCTTTTTTTCAGTTTTTACGGAATCTAATAAAATATAGCATAAATAGATTAAATCACAATTAATCACAATCATTAATTAATCACAATTAATCATCAATCACAATTGTGATTCTATCTATAGGTATATATTATATTTATATACTGACACCCTGTAATTTTTAGCTGATTCAATTCAATTTTTTCTCAAGGTTAGTTTACTTTGGTAAAGCAGATTCTAAATTAACTGCTTGAGTTTCTAAGTTTATAACCAATTTGCTATTGATTAGAGATAGTAACCTAATATAGTAATGCATTTCTATCAGAGATTCAACTGTACAACAATCGGTGCAGGCATTTAATTACCTATTATTGTTAGTACATTGCTGAGGATTCTTTAAGAAACAACTTTAGTGTCCGTCAATGGAGGAAGAGCTAGTGTCATCTCTTGATTTATTAAAATATTTTTGATTTGGTTAATCAGCTACAATTTAAGCAACTTATGACTAGTATGCTAATAATATGATATCTAGCATAACATGCTTAAAGAGCTCTGACATTGTGGCATAACTGCAAGAACTTTGACTAAGAGATTCATCCTTAAACTTAGAATCTCCACGTTGCAAATCGTGTAGGATCAAATCTTACTTCTTTTTCTCTCTTTCTCTCTCTCTCTCTCTCTCTCTTTCTCTTTGTGCACTGCCTATTAGCGGGTCCACGGCATATAACTCCTCCACATTTTTCTATTCTCTGTCTTTGTTTTCATATCAATATATCTAGAGGTTATCAAATCATCCAATATCCATAGTCTCGGTCTTCCTCCAACCACTTCCCTTCTGTTCATCCTTCGATTACCTCTTTCAACAAACCATTCCCTCTCAGTGCATGATCCATCCAGTTCTTCTTTCTCTCCCTTATGCTATCTAGCAATTGTCTCTATATTACAACCATATTTAGCACTTCTTTCTTCGTAATTTTGCAGTCCATTTGATCTTCGCCTGTGATTTCCATAGCCACATTTCAAATTCAAAATAGTAAATTTAAGATAAAGACACTACCGTACAGGTGTGCACAGAATATGCGAATTATTATATGGAGGATAATCTCAAAGCCTGAAGCAATGTTATGACTGATTGTCCATTGTCCGATTATATCAATTACGTGTCCTTGAAATTAACCTAAGTGCATCCAACCTCTATCAGCATTGAAACGAAATCGCTTAATTAAATAGGCATAATAAGCCGAAAAATTTAATTCTAATATTTAATAACTTAAGTAATATTAGTACAACTAAAATTTACATTGACGTTAAGTAATGTTATTCAATGATACTGTATTAAGCTAAGGTAGTTCAAGAGTTCTTTAAATATGCCCTAAGATTTGAAAATAATAAAGTAGAGTAAATGAATTTATTTTCTAATAGAAACCAAAATGTCTTGAAAAGCCTGGTATTTCATGTCTCTAAAAATTATTTCAAAATAAAAAGAATTTGCAACGTACTTGATTTGATTATAAGTTACACTTTTAGATGCATCTCAATTAAACTATTATTATGCTGTATGTAGACGAAATTTCCTCTGTGGCTTAATAACTTTTAGGACTTAGATTAATATTGACTTTAGTGGTTCATTGGATTTGGAATGAGACAGTAGACAAAGTACAATATCCAGTGATAATTTCTGTGCACCATTCCTAGCTAGTTCAATGCACTTGAATATGAACTACGTTACCGTAACACATAGCTAGCATTATTCAGAGTGCCACTCATTTTAGTAACAGTGAAGTTAATAACAAATAAGTTTAACGAATCGAATAAGGGTAACAATTACATATAAATCAATAATTGTTATTTAATAAAAATTGAGATACAACGTAAATTCTTTATGAATATGCAACATGCGCAAGTGATAAAGTATAGGAAGCAAAACAGTGATTCTTTTTACGTGGACTGTTCATGTCGTAAAAGGCGACAAAGCACTAGCTCCAACCAACGTCAGAAAGGGCATTCGGTTGGTGAGCGCCTAGGCTCAAGGAATTGAAAAAAATGTATCTACAACGATTGGAAAAGCAGGTCTATTTGTATCGCTACCCTAATTTGACTGAGATTCAACGAAAGATGATGATGATGGTAATATTTTGCTATATCGCTACAGTAGACTTACTGTATGTTGATAGTCGCTTACAGCTTATCGCCACTACATTAATCTTTTACAACAGATGAGATACCACAACTCAAAGGATGGGCGCTATTAGCTTTTAGCCTTTGGGCTTAGTCAACAGCAGGATCGGTTAGGTGTCTGGCTGCGGATCAGTAGATGAATGGATCAAATCCTGAATGATATTTGTGACTAAGTGTTACACCAATGTTTTATAGTTTTGTTCTATATGCGTAAAACTAATATTATAATTTTGTCGTATCTATACTAATATACTACTAACATTTGTGGTCCTAGCCTTCTAATTAACTGTAGATTATCTTAGGTAGGGCCAATATATCTAAAGCAACTGCTAAAGCTCTACTGCTGTGGCACTTCTCAACCTGATTCCTCTCTAACCTTAAATATGAATTGGAATGTTTTAATATTGGATCAGTCAAATCGCAGCAATTTTCTTCTGCTCGTTCGACTTCTATTCCATCAATATTATTAGACCATCACTACATATATTTGGTAATTCAAATACACATATTCTCTGCTCCAGTATAAGACTCCTGGTATGTTTTCTTTTCAATGACTGTATTTTATCAATGTGACATTTTATTTACTTTGTATCACTCATTCTTTTCAGATTTTCCAATTACACATCCTAGTAGTGTGTAAATCATTTCTTCTTTACAATTCTTGTCACATTTTGAAGGGACTGATGTGGAGATATTAATTTCTATTACTATAGCTCTGAACGGCTCATACCAATTGATTAAGATCTTGCTCTTCAGATTTAGTATTTCCGACCCCAAAGGTGTTTCAAAAATGTAATATTTTTACCTTATAAATGTCTCACCAAACAACTCAATTTGCTTCGCTGCACTAGCCGTACGTTTACGTTTATTAGTACAAATCCCGTTATTTTCATAATTTATAATATACTGCGTCATGCCACTTGAACCTTCTAAACCCCGCTGCATTCATCGGCTGCTTTTTCCTTATATTAACATTTTAAAATACATTTTTTGAAGATACGTTATAACGATATTAATTTAAACGAATTACACTTCTATATACTCTAAAATACTATCATTTTAACTACGGTGATGCACTACACATTGTCTTGCAATTAACATTCGATCATTTTATGATGCGAAATGCCATATGATCATTACTTATTTTGAAAAATCTCAATGCCTTTTGAATAGCATTTCATATATTTTATATATCTGGCATTGAAAAATATTATTCTGTTATTTTCCCGACCCTGGTAGGACTGGGATTCAAGGGAAGATGATGATGATGTTTAACATGATCAATGTCATTATTTTCAGGTAACTGAAACTGCACAACATAAGCCCAATTTAAAGAGATTTTTTGCATCGCTAACATATCGAAATATAAACAATATCTAGAGGTATTCGATACAATATAATCAACTTCAGCATTGAACTAAGACAGAAATCTACGACTCGATAACTAAGGAAAACGCTTCTGCACTATCAACATCTCATCGTCCCTTCCTTTCTGCAATCGAACATTATTAATCGCAATTTAAACACTCTAAGAATATTTATTACTAAAATAAACACAGTGAGAGCCCCTGGACAGAACAGGGTCTGGAAATACTTTGTGTAAAGAGTGCCGAAAATTTATTAGTGCTGCTTAGCATCATAGTGAGTAAACTTAAATTCAGTTAGAGAATCAGAAATTAATCTACGTCGTGACCTAATATGAGATACTTTCTATCGGTAAAGTTTAATCACTAATAAGTTGTATTTACATTAATCTCAAACATTTAAGAAATTTATTCTGATTATCAGCAGCATTCAGCATCATCAATTGCTGCAACTTTTGCTCAAAATTTAGGAAAATAACCATATTTAGGAAAGCTTTACTAGCTTCACTGGGTGGTCCAAAAGGATGAACTATCTACAAAGAGGCCTTGCAGGCGATTACGCTGCTGAGGTTCTCTTCTTCTTCTTCAAAGTAGGTGACGCACTGCTAGAGCCAACTCTAAGAATTTATATATACGAAGCAGTCTGCTTGAACAACTATCAAACCAATGATATCTGCGATCACCTGGAGCACTATCCAGACAAAGAGCTGCTGGTGCAGACGATCACCTCCAAGTTCATGATGTACTATAAACTCCTAATCAACATTCCAGCCATGATGATCGTGCTCTTCTGTGGAGCCTGGAGTGACAGGAGTGGCAGAAAGCTTCCGGTGATGCTAACATCCATCGGAACATTCTCGGCGGTCCTACTCTACGCAATCGCTGGAGGGTATTTTGGAAATATTCCCTACGTGCCACTGATATTTATCGGAGCCGGGGTACGAGGTGTTTTTGGTCGATCAGCTGTGATGACTATGGCCGCTCATAGTTACGTATCTGACTACACATCAGCTGAACAGAGAACTGCTCGACTGAGTGGCCTGGTAGCCACCAGCCACTTCGGATATCTACTGGGGTCTATTTTAGCCGGTGTGTGTATGGAACGGATAGGATTCGTGATGGTCTTTCTGATAGTCATGGTGCTACATACGGTGATTATCACACTAGCCTGCTGCTGTATGAGAGACGAATCTGCCGATGAAAGGTCACCAGTGAGGCGCTCGAATAGAACAGGCATAGAAGAAATCATTTCAGATGAAACAAATAATATTAGATTTCAAACTGACGAACGCTCATCTTTGACGGCTTCAGTAATATCAAACGAGGAAGAGGCGCGTCGATCAATTAAGTTCGCGCCTTCTGAATTGGATTCGCCGGATAAACAAACATTGGAGGAGAATTATCAGTCCACTGGAAGCTGTGAGGGCACACTCGCCAGTGAAGGTCAGGCAGATCGAAATTCTGATCCAGGTGACGAAATCATTGTATTGTCGACTGAATATCATTACCAAGCTGACGAAGATCCACCATCTACAAATAAGATCAGGAATGATGATGATGCAGGAGATGATGCTGATGATGATGATAGTGATGATGACAGCGAGAGCTTCATCAGACAGCAACTGTCAAGTTTCAGCGTTTGCACGAGACCAAGAAAAGGCGCCAGCTGCTACATCATCTCCGCTCTATTCTTCATCATATATCTTCAACAGGCCAATAAGTCCGGTGAGACCGACGTCCTGCTTCTCTTCAGCAAGAGATCTCCTCTTAACCTTAGCAAGGCAAACTACGGATATCTTCTCGCTTCTGTTTATGCCAGTCTGGGATTCTTTGCCCTGGTTGTGCCACGCATTTTGTCTGCTTCAAAGATTTCAATCAGGGACACAACACTGGCCATGATCGGATCGTCGTTTAAGATGGCCAGTCTGGTTTTGCTTTCTATCTCGAAGGAGCCTCGTCTGCTGTTCCTCGCATATATCCTGAGCGGTCCACACTCGCTGACTATTTCCTCAGTTAAGTCCATGATCAGCAAGCTCTGTCACGAAAAAGATCTGGGAAAGGCCTTTTCTCTACTCTCCAGCGGTGAAACATTTGCCAACCTCATGGGAACAATCTTCTACACCAACCTCTACTCTGCCACTCTGGAGATTTCTCCCTGTGTACCGTTCCTCATAGAAATGGCGCTCTATGGAGTCATATTCATTCTATTGCTTCAGATATTTATCCAGATGAATCGACGGCACCGACGAAGAGCAAATCCAGACAGTGAAAGCAATGGCTCTCGAAGTACTTATGGAAGCATGGAAGGGAGTGATAGGAGTCATAAAGCAGTGCCGGTTTATCACAGTCCATAGTGAAAAGGTGTGATCTAGAAAATTACTTGAATTTCACTTCATCTGTATGCAAAACTGAAAAACCTAGTCACAGTGTCAAGTATTCTGCGCATGGATGGGGAGATTCGCTTCATAGGATAAAATATTTATATTCTTGTGAACATACTGCATTATGTTATATCGTTATAATGTATGCCATTAAATTGATCACCATCTAAATTCCTAATTGTATTTACTGTTTAATTTATTACAATTGAACTAGTAGATAAAATTCTGCTAATTGAAATAGTGTAATACTTGCAGAATATGTCATTATAAACTATTGCTTTATTGATATTCTCCATTATATTGAGCTTCTGAATTTTTTACGTCCTCAATTTCAAAATCTTAATTACAAAATGTATCATTAATCATGATGCTGATATCTAAATGAATCCATAAAACGACAAGTTCGACAATATATATATATATATATATATATATATATATATATATATATATATATATATATAGATATAAAATAAATATAAGATAACAATTACTAACTTTAATTTATGGAACAGTCAACAGGCTGATGATTAATTAGAGGGGTTCTATTAATTGACTCTCTTACAAAAAATTTCACTGTTGCTTTCAAGAAATAAAACAATGAAATCTAAAGAATATTTTTGAGAGATATTTCAAATCATTCCCCTTAATCTAGTTAATTATTATTGCTAGTAAATTATTATTGCTTAATTATTCTTCCCGTCGCAAAATTGAGTTTTCAAATATTTACTGAAGATGGCTATTTGTGTGTAGCTTTTGTGATTGCATGATGTTTTAAAAGTGCGTGATTAAATTATAGAATAATTAATTACTTAAAGATTATTTGATTCTTTGTATAAATTAATAACTACTTGACTGACTGATTGAAATTTATGATTTTTGTACGCCTATAAGTATTTATACTTAAATTGGTCAACAATGTTTTACAATATTTTACGAATATATATCTCTCCCTCTCTCTCTTTTTCTACCATTCCTTCTTCTCTTTAACCATTGTATCTGTCTTACTTTATATATATATATCTCTCTCTCTCTCTGTAGTCTATACAGCGACATTTCGTTAAATTGTTTCTACAATTACTTTTGCCACTAATCATAATCTCTCCTCTTAATATTTTTATAATATGTGCGTTTGATAGAATTTGATTTAAATAGTGTAGTTGTTAAAACTAAAGCCATGTTTAAGGTTAGTTTCCTGCTCGAATAGCATGTCAGTGATATGATATGGGAGCAGGTTTTCAAGCCTCAAAATTTGGTATATAAATATTCTTCACAGCAGAAGCCCTTTAACTAACACCCGTCGCAATTACATTAGTGGCCTACTTAATTTCTATTGTTAACATAGTTTCAATTGTGTGATCACATTCATACTAACGCAATTGTAAGACTCTATGTAAACTACGAGTGTGCCTAATTTATATGTTGAATATATATATCAGATTTGCATGTATTATCGGTTGTTGCTATTAATTAGATTATTTATTGTTCGTCAAGTAAATATATTTGATCAAACTTGCAGTTTTATTTGTTGTTAACTGAATAGTGTTTCTATAGAATTCACTAGGACAATTCCGCTAAATCATACTTCATCTAGTTTTCCGCAAAATAATAATTTACCCAATATTCTAATACTATTTTTCCTATGTTAGCAGAGACTGGTAATTTATTTGCTTCTAGTTCGATACATTTAGAATGTATAGAATCTAGCTGTGTGTCTATTTAGATTACCCGCGTTGTATCCGGGAATCTGAAGAATAGACCAACCGTGCACTGCACGTGTCGTAAAAGGCGACAAAGTACTAAGATCCAAATCAACGTCAGGAAGGGCTTTCGGTTGCTGAGCGGCAAGGCTCCCGAAATAGCTACAAAAATTTTCTAATCCCGACCCTAGTTAAGCAGAGATTCAAGGGAAGAAGAAGATGATGATGATGATGATGACGATTTTTGTATATTTAGATGAATCTGTAGGAGGATAAATAGATTAATTATAAAATCTTTAAGTGATGAACATTGTTTCGCTGGTTTGCGAGTCTAATAAAATCCCGACAGAAGAGTTAAATGTCTGACTTATAGAGGTCCGGTTGACCCTCCAAACAGGTGCCCGGCACTTTAAATTGTTTAATTTAAAATCTTAGATATCCTCGGCTATGGTTTCTAAAAAAAGTGTAATTAATTTTTTTCACGTTTTGACAATTTTTAAAACTTCCCATGTGTTAAAATTCTATGCAGATAAGAATAATTTATCATCCAAATGGTAAATTTAGCAACTCCTTGATATATTAAATTTTACGTAGGCATACTAAATGTTAAAGTTATTATGTATCACCTTGAATTGCAAACAAGTCACATGCAACCCTGCAACATTATCAGTAAGTTTGAGAAATGTATTTTACAATTGCATTGTTCTTCAAAATATTTGCCTCATAATATTTGAAATTAAATAAAAAATATTATTCGTGTCCATTAAAAGTTTTAATTTTGAGCGAATTCAATTAACGAATTTCAAGGTCCTTGAAGAAGTGACAAAAATTGCAATATTTAATTAATGCAGGGGATAGTATTTCATAAGGAATCTTAATACTTTCTATTTCACACAGTAGGCCTACATACCTTTACTTCCATTTGAAGGTTCAAGATAAATTTTAGATCGCATTTGTAAAAGAGTGTATTCTCGTATGAAACGTAATACGTTAAGTGTTTTGTCCGGAACTCTGACGAATGTATCAATGGTCAACTGCACGTGTCGTAAGAGGTGTTAAAGAAAAACCAAAAGAAGACATTGGAAAATCACCTCATACGACATTTAATTAATCAATAACTCAAGAAAACAACCAATATACATGCTGAGACTGAATTTCTATCTAAAACACGACGATAATAGTGCACATTGCAATCAATGTGCCATGACTAATATCTTATCTGCACTGGTCATTACTTAATTCTTATGAACAAGGAAGTTGACATTAAATGCTCAACTTTAGTGAACCTGCTTGGGTTCTGTCTCGTCTTGGGTCTATGAACTTTTACGATTGGACTGTCCAATCACGCTCACGTAAGGACAATAATTGACGTCCCTAACATTGACTCGTTGCGAAGAACCGAGCGTAAAATTCTTATTATTGATTTACAAGTATTTCAGTTGTTAATGTAAACTTTTGTTATTGTAAGTATACGTATAGGTGTCAAATTCCTGACTAATCAGTACGACATCATACGACAATATAATATATAGTCACTGGCTGGAGCCAGTGGGGTTGTCGGTAAGATATTCGACCGCAGAGCAGTATGTGCGAGGTTAAAATCCTGTGCTCGCCCGTCACTGACATCGCTTTCGAGTGAGGAAACTGATGTTAACATTAGCTTTTTTATATAGTTATCCGTAGAGTCAGTGAGAATGTCCGTATGGATAATAATATTACAATCTACTTACGGTTACTCGCATAGCTTTCCTTAAGTGGCTTAAAAAGTAACATTTTTGAATCTCTCTTTAGTTTCGTAAAGTTTTGGCAAGTTCTTTTTTAAACACTGAAAAAACTTTCAACTAGGATCAATACGTGTGGATGCGTTTTTGTGCATAGGAGTTTGATGCATACATAGCATATACTGTGAGCTTCCAGTGGACGCACGTTTAGTCAGTGTGCCGCTCGGCTGAGTTATAGTGTAACTGAAAGTTCAGAATTCGATATCGCTGCTTCGTCATATTATTGAATATCTGAGGAGATTTATTTATTTAAAATTTCAAATTTGTATGCAAAATATAAAATGTATTGTAAATAATTGAATAGCACACAGGCCTATTTGCAAAATCAGAGTTAACCCCAGGCACTAGGCATTTATAGGGATATATACAAGATTGATTATTTATGAATATATATATATATATATATACAGTATATACATGTATATATATATATATATATATATATATATGCATAAGCACACACAAATACTTCTGTGTGTGTGAGGGAGATCATATTAAAGATAACAAGCTTTAGTAAACTCTATATATAGCATTAATAATTTTAATATAGTACTATAATTGTTATCAGTCTGCCCTGTTTAATATACAAACATAATGAATAATATAACGTTTTAGTTTGCCTCTGCATTACGACGAAACCGGATTCTTGTGATTCGATCCTCCCAGAAACTCTTAATTTATACATGTAGGCCAAATGTAATTATGTAAATAATAAGACGCAATCTTGAGGTGAATTAAGGCCTAATTTTTCTAAAAATCCAGTACCTAGACAAAATAGAAAAGATCGCGAAGATGTGATTTAAGCCCCAGTTATTTAGTTGATTTGTTTTATATTGTCATTGTTTCCCTGAAGTCGTTTTACGAATTATTTTTTCATTAATTAAATTTAAACGATTCATTCATTTCACACAATAGTTAGAAAAATCTCACAAAATACAGCACTTCACATGAAATGAAAAGGACACAAAGATCCGAAGACTTTAACATGTGCCCTAATCTAACGTGTGCCTTCACTATAATTATAGAAGTTAACATTCTTCATTCTGTGAACCGTGAGATGTTTAGTAGGCCCTAAAGTATATGCACATGATTTTACAATTGTAAAGTTTTTATGACGCTCTGGCTAATCAATATATTTCATTGAGCTGTCGAAGAGATGAAAGTCTTTCTAAGGACTATCTTATCTTTTAGCTTCGTAAAGCTGCAACTCGTCGCTTTTTGCGCAATCAGTATCATCTCAACTGTAGGCAGAACTCAACAAGGTAAGTTGAAATTACTTTAGTAAAGTTTTAAATGCTTTAATATTAAACCACTATTTCACTGAAGCCAAGTAAACTCAGGCTGTCGATGATTTATCAGCCAGTGAGATTCGTAAAAAGGCGCATGAATGAAAAACTATTAAGAAAGAGTTAACTGCCGCATAAAACTTAAATAATTAATTTGAACTGATTAAAATAATGCTAGGGTTTTATCCTGGATCCTATATTTTAAGTTAAAGAAGACTTATTTCTAGAGTCTTTGCTGAGTTCAGTAAGTTATGGTAGAGCATAAAGTTTAACTTAATTTTTAGGCCTAGGTGCTTCGGAGCAATCAGTCAATCAATAAGGATTTAACGCCCAGTTCTTCGTTGCAAGGCAACGTCGGGGACGTCTCGAGCAGACTCTGCATCCACATATGTCAACACACCGCAAGATGAAGACTGAGTAAACATGTACCACACAAAGAGTTCAGTCCAAAATCAGAGGCAAAAGGATCGAAGTGTTGATCTATGGCGGAAAGATGGGATTTTAGCTTTCCCAGGAAAGTGCAAATACAAGCAAACGAATGACAAAGTAAAATATAAGTGAACGAATAACCTCATTAAAACGAATAATTTTCACTTGTACTCAGGAATCACATTATAATTTAGCACTACGATATATTATAAAACATGTATATTAATGAGAATAAATTATGAAGTAATGTTGATTTGGCAAATGTCATCAAGAGTTTTGATAGTCTGTTTTCAAAAGTTTGAGTTTAATATAAAACATCCTAGAAATAGATCAATGCGTGTACATGTATGTCAATCAGGGCCCCGACATAATGTGATCATGATATTGTTGAAATTACTTTAATTATATATATATATATATATATATATATATATATATATATATATATATATACTTACATTTATATATATGTACATCATTGTACTTATAGATATATATATATATACTGTATATATATATATATTATATACATGTATATATATATATATACTTACACACTTATATATTTATATATAAAACATATATATATCTTGATTGACTGATTTTTGATATCACAGTTTAAGATCACTTTTCTTTCTCTAATTCTCTTCAACACATGTTTTTTCACGTCGTTTGGGTGAACCGATTTTTAGTCACATGTGTTGGAAGGGCATCCCTGACATTATCCTTGTATAAGGAAACGGACCTTAACCATTATTATTGTTATTATTATTATTATTATTATTATTATTATTGTTATTATTATTATTATTATTATTAGTTACACTAATAAAAAACCGTCTATCTATAAATATTATTATTATTTTTATTAAACGTTGCTGGTCGCAGCAGCGGGTGACATTGCCCTGAATCCACAACTTTTGGCTCCAGCAGCGCCCGTCTCCACTTCATCTGTTATCGATCCACCACGACGGTGACTCCCCTGAACAGGCGTTGATGAGGCAGTTGTGAGAACTCTGCTGGGAGAACCGCTTTTAGAAGTCATCGACCCTGAAATCTGGATAGCTGTTCCTAGATAATTTTGGGAGCGAGTATCCGCTTGATTAGAGCTCTGATTTGTAAAACCCGATGAGCTCCGCCTCTCCGCCTCATTATTATTATTATTATTATTACTATTTTATACTGTATGTATGTAATTGTATATACATTTATATCTAATATATGGTGAATATATAAGTTGTGGATTCAGAGTAATACATATATATATATATATATATATATATATATATATATATATATATATATATATATATAGGTGCATATACATGTATATTTTATGTACATTATATATGCACATATAAGTCCAATAGAAAGCCACACTGCCTGGTGTAGCAATAGCTTGAGGTTCATCGAGTATTTCAATTCAGCAGAAGCGAATCGTTTAATTACGAGATTCAGCAATCATTCTCTCATCTTCTGCCCGCTCATTTACACACCCGTGGTTGGCGACGAATAGCCTACGAGAGAGTTTTATTGACTCAGTAAGTCCCATGATTTCCCCCCTGACCAGCAATCTACCAGACGTTCAATCGACGCCTGGTTCCCTGACCTCTCCCACTCGTTCAGTTCAACTCTTCCCGCGCACAATAGACGAAGTCTATCGCTCGATTCACTCCTCCTCCCATGTTACACTTCAAGGCTAAAACCGAGTTTAGCCTAAGTTTTATTTTACGAAAGGATATCAGCGACGAACAAGCCCGAGATTTGAACTCTGCTTACACTGATGGACAGTCTGAAGCCTGGCCTGTAAAGCCATTGGCTCAGCTGAGGATTCGACCTGCTGCAGTCATCCTGGGAACTATGGACAGGATAAACTTGTGATAATCACAAGGATTTTTACAGAAAAATTTTCTGTTAAAATTATATTCTGTAATTATATTTTGTATTATATTAAATATATAAGAAAAATTATATTCTATATTAAAAATCAACTTCTATAATAATTCTTCTTCAATGCACTGCCAAGTGGCAGGTTCAAGATACATATTCATACTCAAAGTCTGTTTTCTCGCTCTATAAAATCCATAGATCACTCCATAGATCAAAAAGTTAATCCCTTCACAAAGACTATGCCTTATCCATACCTTATGCAGCCTATAGCTTTTAAAAAGTATAGCTTCTGAGGTGGTTTCGATTTCTAGTGACATGTGATGGGGATGTCTGGGACATCCCCATCATATGTCACTAGAAATCGATTTACCCCTAACGATCTTAAAGATATGTGCTAAAAGAAAGAAAATGATTCTAAACGGTATAAATAAGTAATACATGTATATATAGCTCCTTCAAAATGTCTTTCAAAATGCGTTATGCCGTTACTTGTAACCATGGAGAGGAAAAGGAGGCAATAAGGAAAATTACAAAAACGGCAACTAAGAAAGGAAACTATGTAGCACATACGATATGTCATGTGTGTAACTATACGGAATAAATTTAAAAAACCATTGCGAGTAACTGGGCAGAGTAGTTGACCTGAAAGGTTCTGTGGAATGTTGTCTTTCTATACAACAGTCAACCCTCGAGTCGCCCGTGACATTATTCGAAAATTTTAATTAAAATTTATTTCTAAAGTTAGTAGAAATGGCGAAAGTTTTAGCAACTTTAACTGACGGGAATCTAATCTAAGTTTGCATTCTATTATTATTTTATCCGAAAATTTCCATAAACTTGAATTTTACATGGCTTGCTTCTTTTCCATTTGGTGTCCATAAGGTGAAGCAAATATTTTTCCTAAATTTATTATCTTTGGACTGGTTTAAATTACTCTACTTTTATTATTTTTATTTTATTTTATTTTATTTGTTATTCTCAATTATTCTATTATTTCAGTATGTGCGTGGTTCAAATCCTGGGCTCGCCAGTCATTGACATCGCTTGCAAGTGAGAAAACTGACGTTAAGTGAGCTTTACCAGCTTTATTTTAAATTTTGCCCGATTTTTGACCTTTTTGTATTTTGCTTAATGTTGAGTGCAGCTCGAAGTTGTAATGGGCCAGAGTAGCATTATAATTGTTGTTGTTATACTGTATACAGGATGACGAATGATCTAGTTTAATAATATTAAATAACTTAATCCAAGTTTAACTAAACTCTCTCTCTCTCTCTCTCCCTCTCTCCCTCTCTCTCTCTCTCTCTCTCTCTCTCTCTCTATCACTCGACACCAGGCCGAGCTGCTCAAGAAGTTAAATCTCAGACCGGTAAATGGATAAGGGAATACAAGTGCATAACGGTTTAAACATGCGTGCTAAAAGTGGAAGATATCATCATGTATGATCAGTTTAACATAATCTGTTTTTAAAGTTTGCATGTGCAAAGTAAATGCATGGCCAGAGAGGGTTTAGAGGACAATGTAAAATTTGTATAAAATAATAACAATAAGAATAACAATAATAAAAATAAAAATAATAAAGGTTTAACATCCTTTTCCTCATTCAATGATGATATCATTAACGTCCCTATAGCACATTTCACCACAGATCTATTCACCCAAACCAACCTGCATACATGTACAAGCTACACTAAAGAGAAGTTAAGTCATGTGGCCCAGTGAACAAAATATGGCCAGGATAGCATATATCTACGGCGGGAAGAGATATATCTTAAGCCTGCCAGAAAAAGTTGAAAGAGAAGAATACGAACGCAGATTAGTACACAAAGATTTCTTTTGAGAAAAAGATGAGTTGGATCTGTAAAAGTAGTAACAGAGATAAAAAGAGAAAGATGAAAATAGAGAGAGAGAGAGAGAGAAAGAAAGAAAAAAAGAAAAGGAGAGAATGTATATGTGAAAGTCGAGAGAATGCAACAGAGACAAAGACAGAGAGAAAGAGAGAGAGATAAAGAGAGATAAAGAGAGAAAGAGAGAAAGAGAGAGAGAGAGAGAGAGAATATGAGCTAAAGAGTTCTGATGTCATACAGATAGAATATCCATCACGATAACTTGACATGCAAACGAATCTCAAGATACATACGCTGAGCTCATAAAACCATCATATACGAGCATATAATTGCAAGAGTATACACTGTACTTGCTATAGTTTGCTTATCTTCCATTTTACGGCCGCTATGGCAAAGGTATTGTTAGGAAGCGTGATGACTAATGGCTCGACTGATGATCAGTAGGATCATGTTTCAAAATAGTGTCTCGTTATCCCTCATGTCATTAGAGAGGTGAAACGGAAGTTAATTCGTCTTTAGTTTTGGATTTTCAGGTTTTAGCAATACTGGCATTTCTAGGCGTCAAATTATTTCTACTTAATCTTTAAATACATGTACATGTAGCTGATAGGTATATCAAACGCTAATTCAGTTCATGAAACTTCCACTTGGTTAAAACGTAAATCGTCACTTTTCCCTAAAACGTGATAAAATTTGTAGGATGAGTATTATTGTGCCTGAATGTATATGCTTTTAATTAGATGCTTCACAGCCTAAATTCATCCAAACTAAGCATTTTAAAAATGTTACGCAAAATCATTATGTTGATCTTTATATCACAATTCCTATCTTCCTATCGTGAAATCATTAAATGCCTTTCAAGATAATATCCAGTTATGGTAATCAATCAATCAATCAATAAAAAATTTACATCCGGTTCCCCACCGTGAGGCAATTTCAGGGACGTCTCTTGTAGACTCTACACAAACAGGCTCCAAAGCACCACACGATGACGACTGAATACACAGAGACCACAAGAGAAAGCGAGATCAAAACAGTCCAAGATCCAAGGCAAGCGCGTCAAACTTTAGACCTATGGCGGAAGGAGATAGATTTTTAGCTTGCTAAGGAAAGTACCAATACAATTACAGAATCCAAGATCTTGTGGCAGAGACTTCCATATTGTTGGTAACGTCCTATATTAATATTTTGAGGCAGCTTTAGTATATGGTTACTCTCTATGACTCAATTTAGAATTGAAATTTATTTGGACTACACAGAACTAACAAAACCAGCTACTGACAACCAGCTACTGACCACCAGCTACTGACCACCAGCTACTGTCCACCAGCTACTGGCCATCAGCTACTGACCACCAGCTTCTGACCACCAGCTACTGACCACCAGCTACTGACCACCAGTTACTGTCCACCAGCTACTGTCCACCAGCTACTGTCCACCAGCTACTGACCACCAGCTACTGACCACCAGCTGCTGACCACCAGCTACTGACCACCAGCTACTGTCCACCAGCTACTGTCCACCAGTTACTGACCACCAGCTACTTACCACCAGCTACTGTCCACCAGCTACTGACCACCAGCTACTGACCACCAGCTTCTTACCACCAGCTACTGTCCACTAGCTACTTATGACGCGAGAATTGATCGAGCGATAACGAACTTTAGGACCGCTTTGAGAAGATGATGGAGGGGGGGGGGTGGAGAGAGCGGCAGTAGGTGTCACAAGGGAGAGAGTGGAAGAACGAGGGCAAAGGTTAAGAGGCGATCGTTCGGAAGGCAATCTAAGCGGCTTGTTCAATGGGGAACTGCGTATTTTACCAACAGAATATAAGAGTTTTAAGAAAGTAATAGACCTACATATAAACATACAAGTTTGCCTGCAGGTCTATTTACGTGCACTTAGGTATTGTAACTGATTTAATTTTGAAAAAAATTCGTTGTAGAGATAAACATTGTATTCAAATAACACAAATATAAGAACATGAATAAAATCAAAGGGCAGTACATGCTTAATACGGCATACAAGACCTAGTTACATGTATTGAAATACATAGCATACATTTTTATTGAAATAATGTATTATAAAATTTATGCACCATACAATTTATGATGTATTATATGTATGATATGTATTATATGTATTGTATGTATTGTATGTATTGGATGTTCTAAAATGCCAATGTACAGTATATTCATATATTGTATAATATTCATTGCATGACGTATTATGCCGTACAGACCTACAATTCTCTTCATATTGTTATATTAGAGTTATTCGAACGCAATGTTACTCTGTAAAATGAATTACTTCTGCAAAAATTAAATCAATTCATCATCATCTTCCCTTGAATTCCAGTTTAACTAGGGTCGGGATACGAATAGACTGTCTCAAATCCTCTCTGTCCTACATCATATCATCAGTCATTCCCTTATTTGAAACTTTTCCATTTGTTAAAATATTTGTAGCAGTTTCTGGAGCCAAGGATCTCACCAACCGAATGCCCTTTCCGACGTTAGTATAGATCTTAGTGCTTTAGACACCTTCTACGACTCGTACAGTCACCGGTTGGTCAATTCTTCAAACAATCCGGACACAACACTGGGACAAAAATTAAATAATTTACTATACTTAAAATCGGCATACTCAACATTTATGTCTAAGTTAACCGATAATTGTAGCTGTGGTAATAAACAATTTATATATATATATACATGTATATATATATATATATATATATATATATATATATGTATATATACATGTATACTAACTTGAATGTTTCATAAGTATTGGACGACAGTAGAAGGGAGTACTGTGTATACGAGAGATTCGTGGCTAGATGTGAAGACAATGAGGTCATAAACGTTACCAGCGCTCTCTATGGACGCATGCGTGCACGACGCTGTATTACGTCACACTACGAACACACGTTAGGATGCTACAGTGACGTCACTGCTTACGTCAGCTCTATCTGTTCCGGGAGACAGCTGTGCTCCATTCTGGTTGCCACCATGGATTCAATAGTGCAGCCGTGCACGAAGGATTTCAAGTCCTACCTGGAAACTACTTACCACTGCTTGAAAGGTTATCTATTACTGGCTACTTATTACCTGTTTATTACAGGTTACATATTACAGGTAATTTTTACAGGTTATTTATTACATGCTATTTAATGAAATTATTTATTACAGGTTATTTACTACAGGTTATTTGTTATAGGTTATTTGTTACAGGTTATTTACTACAGGTTATTTGTTATAGGTTATTTGTTACAGGTTATTTACTACAGGTTATTTGTTATAGGTTATTTGTTACAGGTTATTTACTACAGGTTATTTGTTATAGGTTATTTGTTACAGGTTATTCATAACAGATTATTATTAGAGAATCTCCTTCATTTGAAAATTCAGGTTTAATGACTTTAGTAAATAACATTAACGGTGGTAAAAGAGAATTCCAAACTTATGAGAAATTCTAACGTGTGTCCGTAGATCTCTTGCGATTTTATCTCTTCTCTCGCTTATGAAAGTGCTGATTAATTCAACCAAATTTGAAATAGCTACTGGTTTACTTCGGTTTACAATAAGTCAAATCGCCGATATAAAGTAAGTCATGCTGCCTGATTGAACCATAAAGCCATCCATTAGCAAAAGTTATTTCTGTAACTAAAGCAGGCTAGCTAGGCTTGTTAGTTAGCCGTTCAGCTGGTCAGCTCTTAGCTGGCCCATCGGCCCTTGGTTGAAATAATGACTGATCGGCTTGCCGGTTGGACGTTGGATCGGCATAAACCGAATGACTGGCCGATCAGCCTATGACCAATCCGCCTATGACCGATCAGCCTATGACCTTTCAGCCTACGACCAGTCAGCCTATGACTAGTCAACCTATTACCGGTCTATATGACCGGTCAGCCCTAGATCTATCAGCTCATGACAGGCAATTAAGGGTCGGACTTCGGCCAATCGACTAGTCGGCTTAATTCCATTTGCTCTACTTAATATACACTTTCAACGTATATGGATGCAATGTTAATTTATTCACTAAAGAAATTAAATTTCTTAATCATTGCATGTTAATTCTGTTTTAAGGTCTAGTGATGGTCTAGGATTAGGACCTAACCCTAATCTAACCCCAAACCCAAACCCTAGGGACATCCCAGTCGTCTGTTGAACTTCATTGTAAAGCATGGTGGTAACCAAGTATCTTCTTCTTCAGTGCACTGCCAAGTGGCAGGTTCAAGATACATATTCATACTCAAAGTCAGATTTCTCGCTCCATAAGAGCACTCCTTAGATCAACAAGTTAATCCATTCACAAAGGCTATGCCTTATCCATATCCATTCCTCATGTAGTCTAGATAGAGCTTGGAAAAAGTATTGTTTCTGATGTGGTTTCCCGTTGCCTTCCTCAATTAGATGGATTAATTACTATTTAATCCTGACGAAAAATATTTCATGGTGAGGTGGGTCCCCTCTTGCCATCCTGAGCTCCTGTCTTAGTCGCCTCTTACGCACACGCAGCAGATTATTTGCGGTTACCCTATTCTGCAATGGTTCAACCCCACCCGAGCATAACACTGGGTATAAGCACAGCCAAATATAACATATGAAAATATGGGATCTCTCTGCAGATTGGTCAGTTACATATAATATATGTTTTTAACATCCATTATGTCTACATACCAAATCTATATTTTTATTTTATTTAGTGCAATTCCTTGAAAACTGTCGTAACAAAAACCTCGATGCTACAACAACCGCACGTCTCGAGCTGTCAACACCTTTCTACCTCGCTCTTTACCCATCCTTCAACTCGATACAGAGCATCACCCCGGAGGCACTGCACCTTTGCCCCTGGATCATCCGAGCGGAGCCTGGGCGAATAATCATCATATCTGAAGTCCTGGATCTTCCGTCAATACCTAATTACATCGTTAAGGCACTTCGGCCGCAAACGAATTCCGTCACAGTGAACGAGAGAAGAGTTTGTCTGATGGCAGAGTTCAGGGAGGATGATGGCGCGACCACTGAGTATGACACGTGTGTCGAGCAGAAGACAAGTGGAGGCGTGGTTTACAGAAGTAGGAGGAGTTTATTGGAGGTTAATGTGAAGATTAAGCCTGAGACGGTTCAGGGCAGATGGGATTTGATCGTTTGGAAATATTCGAGTAGGTATTCAAGTATGTCTTCGAGAAATTTGATTAATTATATTGTATTGTCGCTTAGTTTTAGCTGATGAGATAGGCATAAACCTGATATGATAGATTTGATAAATAAAATTGCATTGACGAACATCAAGGTAAGTTAGGCCTAAAGGAGAGCAGAGTATAATTATTAACGTTTATTTTAGCACATTCGCATATAAAAATACATTGTATATATCAAGTATATCATATCATATTTAAATATGTCTCAAAATGTGACATACCTTTAATATTTCTCTCTTTCTAATCCTCTGCCAATTTTAATGTCTAAGGTCCATATTCATAATCAGAGTATGCTTTCACGCTCTATTTACTACAGGGTGAGTAAAAAAAAGATAACACCTGCAAAAAGTTTGAATATCTCAGGCTATTGTTAATATTTTACAATAAAACTTTTACCAATTACTAAAGGACTAATTTTTGATGGGGTGGAAAATTTTCATCCATTTTGGTACATAGACAGGCCAGTTATGCAAGTTTCAGCAGAGCAACCCCCCTATTTTTACCTAAAAATGGCGTAAAGCACCTCCTGCAGTTCTGTCTTGTTTTTAGGCTTCGGCTGGTGTTTCTGATAGAGATGCAGCATGATTCCCCAGATATGGTTATCCAGAGGATTATGATCTGGTGAGTTTGGAGGCCATTCATTCTTCTTGATGTAATCCGGGTTTCTCTCGCTGATCCTTTCCTGTGCATGACGAGATGCATCAGCCGGAGCACCATTCTGCTGAAAGATGAAACCATTTGGTAGAAGAGCATGGCAATCATCAAACAGCTCCGGAAGCAAAGTACTGACGTAATACTGAGAGTTCAACCTTACCTTCTCGTCAATGAAGTGCAATCTGCCCTTATCGTTGTAGCAAACGCCATTTTAGGTAAAAATGGCGGGTTGCTCTGCTGAAACTTGCATAACTGGACAATCTATGCACCAAAATGGATGAAAATTGGCCACCCCACCAGAAATTAGTCCATTATTAATTGGTAAAAGTTTAATTTACAAATATTAACAATAGCCTGAGATATTCAAACTTTTTGCAGGTGTTATCTTTTTTTTACTCACCCTGTATAGAGCACTTCATAAATCAGCAGGTCAGTATCTTCACAAAAGGTTATGTGTTTATCCACGTCTTAATGTAGCCTATATAGTTTGGGAATAATATGGCTTCTGATGTGGTTTCCTGTTACCGTCCTCTGTTTTTGCTCAGTCGCCTCCTAATACATGTGCAGTTTACGGTTGGTCAATTCTTCCCCGAGGATTGTACCATAATTTTTAAGTATATCATTAATTATTAATTTACTATTATTACTATAATTAAATATTATTAATGTAAGATATATCTTCGAGAGTAGAGATAGGGGAGATCATATTGAAATATATAAGATTCTAAAGAGATCTGGTAAAGTTGACTAGAATTTGTCTAAATTTATCACTTAGCTGTAAAACTGGAGTCATAGGGTTAAACTTAAGTTATCGAAGCTAGACACGTAAAATGATGTAATCAGAGAGTTGTTAATATTTTGAATGGTCTCCATGACGAAGTTGTTGAAGCTGAGTCTGTAAATCAGTTTGTAAATCTGTATGATAAATACATGTACAGTGTATAAGAAGTTTATATAATATTGCTCTTGAGTGAATACTCGATGTAATTAGATATTTTGTACTGGTGTACACTGTCTATCATTAAAATATTCTTATTTTATGTGGCATTAGAAATATCATGGCAATAGTTAATTGGTTACTGTCTTATTTGGCACTATTGTCTTATTTGGCACTATTACTTGTAAAATGTCCTTGATCTTTCAGAACTAAGTATTTGTGTTAGTAAGTGAATTTGTTGGGTCTCAAAACGTATTTAATGCTTTATGGCCCAGTACTGTTATTTGTTTACTTTATGACCCAGAAACCCAGTACTGTACATGTATATGCCGTCATCTCTATCTTGTTTGGCTCTAGCCGAGGCTACTTCAACAGCATTTCAAGAAGCCTCAGCATATATCAATCAATCAATTAAATGTATAATGATTTAACATTCGGTTCTTCGCCAAAGTCGGGCCCCCTTAAAAAATTCCTGGATCCGCCACTTCTAATTTATATTCTTATGTGCTCTTACTTTATGGAGCTCAACTGGTGGCTTGTTGGTAAGTTGTTCAAAAGTGGATCAGTAGATGCAGAGTTCAAATCCAGTGGTTCCCTGTCACTCATACACTACAGAGCAGGAAATAGACATTAGCCTTGACTTAATCAATATATATTTTCTGTACGGTAAAACTTCAGTGGATCCTGTTATCATATAATCTGCTTTTAAGAACTTGTAGACTTTCGTTCCAAGTAATTAATTTAATTTTTATTTTATTTAAATGATTCAATCATTTCACACAATAGAGCTAGAAAAGTCTCACAAATTACAGCAATTCAAATTAAATTAAAAGGACAGAAAGGTCAGAAGACTCTAACATGTGCCCTAGTAAGAGAATAAAATAATGAAAGATTTAAACATCAGTACAATATTATAGCATTTACAACATTACCATGGTCACATTATTTATTGTAAAATACATGTATAAGCTATGCTATAAAATCAAATATTTATTAAAATGAAGTCTACTGTTCAGCTTCAGGCTGTCGAGATCTGGACGTGCCTGTAGGCACGTGGACCTGGAGAACAGAGGACTCTCTCATCGTCACCTGTAACGTCTCCAGGCAGTCCTGGTACTTGACCTGCCACTACAGCGGTCATTGGGTCGGAGAGATAGGAAACTGTACTGCCGAGGGTAAGCCAGGGATTAATCAATGAATCACATCTAGCAATAGATTGATCGATCATCAATATCTCCCCTTGAATCCCAGTTTAACTAGAGTCGGGATACGAATAGACTGTCTCATATCCTTTCTGTCCTACATCATATCATCAGTCGATCCCCTAATTGACACTTTTCCATTCGTTTAAATGTTTGTAACAATTTCTGGAGCCTAGGCGTTCAGGAACCGAATGCCCTTTCTGACGTTGGTATGGATCTTAGTGCTTTAATCGCCTTCTACGACACTTTCAGTTACCGGTTGGTCAATTCTTCAAACATCCCGGACACAACACGGGGAAATAGATTCATCGGTCGATCAATCAATTAATCGATCGATCGATTGGTTGACATTAAAATTAATTTGTCAATCAGTCGATAAATCCGTTGATCAATCAATCAATCTATCCATCAACCCACTAATCTCTCAGTCAGTTTGTTAACTAACCAAAGCTTCGGCTAGATATCAATTCAATCAATTAAGCAATTATTATATATTGATCAATTGTACCCATATTCCATAATCTCTAAGTCCTACCACGACATCTACATATGCAAATAACTACAGTTTTCACTTTCAATTAACCATCTAAGATTACGTCCATGTATAAGTAATGGTTTAATGTAAGTTTGTAATCAAAAGTCTACTTTAGATACCAAATTTTATTAAATTTTATACAAAAGTCAGTAAGAATTATATTAATTGATCAATTTGCTAATTCGTTGTAATTAAAATTTACATAAGAATTATGCTTTAGAGTTGTAGGCTTCCAGTTTCAACGAATCGTTTGGAAAATGTCATTAAATATGATTTTAAGATTTAATAACTTTTTTAAACAACTTCCCTTACATAGTTATCTTATAATATTTAATTAAACCGTAATATATATATATATATATATATATATATATATATAGATATATATATATATATATATATATATATATATAGTGTACGTCATACAGTTAAATATTTTGCACTGGTAAAATTAGTAGTTCATATTATTGTTAATAATTCTACTAATTGTATTAACCATTTTTTCTTATGAAATAGCCCTTAGAGCCGGTGTACTGGATGCCAGACGACAGTTTCACTTCACAAATGGTAACTAGAACATTACTCATCTCAATTCTATCTTCATCACCTTTTTCATCATCATCTTCCCTTGAATCCCAGTATAAATTGAGTCGGGATTAGACAATTTCGTAGCAATTTCTGGAGCCTAGGAGCTCATCAACCGAATGCCGTTTCTGACGATGGTTTGGATCTTAGTGCTTTGCCGCTGTTACAAATGTGCAGTCTACGGTTGTTCTATTCTTCAGCAACCCGGACACAACAGCTCAATTCTATACCGTACATAATTATTTAAATCTTAACTAACAAATGAAGCTTTAAAAATATGTTCTGTGGTCAGAGAATCAAAATGAGCTGTCGATCACAGTTTAAGTCTTTTCTCTATACCAATTACCATTTCTAACCATTCGAGCTGATCAGTACCTAGCATTCTATATAACTTATATTAACTATAAGCATGCACAATATTTTAAATTGTAATTATGCATTACTAACTAAATGGTATAAATATTTAAAATATATAGTCTAGCGTTCTAGAGATCGTGGGAACAATTCCCAGGCAAGCTCATCACAGAGTAAAATATCGGCACTCAAAAACTGAAAGCTCCGACAACTGATTTTTTTATTATAATGTGTGTTTAAGAAAGTATAAAATATAGTACTATTATATTAGTAGTTATTTATTAGGTGTATATTTTTTTCAGGTATAATGATAGCCGCCCTGATTGGTTTGGCTCTTGGACTTCTCCTAGGCAGTGTTTTGTTTGCAGTGTTCATTCTGAAACTAGAGTAAGTTAGAAGACAATTTCATATTGTAAAGTTTTCTAAATTGTTTTAATTTATTATTTCTTATAAGTTTATTATTTCTTATTAGTTTTACTATTGATTTAATAATTGCTATTAGTCAATTGTTATTACTAATTTTAATATTTAGATGTGTTGGATAACCAGGAGACGCAATAACCCCATTAGTATTAACGTTACGCAATAAAATTCTACTATATGTACTAAAGTTACGCTAATTATAAAGGTATGTACTAAGTTACACTTTTTTCATTTAGAACAACCTTGATTGAATTTTCTTCTTAGATTTCTAAAAAGCGCTACTTTGTGGACACTAGAGTAGTCTCTCCAATCGTCTTCCTCCACTGATCTCAATCCATCACAAAGTCATACACATCACCATCCGCAAGATAGAATTTGCTATCTAATAACTAAAGTCTTTGTTTTATAGTCTAATTTAAACATATTTCTTTGCAACATATTTTAACGAGAAAGCTTGAATCTAACATTTTGCATGACTAAGAACATCTATAAGACGATATCGATATCGTCACATTAGTCGACTACTTTTACAGCAGTAACGACTCGTCTCAAGATAGCGTCAAGGTGAGACTAGATATATCTACCAGCAATCTACAACCTTCCACAGCGTCCCAAGCTGCATCCCTACTCCATCAGAATTCTTTCACGTGGCCCAAGTCCCGCTGCAATGCATCCATTCCGTCCGTCTACATCAGACATGGCAGAGAGTTGAAGTGCAGTTTTCCCGATGTTACGGTTACTCCTGCTGATTATCCGGACTCGCATGGATGCCCGTTGCCTTGCACTGGACGATACACAAGTACTCTGCTTCATAGTAGTAGTAACGAGTAAATCTAAAATTTCTATACGTTCTTCCATCGGTACGATCACCGGATCTAACAAGAAAACTCTTTTTATTTGATTCGTTTAGATTTGTCTGATTAGTCGTCCAGCCAGTGGCGACAAATAGTGTCGGTAATAGTAATAGCGACGAATAGTGTCGGTAAGATACTCCACCGCGAATCAGTATGTGGGGGTTCAAATCCTGGGCTCGCCGTCACTGACATCGCTTTCGAGTAAGGAAAATGACGTTAACCTTGGCATTAGCTTTATAAACTCGGAAAAACTACACGAGTAGATCTTCATGCAAATGATTCAGCTATCCAACCGATACGATATATAAGCTTTATTATCTTGTGCAAGTGCGAATATTCAGAACAATCATAACATTACATTACAATACTGTATATTGAATTAATTATTTCAGAGATGTCACGCATGCATAACGCACAAATATAGGCCTATAGTAACATGTATCAATTCTTAAAGATTGCTGCATATAAACCATATTCAAGAAGTTAATCGTATACATGTAGATTATCATAAATCACAGAGAACTAATTATATAAATAATACTGAATCAGTGATGCAATCACATTTTTGTAAACTAAGTGTAGTATAATAAAGTAATGTAAAGCACAGTGTCTATAAACAGATGTAAGTCCAAGTTTAATGTCTGTTTCCACACAACAATGCGGTATATCTGAGGCAGTTTAGCTAAGACTGAAACCGATCCTACTCATCAGGCATGCTTGCTACAAACTAATCCATCAATCTGATGGAATTCAGCATGCTTCCAAAGCACGAAAATTGCATTCAAACCTAAATGTGATGTGTGATGCGAAACAATATTCGATGGAGTCTAGACCTACAGTGTTTAGACCAATAGTGTCTAGACCTACAGTGTTTAGACCAATAGTGTCTAGACCTACAGTGTTTAGACCAATAGTGTCTAGACCTACAGTGTTTAGACCAATAGTGTCTAGACCTACAGTGTTTAGACCAATAGTGTCTAGACCTACAGTGTTTAGACCAATAGTGTCTAGACCTACAGTGTTTAGACCAATAGTGTCTAGACCTACAGTGTTTAGACCAATAGTGTCTAGACCTACAGTGTTTAGACCAATAGTGTCTAGACCTACAGTGTTTAGACCAATAGTGTCTAGACCTACAGTGTTTAGACCAATAGTGTCTAGACCTACAGTGTTTAGACCAATAGTGTCTAGACCTACAGTGTTTGGACCAATAGTGTCTAGACCTACAGTGTTTAGACCAATAGTGTCTAGACCTACAGTGTTTAGACCAATAGTGTCTAGACCTACAGTGTTTAGACCAATAGTGTCTAAACCTACAGTGTTTAGACCCATAGTGTCTAGACCTACAGTGTTTAGACCTAGACATAGGCCTAGACCTAGGTATAGGCCTATAGTGTCTAGACATACAGTGTCTAGACACTGTAGGTATGCCTAGGTCTAGACACTGTAGGTCTAGACACTGTATATCTAGACACTGTATGTCTCGACACTGTAGATGTAATCTAGACACCGTAATTTCGTAATTGTGAAATATAATCGAATAATACAATATAGAATAAGGACACATTTAATACAAAACAGAACCATTTGCAGGATTGCAACAAAATATGATATATAAATATGGCAATTAATGTATCATTATAATTAATACTGACAAAGTACGATTGAAAACGATTGTCAAGACTATGTAGAAACTAATATTGATTATAAATGTAATGTCAATGCATAAAAATATATTAAGCGAAATAGTCTGCATGATTTAATATAATCAAAACGGTAACCAAATATATGATCAAAATTTAATCAAATATAATACAAGTTGATCTCAGTATTATTTCAAAGAGTTCGTACGCTAGGAAAGTAATTGTATGCGTGAAACAACTCAAGCTTACTCACTTGATGGCAAATAACAAGATGTCCCTGGATGATCAAAGTGGACGAAGTTCGGAATTTTGGTAGAGCCTGCGCCTAAGAATTGTGAGGACTTGGTTCAAATCCCAAGTCGGTCAGTGACAATTAACTTCAGAAAATCTGATGGAAGATTATTCCTGGACCAACAGCGAAATGACCGCGGTATTAAAAAAAGTTTATAAAGTGTATCTTAACGTCATCCTAGTACCACACGGAATATTTTTAGGGATAGTCAGGGCAGGAATCGAACCGACGACCTCTTGATTTATTAGGCAAATGTGCTACCCACTCGACCAACCAACTCTTTCATAACCTGGTAAAGCCTTCGTATCACTACTTGCTACATATAGCGCACATGACTACCTACGGACCGAATTGCGGGCTAAACGATCAGTTAATATTTTTATCAAGCTCAAAACAAAGCAATCGACACGGGATGGAGCTGATCCTAGCTAAATGATACATCACATGGGTGAGCATCATTAACAAGCTGATATGATTGTCATTCTTAACAAATAAAACAAGAAAAGTAGCATTCGACTACAGTATCAAGAAGACACGTGCGGTATTGATCGGTCCGTAATGCATCCGAAATTTGCTCACAGACCAGAAAATAAACAAAAATTAAAACCTTCCTCTGCAAATACGACATGATTTCAAATTTGAATGCTAAACAGAAAAATAGAGGCACAGTAAGCAATACATCAAAAAGTATTGTTAAATGGAAACATCGCACTTAATGCTCTCGAATATTTAAAGAAATATTGATAGGCATAAGGAGTACATCAATGGAAAGAGTTTAAGAAATATTGCGAGGGAGCACTCCTAGATCGGGCTCAACGAATGCTAAGAGTAACTGAAAAATACTTTCAACTGGCAAGAGGCAAACCAGGCCTAGTTCAACAAAAATAAACATAGTTCAAGAAAACTAAACCTAGTTCAACAAAACTAAACCTAGTTCAACAAACTAGCCCTCGTTCAACATACCAGCCCTAGTTCAACAAATCAGCCCTAGTTCAACAAATCAGCCCTAGTTCAACAAAACTAAACCTAGTTCAACAAACCAGCCCTTGTTTAAGAAAACTAAACCTAGTTCAACAAACCAGCCTTAGTTTAACAAAACTAATCTTAGTTCAACAAATCAGGCCTAGTTAAGCAAACCAGGCCTAGTTCAATATGTCAGGCCTAATTCAGCAAATTAGACCAAGCCTAGTTCAACATAAATCTCGCCTATAGTTCAGCAAACCAGGCCTAGTTCAGGAAGGCACTAGTCTCTGGCACTGTGAAGTTGCTTGAACTGAATTGCACTGCGTCGATCTTTCTTAACTCTTGGATCCAGTACAGCATCTCAGTTCTGTCTGATTTCATCTTGTCTAAATACCTGCGTCCCTATAAACCAGTTAAAATACGGTTAACCGAGACAGCCATCCAATATAATAGGCCTACAAACTCGCGCCAATTACAGCTTACTTTGACGATATGAAGGAAGACGTTACATCACTGATATATATATATATATATATATATATATATATATATATATATATATAATTAGGGTAAGATTTATAATGCAGTAATTATAGGCTAATGCATTAAAATATTATAGACTACACTTATAATTAGCAACAATCAATGGTATATCTAATAAATATAGGCGATACCGTTAAACAGGTAGGATCCTCGGATACGTGAAACGAGCAATAATATATCAACACATAATCTTACAACGGTTAATGTACTTACCCAGTCAGATTTGAACGACTATATGTGGGAAGTAAAAAGCAAAGCAAGTGCAGAATGCAAACAAACGACAAAAGAGACAAACAACCATAGTTTCTAACAAAATAGATACAATCATCATTATCATCTTCACTTGAATCCCAGTTTAACTAGGGTCGGGATACGAATAAACTGTCTCAAATCCTCTCTGTCCTACATCATATCATCCATCAGTCAATCCCCTATTTGAGACTCTTTCATTCGTTCAAATTTTTGAAGCAATATCTGGAGCCTAGGCGCTCACCACAATGCCCTTTCTAACGTTCGTGTAGATCTTAGTGCTTTAGTCGCCTTCTACGACACGTGCAGTCACCGGTTGGTCAATTCTTCAAACAACCCGGACACAGCACGGGGACCAAAATAGATATAATAAAAAAATAAATCGCTTTAACAGACAAAATTCAGTTACTACCTGGTACGTCACTACGTCGCCAAATAGCTTCTCTATTCTTTCAAGAACTGGTACAAGCTTTTCATCAACCGCTGCGATTTTCTAGAATCAATAGAGCCAGAAAAACTATTTCGATGCTGGCTCAACAAAATTTTGCTTTCTTAATAATTCCATTTTGAAAAGCTTAATGATTTCAAATCAACATATTGCAAGAATCAAGCTACGAAATAAACATGACTATCAAATAAAACTTATATTTTAAGAAAATCTGCAGTAAATACTATTCAAAAATTATAGTCAAACCTTTGAAACGAAGACCAAAAAAGTCTAAAACTCTTCCACCAAATAAATTCTTATTTGCAGATTTAAATGATATTGTCAATATTGAAGTGAATGTTAGAAAATGATGGCACAATTGACAGTTACCTTATTAATCGATTCCCTTATTCTACATTCTTCTAAAAGTTGATTGCCACTATATTCTGTAAAAATAAAAAATCGCAATAAATATAAACAGCCATTAAAATAACTAATGCACATCAAAATACTCAAATTAAAATTAGTTTCAGAGTGTTTCTTCGATTACATAATGTTCTATATAAATTTAATTCAGCAATATCTTAGAATCAAATATCAAAACAACCTCATCAGTGTAGAGTATATGTCGAAGCCATTGTGACTATCGTTGAAAATTATTGTTTTATTATCAACACGATTAAACTTCAGCAAATATATATCAAAAATATTGTCAAAACTTTATAATATTTTTAAAGAAACCTCTATTTAGTAATCTCGTCCTATCGGCACACGACTCTATCTCAAACCTCTCGAGCTGTCCAATCAGCTTCTCTCTTCTCACGATCAGGTCTGCGGCCAAACCCCATTCAACTACAGACTGGCAAGCGAAATAAAATGAATGCAATTACCTGCATGCTTTAGTAATGGAGCCACTGCTTCATTACTAAAGCATTACTGCTTCATTTTCATTTAGCAAATTGAAATGAAGCAGTGGCTCCATTACTAAAGCATACAGATAACAGGCGTGGTGATATAGGTGGGAAGGATTTAAAATATTGACAACAAAAGCAAAAGTATAAACGCACCGGGCAATTGATCAGATATCCACTCAAAAGATACTACTAGAATGAAGGAGATACCGCAAAAAATACAACAAAGTAGCATCTTAGAACATTATGAATAAATACAACATTATGAGTAGCCTAAATGATTATTTGAAATTAGAAAAATAAATTAGTGAACAAACGATATTCAGAGATAACAGATAAAAATCAGGAAAACGGAGCATAGAATTTGAACAGTCCTACTAGATAAAAAAATAAAACAATATATAATATTTAGTCATTACCAATATCCTAAGAAGTCTTAAATTTATATTATTAGCATGATAAACTGTATCGCATATAATTAGTTATTATTAGTTATAATTAGTTATTATAATGAGTTACTTAATATACATGAAGCAAATAAATAATCCAGGGAATTCACTAATAATAACTAATTATCACTTAATCACTAATAATAACTAATAATCCACTTATATAAAGCTTACATGAGTGAAAATAGTAAACTATTTTCAAAGGTAGAACTCCTTCATCGTTTTACGTTTAAAACTAAAGAAGATCTGTGTAAATACCCGTTAGTGTTGCACGGTTTGAATTTCTGTTCGGCCAACCGATGATAAAAAGCTGGTAAAGCTAAGGTTAACTTCAGTTTCCCCACTCGAAAGAGATGACAGTGACGGGCGAGCCCATGATGGCGTATCACAACAATAAAAACATCGCCATAGTTGTAAATCTCGTAAAAACACTTTTTCAGTTTAATGCACAGGAAGTCCAAGTTACCAGGAAATCCGCGAGCAGATATATGATAATAATTTAACGTACACTGATCAGCATAGAGAAGTATTTGTCTGAGCTGTATTTAACGGCCATATCCAATCTCATCTCGTCAGGCATCTTCAGCAAATCCCAAATCATTTCTAAACGATCTTGTAGTTGAGACGCTTGCTGCAAAAAAACAAGCTGCATTGGAATAAGTGCAATATAACAAATGAGCTAATAGCACAATGTAATTACAACAGGGAATATAATTAATGAGCAAATAATGCAATACGTTTATAACATGCGATATAGTTAAGTAGTAAACAATAAATGGATGTCATGCGCGGATTGATGACTACTTTATGTGCTTCGTGTTGTTATGGATTTTTTGTTTACATTCGAAGCCACATGGCATTTTTCAAATATCGCTTGGTAGCGCTGATACGCCTTGTTTTGATTTACTCCCACTTCCGGCCTGGTCTCCGAACTCTTAACATGTAACGTAGGAAGTTTTAAGTTTTAAAACTTTAATTCTATCATTTTGATATTATTTATTAAACTTTAACTTTATTTATAAGTAGTAACGGAATTTTATTGTAGTAATGACCAGGTCCGGAAGGCGCTCGAAGTCCATTATCTGCAATATGTAAGTACGTGTGATATGCTTGCCTAATTGTGTATCAGGGAAACCCTATCCGGTAGTAATTTCTCCCTTTTAGTCTTTATAATCTGATGGCAATTATTTGCCCAGTGTTGAAGCCTGTTTGAGTAGAGGAGAGGCTCAAGTGGTTTGAAACCCTATTGAGAGGGGGAGCTAGCATCCTTAACTGGAGTAGACTCTAATTTAAATTAATTTGACGCTCAGTACCAGGTATTAAAAGTGAGGGTACGTGTGACCTTAGTGGAATTACCAGGTGTGGCTAACATAGTTTCTAGGGGTTCTTGTTTACAACTTATAAAAGACGGCTAAACCGTTTCAAGACTCAGTGACTCTAGCCTGGGTAAGATTATACAGAGCCAGTGTGGTTATTTAATTAAATCCTTGGGATTTAGAAACAGGCGGCAAATCCATTTGTTAAGTTTATGAGTGACGACTCATTTGTCGAGGGATAGTTTAGAGACCAGTTTCTAGGGGAATTCTACTGTGGTGAAGTTTCCATATTATACTGATACATTGGTGCATAGCATAATACGTGTATTAATCACAGATAATGTAAAACCAGTGTGGAAGTATTGTTTAACGCCCCTTTCGTATTTTCTTGGACTATATTTCGCCCCGTGTTATTTAAAAGGCGATATAGTAATTTATGAACATCTTCATTATGTTTATTTATTTATTTAAATTATTATTATAATTATTATTAATTTGACTGTAAATTAGTTTTACATTCACGTCGTTTAACTTGTTATAGTTTCTCGCACATTTTACATGTTTTATTCGTAAAAACATTAATTAAGGAATTGATATTCCTTTAATTAATTAGTAACTCCTGCAGTTTGTCTGAATGCTGCTTAGCGTAGGTATTTAAATGGATGAGACACTGAATGTTTCATTAGCTCTCCCGTCATTTATCTGACATATCTGAGATTTGAACCTGGTCCAGGACTTTGTAAATATCCTTGTATATTTTCATTTTCCTGATATGTCTAGGCTGATAGTATCTTCATTGGTACTTTCCCTGACAATGGAGTTCAAGGATTATAGAACGATTAGCTTAATAACTACACTAACAGCTACAAATATTTATTATATCTTTCTACTTAGACTATCTCGACACAATATTAGAATTTTAATACCCATAGGCATCACACCTATGAAATTCCATCCATGAACAAGTACTGTAAGTAAACAGCACAAGTAAATGCAAGCTGTAATAACGAATAATCAACAAGTACACAAGAAGAGAAATATATCATAGCGGTTACCTCAGCTATGACAGAATTATGTAAACTCTGCAGTTCATCAGCACTGGAAGCCTCGAGGTCTCTTAGTGTATTCCTACACAGCAAAATAATACATAAAATTATATCTTTAATTCTTTAAATATTAACTGAGAAATTGGACTAGCAATTGTTTCATGGCCAATTCTCATTTTAGCGTATTACCTATGTTCCTTTGAGCATGTATTTTCATCAGCATTTCATTATATACATGTGAAAAATTTATTTTATGAAAATATAATATAATTTCTAGATCACAAACTTTAAAAAAAACATAAAAAAGAAATTTTGAATAACAATTGAACAAACAAGTCATATAAAGCATACTACTTTGGATAAATATGAAATTATAAATATCTGTAGACCAAAACTTTTAAACCTGTCCTTTTGTAGCAATGTAATGGCACAAACAAATTTCAACAATCTTGAAATTTTCTTCATAGCTCACAAAAGAGAACTCAATCGACCAATAAGTTAATTATAAGGCTGCGTATGAAGTTATTAAACTCGTTGCCTTTGTAATATAATAAAGGCAACGAGTTTATTAACTTCATACGCAGCCTTTAGCTTTAAGAATAGTGCTTAGACAGCATTATATTCTCTTCCGTGTGCTAAGGATTAAATTATAGCGTGAGTTGTCACAGAGACCAGAATGATTATAAATGATTATGGCTAGTAGTAACAATGATAAGCTTCGAAACGATCCCAACCTCGTTCGCTTAGAAATGATACTAGATCCAGCACGCTCTTGTTGAATCCTATCTCCCAAATACATCTCATCAAACAATTCTGCAAACAAGCGACATCAAAACTAAATGAAAATGGGTATAATTGAAATTAAAAGTCAAGATAATAAAAAGAATTTTATTATTGCATATCAACTTCGGCATCTACGATATATTAGTAAAACTTCTTAGTGTAAATTCTCACATGAATTACTCTAAATGTAAATTGCAAGCGCCTTATAATAATAATAATAATAATAATAATAATAATAACAACAACATAACATGTACTAACATATTTCAATCTACAACAGACTTGGCCTCTAACAGTTATTAACCTCTACAACAGATATTGGCCTCTAATATGGCTCAGAAATCACTAAGATTAACTATTGAAACACCACAAAATATTTCAAGATTTTATAGTTTAGAAATTTATAGTTAAGCATAATGAATTAATGCAACGTTGTAAAAAGAAATTTAATAATAATAATAATAAAAACGGCTCTCGAAGCGGACATAGCTATCAGACGCGAAGCTGCTACAGCCATTATGTTAACCTCAACACTGCAGATTTTTATAGAGTGTTCATATGTAGATATTTGTTGGTGGGTAGGCTAATTCCCTGGGAGACTACCATTAATTGGCTTTGATTAGAGTTGTTTTCTCGGCCGAACTATATGACAGAAAATTCCTTCAAAATGTCTGCACAATACTGTCTTCTGTAGTACAAGATATTCGCCATGTAATTTATAGTACGTAAAGGCAACAAAAATTTAACGAATGGAAAAGTATCAAATAGGGGAATGGCTGGTGGTGTGGTGTAGGACTGAGAGGATTTGAAACAGTCTATTTTTATCCCGACCCTGGTTAAACTGGAACTCAAGGGAGGATGATGATGATGATGATGATGAATGAATGGAAGATGTTGTCATTAAAACAGTAGTCGTTTGATATACCAGAGACCTGGAACAAATGGATCTTTTCCTAGTCCACCAAGTAGAACGGTTCCAGTGTTCCATGTATCCTCATTGTAGTCGCTCTTACGACTGCGCAGCTCCTGCAGTATGGAATATCCTCTCTCTGATCTGAAGCATAGCAACAAACAGCAGTGTTAACCAGTCTCTGATCTAAAGCATAGAAACAACAACAGTGTTAACCACTCTCTGATCTGAAGCATAGAAACAACAACGGTGTTAACCTCTCTCTGATCTGAAGCATAGCAATATACAAGTGTTAACCACTCTCTGATCTGAAGCATAGCAACAACAACAGTGTTAACCATTCTCTGATCTGAAGCATAGTAACTAACAACAGTGTTAACCTATCTCTGATCTGAGGCATAGCAACAATTACACCATAAATTAAGCAACATCACTCAGATAATAAATCAAAAAGATTTCGTCTAACCGTTTAATGAAAGCCAAAACGATGATTTAAACTTTTTATTTCAAGAAAAGCTAACGCTCACCAAAGGAATGCCCCTTCTGACGTTGGTGTGGATCTTAGTTCATATATAAATATCACATTATTATATCACATTATATTATTTTATTATATATATATATATATATATATATATATATATATATATATATATATATATATATATATATATACACCTATTTATCTACTTCAAGGTACAACAAACCGTTGTGTGTGCTGCAGAGATATTGTTGTGGTTCTTGCAGATTTTCGTTCAGCTTCTGTACGTTCATTTCGTTCACGCCATTTCGAGTCATACATAGAATTCAGAAAGTCAGTGTGCTGCAAATCATAGAATAGAGTTAACTTATAAAGATTATTCTAAACAAATTGATAAATGTTAAGGTAAATAGCTTACATTTTCAATGTATTGCAAAATATCTTTACAAGGAAATTTTCAATTAGTTTTCTTTGCAGAAAAGTCTAAATTTTTTAAGTTCACTAACTTCAAGGATATTTAAAAATAAGCAGACCTATGTCTCTATGAATTTTAGTTATAGATTTGGGACTTATAGCTAAAAAATTAAGTAGTTAAAATGCCAAAAAACCTTTTTAGCCGTAAATTTCTGAAAGTCGCTGGAGCGAACCAAGTCTGTCTCAAGTTGATGAGGAGGTTTTTGTTGTGCGTGGTATCGTTTTACACTGAAATCTCCCAATACAGGCCTCGCATTGCTACATAGATCACGATTTACTGGAACCCAATTTAATTCATCAAGTGTTACCAGCTCAGTATCTTCTCCTTCAAACAAATCCTACAAATGGAAGTCATCAACTATCCCAAATAAATAAATCAACCATTGCTTATTCAAAAATGCACAAGAACTGAGTAATAGATTTATTAAAGTTACGTGCCATCAAATTACAGTAGTACATTTCGACCAGTGCATAAAATAATAAATAATAACTCATACAGTATCAGACACGAGTCAGATGAAAGTAACCAGAAGCAGCAGTTATAGTTATCACCACAACCTTTAGGATTTAAGGTTTAGTGGCAACAACAACAACAACAGAATTAGAGTGCTACTGTCGTCTATGACAACATTGAGCACTGTGTTACCAAATCATATCCGATGAGCAGAGTGTGAAATCCAAAATCGGTGCAAGCCAAAATCCGGGAGGTCGGTCCGCAAGCCAAAATCCGGGAGGTCGGTCCGAGGAAGGGTACTAGTGGAATGGAGGTTTGCGTGTTGGTCTCAATTCCTATGTAATGGTTGAATAGGAGAGGTAAAAGAGAAAAGAAAAAAGAAAAAATGGCATTAGATGAGCATGAGCAAGTACTATGTAAATAAAATAATACAAATGATTAATATCAATAAATAAAAGCTACGTTACTAAATGTTTATATAGCATTACATTATTTAGTAAATCCAACAACTATCCATATATCCTTCATATCAGAGGAAAAGGCTTTCGCCATAATAATAAATAATTAAATAATTATATAATAAAGTACTAAAACAAAGCATATCTATATAATAAGACTAAGTTAATATTGCCGAAATAATCATTTAGAAAATTCTTACCCCATCGATATTAAAATGATCGCTGGACCTATTTTTGAAGATTTCTTTAAATACTTCAGATATTTCTTCATTTAGACTCAAATCACCGTCAAGACTCTTGGCACACTTCGCGGTGATCTGCTCAATAATAATGATGAATGTTAACAGCTGGTAAAGCTAAGGTTAACGTCAGTTTCTTCACTCGAAAGCAATGTCAGTGACGGTGACGGGCGAGCCCAGGATTTGAACCCCGCACATACTGATATGATAACGGTTAACTTGCGAGTATATTCGTATGTATCGCTGTTCGAAATCGACAATTGATATAATATTATGTTAAGCTAACAACTCCTCATCATCATCATCATCTTCCTTTAAATCCCTGTTTAACTAGGGTCGGGATACGAATAGACCTTCTCCAATCCTCTCTGTCCCATACTATATTAATCTTCTATAATATTTTCCATTCGTTTTACATATTTTAAGCAATTTCTGGAGCCTAGGCGCTCACCAACCGAATGCCCTTTCTGATGTTGGTTTGGATCATAGTGCTTTAGTCGCCTTCTAGGACACGTGCAGTCATCGGTGGGTCTATTTTTCAAACAACCCGAACACAACACGGGAAATGTTATGCTAACAACTACAGTGAAATAAATGTCTAATCATTCAAACAAGCATGGCATGAACAGTACTTCAAGCAAAAAAACAGGTAAGTAATGTTTATACATGTATATATATTGTATATATATATTATATATATATATACATATATATATATATATATAAAGAGAGAGAGAGAGAGAGAGAGAAAGAGAGAGAGAGAAATTAAATAGATAGTATTAAACATTTAGAAGTTCATGTAAGCCAGACCTCTCCAGTGAGATCATTATATAGAACCGAGCACGGCTCCAGTATGACTGATGTCATGCACGCTCTGTTAGATATTCTTGAATTTGATATTCTGACTGTATCCTAAAATATACAGCAAACTTAAAGTAATGTATTAATTTAAGCTAACTAACCTGACCCAATTAGATCATCTAGCATCCACCTATGATTCTCGAGCTATAGTTTTAATTCGTCAAATTTGAGCGAATTTCGACAAAAAGGCGATTGGTGAGGATAGAAATTAGCTACGGAATATAGCTTTACAATCACTTCACATACATTATATTCTCACAAGTTCTATTGTTTCTACATCACGCAACATACACACTATAAAGAACCAATTATGAGAAAATGAATCTCTATCTTAGTGCACTGCCTACTGGCAGGTCCATGGTATATAATCTTACTTATGCAATCTGTAATTATACCTCTAGTTAAGAATAAATCTGGCGATTTATCTGACCTTAATAATTACAGAGCAATTGCAATTTCTAATGCATTATATAAATTGTTTGAATCTCTCATTGCGCAATCTATACATAGCCTTTCTGATAATGATAATTTTCAGTTTGGGTTTAAATCTGGCCATTCAACCGGATTATGTACTCATGTACTAAAGCAGACTATCGAGTATTATAGACATCATGGAAGTCATGTTTTTACCTGTTTTGTTGATTTAAGTAAAGCTTTCGATAAAGTTAATTACTGGAATTTGTTTGGAAAATTACTAGACGATAACACTAATATCAGTATTATATTTATTCTTGCATTCTGGTATTCTTAACAGCAATGCTTTGTTCGATTGCGTAATTCTGTTTCTACTTGTTTTCACATTGAAAATGGTACGGGTCAGGGAAGTGTACTTTCACCGTATTTGTTCTCTAGATTTATACTCGATATGGTTAGAGCTGTAGTAGATACCGGGATTGGTTGTGCAATTAATAATAGATTAATTAACGTTCTTGCATATGCTGATGATATCGTTCTCATTGCTCCTTCGTGGAGAGCTTTACAGTAATTAATAGATGTGCTTCAGTTTAACGCTAAAGTTATTAACATGTCTTTTAATATTAGTAAAACTATCGCCATGATATTTGCTTCTAAGGATCGAAATTGGAGTGTATTAGAGGAATTTCCAAGATTTAAGTTGGACAATTCTTTTATTAATTATGTAACGCAGTTTAAATATTTAGGTCATATTATAACCAATGATGGTCGTGATAATAACGATATACAGCGTGAAATACGTGGTATGTTTATGCGTACGAATATATTAAAGCGTAGATTTGCTTATTGCTCTCTTAATGTTAAGAAGGTCCTGTTCAAATCCTATTGTATGTGCTTCTATGATGTGGCACTATGGTCGTCGTTTACAATAGGTTCAATAGAGAAGTTTCGATCTTGCTATAATAAATGTATTAAAATATTTTTTGGATACAAACGTTACAGCAGCCTAACTATCGCGCTTCTAGAAACCGGATTGCCTAGTTTTGATACTATCCTTTCAAATTACAGATTAAAGTTTAGCTGTGCTTGCTGGATAATGCTAATATGCTAGTTAAGTGTTTTGATGTTCTGAGCCTATTATAGCCTTGTATGCCTAATTCTATAAGTAATTGTTTTAGGCCTATAGCTCAATTTATGCGCAGACTATTTGCTTTTCTGGTTTTTGTTGCATTGTTCTATGTGCAAGATTCATGTATGGGTTTTTACGCCTGAAATAAAGCAATAAAAATTTTATTAAAAAGATATAACGCCTCCATGCTTCTCTGTCTTCAGCTTTTTTCTTCATGTCCACATATGAGTGGCTCTTCAAATCATCTAACATTCATCTAAGAGATAAAATGAATTTGAAGAGAAAATGAAATAGGATGGAGTTCAAGACTAGGTTGAAGAGATATGAATATACATGTACGATAAGATATCTTCAGAAACCGTGCTTCTGTCAAAAGCACATTTGTACTAAAAGACATGCTCTCTCTATCTCTCTCTCTCCTTCTCTCTATTTCCATTGTATCGAAGTCACGTGTTAGAAAGCGGCAATAGATTTAATTTAATAGGAAGTTAAACTTGATATGATCATTCATTAATCTAATTCCTAAATTTATTATTTTGAGCAGAATGTACAGTAATTCGCTTCATATGAAACGGCTAGCAACTTCAGCTAAATATTGTAGTTATTGGAACGAAGTAGCTTTTCAATTAGTCATATATAGGACCTTCATAATCTTATATGATGCATCTTTGAAAATCCATATTTAATATTTAGCTTTCATATATAATCAGTAATTACTATCATATTTAATATTTAGTTTTCATATATAATCAGTAATTACTATCATATTTAATATTTAGCTTTCATATATAATCAGTAATTACTATCATATTTAATATTTAGCTTTCATATATAATCAGTAATTACTATCATATTTAATTTCCTACATAAGTGTACAGTTACTTTATCCTAGTAAAAGACGAACCTTGCTGGTAACGAAATGCTTCGTCGTCGTATCAGGCTGAACGTGTAATGCTGACTGCAGAATAAGTCTACAGAATAGCGAAATAATACACATTTTATTCACTATACAGACAGTTATATAGACAATAAGGCATGGATCCATTTCCATACATAGCCTTCTGTGACTGGTTTAACGTGTTGATCAATGAAGTACTCTTCATGGAGCGTGAAAGCATCTACGAGTAGGAGTATGTACCTTGGACCTGCCACTTGGCAGACACTAAACAGGGACAGACAGTGCAATAACTGAAAATTCCTACAATATTCTATTTCATACAACATGTGCAATTGTGCCTTCGGCACTTCAACACTTCTCTTTGGTAAACCTTCTTACCCTTCTGATCTCCTAATCCAATACATTCATTTACCTTCTCATAAGCTTTATTCTTCCGATTCCAAGCTGCTCAAAATTCCTAATATTCCCACTTCGTTACGTAGACGTTCATTTTCTTTCTCAGCTTCTACTGTTTGGAACTCTCCGCCTCCTGATCTTCGTTCTTGTTCTACTACTTTCACTTTCCGTTGTACGTTGTAAAACACATCTCTTCCCAACATAGACTTTTTCATCTTGCCAGATTATTTTTTTTATCACCGGACCGGCAACGTTTATGATCTTTTTCTTCTCTTCAGTAGGCCTACATGTTTTTTTCAGATCGTTTGGTGTCAATCGATTTGTAATGACATGTGATGGGGGACGTCCCTGACATCATCCTTGTAGGAGGATACGGACGTTAAACCTTTATTATTATTATTATTATTATTCGATAAGTTTATCTAAACGTCTTAGATGTGAATACTGTTACTTTATCTATACAAATTCATCTGATATTGAAAGTTTTCAATATATATACTATGTCTTTGTTTCTTTAGTAAATCCTCAAGATGTAGCCAATATGTCACACTAAATACCCACTACAAAATCGAATTTAATTACACTACATCAAAGCGGCTAAGATTGTTCAAATTGACAATTGTAAAAGTACAAGAAGTATTTCTGTGAAGGACAACTCTCGCGAGAATTCCCACCCGCTGTACAGCATTATTTCATAATTTAAGAGACCTGCCCTATACTACCCTAAATACGGATAATATGCAAAATTTAAATTTATGTAGCTATATATGTAGCTTAATTGTAACTCAAAAAAATTTATGCAGAAATTTGTATACACCATTAAAAAATACTTTCTTGATAAATAATTAAATAATTTCAATGAGTATTAATAATTACGCTCATCAGTCAGACATCATCATCGTCAACAGTCCTTCGTTTTGTATGAACAGCTTCATATAACGTTAAAACATCTTTACTTCTGTCCACTTTAAATGAACTGAGACCTTCAATCCACAAATGCCCTTCCTTGGACTAACTTCACGGATTTTGACTAGCACCGTTTATTGGAAATCACAGCTCTTCAGCTTCATTGTGGTTTCATGTTTTGGTTTCATATAGCCCGATGTTGTTGAGGAGAGCAGTCGCACTTTAATCGTGTTTTTGTTGTCAATAATTAAATACACAAAAAAGCAATTGATACAATGTTTTGCGATCTTGCTAAGCATCTGACAATATACTTTAAAAATTAAAACTCACTTCTCGCGCTCCTCTCTTTCTCTTTCTTTCCTTGCAAGGTCTTCCAGAATTTCTTCCAGTTTCTTCAATCTTCCATCATGCTTCTGACTTAATATTACCACCTATTAAAAATTATTACATAAAAGCTACAAAGAGCTGGTAAAGCTAAGGCTAACGTCAGTTTCCTCACTCGAAAGCGATGTCAGTGACGTGCGAGCCCAGGATTTGAACCCGCACCATCTGATCCGCGGTCGAGTATCTTACCGACATTGGCTCCAGCCATATTAAGAATACTTTATTTAAAACATTAGCAGTACCTACAAAATATATCATGCCCTCCTAATCATAAGCACAAATAATTTTCATTGTAACATTGAACCAATATTAAAATATTAGTCAATGCTGGCTTCCTGCTAATTAATATAGTTTTTTGATGATTACATCTCAGGATGAATTTAACAGCCTTGATAGAACTCTAATGCTCAATGTTTAATTAATTTTAGGAAAATATCTAAATGCTATAAAATTCTATTAACTACTAAAATATCAGCAACTTGGTAAAAATATTATCAAAATCAATATCAAAAGCATAAAAATAAATATTCTTATTTGACTGATAGTATAGAATATTGTATATATGGATGACGAAGAGGCGTGCAGACTACAGTTGTAAAGTCACAGATATTAAAAATGTTTTTAAATTTAAAAGCCGGCATAACACTGACATAGAAGGACGCTGAAATCACTAGGCAACGCAACCTTAATTATAAAGCTTAAAAAGCTAAAGCTAAGGTTAACGTCAGTTTCCTCACTCGAAAGCGATGTCAGTGACGAGCGAGCCCAGGATTTGAACCCGCACATACTGATCCGCGGTCCAATATCTTACCGACGTCGCCACTGGCTCCAGCCAATAACTGATCTGAGTATCAATAAAAGTCGCGGTCGACAGGTTGCAGTGGGTACCGATCTAGCATTGTAAACCGGAATGATTAATTACCGGCGGAACCTATCTGGAAAACAAGAACAGCGAACAGCGACGACTTTTTGATTTGATGATTTGTTGCTTTTGAAATTTCATCATGAGAAGGTCTAACTCTTCAAATGAATTTATGACACTTTATTTTATATAATTAACAAATATATTATGCAAATTATTCTTTAGAAATTTACTACCTGTAGAAGAGGATCAAGGTTGTCAGGATTGTCTGCCTCAGATTTAACTACAGATGTCAGTTTTTTCAAATCGGCTTCCGTCTTAGCGTATGGAGATACATCAGATGTCAAGATGATTGTCTAAACACGAATGAGGAAATGTACATCGACCAACATCAAAATTAAATTAACCCTATACTATGATGAAGATGACACCATACGTTTAGTGAGAACATACGTGAACATTCTAATCTTCTACAGCATACTGTGCGATATGCAAGTCAGTAAATTAAGTAATATGGGCCATAGGACATGACTGGATGAAAGGTAATAGACAAACATCTGTGCTTGCTTCATCTAATGTAGATTAGACATACACAATATATGGATCTATTTGCCACAAAATTGACTTTTTTCTTAAATCAATGCAGACAGACTTATAGAATTTGTAATATTTATATTCCACTTACGCACATATACGAAAAAATAGCGTAATTAAACAGAAATTAACCGTCACCTTTCCTCCCATCATCTGCTCACGCTTAATTTCCTCTTTAACAGTAGTTCGAATGTTATGCAGTAGCTCAGAGATCTCCAAAGCATCAGACAACGAGCTATCAGAGACGTCGCACACAGACCTTGATCGCTAAAATAATATACAGCACAAATAATATAATTATTAATAATATAATAATTTGAAGTTTAAAATATTATCCTAATCATACTCATGGAGAAAGTTTGTTCGTATCCCAACCCTAGGTAAACTGGGATTCAAGGGAAGATGATGATGATGATTTTAGTCATACTCATCATCATCCTCCCTTTAATCCGAGCTTAACTAGGCTCAGGATGCGAATAGACCTTCTTCACTCCTCTATTTTGAAATATTATTAACTATTATACATTATTATATATTAACTCCTCTTCGTCTTAGCATTTTTCTCGTGTAGGTACAGGGTTGGCTTTTTTGCATGCCATTCTCCATTTAGTTCGATCTAGGGCGTCATTAGAAGTGAGATTGATAAGTTGCATGTCTTCTTTAATTCGATCGAATCATCGTTTCTCAGGTCGTCCTCGTGGAAGCGTCCTTCTGGGCTGAGGTGCAGAGCTCTCTTAGCTCTTGACTCTTCATAGCTGCTCTCTACGTGGTCATACCAGAGTAAACTGGTTTCTCTCATTTTCTCAATTATTGAAGCTACGCCTAAAGTCTCCCATACGCTTTTGTTTGTGACATGATCGTGTCGTGTCACTATATTAACTACTGTATTTTAAAATATAATTTTAATTATACTAACTCATAAGAATTTGATGTAACAAAATTTAGCTGAGCCGGTGGCTTGCTGACATGTTGATCGACTGCGGATCAGTAGTGCAGGGTTCAAATATAGTGCTATCCTCGTAACTGACAAGATATCGAGCAAGAAACTTACGTTAAACTTGGCATTAACTTTTTAGCTTGATAATAGGCCTCACGTATATGTACTAAATGGCACAACTACAAGGTAATTTATTCAACGTTTGTATAAACAAATTTAGAAACCTAACTACGTAAGAAATATTAACACTTAATCATACTTTAAGAATAACTTTTTCACGGGATCGCTGTTCTTCAGATTTGCTGTTAAATAAAAGACAAGATATTATAATATATTTACAACAAAATAAAGCATGCAAATTAAATATAATTAGGTATAAAAGTAAACTAAACGTTGTTATAAACATAACGAAGTCCGTCATAAGCAGACAATAATTATTTGCACAGTAATATTGAACGACTCATTTAAAAATCAATGGTTTCTATAATCGGACGAACTAAAAAGTTTAAGATTTAAAGTAGCCTACAGTACTACTCATTCGGCCCGACTGCTGGTCAAAAGCACAATTACTTAAATACAGATATTATCTACCATGCTCTTGTCGATATGTGTATCATCAACAAATTAAATCACAACAAATCACCATCACAGTATGCCATATATAATTAATTTTATAAACATCTCCTTTAAAACAATTAATAATAATAACAATAAAGGTTTAACGTCCGTTTCCTCATACAAGAATGATGTCAGGGACGTCGTATTAAGACAAATACGCAAGTGGCAAACTATCATTAGATTTCATTATAACCAGCATTATATAGTTTCTAAATAACGATTATCGTTGAGAATATTTATAGAAATCTCAGACAATACATAACTTGCACTGTTAAAATATCAACTAGAGGGAGAGAGAGAGAGAGAGGGAGAAAGAAATATGTTTTATCTTCACAAAATTTCAGAGTAATCACATTAGTGAAAAAAACTTAAATCGGCATTATCAGACTCTAAGTAATAAGTCCAATACGTACGTAAGTGCAGAAAAAATGTGCATAAGAAATTGAATAAAACCTAGGACATCGAAAAGTTACAACCATAACACCATAGTATATTCAGTAATTTGTATGATCAACTGGAAATCCTATATCACTTTCGAATGAAATGTTATTCAAATTATCCAATTTCATTTTATTAAATTTCATTTATAGTTTTTATTTCACTTAACTTATCCAAGTTCATTTTAAAGATGTTGCCATTTCATTTCAGCAACAGTCACTGTTAATCCAGGTCGTCTAACTTATAAACCTTATTAATTTGTTTATGTAACTAATTTATTCAAAATGATCTACTTATTTTTAAGCATATATAGCTACGTTCACGTAGCCATAAAATCGTCAGAATTAAAATAGAAAATTCAAACTTGACTAGAGGCTGAAGATTAAGTGATTCTTTGTCATCATCGGTTTCAGGCCCAGTTTTCATATCTACATGTATGTGCAAATAGAATAATATTGTTAAAAGCTACAAGATGTTTAAGAAAAATATTACTAATTAATTTATTATTTACCTACACATGTTCCAATTTTTATTTGTATTTAATACAGTAAAATACAAGAATTTACAAATAATTTAATAAATGCAATAGCATAACTGAATGACGAATGAAAGACCATAGGGAAGCAAGATGACTAGGAGTAAAAAATATGCTAATATGTCAATTTTTCCCGTGACATGTACGGGGTACTGAAAAAGATACCAACCGTGAACTTCACGTGCAGTTACAGGGTGACTAAGCAATAACTGAGGAAGGCAAAGAAAAATCACTGCTGTAGTCATATTTTGCAGGTTATATCTATATTTAGTTATGCATAACGCACAAGGTTTTGTTAAGGGATTAACTTGTTGATCGATTTATTATTTTCTTTATAGACTTAAATTAAAATCAGCCTGTGAATAGTAGCAACAGGAGCCTTTAATCTGCCATTTGGCATAGCACCAGAGAGAATTTTAAATGAAACTTGAGGAGGAGATCAAAAAGAGAAGGAAAATTGAAATATACGGACCAACCATTCGGTAGGACAAAGAGAGAGGGAAAGAGAGAGATTGAAAGGAATTTTAATATTTGAAAAGCTTAAATGTTCTAACGAAACAAGTATTTACCAGGAAACAAGAGATGTAGATGAGACGACAGTGAACCTCTGAAATCATTCAGATCGTCATTATCTATCATCATTTCATTCAGTTCTCTCTTCATTTCCTCTAGTAGAACTTCTGAATCAAAGATTTCTTCTTTGATCGTAACGGGCTTCCTAGGTCGACTCAAACGTAACTACAACAGTATAAAAAACAACATACAAAATTACAAATTGACAGCGGATGAATTTTGCACTAAAAGGATGTTACAGTATTTTCACATTAATTCTTGAGAAATCCAAAGTCCGAGAAATTTCATATACTGAGTATTACATCTAAATCTTAGAATAACATCAAGCTTGGTAGACTAGTAAATTTTCGATTATACGCCAATGCGTGATATCGCATAGGCGATAGTGTTTTAGGTTGAAAACACATCTCTTCCCATCATAGACTTTTTTCATCTTGCCTGGCTGTTTTTTTATCACCGGACCGGCACCGTGTAGGATCTTTTTCTTTCTCTTAAAGAAATGATTTTTTCAGATCGTTTGGGGTGAATCACTGTAATGACATGTGATGGGGGACGTCCCTAACATCATCATTGTATGAGGAAACGGACGTTAAACATTTATTTTTTATATATTTATATTATTACAATTATTATTATTATTATTATTGTTATTATTATTGTATATTTATCAAACTAACCAGTTGTGCATTTGTAAGGGTGGAGAGCGTTGTGCACTGCTCATTACTAGTGTCACTGTGAGACCTAGCAGACTCGTTCCTCATGTCATGAGATATGTAAAGTTTCATTGTCGACACATTCAAACTGTTTCATAAAAATATATAAATATTATACCAAAGTATAATGTAACAAAGCTCATCAACAGATCAACACAGCAAACACTCAAATAGAGAGACATGCAAGTAAGAAATTTTATTTTTAGTATAATACAATATAATGAGACTAGAACCAGAAAATAATTTCAATTTTTTACAATTTTAATCAATGTAAGTATCATACTAAATATTATACTAAATATCATACTAAATAACTCTTACTTTTATTAATAACAGCTACTGAAAATTTTTTTTATCTGCGTGCATAAATTCTGAGAGGTTTAATATCTGTTTTCATTCCATAAGATGACTGATAGAGAAGAATCAGTTGGAAAACAAGATCAGTGACCATCGGCTTCTCAGGTTAGTATGCTATTAACTTGACCAATGACCATCCAGGGATTAAAAAGGCGAGAACTACAGTAACTGGCACTATGATAAAAATATTATTGCACACAGTTTTTAACTTAAAATTGTGATCCAAATTCTAATCTTTCTCCTAGATCATGTTTCAGTTCTTTTCAGAAATAGTGTGAGATAAGGCTAAGAGTATCATCCAAATGAAAATCTCAGAATAAATAAAAACCATAATATGGTGATTAAAAAATCACTAAGTCATAATCTTTAAGCATGATTTCAGAACTACAATCCATACAAAAACCATAGGCCCTATATAGGTTAACAAATTAACTTGAATCTTAACAATTAATAACAAAACTTTAAAAAGGCTACAGCAATGTTTAACATCAATTCCTTGTCTCCCAAACATGTCAGTGATGGGGCCAGCACAGAGTTTAATCCTAGCATCTAGTGTTCCACGGTAACTTACTCACATGCTACCTGCTCAGCCCAAAAATATAAGCAAAAAGTTATGAATCTTATTCAGTAAGAACAATTTAAAATTAATTGAAAATGTAATGTTAATTTAAAACCATACATAGAGCGAATACCTGCAAATCTACATATCAGGCAATATATCCAGCCCAGTATTGATAAAATTTTATACTTCAATGAGCATATTAATGATATTTTCTGTTGCAATTATTTGACAATATAATTAATTTCTTACAATTTATTCACTGCTGATGCCAGCTGAGCCTTTAGTCTGCTAAAGTTTACTTGTCTGTTGAAAATTCCTCTATTATTCAATACTAGAAATCAACAGAAAAAAGTAAAGCTAATGTAAAGCTAATGTTAACGTCAGTTTCCTCACTCGAAAACGATGTCAGTGACGAGCGAGCCCAGGATTTGAACCCCGCACATTCTGATCTGCAGTCGAATATCTTACCGACATTGTCACTGGCTCCAGCCTATATATAGAAAAGAGGCATAATAAAAAACTGTTACTTACTACCAACTTATAATTGCCAGCAATTCTGTAACAGTGAGAATACTTCTACATCTAAGTCAATAAGTCAGTATCATCAGTCTTGTACGACCCGATGCACGTTGTCCATATAGCATTTGTTTGAAAATGTAACAATCATGATGATAAAGTTAACTATAATCTGCATATTCTTTATTCTGTAAATTTTTTAGTCTCCAAGACCAGTCTCTGTTGCGACACTAAATATAAAAATTTTCATAATTTATATATTTAACAGGATGATAGAGTGTGAAAACAATAAACAATTATTAGGCCTACTATAAATTTGCTAATGATAGTTATACTTTTTAAACACCGTTTAAAGAATATTTTATTAGGTTTAATATTTTAAGAGACTCACAATTAAAAATACTAACCAATGTAAAACAATACAGAGCTGAAAGTATAAGAAGGCTGCTAAATTAATGTATAGATCGATTAATGTCCGCTAATCATAACTTACCATGCCATTTCTGCAAGTAATACTCATACAGCTTCTCAGAAACTGTGGCAACGTGAATTGCCATTCGTCGCTTTAGCTCAATATTTTCTTCTTTATTCTACAATAACAACAGATACAAACACTATGATAATTTACATAATAAAAATATTTAAAATATTATAATTAGCAAAATAAAAATTCACAAACACAAAAAGATTAAGATTGGTATAATTGAATAAATAATAATAATTGATATAATAATTGAAATAATAATTGAAAAATCTCTCACAAACGACATAACTTACAGTATTAAGTAATCCATTGCTATTAAATATAGCAGTAACTTACTAAGAGTTACACATTGTCATATGGTGCACTAAGAAAGAAGTTTTAACTACTTTTTCAATAAAATTTCTGCAGCAGTGGAAACAAACAGATCTATTATAGTATTAATTAAGTAAAAGCAACAACATCTTTATTATCGATCTCTCTCTTAGTGCATTGCCTACTGGCAGGTCTATGGTACATAACGCCTCCACTCCTCTCTGTCTTCCGCCTTCCTCTTCATTTCCACATATGAGTGTGTCTTTAAATCATCTAACATATCTAATCTCGGCCTGCCCCTGCCTCTTTTTCCTTCCACTCTACCTTCTATGACCACTTTTAATAGACCTTCCCCCCTTAGAATGTGTCCTATCCATCTCTTCTTCCTATTTCTTAATACATTTATCAACTGTCTATCTGTGCCAACTCTCTCCAGGACTTCTTCATTTGTAACCTTTTGAGTCCAGCTAATCCTCTCCATTCTTCTCCAAATCCACATTTTCAATGCCTCCAGTTTCCTAATATCTTCCTTCCTTAAGGTCCATGTTTCACATCCATACAATAGCGTGGTCCACACCAAAGTCTTCACTATCTTTATCTTTGTGTCTTTCTTTAGACTTCTTGTTAATAGTTCTTTTCTACTACCAAAGGCCGCTTTTGCTTGTGCAATCCTACTGCATATTTCCGTCTCACATTTCCCATCATCGGTTATAGTATGACCCAAATATTTGAAACTCCTTACCTGTTCCAATTTCGTACCATTATCGATCTACAATGAAGTAATATGCTGTATATGGCTAAACTGAATTCAACGTGAATTCCTAATTCTTAGAAGACTAAGTCACCTACTTGAGAAACTATTGAGCTAAAGGTAACAAATTAAACAACATTGAACCAGAGGCCAACGATTTATTATTATATATATGCATCTTTATTTCACCAAAAATATGGTAGCATAAGTACAATAAGTACACAATATACAAGGTACACTATACAAAGTGAAATCATGTTCAGCGAAACAGGGCAAAGAGATAAATTGTTCCAAAACGAAAAGAACATGAAACATCACACACATGTACTTCGAAAAGCTGCAATAAACAAATAAATTAAATAAATCAGAGAAAATTACAATCTTTTACTTTTTCATTTATCCTGCATTAATTTTAAGTTTTATTTAGTTTATTAATTTCAAAGTATAGACGCAAATAGTACTTCCAGTTTACTTTCGATATATCCTTAACATTACATCCAATAAAGCAATTGTACTTAGACAGTTTGCATAATTCTTCATGCCAATAATCAAAAATTTCACAGTAATGATTACCCATTGAACGTAGCTTAGATAAGAACTTCAATCGTCTTGTAGCAATTTTTAGTTCAGCAGGCAATTGACCCATGTAATATTGACTTTGAGCTATAGTATTCTTATCGAATGTATGAAAAAGCTTAGAGTAGATCTGTGTATATGCATTTTCAATGCTGCGGATTGGTGACTTAGACAGTACAACACTGTCTAAGCCATAGTAATATGGGTACACATTGCGATTCAGTCAACGAAATTGTCACCTCCGGTGAAGAGGTGCCAATTCTTGAAAAAATCGCGTTGAGTACTCAAAAGAATTTTTGCTTCCTATTTTGTAAGTTTAATTTGAAATGCCTAGCAGAAACGACAGACAAACCTAAATACATGACTTCGCCTACCCATTGCATAGGTGTACCATTTATTAAGATTTGTGAAGCTTTAATTGAATGTCTAGGGCCAATACGAATACAAAATGTCTTATTACAATTTATCGATAAACCAATAGAACTAAGTTCTTCATTGCATATATCAGTAAGTTTCTGCAAGTCGTGAATTGAAATAGACAGTAGACTAAGTCGTCAGCATACATTATTGAATTACAACACAGACCTTTAATAAAACATCCCAGCTTTGATTTCTCTAGTTTTAGTAACAGCTCATCAACTGTTAACGAAAACAATATTGGGGATAAAATACCTCCTTGTCTAACCCACGAATAAATTATAAAAGGTTTAGAGAAATTATTTTTATATTTAACAACAGAATTTAGCTTAGAATACTAATCTTTTAAAATTTCAATAAACCACCTTGGACAATTCCTATCGATTAGTTTGATAGAAAGCAGGTCACATTTTATGTTGTCAAATGCTTTAGCTAGATCTAGGGTGCAAACATTAACTGTAGATGTATTGTTAGTCCACTGTCTTTCTAAATGAATAGATGGCATTACTACAGCCAACTTTTTTCTTGAATCCAAATTGCCTTTCTGAAGTAAAAAAGTATTTTTTTAAGTAATGCATTAAACAACTTTCAAAGATTTTAGAGGAAATGCAGCTGACTGTTATGCCCCTATATGGCCTTTACCATTAAATTAAATATTCTAGTTAGGCATCTGCACACTATAGGATGAGCAAACTGCAAGTGCTCGCAAGAGATGTTATCCAAACCAGCTGCCTTCCCACGTTTCAAATTTCTTATAATGTCGTCTACTTTAGCAACCTCAATTTCAATGTCAAAAGAGTCACCTTTATAATTTTAAAACTTTCTATCAAAAATACATTTAAATTTACTAGATTCAACTGCATTTCGCTGGTATATTGAAGAAAAATAATTTGCAAACTGATCAGAAATAGGTTGCCTATCATTTATCCCATTCACCTCTCTCATTTGAAACACGTGCAATTAATAATAGTAACAATAATAACACACATTATAATGAAACGATCAACTACGCTGATATCTATTACTGATAATATCACATGTTAAATCCGTTATGTAATTTATTCCATTTTCCGTGTAACCAGTCCTGTGAATGTCCGAGATTTTACCCTCAGATCAGCGCGGACGGGAATCGAACTCGAGAGAGCTCAATTCACTTCGGTATCTATCATTTAAACTCCATGAATTTATCTACACCTCTAACCACTACAGTATTTAGACATTCATTTATTGCGATTGCATTAAACATTTACACTAAACTTTAATAATATAACTGAATGTGCAACTGAAATGTACCATCTACAGAATTTTAAATGCAATTAAGTTAAATTTAATTCAAAACTCAAATAATGTTGAATTTCCACTGCAGCAGAAATTTTATTTTAAAAGTAGTTAAAACTTCATTCTTACAGCACCAATTGACAATGTGCAACTCTTAGTAAGTGATTATTATATTTAATAGCAATGGATTATCAAGTATTATACTTAATAGCAATGGATTATCAAGTATTATACTTAATAGCAATGGATTACCAAGTATTATACTTAATAGCAATGGATTATCAAGTATTATACTTAATAGCAATGGATTATCAAGTATTATACTTAATAGCAATGGATTATCAAGTATTATACTTAATAGCAATGGATTACCAAGTATTATACTTAATAGCAATGGATTACCAAGTATTATACTTAATAGCAATGGATTACCAAGTATTATACTTAATAGCAATGGATTACCAAGTATTATACTTAATAGCAATGGATTACCAAGTATTATACTTAATAGCAATGGATTACCAAGTATTATACTTAATAGCAATGGATTACCAAGTATTATACTTAATAGCAATGGATTACCAAGTATTATACTTAATAGCAATGGATTACCAAGTATTATACTTAATAGCAATGGATTACCAAGTATTATACTTAATAGCAATGGATTACCAAGTATTATACTTAATAGCAATGGATTACCAAGTATTATACTTAATAGCAATGGATTACCAAGTATTATACTTAATAGCAATGGATTACCAAGTATTATACTTAATAGCAATGGATTACCAAGTATTATACTTAATAGCAATGGATTACCAAGTATTATACTTAATAGCAATGGATTACCAAGTATTATACTTAATAGCAATGGATTACCAAGTATTATACTTAATAGCAATGGATTACCAAGTATTATACTTAATAGCAATGGATTACCAAGTATTATACTTAATAGCAATGGATTACCAAGTATTATACTTAATAGCAATGGATTACCAAGTATTATACTTAATAGCAATGGATTACCAAGTATTATACTTAATAGCAATGGATTACCAAGTATTATACTTAATAGCAATGGATTACCAAGTATTATACTTAATAGCAATGGATTACCAAGTATTATACTTAATAGCAATGGATTACCAAGTATTATACTTAATAGCAATGGATTACCAAGTATTATGCTTACTAGCAATGGATTACTAAGTACTGCACTTACAAGCAATGGATTACAAGGAGTATGAGACAGAGAGTACCAGATGTCATTAACTTCGACTAAGATAATCATCAGCTGTAACAATGCGACACAATAATTAATTTTAAATGCAAGATTGAACTTTATAATTTTAAAATATCCTAATTGTATTCCATAGAAATGATCTCTCGTCCTCTGAAATTGAATCGTGTGATTTAAATAGCTTTAAGTACTAGCACTGACAGAACACCAGGCTAATACTAAAGCTAATGCTAAAGTCAGTTTCCTCACTCGAAAGAGGTGGCAGTAACAGGGGGTCCAGCATTTGAACCCGCAGCTACTGATCCGCGGTCGAATATCTTACCGACATCGCCATAGGCTATAGAACTTAAATCTGTTTGCCTTTCTTAAAAATTTGGTGTTCAATTGAAGGCAGACACAATAAACGAGTAAAATCTTGGAGCTGAACTTAGCGCCAATCCATTCAGCCCCTTGATAAAAACTGACATGTGATGAGACGGGTAAATTGACATTAAATGCATAATGATTAATAAAAGTGCAATTTGACTCAATTATGTGTTAGTTTTCATATCTAAATTCATTCTCACTAGTACAAAAACCTAAAAACTTTTGATACAAGTATAAATTTTAAAATTAGATAAAATAAAATTACAAATCTTAAGTTATACTAAATGATCTTAAACCAACGTCAGAAACGACATTCAGTTAGTGAGCGTCTAAGCTGCAGAAATTGCTTTGAAAAATGCTAAAGTTATCCCGACCCATCTCAAACTGGAATTTAAGGGAAGATGATGATGAAATGATCCTAAGTTAATTCAAAGTAGTATAATTATTTATCTGTGTACCATTTGCTGCATTTCTTCACTCAAGATGTCTTCAGTTCCCTTATTTAATGTGATCCTTCTTGTAATATATTCTCTAAGCCTGGTTATTTTTATTGGAGGTTTTCTAACTTCATCCTGTAGAACATCATTTAGAATATAAAACATTTATTGTTTTGAAGGAATTACATTTGAATTATTAATTGAATTACAATGGCAATTATTAGCATCATATATCCCAAGGTGTAAAGAGTCCTGTGGCCTGATGATTCTAGGAGGAATGCTTCCAGTACTCGTAATTAGTTTAATGAGTGCGTGATTATTAAGCACGGTAACATGGCAAATTTTTACAACTATTTAATCACATGTTTCAATTGGGTCAAATTAAATAGATTAAATTCAATTAATGATTAATTGATTAAAATCATTAATGGATTAAATTGCAGTTTATCCACTACAGAACTGAAAAAGACAGTGGAAAACCAGCACAGAAGCCATATTCTTCCCAATTCTTCCCAAGCTATACAGACTGGGGCAAAAAAAATAATCCCCTAGCGAAAGATCAATAACTTCAAGAAAACATAAAATATTGTTACTAAATTTTTGGAGCTTATAGGGGAGGAATATCTGCGCAAAATCTACAAATTTGGTGAAAATATTTTCAGTAGTTAAGAAATTACAGCATTTCTACGAGAAGAGTGCAAAAATCAATTTCAACAAGGCTTTTTGAAATGTCAGTCGTTCTTTTTTAAGAAAGTAACGATCCTGAAAAGGGCCGCTTACTTAAGTGGTAGAGTATTAGCCTATACTACCTTGTTAGCTACTCCAATTAAAGATGTTTTAAAGTCTTTCTTCTGTTAAAATTATTCCTAAATTTTGAAGAAAATATCTCGTACTTTTGTTTAAACAAACCTTGTTAAAATTGATTTTAACACCTTTTCCGGAGAAACGCTGTATTTTTGTTACTTTTGAATGTATTTTCACCAAATTTGCCGGATATATGCAGAAACTCCTCCTTTAGAAGCTCCAAAAATTTTGTATAACTATTTTGACTTTTTTCGAAGTTATTAAGACTTTTGTTAAAATAAGCCTTGTTAAAATTGATTTTTGTATTTTTTTTCGTAGAAACGCTGTAATTTTGTTATTGCTCAAAAGATTTTCATAATATTTGCAGGTTAGATGCAGAAATTCCTCCTCTAGAAGCTCCAAAAATTTTGTACAAATATTTTGAGTTTTGTTAAAGTTATTGAAATTTCGCAAGGGGATTATTTTTTTGCCCCAGTCTGTAGGCTACATTAAGGTGTGGATAAGGCATAGCCACTTGTGAAGGGATTAACTCGTTACTCGATTGTGTGATCTTTATGGAGCGTGAAAAGCAGCATGTAAGTAGGAATATGTACCTAGAACCTGCTGCTTGGCAGAGCCTAGAGAGAGAGAGAGAGTGAGAGTGAGATCAATTTAATCACATTAAAAATCAGAATTAAGAAGGAAAAGTGTATGGCAATTAAAGAACTTCACATAGAAAAGAGATGACGCGAGAGGCTTCTACAATCGTGAATATCTATGATATTGTCAAATTAATAATTAAAGTAATTAAAGTTATTAACCTATTTACAAAGTTCTGTGATGTTAAATCTAGTATATATATTTCTTCAATAAGAAGTGGGTTTCTGCTATAATATGGCAGTTACTAATACGGTTAACTCATTAACATTGCCTAGTATATAATTAAAATGTTATTCGCACATTATAAGAAAAGTTAATACATTAAAAAGCTAGTAAAGCTAATGTTGGCGCCAGTTTCATCACTCGAAAGCGATGTCAGTGATCGGTGAGCCCAGGATTTGAACCCCGCACATACTGATCCGCGGTCGAGTATCTTACCGACATCACCACTGGCTCCAGCCAATGTAATTACTACTTACATTGATAGGGGGTAGCTGAGAGTTCAGACTTCCACAATTAAACTGATCACAACCATCTAGTATAGAACACAACATAACCAAACTGTTAAGAGTATGCATAACAAATTATAAATACTATAAGAATTGATAAGAAAATTTCTTATCCTGAAATTGTTATCCAATAATTTGAAGTCTAAAGACTAACCATTAGCTGAATATATTACTAGGAATTCTTATCTGTCTCCAGTGCTCAGCCAAGTGGTAGGTCCAAGGTACAAAATCCTACTCATATATTGCTTTCGTGCCCCATAAAAGCACTCCATCAATCAATGAGTTACCCCATTCACAAAAATTATGCCTTATCCACACCTTAATGTAGCGTATAGCCTGCGAATGATATGGCATAAGAGGTGGTTTTGTGTTGTTTTCCTCAGTTCTTGCTCAGTCTCCTCTTACTGCAAGTGCAATTTTCCTTTGGTCTATTCTTTAATGTCCCGGACACAACTCGGGAAGATACTCAAATATTATATTATTTTACCTATCAAAATAGAAAGAAAACTCAAAGGACTCGAATGCATTAAAAAGTTTTGGCATATGATTTCTAACCTCCCCAATTCTGTGATTCCATTAGATGATTCCAAATGACAAACTGATACCTTCGGAAAACACTTTTAGTTAAACTTTCTTTCTATTCACGAGCATTTTCTGCATAAATGTACAATTTAGGAATAAAAAAAGAAAAAAGTACAATCTGGCAAATTTGAATAGAGTTACCAAAATTTCTCAGCCGACCTCATAAACTAAACACCATGCAGTGTTATGGTTAAATTTAAATGCTAAGCAAAACAAACCTGCTGAACCATTTGTTAGAGAATCAAACAGAGTCAGGCCTCCAAAAACAGCACGAACATTGGCTATTACTTCCTGAATAGAAATGCATAACTACATTATAATGTAATATACAACAATGTATTACAAGTTACAATAAGGTACACTATTGATGCACTTGAAAATATAGAAAAATGAAATTTTATGCATATAAATATTATATGCATAAAAATTTAAACTATATAACTATTGAGTTAGTTGTATTTTATATAATAAATGCAAATAAATGTATTTTAATTATAAAATGAAAATTATTCACCTTAAAAATAGGTCATAGAAATATATTTGTCAAGAATTAATTATATTTCTTGTATTGATCGCTGTTTCTGGCCTTACCTTGATATATCACGAATAAGAGTGAACATTATAACTGAATTCATCTATATATTTGACAGTAGGTTAATGAATATGATGCCCATGTACAGATACATTTTAAAGATAGGAAGCACTGTGCAGTTATGATATCAGGGTATATGTCTATCAGGATAGTCAGGTTTTGAAAGTTGATGCAAATATAGATAGGGAACATAGGTTATATCGGTTAAAGAAAGATTTATATTGGTTAAAGAAAGAGCTAAAAAAGGAGAATAAAGCTTAAAGATAATGAAGAAGCGAATCCCATTTGGAGAATTGAAAGAGGTTAAGCTATGATAAAAAATAATTCATAGAGTTAGAAGGTAATTTAGTAGATTTGATATTTTTTGTATTATAAAAGTCCCAGACATCGATTCTCGCTTTATTATTTTAATTTTGTGACATTATATACATCGAAGCAATCATATAGCTTAGAGATCTATGCAGTCCCCCACAATATCGTTACAAACTTTACGTTATAATTAATTAGTAATCATACCCTAAAAATAGATATAGCATGTACAAGCAATCTAAGTATATATCATACATTAATATTATTATTTCTCAGATTTAGATTGTGCAATGATTAGTAACAGATGTTTTATAACAGCAATGATTATCAAAAGACTACTGTAGCAGAACAGAAAACATCTACATATAGAGATAAATTAACTAAATCATCTAACTATTAATGAAATTAACGAAAGCAATCATTGCATATATCATCACTTTCACATATAATTCAGGGTCTTAAAGAAGATGTTAGTTTGTCGCTTTATGTAAATTTGTTGTCATATTAATTAAATTAGTAACATATTAACCTTATCGATATTGCAAATCGAGAGAGATCCCATGCTTGGGATTATTCAAGTAATTTGGTTATCCTGTCAATTATGTGTAATGTAATAATGTAAATGAAGACGAGTTTAAGATTCTACATTTATGTTGAATACTTAAATACTACAAGTCTACTCTATTTCTACGCTATGTCTTGACTAATTTACTAATTATAGCTTGTAATGAGAGAAGAAATCAGTAAAGGTTGACACTTGATTAACGACTAATTTAGAAGAATTTTTAGGATGGATAAGTTTACCTGCAATTTTATGAAGAAATGATACTTATTACTTTGAGGTTCAATTTAAAAATTTCATAACTACTCCTATTTCATATCCTACTAAAATTAATGAGCTTGAAAAATGTGCATAGCATGAAAAATATATTATCTCAGAAGAATGGGAAAGCCATTGATAATTTGATAGCATTATTATTAAAGAAGAACTATTACAACTAAAACAATCTCATATAGGTCGTAATTTTCCACGACGGCAGATGAATAATAATAGCAATTACAATAATAGTATGGACAATAATAATATATAGTAACACAGTTTTTAGTAACAACGTACATTAACAAAGATATTTATCGCAAAAATCTATTTTCACATGCTTACATATTTGCTGTATACTATTAAAAATTGAGACGTTAAGAAAACGATTGATAATTGCACATATCATAGCTTTCGAATAAATCTTAAGTTTCGTCATCAAATTGGCTTACAACCATTTCACTTAAAGTTCGCACTATAGATTTGAAATAGTAGATTAATTATATAGAACGGTAATGTTGCGTTTTCGTGTATGATAATTTTAATATAATACTTGCCTTAAAATTCATATTTAATTTTATTTAAACTAAGGAAATACTGCCCTGCACGAAAATGAATAATATATTTTAATACTCTGAAATTTAATTGTAATTTTAAACAACCTTCATAGACATCCTAATTGTGAGTACCTTTTTAGAAATGCAATAACATTTAAATTCTGTAAAACTTAATCATTTGAGTCCATGTCTACAAGATTAAATAAATTCTTTAAAGAACATTCAAAATAACTATTTAATTCAATTAAAAATCTACAAACCTATAGTAATATACAGATTAACTTAATTTAATTTAAATTATTATGTTTGGAGCTTTTATTTACCATTACACAATCAGCTGATGATGTTTACATTGGAAACCGTTTAGCGGCAGATCTGTACTCAAAATCGTTAAAAGGCTCACGAAATCGGGATTTAAACTTTATAAAATAGCATAACATAACAACAAGCGTAACAGCAATTAGAGTGCTACTGTCATCAATGACAACATAGAGCATTATTGAGACAAAATCAAGCCGGCGAGCAAAAAAGAAGGTAGAAAAACGATGCAAATTCCAAAAATCCAGAAAATCGTTCCAAATTAAAGGGAATTAAAGAAAAGGAGATTTAGACGCTGATCGCAACTCATGGACACTGGATGTGAAAAAGAGATAAGATAGGTCTTCAATTGCATATGGAACTATAGCATACATAGTTTATGTCAAAGATATAGAATAAGTAACTTTTTTCTCTGCTTGATGTTGACTGAGTTTCTTGATGTTACTTTGGACTTATTTTCTAGAATTTGGAATTTGCACCGTTTTTAGGCTTTCTTTTTGTTCACCGGCTTGATTTGTCTCAATAGTTGTCGATGTTGCCATTGATGACTGCATAGAATAAAGAAAAACCATATTTTAAATATATTTAGATGACTGTAGCACTCTGCCCTTGTGAAGTTATGTTATGTTGACATTCTGCGTTGTAAAGAAAGCGAAAAACAAAACCGTGGTCCCGCTCACTTGTGTTTGTTTACATAAAAAGTTTATTTAGTTATAAAATTATATCCATGTATTGTTTAGTTTTTATTAAATTATTAAGATTTTTATTAATTAAAGACCCGAATCAAATTATACGCAATGTTCCCGAGTGCCTGTGTCATACTACCAGCTGCAGGCATTGGTGTGAGAATGGGCTTAGCTACGCCAAAGCAATACTGGCAGCTATCTAACCGACCATTAATAAGCTATACTATTGAAGCTTTCGAGAATATACAAGACATTAATCATATATTTGTCGTAGCGTCGGCCGATAGGTTGTCGGAGCTGCACGATATACTTAAAACACATTTGCACCAGAGAGTCTCAGTCGTAGTAGGTGCTGCAACTCGTCACAGATCAATCTGGAATGGTGTTTCAGCAGCTGTCACAAAGTTTCCTGATATTGATGTGCTCGTAATTCATGATGCTGTTCGTCCATTTGTCGATGAAGACACAATCAGAAATGTAATCTCTGCCGCTGCAGAACATGGAGCTGCTGGAGTAATTAGACCTTTAGTGTCAACCGTCATTTCCTCAGATTCAATAGGTTTTCTTGATCATTCCCTCGATCGAACTAAATATCATGCTAGTGAAATGCCTCAAGCATTTCGAAGAAACATTATTGCCACAGCTTACGATAAATGCTCAGAATATGATCTGGACTTTGGAACAGAATGCCTGCATCTTGCTCAAAAATATTCAGCTGCTTCGGTAAGATTGCTTCAAGGCTCGGATAACCTATGGAAGGTTACACATAGACGAGATCTTTATTCTGCCGATGGTCTAATTAAAGAGGGACAGAATTCTGTACTGGTTGTCAGTAGTTGGTACTGTGAATGTGAACCTCTAAGTAATTCAGATCCTCATTGTATGTCTAATGCAATTAAAGAGAGGACAAATGCCTGTTCTGAATCAACTTCTGAAATAGATATCAGCAATGAAAGAAAATATATGGATAATGTGGTTACTCAGGATAAATTTCTGGTTGATATTGAATTTAATTGCTTTACTAGGAATACACATCAATGTAATAAATCAAACGAGGAATGTGACTCTTCCAGGCCTTGTGAAAGAGAATTTACTAGTAGTAGTTTCAGAAAGCTCTTACAGGTCTCACTTAACAAAAAGCATAGTCGAAATGTATCCGTATTGTACCGTTGTTACTCGTGCTTTATGAGTAAATCACGTGAAGAAATGTTTCCGAATAATGTTGTGTTTGTACATTTGTCGTCTGAAGCCATAGAAGCGCTGAGTAATTACACTGAACGCACATGCAGCTTAGTTGGTAAAGGTGCTCCTGTTTCACTGGTTCATATTTTTTCATCTCTTACATCAGAAGGTCAGAATAGAGCAGATCTCTTGGACCAGGCCATTATGCAGAGCATTAAGAAAGCAGAAGACAAAGTGTGTAACCTACAAAATGTTACAGTTAATGGCATGATACTTTATACGAATGATAAATGTCATAAGCTAGTTGATATTATTGCATCGTTGATATTTGAACATAATAAATTATACAGTGGACAAACATTCTTTGTGTAATTTACTAATTGGCCCTATCATTGTCACTGGTCACTGTTAATGTGATCTCTGGTTAATTGATCAAATTGTTAATTGATTGGTTAATTATAATTAATTAAGTAGTCACTGGTTAATGTGATAATATACCGCATTCAGAATGACCGAGTAGCTAATCTCGTAGGTTAATATTTTTGTTGGTTTTTTGGTAGTTGTGCTAGAAAATTGTGATCTGCTGGATTTTATGTATTAGTGATTTACAATGCATATATATGTTACTTTTAAATATTGAATAGCATTTGTTGTACATTTTCTCAAAAAAGTCATCATTTCTAAAGATTTCATTTAATAAATATATTTTGTTGAAGTTGGCATGCATGAAATAACTTATATCTAAGCTTCTGCGATTCTATTGGCTTGCTAGCGGAATTTTACTGTTTTTTATCTGTTATAAACTGAGAGTCTAATAGTCTATTGTAGTCAATATTTATTTACTTTTGAATGTTTTAATATGGGTCATACAAGTAAATATGGTTGTATTGTGTTGGTATAAGGGGGGAGTGGCTAGAAGATAATACTTATACATTTTGAAAAGTATTTCTTGTATTGTATAACTTAAGTGCAATATTTGTTTTGTTTTCGCTGTCTCTGTATTATTGTAATTTCTGTGTAGCTTGTAACTGAGATGCCTCTATCATCAACTACAGCCAAAAAAATTGACATCTCACATTTTTATTGTTAGTATCTGAAATATGATTTAATTAAATAGGAAACTGTATTTAAACTGTGCTTCCCAACCCACTAAAGTGGCCATATTCGTTGTCCTGCACTGAAAACCGTCATGAAATTGAAATTATAAGATGGCAAGTTGGAAGTTGCTGTTGTAGCTGTAATGTTATTGTAACATTTATACACATTGAATATTGGTACGTGTGTAGGCCTACACATAAATAAAAGACATAATTCTGTGAAAACTTATAGCAACACTGCTTAATGGTTTATTGGTAAAACTTTTGGACAACTCTGTGTCTAGCCTACTAGTTTGGACCTATCATTTTGGCAGATTTCGCCCACAGTTGGGCTAGTTTTGAAACGCTTAGGCAAGAAAAACAGGCTTGGGTGAGTAACGGTTTTTTGAGCTTGTTGTTGCTTAAGGATGCGGTTTATTTAGCTATTTTCATGGCTTATTTTATGGTGGCCCTCGAGTCTACATTGGCTAAAGAATTAGGCGCTGGATCATAAAAGGTTGAGAAGTGCTGCTGTATTATATAGGCATTTAAAACTATCAAAATCGAAGTTATTTTGCAATGTTTATGTCTAAAAAAATTCTAATGTGATCAGTGTATTGTAAAGTCTTTAACTCTTTTAAAATCGTGTTTATTGTTAATTAAATATTAGTATTAGTATCTTGTTATACATTTAGTATTCAAATGGATGTCCTTTAAATGCTTTACTGTATATTTGCATTTTGTGTCATCTTATCAGACAGTTGAACAAATTTATTTTCTCTTCGCAGCTGTCATTCTTTAATCTCTCTTTATTTACATTGTATTCTGTGTCTGTAAACTGTATCATATGTCTTCTCTTCTTCATTGCACTGCCAAGTGGCATGTTCAAGGTACATATTCATACTCAAAGTCTGTTTTCTCGCTCCATAAGAGCACTCCTTAGATCAACAAGTCATATGTACTTGTATTTAATTTTATATGCAACATATCTGTTTGAAAGTTAGAATTTATTTTTAAAGAAAATAATATAATTAAACAGCTTGTTTGTGGCTATATATTCATATTCAGTCTGTATAATTGATTGAATCTTAAAACACATCTCGGAAATATAGTAGCAAAATGAAAATATATTGTAAGGACACAATATTGACACAAGTCTAATAAAAAACAGTTAACGTTCATTTGTAATCCATGATGATTTCAGGGATATACAAAAAAAGTTTTAAAATTTCATTATGTACACTTTAATACTAAGGTAACTCACCATACTAGTAGAATTTTTATTATAGGCCTATGTGTAGGTGCAAGATTTAAACAAGCACATTTCTCTCTTTCTCAAGTGTTCTGTTACTTGTCAGATCCAAGATACATATTCTTACACACATTCTGTTTTCGGGTTCCATCACTCTAATCGATTAACAAGTTAAGCTATTCACAAATGGCTCGGGTGTATCTTCATCTTAATGTAGCATATAGCGTGGGAAAATAGAGCTTCTAAGGTAGTTTCCCTTTGCCTTCATCCATTCTTGTTCAGTCGCCTTTTACGACACGTGTGGTTTACGGTAGATCTATTCTTCAGAGGCTCAGATAGATCACGGGAATATGCTGATTAAAAATGATATATGATTAAAAATTCACAAAATAGCAGAGGTAGTTCAAATACGTAATTTTGCAAATACTTAAATTTATTATAGATATGTTATTTTTTTAAAATACACATATGCGTAATAATTATTACACTCATGTATCTAAATAGAAAATTATTTACATTCTCACACAGGATAGAAATTATGCCCATTGATAGTTGTAAGACTGTTCCTACTCTATGATGTCTGACACTCCTTTCTATGTGTTTCCAAATTGCTATTAACACGTTCATAAATATCTTTCACTTAACGATTTGCCCCTACGAGAGCATAACATTTTCTTATACCTTTTCATCAGATATACAGTAGTCCTCAGCGTAACTTACCAATTTAGCACTTCAGTTAATTCACTAATCATTACCAGTCTTCGACAGTTTTATAAACAAAAGATCATTCTATGCTGCAACACAAGATCATTTAGGTACAGAATTATCAAGTTACTACAAACTTTAAAAACTTGGCATTAGCGTAATACTAATTGAATACTTCAAGAGAGGAACAGTCAAATTAAAACATTATAAACTATAGGTATATTTCGGCGGCCAGTCAGCCAAGATCACAAGCAATCTTGCTAACTCCCATCAGCAAATTATAAAAAAGCTATATTGTGTGGGATCAGGACTGTTTTAACGCCATTAAATTGCCAGTGGAAATATATACAATCAATGTCCACAATATAAGGCAAACTCATTAACGATCAGCTCTTGAAAATGTTATACAAGTGATCATGCAACGGCACTTCTGGTTAATATCTTCGTTGAAGATTTACCATCAAGCCAATAAAATCATAAAAAATTAAAATCATTAAGCTACATCATAAAATTTTCGCATGGCACAAATTCTATACATGCTATGCTTATAATTAGTTTCATTTTATTTCATCAAATGGCGTCGGTAAAACCTACATACGCAATAGAGAGTGTTTACTACCAGTTTCGCTTCCTGAATGACCACAAACTACGGAAAAGCTTTGGTAGTCGAACTGCGCATATCTGTAATCTGATTCAGACACTAAACTACTGTGCTATTTGATAAGCCCAAAGAAGCAAATCAACTTGGATGCTGCCATTAAAATGTGTTGTACCGGGAAGCCCAGAATATATTACCCTAGAGTTGCAAGGTTTTAGCAAATGTCAACTAAGGCAAATACAGCAAAACGAAATGAGAAACAATTTTACAAAATTAAATTTCTCCAAGTTAAAAATTTGCCTAAGTTATGTATGGAAAGGGCATAGCCTTTATAATGGAATATTGCTGAGGATGTTATATTATGCGGATATTACTGAGGATGAATGTAGGAAGGCCGAGTGCAGAAATATATGCCAGAAATTTGGTAGTTTACGACCGAAAGGGATCACATGATACTATAGGTGCTGAAATTTAAGAACTATCTGATATTGTAAGTGTCTCGCAAACAATTCCAATTATTAATCATTTCGTACGCAATAGAATGAATGAGCTTACAAGGAAAAGCGTAAGAAAGAAAACTCGAGTATGCAGTTTGCAAGTAAAACCAAGAATAAAATCAACATAAGTATAATATAGCTTCTATATTATATATATATATATTATTATTTATTATATATTATATAGTGTGTGTGTGTTTTAAGAGTCTATGAATCAGACCAGTTCGTTCATCCATTAGCAACAGACAAAGATTTAATAGTCCACGCACATCATCATCATCATCGTCCCTTTAATCCCAGTATAACTATGGTTGGGATACAAACAGACCTTCTCCACTCCTCTCTGTCCCAAATCATACCATAGATATCTTATAATCTCTTCAATTCGTTTTATAAAATGTAGCAATTTCTGGAGCTCAGGCGCTCACAAAACGAATGCCCTTTCTGACGTTAGTTTTGATCTTAGTGCTCTAGTCGCCTTCTACGACACGTCCAGTCACCGATTGGTCTATTCTTCAAGGAACCCGGACAAAACACGTGATTTAATAGTCCAAGTACACTTGCATTTAATGGTAACCACGATAAGACAATGAAGAGTAGTGTTTACTAGTTGAATATCCAGCAGCAGAAGGTGACCGACGTCCCGCTGAAGTACGATCAGTTGATCTACCTGATGATGGTTTAGCTACTGCACGAGATGAGCTCCATCCGTTCTGCGTAGAATGAGCAGAAGAAGAACTATTGCGAGTAGAAAGCTTCGTGTCATAACCACTGTTAGACCCAGACGTGAGTCTGTCGGCTCCACGCTGTGAATTATACCTACTGGCCACGTAGGCACTTCCAGCTGTTGAGGGATGGGCACTGTAATTGGAAAAAGTAGACATGGTATCTACAGATGATGATCGCCTTAACGAGGGAGCAGTGAACACCCGTGCTGAAGCGCTGCTTCCGGTAGATGTGTCGAGATCTGAATGGGATTTACTGCTGACAATTCCCTTAGCAGCAAGCTCATCTTTCACCCTAGAGAGATAAGTAGGATCAGGATAGCCGTACCTGGCGTTAAACAGGCGAAAATCACGTTTATACATATTTTATAAATACAATGCACGCAGTTGTACGCACATGCTTCACAAATGTTTTAACTTTTACAAGAACAAGTACAATAGAAAACATATAAGAAATATACCAGAAAAAAACACAGTAAAATATCAGGTAAGGTCATACTCAACACACAATTTTTCCATAAGATAGGCCTACCAAGAAAGAGTTAAACTACCAGGCTAGAATCACTTTTCATAATATGTATCAAGCAAAAAAGTGTATATATATATATATATATATATATATATATATATATATATATATATATTAGGGTGACAATGAAAACTGAAGTTGTTATTTTTAATGCTCACACCCTCTAAATATGTTCATTTCTATGCAAAAGTTAAATTTAGAAAATTTTATGAGAATCCATTCATATTTAGAGGTTGCACAACAGACTCGAATATTATATATAAAATGTGACCTACTTATTGAAAACACTGTCAATGATTAAAAGTTTTCTTGACGACTGTTGACTTATTTGAGTCAGGATAATGCAATCTATGATCCTCTACAATCTGTAAAAGGAACTGTTTCTGTTCTTCTTGGTAAGTAAGCACTCTGTTGAACGATTGAAAAAGCTCCACTACGCGCTCAGCAGCGTCATTCACGATCTTTAATTGACCTGCCTTTCTCCGAACTTTAATGTATACGTCATTAGTGTCCCATTATCCCATGTACTAGGATCTTCTAGAAAATCATGATCCACATCTAGAACTATGAACAGCTTCCTAGTGTTCCTTGTTACGAAATCAGATAGATTTTCTTGGCAGTTTTATCGTCACAAATAATTCTGCGTGGTGGATAGTCACATGAACCTTCGCTTTCAAGCGCTCTTACCATGTCAACTTTTTCATCAACCGTAACATCTGCATCAAAAAAGCCAATCCAGTCAGAGTCTCACTTAGATACCACAGATGGTTGGAAAAACTCTTCATTGCTGCTGAAGCAACAGATTCATCCCAGATCTTGTATGTCTCTATGTCTCTGAGCAGAGACAGGTTGCGTAGAGCAGATGTTGGACATTGGCAGGTAAACCATGCTTTCAAATACACCTTGATCGTTGCGTGGAGCAGATATTGGACATTGGCAGGTAAACCATGCTTTCAAATACACCTTGATCACAAAAAGGTTGAATCGACGGAGTCCTATTAGTTCTTGCTCTGTCAGCTTAAATTGAGATCGGAAGAGAAAAATCTTCAGAGAGTATATCAGCTTGGCCATCCGCCGTGCCCGATGTACAGAACCAGGTTGATGAATAGTAGCATCTCCCAAACTTTCAGCTCCAAGAAAGAGTTGAGACAGCTGAAGAAGCTCTCTATGGTCATCACGAGGTTGCAACTGAGACAGCTTCCACGATTTGACGATCGGCTACTCCGCTTTCAAACTCGGGCAAAACCCTATCAATGGAACTCCAGAAGTCTGCAAATCTCTGAAAAAGTTTAATATTTGATCCGCTTGATGTCTCTATAATCGAATCAAAAACCTTTGGGACTATTAACTCCATCACATGATGTCTACATGGAAAGCTGACAAGGTTGCGGCCAAGCTTCTGTTCGAGGAGCATACAAGCTCCACTTTTCAATCCTGTGTTGCTCACACTCGTGTCGAATGATTTGAAGCGCATGCCATCATTCAAATTCCATTCTTGAATTAAACTGAACACCGCCGTCGCCTGTGCTTCACCAGTAGGCTCCTACTACTGTGTATCTTTGGGACACCAAGAAGCATCATCGTGCCTTCACCTCACATGAGAATAACCAATCGATCAACAGATTCTTTTGATTGTAGAGCTGGCAACAGTTTACCGTCCCAGTGAACCGTTAATGTGGAATCACAGGTAAAAGAATCTTCGATTTCTTTAGCTGTTATCGCTCTATTCATTCTTCGAACTTGCCTCAATAATTCCCAATTAATGGTCAGTTTATTAGGATCTATTCCCAAAGAATGAGCAGTAGCTAACATATACTGCATTTTGTCGCTTATCTAAGATCGATCCTAAGCAGCAGAAACTTCAGAACTTACGATCGCGGTAGTCTTCCTTCTCTGCGAAGGTACACTTGCTTTCACTGATACGCTCGACACTTCTTCATCAGAGCTGCTACCTTGATTCGATTCCTAGGTGTTGCTGCTGCTACTACTCTGTTGAACAGGTTGTGACTCAATTATAGAACGATTTCCTTCTTTTCTCTGTCTAGCTTGAACTAAGGTAGTTGACCTTTGATTTAGACTACTTAAGTAAACAATAAACCATATGCTTTTTGAGCTAAAATACAAGAAATTAACTCCATAGATAGTTGCTATTTTTCTTAAACTTAATTTCTATGTATCTTAATTAAATTTTAATTTATTCAATAAATAACAAATAAACTTGGAATACAATATAAAATGCCAATAGCTTGATAATAGATGAAAACTTCAGCGGTCTTATGCAACCTCTAAATATCAACCAAATCCATCCAATTTTTTATTATTAACCATTTGTACCAAAATGAAGAATTTAAGAGGGTGTGAGTGATAAAAATACGAAAAAAAATTTTCCCATGTATTTCATTGTCACCCTAATATATATATATATATATATATATATATAAAACAGCTAACAGACGACAAATATATGCGTTGGGCTAAAGCTAAAGTCAAAGCTAAAGCAAAGTTTAACGTCAATTTTCTGCTCTATAGCATGTCAGTGACAGGGAGAGGACTGAACCTAGCACCTATCGATCCGCTGTCGAACAACATGCCAAAATCCACCGGCTCAGCCCAACTGATCAGAGATTTGAATTCTAAATTCTCGTTGATAGATCGATCGATTATAGATTCAAAACCGTCAACAATTAAAACCTCTGCTATAAAATGGCAAAATTATTTATAATATTTCTCCGACATTACTAATCGTACTTTGAAAATAGCAGCCAAATGTATAAGCTAAAACAAAATAGACATTTATTAGTTGGCTTAGAGACTGTCCAATGAGCACACCCTGCTTAACAATGACCTAGCGAGGGGGTAGGGTATCTTTTGCCCCCCAAGACGTCATGTATGAATTTTTGATAAGCCCAAAATAAGTGCACACAATGTAAAAAGTGTATGCTCCCAAAGTGTCACTCCTCCAAGCTGAATACTGGTTAAGCCACTGCAGTGTAATATCTGCTATAATCAACCAATGATCCTAAATAATTCATAGAATATTTACAAATATTCTTGTCCAAACTATATTTTGCAAACAGCAAACGAACATTTTCTGCAAGTGAAAGACAGACACAGGAACAAATTCTGAAACAAATTTACCTCCCAGAGTAGCTCGTTTTGTGATGAATGTCGTTCCACGTGACGCAGTTGTCCTGTCCTGTAGTGTTAGACATGCCAATAGTAAATATCAGTCGAGCGTCAAAGGCTTGCTTCAATAGTTCACAAACCTCTTTACCCTCAGCGTTATTAGGCAGATACGCAGTGCGGTTTGTGCCTTTATACAAAGCACCGGGATTAGGGTGCTCCGCCTGCAGCAGCAAGAAATGTAATTACGTAATTATATTATAATTATAATTATCAGAGAAACAAAAAAAACAAGAGTTACCGACTGAAAGCACTTTTCATCCTACCATATTGTGCATGAAATAACACAATAAATAGGACATAACAAATGACATATACATATATATGTTCTGCTTAAAATTGTGACAATTTTTTAGGAAAACCATGAAGTTGGTTATCTGAACTTAAGTCGATGTACGAACAATAATTTAGGACGAATTAGGATGGTCTCTCTAATTTAACAAGAGCTTGATATTGAAACACACAATTGAAATGCTATGTACATGAGTTAATGAACAGTGTGTTCTTACTGTTGCTATAATTACTTTAATTATCGCAACAGATTGTTTTTCGACAGTGAGTTGTCATGACGGTAGCTGACTGTTAACTAAATCTTTGTGACGGTAGCTCGAGTGTATCAAGTCATCTTGAAGAGAAGCCTTAGTTATGGTTTTGAACCTTGACGTTAAGCACCCTACAACCTACCTAGATAATAAATAAAGATAAATATTTCACATTTTAGCTAAATGTTAGCTAAACATTAATATTAATTTAGAGTTAACAGTTTTAAAACTAAAGTGATTTTTTTAAAATTATACAAAATGACAGTGAACCTATGGTGAGCCATCAAATGGAAGCGCTCAGAAATGATTTTCACAATTTAAAACAGAGCAAGATACTCACAGTTTGATGTCCACTTGGAATTTCATATCTGATTTCAATGGATCCGCAGCCAGGGTAGCCATTCACATCCGAATATCTTTCACTTATCTTCATGGTACCATCCGGTTGATTTCCCGTCAGAGATCCAAAAATGCGTCCGCACATCGGACACTTCTTCTGATGCTTGAACTGCTCATCTATGCAGTCTCTGCAGAACACGTGACCGCAGTCAAGCGACTTTGGATCAGTGATGGCACTCATGCAAATAACACAATCGTTCTTCATCGACGAGGTTGCTCCGGCACGAGTAGAATTGGTATTCGTAAAATCAAGATTATTCGCCTGTCTCGACTTTTCCATAGATGATCTCTTATCAACATCAGTGATTGGAAGACTAATAAATTCTCCACGATCAGTGTTCATCGGCGTCCAGTATGGTTCACCATTAGCTTTGGATCTCATTTCCAAGAGAGAGCTATCGTCTACATCTCGAGAATTTAATTCAGAGGTGTTAGGTGAAGTTAGACCTTGGCTAGCAGAAGAATAGAAGCATTTACTGCAGTCCTTGCCACTGCAGTAAATGCAGCACTCGTGAGGACAATCCATTCGCCTTTGGATGATACTTTGCTTTTGACAATTTGGGCATGTTTTTGAACCGCCAATTAACAACTTTTTACTCAAATTACTTTTCTTTGACATATTTTCAGTCACCCGAGTAGAAGTTTTCGACGAGCTTGAGCCAATAATCGGAGTTGCCGCAGAAGATGACTTAGCATCATCTGAGTCTCTGAGAGCTTTCTCAGAGTTACCATTTCTACTGGATGTTGACCAATCAGGTGGTGCTGAAACGCCACTGTCATCTTTAGCACTTGCACGTTTGAGCTTTTCAAATGCAATCTTGAAGGCTTCTGTACTGTCCTTGTCAATATTCACAAACAATATCTCTTTCAGGTATCGACGCTGGTTGTATAACATCTTAGAGTCATAGTCCATAACTGCCGAATATGCTGCATTAGCCACTACGTCCTTTGGCACACCAAAAGTCCCTGAATAAAAGAAAAATTAATTTCATTTAACATAACATACATAACATAACATTACAGAGTCAGAAAGCAATTATATGCTTGTTTAAGACTCATCAGGCTCTAAACTAAAACCAATTAGTATTAATCAAATCATACAGACTTAATGTCAACATATCAAATTTATACATAGCCTATGTATTACCCTGAACATGCAATGAGCATCTAATTTACATGTTCTTATGTTTATCATATTTATTTTTAAAGCATTCACTTATTCTGCTTCCACAATTTCGCTTGGCAAACTATTCCAAGCATTTATAACTCTCTGTCTAAAGAAAAATTTCCTTAAATCTAATCTACTTCTACATTTACTAAGTTTGTAAATATGTCCCTCTGTGTTTCTATTGTTTGATAAATTAAACCAAATACTATAGTTAACTTTGCTGAAGCCTTTGAGTATCTTAAAAACTTCTATTAAATCTCCTCTAGTTCTTCTTTCACTTAAAGAGGTTAATCCTATGAATTGTAATCTATTCTCATAACTAAGTTTTTGACAGTCAAATACCAGTCTTGTTGCTCTGGCTTGTACCCTTTCTAATTTATCGATACATTTCTTAAGATATGGGCACCAAGCCTGAACGCAGTATTCAAGTTTGGGCCGTACAAGAGCCTTATATAGCCTTACCACAATATCTTTATTTCTACATGCGATTGTTCTTTTTAATCATTCTTAATACACAATTAGCACTATTTACAATTTTATTACAATTTTCACTAAATTTAAAAGAGCTATCCACAAAGACTCCTAAATCCCTCTCACTGTTTGTGGGTTTTAGTTTTATATTGTTCAATGTATACTCAATTTCTAAATTATTGTTCCCTATATGCATAACTCTACATTTCTCAGCATTGAACTCCATTAGCCAATCCCTAGACCAGTTCTGTAATATTTTTATATCATACTTTAAAATCTCAGCATCTCCAATGTTGTTTGCTACTTTAGAATCGTCTGCAAATTTACTAAATTTAGATACAATATCTATGTCAATGTCATTGATGTAAACTAAAAATAATAGAGGTCCTAAAACAGAGCCCTGTGGCACACCACTCTTCACTGCTGCCCATTCCGAGAACTCGTCCTCGACACACACCCTTTGTTTTCTATTACTTAACCAATTACCTATCCACTTTAAAAGTGTGCCCATTATTCCATGTGCTTCCAACTTACTAAGTAATCTTTTATGTGGAACTTTATCAAACGCTTTAGCAAAGTCTAGATATAAGATATCAATGCTATTTTTATTATCTACTTCCTTTGTAATATATTCAAAAAAATCTAGCAAATTAGTTAAACAAGAACGTCCACTAATAAAACCATGTTGACTATTTCTAATTAAGTTATATTCTTCCAAGAAACTAATTATTTTATCCTTAATAATGCTTTCAAATGTCTTACCGATTATACTTGTTAAGCTTATAGGCCTATAATTTTCTGCTTTATCCCTATTTCCCTTTTTATGTATTGGTACAACATTGGCATTCTTAAAATCTTGAGGAACCACCCCTGTTTTCATTGAAGCTTTTAGTAGGTTTAATAGAGCTGGTGCTAATTCATCTCTTAGCTCCGAAATCAGTTTTCCATGAATCTCATCTGGACCTTGACTTTTATTGACATTTAGCGAATTTAATTTATTTATAACATCATCAATATCAAACTCAATATTATGTAAGGAGCATTCAAAGTTACCTTTGAAGATCCTAGCCGGTACTGGCATATTAACTAAATCTTCTTCCACAAATACAGACGAAAAATATTTATTAAAATAGTTTGCAGTATCTTTATTATCTTCTATAATGTTGTTATATTCATCTCTTAAAGGACCAATCTTTTTAATAACCTTTTTGTTAGCATTAGCATAGGCAAAAAAACTCTTTGCATCATTCTTTATATTACGAGCTAGCTGTTTTTCAAATTCTAACTTGGCTTTTCTATTTTCTGCAACCGATTTATAAGCTTTTTCTTATATTCACAGTACAATGATTCATCATTATTACTATTTTTATAATTGTTCCAAGCATCTTTTTTGGCTTTTCTTTTTCTTTTTACCTTTTTAGTAACCCACTTGCATCTATCTCTATTTTTGGCTTTCAATTTAATAAACTCATCAGGAACCATCCTGAGACCTGTGTTAATATTATTCCATAAGCCCTCTACGTCATCGTTATTATCATTATCACTTAAAACCATAAATAAATTTCTATGCTGTATATTTCTTTTAATTTCTTCATAATTTACTTCAAAATAATCACATTTTTGGACTTTCCTACAGATCCAACTGCACTGAATTACAAAGTTAATGGTTAGATGTTCACTTGTCTCAAAAGATTCACCTATAAGTACATTCTTAATTATTTCTTCAGAGCACAAAACAAGATCAAGGAAATTTTTGCCTCTAGTAGGCTTATTACAATACTGTTCTAAAAAATTATTATTTATACATTCTATACATAAGTGAGATTCATCTATGTTTTCTCTATTTCCCCCAGTCAAATTCAGGATAGTTAAAATCACCCATTACTACAACCTTCTTATCATACTATTTATCAAACACACTAAACATAGCCTCGTCATAGTTAATTAATAAAAGTAACCAAAGTACTGTATAGACATATATCCTGATTCTTATAATTTCAGTTACAAAATATTCTATTTGCACTTTAACTAGCTGCAGCACGCAAGCTTTTGATTTTGTACTCTGCCGATAGAGAGTTGAAGGATAGTTATAAGTGCCACGAGGATAACGTTCAATCTGGATCAATAATTCAACAGAAGAAACAGTAGACCATTTATAGACAACATTACATGGCGCAGTTTAACGTCTGTTTCTGCACAACAAATGTAACTGTCAGGATCGATCCCTATGGAATTCTAATGAATTTCTGCTTCTCAGTCACGCGTGACACCAAAGACTATCCAATGATATTAATAATATTATTAGTAATTAATCACTATATTTCAAAGATTTATGAGATGATTTCTGATTTCTGAATTTCTTATCAAGGGACACAGTCACAGCCCATAGAGTAAAAATTCTTTTCTTTATTGCACAACCAAGAAAAAGTTAATCATATTATTTTAGAAAAAATAGATAATTAGACATCCTGTCGAAAATCTATATTGCCATCGTCAGTAATGAGCCAAAGCGATAACGCCATCAAAAGTAAAAAGGAAATCTTCGCATTTAAAAAATGTGATTTTCTTAATATAAATTTAGACTAAAAAGCGTTAGGAAGATTTTTAGAAAGTTAGAGGATTTAAAGTTTCACACGCATGTGAACATGAAGAAAAAAAGACAAAGAAGAGTGGAGGCGTTATATGCCATGGATCTGCCAGCATGAAGAGCACTAAGAGAGAGAATACATTTTATCAGTTAGTTTTATTTATTGTATATTATCCTCTCTCCCTCTTAGAGCAGTGCCCATTGGCAGGTCCACAATATATAACACCTCCACGCATCTCCATCTTCTGTTTTCCTCTTCACTTCCAGATATGAATGGATCTTTAAATCATCTATAACATTCTTTTTAATATACTATTATTCGCGGGGGATTCTGCTTATGACGCGGTGGGCTCCCTATGCCTTCCTCAGCTTCGACTAACATTAGGAGAAATTAGGCATGTTCATCATTTCCTTTAAAAAAAATCCTGTTTATCCAAATACCCATATTCGAATTTCCAATATTCCACTCCTGTTTACCCATAATATCCTATTCCACTATAAAATAAGTTCATATTTTAAATATTTTCACTACTATCAATCAGGTTAAATTATTTTATTATTCCTCTGATTTGAGATGGACTTATATATAATAATTTCATTTCTTTAATGTGAGATGGCCTCATCCATATGATCTGAATCACCACTCATTAACTTCACATTTCTGTAAAAAGTAGCCAAGGTAGATAATATGGAAAACGAGATGGAGAAACACAGAGAGCCAGCATAGGCCTATTTTCCTCTCGTATGAAACATAAGTCAAAACTGAGTAAAATGAAAGGTACGATTTACAAATTTAATGACTCGGCTTGTTTTGATTAGATGCGTTATGTAGAATCTTAAGTTACAAAGCTGAGTTTAGTATATATCTGCCTCCGTAACATTGGAATACTGTGTGAGATGAGTTATTCTAATGCATTTTGAACTAGTAGCCCATAGCATAACAGCTCTATTTGTTAATTTTTTGGCAACAATTTGAAATTAATAAAATTAGAATACATTGAATTTAATATAAACTTTAATCTTTGTAGAAATTTTAATTTCAGTATACAATAAGAACACATTTACCTGAACTTATTGCTGGTATTGCCACTGATTTCACTTTCAGTTCATTAGCACGACAAAGGCACTTAAAAAATGCTTCCACGAGTAATTCATGACATTTCTTGTCGCTGCTAAATTGATCACGGCGTGGTCCAACAATGTGAATAACATATTTCACAGGTCTCAAGTTACCAGCCGTTGTTTCAAGTGGTTCTGCAATGCCAAGGCTCTGGTATTTTCTAATATACTTTTTGCATTCGTTTTCTAATTCTGAACCAGCCGCTAAAGCTATCGATTTAGCTGCACCACCCGCGTGCACAAGATGCGAATTAGCTGGATTTATTATAGCTTCGACATTCTGTCTTACGATGTCTCCTTGAGTTATTCTAATGATCAAATTTGTCAGTGGTGTCAATATATCACTGCCCGTAGTACGTTTGTTGGTTCCAACAGAAGAGGATCTCACTAATTTTCTATCTCGAGGTGTAGATTTAGAACTGCTCAAAGAAGACGATTTGCCAATGCTCGAAGTTGAACATGTTGAAATATTTTTAGCAGACTTTGCACTGTCTGTATCGGTACGACCTGCAATACGTGGCACACTACTACTGCGCCGCCCTCCACGACTACTTCTCATGGCTGCGGTATCTTCCGAGTTTTCCTGATGCTTCTTATTACTAGATCTTGAGTTATGACTAACATCACTTTCATAATCTTGATCAGAACTGCCACTAGCAAATTTATCTCTTTGAGTCAAACTCTCTCCATGTCCATTTACTATAGATTTTGTTACCCTGTCACTTCTTAAATCATCGACATCTCCAAAATCCAGTTGATCTTCAATATTTCCATAGCTTGATCTTCTTTGATTTCTATGATCACCACTCAATTCAGAAGTTCCATTTACTTTTTCATGTAAATCATATCCATTTCTCCGACTATCATCCTGCCTGTTAGGTCTACCAGGTTCATTCAATTCAGACAAAGAGCCATTAGTGGCCAAGCTCGATCCACTGGATTTGCTGGCACAATACAAATCTGAAAGTGTCCTTTCAGCAATTTTTTGCAGTGCATCTCGAGCTGCCTCCGCTTGTTTCAGACTTCCACTTCTTATGGAGATGCGTTCATTCGATATGCGCAAAATTTGGGATGAAAAGTCTTCAGTCACTTTATCCAAATCGATGATGGATTGCTTAAGTATCTTTGTCCATTCAGGGTCCAATGTGATCTCTACTTGATCTATTATCTAATACAAACACAATCTTTTTTTATACATAATACATAAACATCAAGTATAATAGTTGCATAATTAACTAATTAGATGAGTTGTATCTTCTATAGTTAACTGAATTTAGTGTTTACAATAATCGCCGTATTTACTAGTGAGATAATTCGCGGTTTAAAACTTAAACAGTGGCGTAAACAACGATTAGTCACAATTGGTATTCTGTAAGCTTTACATTGCAGTTTAGAGTGAGGCATAGCTACGCCTCTGTTTTCGGAGGTTTACACCGGGGTGTAACTTTATCCATGGTTTAAGACGTCTTGTTTGCGAAGTAAGCTGATTGGCCGATTAGACCAAAGGAGAGCGCTGCCATAGGCTGTGCGCTAGAATTTTTGGCGGGTGGCCTTGAAGTTAATACCCATGCAGCATTGCTAGTGAATACTGATTTTTCTGATTTGCGGTTTATCTCCAATCGGCGGCGTACGTTATCTGCAGACCTTGCCGAGTTTAGTAACTGCAGGTTCGGAGTTGACCTAATTATAATTGTAATATTAAAGAACTATATAAATCCAATGATAACATCAGTTTCATCTCTCAAAAGCGATATCAGTGACATGCGATCCCCAAAAATTTGAACCCCGCACATACTGATTTGTGGTCGTCATCATCTTTAAATTATTTACTGGGTCATCAGTGTTTGCTAAATCAATCATCATCAGTGAACTAGGTTATAAGCGTACCGTCTATCAAGTTGTTCAAACATCATGTAGTTATTAACACGCTCAATAAAGTCATCATCATTGAATAATTAGCTATGTTATCAATTTATGCTCAATCTATTCATCATCATTACTCATTAACTAGGTTATAAATTTATGCTCAATCAGCTATTAAGTCATTTAATTAATTTGGATATCAGTATATACTCCATCAAGTCATCATCATGAAGTCATGTCATTAACTACCTCAATCAAACACACATTGAATCATTAACTGAGTTATCAATATATACTCTACCAAAGCATCACCATTACGACATCATCTAGGTTATTAGTGCATGCTTAATCAGGTAATCATCATTAAGTCTTATGTTCTTCTTATTTGAGGTACATTTTCAGCAAATTTTGAAATATCAATTTATTACTTTTTATATTAAAATTGATTGCCAAATTCAGTAACAAATCCAGCCGGATTTGACAAAACCTGCCTGAACCGGATTTGCAAAAAGTGCCAGAATCCAGTCAAACCAAAATCGGAGCCGGAATCAAGTTCACCCATTTTATATATATATATATATATATATATATATATATTATATATGTATAAATATATATATTACACTATTAATATACCTGTATGACAGTGTATGTATATTATATATATACATGTATCATTATATAATAAATTAAAGCTAAGTCAGCTTTAATACAGAGTGAACAGTATAGATCAGAACCACATTATATTTATACATAAAAGTGTAAAATTAATAATAAATAATGTATAAAATTTTATAAAATCTATATTTATCTATTTAATAATAAAAATACAAAATAACATCATAGGGTTAGCAGGATGAAAGCTTAAGTAAGCAGTATATAAGCAGTTCATGATTTACTTGATATCACACCGCAACAACACTTAGCACAAGCCTATATAGGCAGTGCTAATGCTACGGCATTTGTGCATCGATGTAGTCAATGGCACACTAGATTCCTGTAGATCAGTAGATCCGAGACTCAAATTCATTTCTCGTCCGATACTATCTGTTTTAGAGACCAGAACTAAGTTAAGCTCGGCTTTATTCTTTTATCTAGATACAAATGTTCCTAGTACAGACGAAATTCTTCCACGCACCTGAGACAAGCTTAATAATTGTTCTAACACTAAAACTTTTCATATCCATATAAATATCATAACATTATAAATTAATATCGATATAATTATCAGGATTTCTATTTGCTGAAACATACAAGTAAACACAATAATATTACCTTATTTAAAAGAAATATAATTAAATCTATCACAGTTCAAGTAGGCCTATACCTTACAGAAATTAAAACCTACCGGAGGTAGGATAACAGCATGCCTAGCATCTTTAGGCAGACGTTTCTCAATCGATACTCTTTGCACTGTAACATAGTACAACAAGCGAAGGCAACCGGATTATAAACTTGAAAGTAAATCTCTAAATAGTTCAATATAACTGATAAATCTATAAAACTGGATAAAATGAGAGAAAATTATTATTGTTTTGATTCTTTCTTCTAATCAAGCAATTTCATTCAAATATAATTTCCTTTTTCTTGAATGTCTGCATTACTGGCTGATAGTGAAACTACTCCAGTGTGGTCTATCTAGTATCTAATGCAGGTTAGAAAATTGGAGAAATTAGAAGACATTACACAGCAGCTTCTTACCTGGGCTTAATCATCTGAGCTACAGCGGTTTTACATAAAGCTAACACTAACCAATGGCAATCTCAGTTTTGTGCTAGTCATCATCATCATAGATGAAAAAACCGTTTTTTTACGTTTTTTATATCTTTAAAAAAACCGTTTTTTTACGTTTTTTATTTTCTATAAAATAAAAAACGTAAACCATGGTTTGACGTGGACTGCACATAAATATTGAGAAATTACCGTTAGTTTCATGCCATAAACATCACTATATAAAAGGTAATTCATTACATTTTTGATTTTCCTAGTTAGGCAGATATTCTAATTTTTAAGACATTGTCTATTCTTAGTTTCTTACGGATTTAAATTTTCTGGTATTGATAATTATGAACAACTGACAGTGTGGCTGTAGGTGACCTGAAAGTAAATTTGTTTATACTTGTATGGAGTCTATGAACATACTTTAGAACTTTAGATCAAGTCTTGTTTTAATAAAATTGTTTAGTGTTATGGAATGAAGGCATGGTAATATATATGCAAGCTACGTGTACGCTACTAACGTTTTTTCAACGTTTTTTATTTTTTGGGAAAAAAACGCGTTTTTAACGTTTTTTATATTTGGTAAGAACGTTTTTTTCATCTATGATCATTATCATCATCCCTTAAATCCCAGTTTAACTAAGGTCAGGAATCGAATGGACCTTCTCAAATCCTCTCTGTCCCACACCACATCATAAGTCAATCCCCTATATATTCCATTCGTTTAAATTTTTACAGCAATTTCTGGGGCTTAGGCACTCACCAACCGAATGCCCTTTCAGACGTTCGTTCTGCTGCATTTTGAACTAGTAAACTAGTTTTGTGCTAGTAAACACGAAAATTAGTCTCTTCATACAATGCTCACATAACAAAGTAGAACTTTCAACTATTATTGCAACTCAGTAAAAATCAATAATTGCATTTTCATATAGGCCTAATGGACTTTCACACTATTTCTTGAACATTTATGTCTAGATAGTCAGTTGCCTAAATATTTATGGACATCATGACTACAAATGTATTTAAAAGTTTCAAACTTTACATTCTCCTTGTCTGCTTCATACTTGTTCAAATCTATTCTCCATATAAAACCACACCGCATGAGATTACTAATCTTTTGATTATTATTAAATATTTTATTCATGTAATCAATGCATAGAATATATAGCTGTATAGGACATGTAATATAAGGAATGATGATTTGCTTAAATATGTTAGAGAAGGATTAATGCAAGGAAAAAGAGTTGGAGGAGAGTTAGAGGAAGACCAAGACATGGTATGTTGGATGGTTTGATAACCTATCAGGAGATGAAAAAGAAGGCTGAGGATATAATTGGATAGAAGGGCTATATGCTGTTACTTGCTTTAGAGAAAAATCAATTTTTTATATAATCACATTTAAAAACAAATAAACTGATAAAAATCAAACTATCTGCTTGTTTCTAATGTAATGAATTCTTGACCAACCTTGCCTTATCAAAATTTAAACTTGGATCTGTGTTGCAGTATGCCTGTCGATAATGCTTGTATTAAAATGTAATTTACATACACATGTATTTCAATCATAAAGTATATAAATCTTAAAGCAACACAATAAATTTCAGCTTTTCAAAATGCCTAGTATAAATTTAATGCTTGGAATTATATTTGATATTGTCCAAATTTCGACACAAAAATGCTCTCCTGGTTAATGTCACAAGGCAAACTTATACAACAATATATACATTTCATACAAGATATACGTTGCGACTAATAACCTATTATCATGCATTAAAGCATCAAAAGATGAAAGAGTTCGTCCCAAAAAAGACAATACCAGATCATGAATACATGCTACTTTTGGTTCAGAAAAGTATGACATCATATGAAAATTTTCTATCCCTCAATGTCTAGGCCAATGTTATGGTCAGTTTCATCTATCTAAAGTGATATCAATCTATCAATCAATCAATAAGAATTTAACGTCCAGTTCCTTGCCATAGCTTGTATAGGGCAATGTCAGAGACATCTCTGACAGTATCAGTGACGGGTAAGACCAGGATTGAACCTACACTTGCTGATCTGTGGTTGAATATCTTACCAACTTAGCCACTGGCTCCTGCCACTGTAAGAAGTAGAATTTTAAGAATTTAAAAAGATATATAAAACGCCATTAAAATTACCTTTTTTGGATAAACTGAGCTCAAAGACACCACTAATCTTTGAGCAGTGTTTTAATAGAACTTTGTCACCACAGTCTTGTTGCAGCCTCAGAATTAGCCGAGTAAATTGATCTGACGAGATATTAGAAACAATCCACTCGCTGTGTTCCGTAGACATTCCAAGAGCTTATTCCATAAAAATGTTCAAATCAGATCAGGCAAAAATTATATAATTAACATCCAGTTATCAAAAGGTGCCAAATCTCAATTAAATTCAAGTAGGGCCTACATATTACTTTGTATTGAAGTAAATCCAGAAGATAAAACAAATGTTTCTCCAGAATCTACATACTATGATTGCCAAGCTATAAAAATGCAAATTCTGCAATACACTAAATCTTATTAGAATTTTTAAATTAACAGTGAAGTAACTAATCCACGAGTTAACCCCCCCGAGATCGACAGTAAGTAGGTAAGAAGAGAGGAGCAGCTATACTAAACCATATCTAATCCAAGAATTAGGCTTGTGTAATATCTGGTTGTGACTAATCAATGGTTTAAACCGCAGTTGAGGGTTAAACCTCAAATTATATATTTTGTAAATTCTGCCAGATCTGTCATAATTCTTTTTGGCTTGTGCTGAGAAAGGCAGGGGTAGTCACCTAAGAAGCCATATTTTGCCAAGTTTAGTAACTAATCCACACTACATAAAATGACTACATAAAATGTAGGTAAGATATAACCTTTGTGAAATGATTAGCTTATTGATTGATGAACTGCTCTTTATGGGCCATGACCGAAGAATAGTAGAAATAAATACCTTGAACCTTCCACATGCAGAACACAAGAGAAAGAGAGAGAAAAAATTTATATTGCAAAAATTACATTCAAAAGAAAAAAGATTGTTAACAATAAATTACTGTCAAAAAATAGCATCTAAAATTCAACATATCAAAACAAAAGCTCTGAGTCTCGCACATTAAAGGTCATGTTCACTAATGAGGATAAATCGCAGTTTAATCCTCAACAGTGGCGAAAACAACGGATTAGTCTTAATTTGGTATTCTGTAAGCTGTAAATCGTGGTTTAAAGTAAGACGTAGCTGTGCCTCTGTTTTCAGAGGCCTACATTGTGGTGTAACTTTATCTACGCATCAGGGCATTTTGCTTATAAAGTAAGCTGATTGGCCGATCTGCCTGAAGGACAGCGCTGTCATTGGCTGAGTGCTATATTTTTTGGCTGGTGGCCTAGAAATTAATAACCACACAATATTGCTAGTGAATATGGATACTTCTGATTATATTGCAGTATATCTCTGAACAGTGCATGTTAGTTAGCTGCAGATCTTGGCGAATTTAGTGACTACTAGCAAGAGATCAAAGTTTTGAAGTTTAAACTTCAAAAATAGCATATCGAAGTAATACACCACTCAACCAGCAGCAATTCAAACTGCCTGATATCATCTAGGCGCTTTCATATCTTGTCAAAATACTAGCCTTTTAAAAACGAAAAGAATCAAATGGTCAAACGGTTATTGACCCTTTGTCAATGGACTGACATAAAAAATTAATTTATAAATTATTCTCTCCAATTGCTTATTATTCTAATTTTGATTACTCAAATTAAACTTTTTATTATACTCACTGCTAGTTGTCATAGCAAGCTTCTATTTTATATCAAACTAAGTTCCTGTACTAGGCTTACATTGTTTCAAATTTCAGTATAATCTTTTTTAAAGGAGATGCCCAAGCTTTTCATGTACACAACTTAGTTTTAACTATGACTTCAACTATTTATTTAGCAAAGTAGCTTTACTAATTCATTTCATAGCACTGAATTGAATGTGTTGAACAATTCCTATATTTGTTTCTAGAATAAAGTTTACGCATTCTTTTAGATTTCATTTAAATTAACCAATATATACAACTAGTCCTGTTTAAGTACTTTTATGAAGTAAACTAAGAAGTGATTGTATTAATATTTTTTAGTTTTAATAAACGATAGTTGAAGTTCTCTTTTGCAAGCTTTGGCGCCAGTGTAAACATGTACTAACATGATATATTATTTTCTCAGCACTGGTAAACAATTTAAAATAGTACAACATTCAAGTTCTGCACTTGAGAATAACTAGTTTCACTTTCGATTTTAAAATCAAAACAAATCATGGTCAATTCAAAATGAATATATGTACTATATTGTTTTAATTCGACATCAGCATCAGGCAGAAATTTAGAGTTACCAAACTCATATAACGTCACAATATCAGGGGTGACATCAATTTCAATTAAAGTTATACAAGATGCCTTATCCTAAAGTAGGTCAGTGGTAAAAACCTCGAGTAAAACTAAATTTTCTTACAATAAACCAATTCACCAAGTAAAACGTGTCCTACTACAAATTACAATTTACCCAAGTTTTATTTTCTTTTTGGCAATGTCTATTTAACTAAAATTTATTATTAATTAAATTTGAAATCGAAGAGTGAAAGCCTCTCAAAACATCGCCATTTTGTTTTGACAAACATATTGACAAACGTATTTGATTTGAGTGACAAGGGACATTCTTAATCTTGACTAGAGACTAAAGAACGACGGTTTTTGAAGCAACAACAATAATTAGACAACAGCAACAACAAAAAAGGTAACATAAACAAGTAACAAAGTAAACACGCATTATAGTGAATAATAAACTATGTTGATATCTATCACTTTTAAAACCACATGTTTAATCCGTTAGTCAATTTAGACCATTTTCCGTATAACCAGTCCAGTGAATGTCCGAGATTTTACTCCCAGATCAGCGCGGCCGGGATTCGAACCCACCAGGATTCAAATCACCTTAGGATTTGTCCTTTAAAACTTCATGACGTTACCCCTACGCTATTTAGACATTCTAAATAGTTGTTTCAAAAAACGTCGTTCTTTAGTAAACACGCATAATAGTGAAATGATCAACAACGTTGATATCTATCAATTTTAATGCCGCATGTTTAAACCGTTAAGTATTTAATTCATTTTTTGTATGACCAGTCCAGTGAATAAAATGTACGAGATTTTACACTCTCAGAAATGACTTAATTTAATTAACTTAACCTAAATAAATATATTATAATAAGTATTATAATATATTATAATAATTATAATTGTATTACAATATATTATAATAGTATTTCAACAATGCAATTAGAGTGCAACTGTTGTTCAAGACAACATTTTATTGTGCACTATATGGAAGTAAAAGGACTAGTGGACTGAGGTTTTCCTGTTGGTGTCGAGTATAGAATAAAGAATTTCGAGTTCAGAACATAGCATGAGTTGGTGGATAGGAAAGATCGAAGAGAAAAACCATTAATCGCATATGAAAGTGTTCATAAAGGAGAGGCTAAAGATCTTTAAAATAGGTTTTTCTTTAGTCTATGGTTTTTCATTATTCTATAGGAGAGACTGACCAGGGAAAGATGAGGGAGCACGCAAAATTGAAGGACGAGAATTGCAGTTCTATTGATTGCTATCTGCTGTAAGGATTCATGTTTGGTCTCTCTATAGAGCTATTACTTGAGAGCAGTTGAGAACCAGTATGCACATACTTGCATAGTTCGAACATTCTTTTAGTTCAGAAACTTCAGACATCTAATGTAAAGTTTTCGTTTTTAATTGTAAACACGCATTACAGAGTGAAATGATTCAACCGTGTTGATCAGCGCGGCTGGGATTCGAATCCACGAGAGTTCAATTCACCTCCGTTAATTTAATTGGAATTAAATCGAGTAACTAAATAAACTCATTTAAATAATTAAGTACGTTAACAACAATTAGAGTGCTACAGTCATCAATGACAACATCGAGCACTATTGAGACAAAATCAAGCCGGCGAGCAAAAAGAGAAGGTCCAAAAACGGTGCAAATTCCAAAATCCAGAAATTCAGTCCAAAGTAAAGTGAGTTAAAGAAAAGGTGGTTTAGGCGCAGGTCGCTGCTCATGGACACTGGATGGAAAAGAGAGGTGGAAAAGATAGGTCTTCAACTGCTTATGGAACTGCTCATAGGAAAGCAAAGGCTGATGTGAATCAAATGAAGATTTCCGAAGATTGGATGGAAGAGAATTCCAGATCTGAGGTGCAGCATGCTGGAAAGCATGATTAGATAGCTTAGAGCGTGAAGGTAAGCTAGGTCTCATAAGAGTAATTAACTTAGAAGACCGAGTAATAGCAGGCTGCATCACTTTAATCAAGTGAGACATACAAGTTTGTCCAGGGATGGTGATGGACTTACAGGTTAACGAAGCTGTTTTGTAAATGATACGCTCTTTAATCTTTAGCCAGTGCAAAGACTTCAAAATAGAGAGGTTTCATGAACACGTCATTTTTTGCTTACATTACAAAGCCGCCATTTTGATGCAGAAAACTCTATATGATACACGGCTATATATGTATCTTTAAGTAGTTTTTCATCTTAATTTGGTATAAAATTGTGTCTGGCATATGGACATGGGCTCTTTCTTACAGGTTAATGACTGGTAATGGATATGATGGTTCTTGAAAGCTTTGTTACACGTAATTTCAGCATTTCTGCCATTTCTGCCAATTAGTGCATGGGACAGGCTAATTGGCAGAAATGGCAGAAATAGCAGAAATTTGGACTCCATGAGTGGAATTAAGGAAAAGGGAACAAAAATCTGTCCGCACGATGTACGTGTTTCTGTTTTATTTTGTACTTACGTATTTAATTAGCAATAGAAATATAAGATAGGCCTATTGTAGGCAAGCTTTAATGGTTTGATGAAATTAGTAATTGAAAAACTTCTGCCATTTCTGCCATTTCCGTAATGCAGATTAAGGTCAAATTTCTCAAAACAGAGTCAAATTATTGGAATATACATAGATCTGTACACAAAAAATATTGAAAGTTTTGGCCTTTTGCACTAGCCTATAGTTTAAGACTTAAGGTTTGTATTTGAATCCTTTACAGTCTTTGTGTATTGAAGCATTAAACTAAGACTAGACTAGTGTTGCAGGTCCTTCTCGACTTACTGAACGAGTATAATTAATTTAAGTTAAGTCTTCAACTATAGAATCCAGCTACATAACGAATCTACAAAGTATGGCGTACCGGTAAGATCGGAGCTCATATATTTCATACGTAAGTTCATATAACTTCATGAGGCACATAGGTACACTGTCTGTGTATATTACTAATAAATCGTGTGCATTTTTACAAATTGCAATATACGTACATAGAAATTTTATTTTCTATATGCATATATATCTATACATACGTAATGCTAAAAATCAACAAACGTAATCCAATATGGATGCCAATGCCGGCAGGTGTCTAAAAGTGGGCGCGGCTAACAGCAGTGAAAGTCATCTATAGGCGTAACATGTGAGTACTTGGAACCACAAAAAATTGCTCGCGCAAGAGAATTCTGAACAAACTGCAACGGATCAATCTCGCAGCCAGGGATATTTAATAACAGGGAATTGCAGTAGTCCAACTTCGATTGCACAAGAGCAGCACCAATTGTAGCAGCTGTCTCACGTGACAAATATGGACGTATTCGACGAAGATCACGGATATGGAAGAAACATGCTTGTGAAGTTTTAGTTATGTGTTCGTGGAAGGTTAGGTGTTTATCAAGGATGACACCGAGATTTCTCACAGAAGAAACAGGTGATATTTTAATACCCGAAGATAACGAAAGAGTTTTCCCATTCAGCTTCAGAAGCTGTTGAGGTGTCGCGACCAACAAGAATTCAGTCTTAGATGGATTAAGTGCCAAGAAATTAGCAAAAAAATAATTTTATAAAGGTATACATTTTTACTTAAAAATTCTGAATAGTTTTACATTTTATTTAAATATTCTACATTCTTGTCGAGTACTTTTACTTTTTATTTAAATAAAATTTATGATGAAGTATTTTTTACTTTTACTAAACGTTCACTTTTACTTTTACTTAAAGGATTTTGCTGAGAAAGCCGACTAAAATTACAATACGTACTGCAGTGGAATGGAGAAGGCTTTTTGCAATTTGCACCGTTTTTGAACCTTCTTTCTGATCACCTGCTCGATTTTGTCTCAATAGTGCTCAATGCTGTCAAACTTGTCATTGATGACTGTAGCACTCTAACGGCGGGATTTAGCTCACTGAGGCGGGATTGATTTAGCGCTGTTAATTGATTAAAGTTGCTCATCAATAATCGAAGTTAAGCTACATCGGCCTCGATCGGGTAGTACTTTAATTATGGGTGACCACATTGGAAGACCGAGTGTTGACAGCTTAGGAAGGAAAAATCATAGGGTAATGTAGAAGGTTATTCTTAAATTCGCGCTGGCTGCAATTGATGCGCCATTAAAAGGCAACGATTACTAATTATAACAATGGAGAGGAAGGAGGAAATGGACCTTAAACAAGCATCTTTGCTTCCTGACCCAATGTGCCGTTAACAGAGATCTTTAAAATAAGGTATTGTTTTTCTATAATTTCTTTTGTTAATATTGTTTTTCTTTATTCTATGGCCGTTAATAAAAAATATTTGTTTTTAATTATTATGTTGTTGCAAAAGCTGTCAAAGCTAATTTTAACGACAATTTCCGTTTCAGTTTTATTCATATGATCGTATCCTGTCAACAGCTAATCTGGAATTCAAGGAAGACGACGTGATGATGTTGATGATGATGATGATGATCATTATGATGATGCTGAAGATGATGATGTTTTAATTTCACTTGAATTTTCTTCTCAAGTCTATGTTGTATTAATACGCCGGAAGTAGTTCATGGCGGTGAAGATTCGCTGAGCGTTATTGGAGAGATTTTATGATAAAAACATTTTTATTTTAATTTGTTCTTCCTAGCCGCCTAATTGTACCATTCCTCTCATTCATTTTCAAGTAGCTCCGGCTATCGACACTCTGCAAATACGAGTAGAACTCTTGGTTTTAAAAAGATTCCGTCGGCTGTAATTTCAGATCATCTTTCATTATTCCCCGGCATGGATCATATGAATCTCGTGCAGATTCTCGAGAAATCCGTCACCTCGGGTAAGTTTGACTGTCCCATATTCTATTGAGCTGTGTAACAATCGTGTATTAATTTGTAAGAAAACTTTTTCTATTAACCATTCCGGTCTAATTGAGTGCGCCTTAGCTTTCACTTTGCTTTAAGTCGGCTATTGACAGATTCAGAAATCAAAGCCATTTGGCAAATTTAAAATTGAAAAGATGCCGGATTTTATATTAAATTCTTAGAATAAATATTTATGCTACATTACATGAAATGATGTTAACAATTTTTTGTCTTCTTGTTTCAATTGTATTATAACTGAAAAGCTATTGCCTAAAATTAGACATTTGCAAAATATATAACTTTTTACATGGATAACTGTGATGTAGAAAATTCAAAAGGAATTTTTACCTGATAGCCTTCCTTTTTAATTTTCAACATTACAGTTGTCCATGCAGTACTAGATTGTCAACTGCCTATTATATATTTTTGTACCAATAGTTAATTCAAAAATAAATCTTATATTTATGACAGAGTATTTAATTAGACTGGAATAAAATTCAACTAGCTGTTCATATAATTCAGCTGCTGAATCTGTTCATCAATAATCTCTAATATTATGACTTTAATCAAATAAGAAAGACTAGATTATTATCATATCATGCCCAGCTAGCAGTTAATTAACCCCCGCCTGCTGCGGGCTGAAATGGCCCTAATTGTCAGCCCATATGACCTCATAAGAAGAAAAGATATTGGAAACTGATAGCAAAAGTACGAGGAAAGGGCTCCTAGCAAAATGTTTGAAGAGTCGACGAAGACAAAGTTTATAAAGACTCTATTCTGGACCACGCTCCTGCATGGTTGTGAAACATGGACTTAAGAAAGGGGATTGCTATATCAGGAAACAGGAAGCATTTGAAATATGATGATGAAGAAAAAAGAGAAAATCAATTGGACTGACAAAAAGGATTGACTTAACATAGGCAATTGATAACTATTATAATAAACCCTAGGAAACTATAACTAGTATTATTAACCCTAGGAAACCATTCATTTCTGAAGAAATCTTTAAACAAAAATCTGAACGTTCAAAACTCGAAACAAGTTCAGGAAGGATCTGAAAAATCCACCTGAACTACAAAATCCAGACATTGAGTCCAAATACCTCAAACAAAGAAAATTATTAAATAAAATGATCAGTTCTGCTAAAAGCTTGTAGTATCAAAATCTAATCTTGCAGAATCAAAATTACCCCAAGGAATTATGGGGAGCACTCGATTTTCTGCTTGATCGCACCATTCCAGAGTCACTCCCCTCTAGCTCCTCACCATCATCTCTTGCTACCTTTTTCCTCAACTTTTTCGATGACAAAATTGCCAAACTCTGTATCTATATCTCTATATACCCTCCAACTCTATTGACATGGACAACACCATTTCTGTAAATATGCCTGAGCCACCACTACTTTCTAGTTTTGAACCAGCTAAACCGGAAGAAATACGCAATTTTATTCTTCGCTCGACCAACTCATCTTGCTGCCTTGATGTTATTCCTACACGATTACTGAAATCCTGTATTGATGTTTTAGTTGCTCATATTACATACTTAATCAACCTCTCACTCTCAGAAGGTATCTTCCCAACCTCCTTCAAACAAGCATTTGTATCTCCTTTGCTAAAAAAGCCTTCTCTACCAAAAGATGATCTTTCCAGTTAGTGTCCTATTTCCAATCTTAACTTCATCTCTACACTTCTTGAAAAGGTAATTTATGCACTCATCTTGATTCTTTCCCTTCTCTCTCTCATTATCAATCTGCCTATAGAAAACTCCATTCTATTGAAACCGCTCTTCTTCGTATACATAATGATCTTAGCTTGGCCATGAGTAGCAAACAGGTTTCTACCTTGGTTCTTCTAGATCTCTCTGCTGCCTTCGATACAATTGACCATGGCATTCTAATAAATAGGCATAAATCTTGTTTTGGCATTTCTGATTCTGCTTTTTTCCTTCTTACATCATATCTCTCATGTCGCACACAATCAGTTGTTATTGGTCAAAATCGCTCTTCTGAACTACCCCTCCTACGCGGTGTTCCTCAAGGTTCAGTGTTAGGTCCATTGCTCTTCTATTTATATATCACTCCTCTTAGCTACTTGCTTGCTCAGTCTTCCATAAATTTTCATTTCTATGCAGACGACAACCAACTGTATATTTCCTTTTCTAATCATGATTCCGATCAGAAAATGGCCCATCTCTCACCCATTCTTCAAGGTTTATTCCTGGTTTTGTGCTAACCGTCTTGCTGTTAATCCCTCCAAAACTGAATACCTTTTAATTGGCTCTCCTTTGCAAAGAAATAAAATTACTAATAGTTCTGTTAATTTTCAGAATCTTGCTCTTTCACCTTCTCAATCCGCCAAAAACCTTGGAGTTATATTTGATGAAAACCTTGACTTTAAATCCCATATCTCTTCTGTTTGTCGCGCTTCTTTCTTTCAGATTCGTCAGATTAGGCAAATACGTCCATCCCTTACTAGAAATTCAGCCACTATCCTTGCTAATTCTATAGTTCATTCAAAGCTCGACTACTGTAATTCATTATTACATAGATTGCCTACTTCTTCTCTCAATCGTTTGCAGCACGTCCAAAATTTTCTTGCACGTGTTGTTTGCAAATCCTCTCGACTTCAATTTCGCTCTCTTTCTTTACTTCGCAGATTTCACTGGCTTCCTGTTAATCAACGCATAAAATCTAAAATAGCTCTATTAACTTTCAAAACTCTGCGATTTGGCAAGCCTTCTTACTTATCTGAAATTCTTCTTCCCTATCATCCCTCACGTTCACTTTGTTCCACCGATGCCAATCTTCTCTCTCTTCCAAATATTTTCACATCATTGGGCAGACGTTCTTTTTCTTACGCAGCACCCACAATCTGGAACTCTTTACCTGCTAATCTTCACTCTTGTTCTTCTCTTTCAACATTCTCTAGCAAGCTTAAGACTTACCTATTCCTACCGTAGACATAATCAATCTACCCTGACCATTTCTGATCACCGGACTGGCTTTCGTTTAGGACCTTACTTCTCCTTAGCACATTTCTTTTGCAGATTAGTCTGGGTGAATTGATCTGCAGTGATGTGTGCTGTTGGGAACGTCCCTGACATCATCCCTGGATGAGGAAATGGACGTTAAACCTTTATTATTATTATTATTATTATTATTATTATTATTATTATTATTAAATAATAAAGTACTAACATCCATTACAGCATTGGCCCCTTGTTAAAATAATATGATATTTTAGCAGAACTAGATAAGAAATCAGCTATTTAGATTGTGATTTTTTTGTTGTAATAAAACAAAAAATAGAAATGCACCTACAATGGATTGTTTGGTTTTTCTCATTTTTGCCAGAATATTTTGCCAGAATGTTTTGTCATTTATTGTCTTTTTGCCAATAATTCACACTTTGGATGTCGTAAGCTATTACTGTGTATGCAAATGGTCTTCACTCTCGAGTTCCGTCTTGATTGGACTTCATTGATAAATATATAGAAAGAAAATTGAATGCTGAACAGACAATAGTTTATGTACTTGATTCATTAAATTTCATATAGTTCAAGAATCAATCCTTTTAAAGTTTTTAATTAATGTACCCTTGTCATATTTTATGCTGTTGTTTATATAGCCGATGAACAAATGAAATTTTGTCAGATTATTTTTTAAAAGTGTGTCTTCTTAGCATATGTCACTCTCCTTCAATCTTCTTTTAGACATCATTTGACTGTTAACTATGTTATGAACTGCTGTTGAAACAAGTACGTCTTAAGTAACAGTTATATTTAATGAATCAGGTAATAATTTCTTTAATTTAGTTACTTAGTTGCTACAATCTTTTTTTACATGCTGAATTTTAATTTGTTGTAATTTATTGTATTGCTTGGTTTAGATAAAGCTGAATTAGAAGCTGCTCTGCAGTTTTTGGAACATGCTGCTGCTACGAATCTGGTATCTTTCTATTTGATATTTGTAGTTAGGACTTAATTAATGTGAAATCTGTTATCTATATAATTCCTAGTGGACTGGGCAGTTTATAATATGAAGAGTGTGGAGACGTAAATGTTAATAATTTTTCTTAATTAGCATTGATTAGAATTATTTGTATTTTGGCAAATTATTGCAGCAAAAATTTAGTTTTCAGTGCCTGATGAAAGATTCAGATTGTGTAAGTTGTGGATTTAATTGAGACTGAAGATTTAATTGTTGTTTTCAATTGTGACAATGCTATTAATTGATTAGTTCGCAATCTTGCGGTTGAAGGGGCTCATGTTGTTTGGATGAGCAGTTGATCAAATCAAATATTTATTTTGTCTGCTTCATTGAAACATTATTTCATTGTGTAACCGGAGTTGCTGAAGCAGTAGTTGATTTAATAACTATTTTTGTAGTCGGAGTTGCAGAAACAGTTGTTGATTTAATAACTATTTTTGTAGTCGGAGTTGTTGAAACAGTTGTTGATTTAATAACTGTTTATGTAGTCAGAGTTGTTGAAACAGTTGTTGAGTTAATAACTGTGTAGTCAGAGTTGTTGAAACAGTTGTTGATTTAATAACTATTTATGTAGTCAGAGTTGCTGAAACAGTTGTTAATTTAAGAACTATTTTTGTAGCCGGAGTTGCTGAAACAGTTGTCGGACATACTGAAGCATGGCAGCAACAGTCAGGTGACTCGCATGCAGGCCGGTATTCAGCTGAAGAACGCCCTCTACTCTAAGGACGCAAACATACGAGCTCAACACCAGCAGCGCTGGCTTCAGTTTGGTGATGATGTGCGAAGCTACGTCAAGAGAAATGTTAGTCCACTCAAGTCTCACTAGTACTCTATCTTTCTGTATCTCTATATGTATACAATAGATCTGTAGAGAGTGGAGATTCAAACTGTCTTTGGCAACCTGTCAGAATGCTTCTAGATAAGCCCATAAGTGATCCTCCTGAACTTTGAACTGTCTCCCGTACTGTTCATTGATTCAGTAGTTGCAAAATATTAATTATTTGCACAATCTTTGCTGTGTCACTGTAAGATTTAAATTTGCACCTATTTAAGGTTGCTTTCACTTAATAGTGCGGGAAGAGTCAAATGATTAGTTATAGTTCTCCTTTTAAATTATTCTAAAGTAAAAATTTCAATAATAATTAAATATTAATAAAAGGTCTGTATAGTTAGACTATCAATTTTGTGATATCTATATTGTGTTAGTATGTATTCCAAATTTGCTTTGTGAAAAATTTTAATCGCTTTGTTAATAATTTAGTAACGCTCTAGCGTAATATTTCATATTTCGTCATTATAAACTTAAGCTTATTTTAATTGAGCTTTAAATTGAAAGCATTTGCGATGGAGCCACTTGTCACGTGATAATAAATTACTTTATCTTACTTGTAGATGGTTCTGTACGTAAAAATGTGTATAATACTTCAACTTCATTTATTTCTACTTCGGTGGATGTAGGTTAATGTAATATACCGATTACTGTATTGTGGCTATTTTTATCATTATAAACTAGAGTAACCAGGCTGTGGCTGTTCAACTACATTTTTCTTTTGAATCGCCTTTATCAACCCAAATCGCTTTTACACTTTGGGTTTTTAATATAAAAACGAGTTCTTAATGATAATAAGTATGAAGATAAATACTGTATGTACAGGTGCTGGAGACGCTTGGCTCGGAGACGATGAGGCCGAGCACGGCTGCTCAGTGCGTGGCGTACATAGCCTGCGCCGAGCTTCCTCAGAGCTTGTGGCCGGAGATGATGCCAATCCTCACGAGCAACGTAACTAACCCAGCGAGCACGGAGATGGTAAAGGAGGCATCGCTGGAGGCTGTCGGATACATCTGCCAGGACATTGTGAGTGCTGGTCTTGTTGAGCATGGAAATCTTCAGTATTGTCTTAGCTTCTGTTAGCTGTAGTTCGTTGTTTATTGTCTTTGCTTTCTTACTGCGAACACTCTACATTGTCTCATTTTAGTCTCTTGCTGCAATATGCCTGCAATTAACCTGCTCCACTATTTGAAAACTTGGAGCTTGTGTTCATAATGTGTGCGAGTTTTGTTTGATAGGCTGGCACTGCTTCATTTTGTATTATCTTATAATATCATTTACTGAAATATTTATGAGAAGTGCACAGCTGAGTAAATATTCTACGTGTGTTTTATCATTTTCCCTCTGCTAATGCTTGATCACAGACTTTTTAAGTTGGTCATGGAATAATCATTTGCAAAGAATACTACCTATGTATTTGACTTTTTGTATGATTTGCCACTGGATTAGCTAGTATGACGAGTGTTTATATTCAAAATGTTTACGTCAGATTTTCCTTTTGGTTTTTTGGCTTTAAGTTATATGTGCGCTTTTGTGCATACTTTGTTGCAGCTACATGGTGATATAAAAAGTAAAATATATGCTAGGCATTATGGTTGCTATAAGTTACTGTTACTGTCTTGATGGTTTAGGACCCCGAAATACTGCAAGCACAATCCAATGAAATTCTCACTGCAATCGTCCATGGAATGAAAAAGGAAGAGCCAAGGTTGATAATATGCTTTACTAGAATAAATACTTAATTATGGCTTAGAAATTACCTTTTCCATTATAGTTTGTAGATATTTATCTAGATTATAGGTCTCTGTAGTAATATTTGTATAAATATTGATATATTGTCAGAATGCATAAAAAATCTTTCTTTAGGCATGCTAAATCTGTAATGTATCTGAGATGCATGTGAAGTATGGGAGTACTAACAAGATCAAACACAAAGTAAACATCTTTCAACGATGTTTTAGAAAACATCTCTCAATATGCCCTTTTAAGGCATCTTTTTTATAAAGATGTCTTTGAAAAATCTTGAATATTCAATATTGTGTCATATCATAAATAAAATTGTACTTGAAATATCCAGACAAAGAAAACTAGATAATTAGTTTCAGGAAAGAGAAGTTTTTTGGGGCCCTATTGAGAATGTCTGAGAATAGATGTGCAAATTTCGCAATTCAATGGAAACCTACTCAGGGGAATAGGAAGAAGGGAAGACGTAGAATAACCTGGAGCAGCTCAATCAGTAATAACTTGTTAGCAAGGCACATCTCATGGGGTAAAACTGCAACATTTGCAAATAGCGAAAATGAGTGGAAGAATGTTGTCGTTCTATTTTCTGTTCAGAACTCAGGAACTAGGGATGATGATGAAGATTTAGATGATGATGATGATTAAATAAGATACGCTTCAGAGCATAGTGCATGTTCACAATAAACAATCTTCAGTTGATCACAATTTTTAATCTGGCTGGATTTGGCGAAATATGCTAGAATTGGATTTGCAAAAAGTGCTGGAATACGATGGAACGCCCCAAGTTAGTATATATTATGGGAAATGAATGTTTGCTCTCTTTCTATTCTGTAAAACAACCCAATATCCAAATATTTAGTCTTTACTTAGAACTTAGGCAATATATTACAGCCAGATTTCAATGAGTTGTTTTCTTGCTTATATTTTAGCAACCATGTTCGATTGGCTGCCACAAATGCTCTACTGAACTCATTAGAATTTACAAAGGGAAATTTTGAAGTTGAGGTAGGTATATTTAAGAAAAAACTTTGTTTTTCAGAGTATTTGATATAGTTATTAATGTATGAACTTTTTGTAGAGTATATTGTTATATTGCATTTATTGTAAGTTATAAGTTAATTTAACTATTTTTAATAATTCCTTCCTAATTCTCTTAAAGTTTTCTGAATATTTTATTGCATAAATATCACTTCAATGCTACTGTTTTGGTAAATTTAGTCAATGATACTCTATTGCTGTTTATACACATGTTTAAACTTCACTTATATATGATAACTTTTTTCTTGGGAATTATTTTTAGTGCTAAATATAGATTTACGTTGTTGCTAGTGTGTTTATGTGGCAGTTTTATCGTCACAGTATGTATGTCATGTGTGAGGCTGCGCCGTCGCCATGTAACTACTTCTAATGTTCCGATGGGTATTGTTCACGTTAGTGGTTGGAATTTGTGTGCGAGGTGAGATATCACCACGGGCGATGTTGGTAAGATACTCGACCACGGATCAGAATGTGCGGGTTCAAATCCTGGGCTTCGCCATCGCTTTCGAGCAGGGTTGGCAAGTTTTTGCCACTAAGTGGAAAAACCCGATTTTTTCCTTGGTAAAAACCGTCCCGGCAAAAACCATCTAAGCGGCAAAAACCCTCCTGGCAAAAGTCTTTCTTGTCTAAAACATAAAAACTAGTAACAACTACATTATATTGCAGTCCCATTAATTGGTCACACACAGAGTTATCAATTTTCTGCCAGCACATGTTGAAAAACTAGTGGTGTAACACTCTATAACAAAAGCAAATCCCTGAGGCATAAAGTTATAAACTTTAAAAACTAGATTACAAAAAGTAGCACACTGTGGTCAGTCGTGACATTAAAAAATATTTAAACTAGCTATATTAAAGGTTAAATTTGTATGTAAAAAATGTGGTCACAGATTATGCTAAGAATATGGTTAAAATGAGACAACTTTTAAAGGAGGAAGATCAGGGATTAATTGTGTATGGCTGTGCGGCACATACACTGAATTTCTTTGAACAGGCACTCACACCGGCTGCTATATTAAAGCAGATCATTGAAGTGCAAAAATATTTTAAGAACCATCATGCCCCTGGTGCATGGCTGAAGGAGTATCCATTTTCAGTGAAGCTTCTGCTGCCTGGTGACACCAGATGGAATAGTCAGCTGACGTTTATTGATACATTTCTTGGCAATCGAAAAGCTTATATCAGTATTGCAGAAGAGCATGAACAAGAAACTGAACCAAGAATTTGTCATCTAGTCAATGATTTCAACCTTTACTGACAAACTCGGGATTTGATATCAATGCTTCGACCAGTGGCTGAAGCCCTGGATAGATTACAAAGCAACAAAGCGAGTTTAGCAGATGTTTGTCACGAATGGTTTTCACTTTTCAATACAGAGAGTTTGCAACGTCGAGCAATCATTCAACAGAGACTAATAAAAATACAATAAAAACAACTGATAGAAATCAAAGAACTGCAAATAAAATATCTGTTAAGAGTCTAAGCTGTTCTATAAATAATATAATTAGCAGTAAATTTGTGTTAACAAGCGAGTTAAGTTACGGTAACGTAGAATTTCAAATATTGTGAAGAAAGTTCTAAAGAATTAGTTTTTTTAAAATTTAATGTGAGTGGCAAACTGATATTAAATTGCTTGTTAACATTTCTAACATCAAATTTAACTTCTAAAGTTTATGTTGTAAACGATATAATACAGTTACAAGCATAAAATATTTCTATTCCAGTCTTGGTGTTTTGGACGGTTTTTGCCAGTTTTTGACATGGTTTTTACCGGTTTTTGCCAGTGTCCTGGCAAAAACCCAACCCTGCTTTCGAGTGAGGAAACTGACGTTAACATTAGCTTTTTTAAAATTATAAAATGCTGATGCTGCTTTGCGCGTATCTGTAAGGAATTATTGGTTATGCATCTGTTGTGCCTGATAGACCAAATCTTAGCTGTATAATGTAAACAGTGTGTGAGACGACGTGACAGACCTCTTTATGTGAACATCTATAGTAACTTGTGACGTATGTGTGTGTGATGCTTATAGTTGGAGCGACACTTTATAATGCAAGTCATGTTTATGTGAATGTCTATAATAACTTGTGATGTATGTGTGTTTGATGCTGATAGTCGGAGCGACACTTTATAATGCAAGTCGTGTGCGAGGCGACACAGTCACTGGACACACAGGTGCGCGTGGCTGCTCTGCAGTGCCTCGTCAAGATCATGTCCCTCTACTACCAGTACATGGAGCACTACATGGGCCCCGCTCTCTTCGCTGTCAGTACTCTCTACTAGTTTACTGTTAATTATGATTAGTAGCCTTTCTGTATCGCTTGCGTTGAAAGTAGCATTGAAGTTGAAGTGACGTCATAGATTGTAGTAGATAAACGGCTTATTAGAATTGTTTTAAAGTCTTCTCGATGACTTGAGTTTTAGAAAATAAGTCAAGAGTGTCGATGGTCTTGCTCATTTTGCTTGAATAGATGTAATTGTTAGCTAGAAATAACCTATTAACAAGCTGTTATGTGGATTAACAATTGATCTGATTGAACTGATCAGAAGAGATGAGTCCAATCTGATTGTGTTGAAGGGATTGCTGATACCTGTGGAGAATAGAGGATTGATAGTTACAGAACTTTCATTCTTATGAGTTAGGAAACTTAAAAGAATATCTAAGACTAACATTACGTATATCCTAGCAGTTTTTACGTCAGAAGATCTTCCTGACTGCATAAAATGAATGATCTTACAGTAATGCTTATAAAGAATGTTATTGATGACTCTGATTGATTGATTGCAGATGACTCTGATTGATTGTAGGTAGCTCTGATTGTTGATAACTCTTATTGATTGATTGCAGATAACTCTGATTGATTGATTGCTGATAACTCTGATTGATTGATTGCAGATGACTCTGATTGATTGATTTCAGATAACTCTGGAGGCAATGAAGAGCAGCATCGATGAGGTGTCGCTGCAAGGCATTGAGTTCTGGTCCACTGTCTGTGATGAGGAGGTCGACCTGGCCATTGAACTCGGCGAGGTCTCTCTCTTTGTCTATATTGTGGGTCTAAATCTTTTAATGCTGATGTAGCTAATGCTGCATGTGTTTGCAGTGGCAAAGAGGCTACATGTAGGCCAGACTTATACCGGGAGGTGTAGAGGTTACTGTGCTAATGATGCCTCACTGTATCTTGTGTTGTAGTTTGTTGCCTTTAGAGGTATTCTGGTTGACTAGTGTTCTGGAGAACCTGTAAGAGTCAGGGAATATGAAAATGGTCAGGGAACATAAAAAAGGTCTGGTTAAACGGAATTTAGACATGTTTGGCATTTTCGATTTAAAAGTTAGAAATTGCTTTAAATGATTACAGTTGGAAGAGTCATAGACTACGTTGGTAATGATCAAAAAGTTGTAAGAAATGAATGGCAACAACTCAAAACATTCTAACAATAATTTAATCATCTCATCATCAGAAAATCATCTCTGGCATAGTAGTGTGGAATTCGATGTTGCTATGACAACAATTATATCGAGACGCACTGGACAAGTGAGGGAACTTGATGTGGCCTGAAGACCCTATGTATTATTATGTTATATTGTAACTTGTTGTGTTGTTAGGCTCAGGAGCAAGGCAGGCCACCCGAGAGGACGAGCAGGTTCTACGCTAAGGGTGCCATGCAGTACCTCGTGTCCATACTCACGCAGACTCTAGCCAAGCAGGTCAGTCCTGGCAACTTGTCTGCGATACCTTGTGCAGCGTGAACAGTGCTGCGTGCAGTAATGTTAGAATGGTTTGAGAGTAATTCAAAACATGAACTTTGTGTCTGGTAGGATTTAATAGAGGAGTTAAACTGAGACTGTGTGGTTTATATTAAATTTATGTTCAACGGAATTCTCGCAAGATTCAAATTGGCTGTATCAACATGCCTGTTGCCTTGTTTGCTTGTGAAGAATCGTGCGAAAGTTTTTACAGTGTTGTTGGTTTTTCTTATTACTATTGTTATCATATATTGACCTTTGATCACCTTGGACAAAATATCAGTCAAGTTTTTGCTGATCTCTTGTATTCAGTAGTACGATCGATTAACTATGAAAATATAACATACAGTGAGAGTTATAAATGTGGCGAACAGTAAGTTAGAAACGATGATGTACGAGATGAAAATGCTAGATTGATGATGATGCGTTGGTAGGGTAAGTGATAAAGTGAGAAATGCTGAGTATGATGATGATGATGATGATGATCATGTAATAGATGATAATGCTAGAATGATGTGTGTGTGATGCAGGAGGAGTATGATGATGATGATGAATGGAACCCATGCAAGGCTGCTGGTGTATGCCTGATGTTGATGGCTACATGCTGTGAGGATGATATTGTGCCGTATGTCCTTCCGTTTGTTACCGAGCACATCAAAAGTGCCGACTGGAGATACCGCGATGCCGCTGTCATGGCATTTGGTAAGTCATGCCGTTACAGCCTTCGCCCTTCACGACTCATTAAAATTTTTATATTCCCTTTTGCGATGTTAAGTAGCATGAATGTTGTTGCAAATGACATCATTGACTCTTTGTTCGTACTGTTGATCGATGCATAATAGTTTAAAATGAATAATGATAATTGTGATTTTGTATTTTAGGTCAGCCTGGGAACATAAATGACTTTGCTGCTTCTGTAAATCTGTTATATATATACTATGTGCATAAATTGTCCTAAATATTTGACTATCCATTACGTCTACTGTTTAATTTCAAGTGAAATTGATGTTACGGCTTTGTATAATTTATTGTAGGCATGGTTAGGTATTACTTTGGGTATATTTACATTTAATTAAGTCTGATGGCTGTGGGTATTGATTTTTCAATTTTTAATGATATTTTAGTGTATTTCTATTTTTTTTTCATTGATTCAGTAAGAGACTGAGGGAACTGTGGATTATTGGACTGACAGAAGGATAAATTGATTAACTGATTGACAGACAAGTTCATTGGTTACCAGGAGAGACGAAAGAGATGCTGATGTAGTAGAGCGTGCTATTCCTCTGCTGATAGAGTTCTTGATTGTTTGATTGACTGATTGATTGGTTGATGTACAGGTTCACTGTTAGAAGGGCCTCAGGCTGAGACACTGAAGCCGATAGTGGAGCAGGCGACTCCTATGCTGTTAGTGTTGATTGATTGATTGATTGGTACAGGTTCGCTGTTAGAAGGGCCCCAGGCTGAGACACTGAATCCGATAGTGGAGCATGCTATTCCTCTGCTGATAGTGTTGATTAATTAATTGATCGATTGATTGGTTGATGTACAGGTTCGCTGTTAGAAGGGCCTCAGGCTGAGACGCTGAAACCGATAGTGGAGCAGGCGACTCCTATGCTGATAGAGCTGTTGAAGGACCAGTCTATCGTTGTGCGGGACACCACAGCGTGGACCGTGGGCAGGATCTGCGACATGCTGCCTGACGCAGTCATCAACGAGCACTACCTCATACCACTGCTGCAGGCCATGGTTGAGGGCCTGACCTCTGAACCTAGAGTTGCTGCCAACGTCTGCTGGGTGAGTCTGCTTTAACGTAGGGCTGTTGTCGGATTTTATCCATAGTATTTTGTGCTAGAATCTGACGTGCTGCTGAAAATACTTTTACATGCTCGAGCAAAAACACGAGGACAACTTTATAGTAAAGTTGGTCAAGCTAAGGTTAACGTCAGTTTCCTCACTCAAAAGCGATGTCAGTGACGGGCGAGCCCAGGATTTGAACTTCATACATACTGATCCGCAGTCGAGTATCTTACCGACTTGCCACTGGCTCCAGCCAATAAAGGAATAAAGTGGATATAAAAAATTGTTAGAAAGAGTCAATCCTTATCAATTTTTAGTGGGAATGTGGGCTTTATCCTCTAATTTAGCTTCATTTCTATATTGGCATTGTTTATGGACATTATCTTGTGTATTTAGGTGCCGTCAGCTGAGACAGGTTTACTGAATATTTACTACGAGTTGATGTTTGGTTCTAGTTTTCTTGCTGACTTACTCAGTGGCAAGTCTATGGAATATTTAGGGCCAATATTCCACTGATGCTCTGTTGCACTGCTAGGCCACAATAAATCAGTTGTCACTGATGTAGCTAGCTAGCTTTGAGCTGGGAAGCATGCCACTGCTAGTCAATTTGGACTTATATTCATTTGAAATTTTTTCTAATGCTGTCAAAGTTATAGACGCAGCGTAAATATCTTCACATTAATATTGTACTCATGCAAGTAAATATATAGGATTTTCTTTGTAATTTCGTGCATAGGCTTTCTCCAGTCTGGCTGAAGCTGCATTTGAGGCAGCTGATGTAGCTGAAGATCAGAAAGAACCGGACACTTACTGTCTCTCCACTTACTTTGAGCCAATTGTTCAAAAACTTCTTGAGACCACGGAGAGGTGTGTAGGCACATACTATTAACTGTGCAGATTTATTTAGCCAGGAGTATATTACTGTTATTTAAGTTTTGACGGTTTCTCCCAAACAGTGCCTAATTAACTTGTGAAATATTGCTTCTGTTCTTGCTGTTTTGGTTATAACCAGGCATTAGTTTCCTTAAAGAGAAAATTAAAGTTAATATTTCAGATTATGCTCTTTTCAAATTCAAAGTGAAATGTGCTGTTTGAATTACTGTGTAAGGAATGGACTGTGAAGTTCATACTAGAAACAATATCAGCATATGAAATGTCTATAACATTCAGTTCCTCTACCCTTGTCATATGTCAGGACTTGTTTTGAAAAACTCGGTCATTGCTTTATTTATCTCATTGAGGTATTCTCACTCCAACAAAAGACAGTATTTACTCTGATAAATTTTAAGTTAACTTTAGCAACTGGCTGTTACATATGTGCTATTTGAAATTTTCTAAGATATATAGAAGATTAGATTTATAAAAAGGTTCACATTGATTTTGTTGGTTTCAGAGCTGATGGGAATCAACATAACTTGCGCAGTGCAGCCTATGAGGCTCTCATGGAGATGATCAAGAACAGTCCAAAGGTCCCTACGTCATTTAATATAATCAAGACTAGTCTGACAGTAACAAAGTAGAAATTTCAAAACTGTCTATTTGTGTATCTCAGCGCAAATATGAATACTGAAAATGGGTTTAGTGATAGGAAAGAGGTTATCACAACAGTCTAAGCTTTGTGAAATAATGCGGTGTATATTAGCTACCAGAATTAAAGAAACTTGACTGATTAATTATATCATTTAGTGCAGACTAACATGTGAGTAATAGCTTATAGCGAAGTCTGAATAGGTAGATTATTTTACTAACACATGCTAATTTAATGACTGTTAAATAATGTTATTTCATTTATAAGCTATTGTATATATTATTAGCCCTTTGTATTTTCATGAGTCATTTGTTGAAAAATAGACCTTCCCTAAGTTCCAAGTGTCATAAGAGTCGACCGAACAAGAACTGAGGAAGGCCAAGGAAACCATATTAAAACCATTTTTTCTCAGGCTACAAGATTTGTTGAGGTGTTTTGAAGGGATTTACATGATCATTTACCTGTGAAATACTCCTTTTGGAGCGTGAATGCAGACTGAGAGTGGAAATAGGCATCTTGGACCTGCCACATGACAGAGTACGAGAGAGAGAGAGATTGTTATAAATGCTAGAAGCCTGATGAAGGTAGTTTGTATGCTGAAGCACAGCTGCACCAATGGTGATATTCCTTGTGGCCGGCAGTGCAGATTTTAAGCTGTCTTTATTTGCAGCTGTGCTGTTTTTAATTAAAGTTGTTTTTTTGTTGTTGTTCAGGATTGCTATCTTACGGTGCAGAAAACAACAATGGTAATTCTGGAACGCCTACAGCATGTTCTGCAGATGGAGGTTTGCATGTCCATGGTGTATTTCTATCTGTTTTAACTAGTTATGTGAAACATCTGATTGTGCAAGGTCTTTGTTTCAGTTTATATTTGCAGCAGGGCTATTCCAATTCTGTTGAAGATTTAGACATAAGAATTTCTGTTAGAGGGGTGAAGGAAAGCACCCCAGGTTGCAAAGGACTACAGCTGATACTCTATACTGTATATATAATTCTGCTAGTTGATTTTAAAAACAAAATCATGACACTATTCACTTACTTTCTTGAGGTCTTTGCCAGTTAGTTACCTCATATGAAAACTTGCAATTTTCAGTCTGTTGCTGTTGTCATATATCCAAAAGATGCAGTGAAGGAATCGTCTGATTGATGATGTGATTATCACTGATCATGTGATTATCACTGATCATGTTATTATCACTGATCATGTGCTATGTATATCTGTGTATTGTATTGTTAGGGTCACATCCAGTCGACGTCAGACAGGGTTCAGTTGAATGACCTCCAGTCTCTACTCTGCGCTACTCTGCAGGTCAGTCTATTGTCTGTGCAGACTTGATTAGTACACTCACATCATTTTGTTTTTCGATGATGATGATATTGTTGGTGCTATTGTTAGGGACCTGGTTCTATTGCTCCGTCGCATTATGATAAAAATTTCTGTTTGTAGTGGAACCTAGGCTCGCCTCAAGCAAATCCTTTCTCTTTCTGACATTAGTTTGAATCTTAGTTCTTTGTTGCATTTTATGACACGTGCAGTTTGCAGTTGATCTATTTGTCAGTAACCCGGACACTATATAGGTAGTATTCTCTTCATTGTGCAGATAACTTAAATTATATTATATGTGCAAATTTAATCTAATAATACAGATCAAATTTTTGGCAGAGACGAATGGCTTCTCTACTGTTGTTCATTACTAGAATCTGTTTAGAAAGGAAACAAAATAAGTTATATGTAATAGGTATAACTGTCTGATTAGTCAGTGCAGAGTGTGTTGAGGAGGAGAAAAAATATATGCCACAGAACTCTCAGCCGTGTGTGTTTAGCAGGGTGACCACTGATGGTATAGCACTGAGATTTTTAAGTATACATGTATATTGCACATTGTAGAGTAGGTTTAGAAATAGCATTTATAGCATGCTAGTGTTCCGCGAAAAATATAGAGCAATGATATAAAGAATGTATGAGTTTTGTAGGGTGTGTTTAGGAAGGTTTTGACTGAAGGTTTAAATGCTTGTTGTAGAGTGTATTGAGAAAGGTTACAACAGAAGATATACCACAGATCTCAGACCCTATAATGACGGCTCTGCTGCACATGCTCAGCACATCCAGTGGTAAAGCAGGTGGAGTGCAGGAGGATGCTCTACTGGCTGTATCCACTCTCATTGAGGGTATCTCTCTAACCATCCCCCCGTTGTTGTTGTCTCCTTACAATTGTAGCATGATGCTAGGCTGTTGCACCCTTAGCTACCCGGAGGCCGAAAAGTTTGGTTGCATATTAAATTAAAAAGATGTATATGTATGACTTGCAGTGATTCAATATTGCTTCATATTATACTTTATATAGGGTCACAATTAATTTACCTGTTGATTTATTGGTTATGGCTTTGTACTACTTTTCCATTTTTTTCTTCATTTTGTACTAGTGCTCATTCAGATGATTTCACATAAATTGTTTGAAATACGTTTTTTTTAAAATATCCTTTAATTAATTTTAATGCTTATATATGTAGTTAGTTAATGTCTTTTGGTCTTATGGAATCTCTGTGAGACATTTTAATTTCTGTAATATAGAAGTTACACTAGGCTGCAATGCTTTAATCTGTGACATGCAGTAATATTTCTCAAATCTCATAAATACTAGGAGTATAATATCATGATTGTTTGTTGTGTAGTGATGGGGGAAGGATTTCTGAAGTATATTGAAGCTTTCAAACCCTTCTTTGCCGCAGGGTTAAGAAATATTGAGGAATATCAGGTATCTGATAAATATAATATAATCAGTTTAACTGTAGTAAAGTTAGCAATTTCTGCTTTAATAAGATCAGTACTCTGTTTGTTATATTGTGTATGTGATGTATTGCTCTCTGTAACTCTTTTTATTTGTTTATTTTACTTGATAATGTTTGTATCTTGTCAAGTTAAAAAGTATGAAGCCTAGGTTAAACTCAGCCTATTGTCTACATAGCGTGTCTTTGATAGAGAGCACTGGATTGGACGTATGGATAACATTTACATGTTAATATGTAAATGTTAATGTTAATATTATGTAAAACATAACATAACATTCATGTTTTACATGAAAAACATGTTTTAGAGACAGGCAACCTTAGCTCAGTCTTTAATGTTTATAGCTTCTGTATACTGATGGAAGATTTTCTCTCAACACTGACTGTATGTGTGTGTATGTATTTCTGTCAGTATGTGTGTATGTATTTCTGCTAGTGTGTGTTGTAGCTGGTGGATTGACCCTAGTGATGATGTGTGTGTAGGTGTGCGTAGCAGCTGTTGGACTGATGGGTGATTTATGCAGAGCTCTCGGTCAGAAGGTTCTGCCATACTGCGATGAGACGATGGTGATGCTGCTGGAAAACCTCGGTGTAAGTAGAACAGTCTGCGAGCTTTCTCGTAATGAGCTCTCACAATGTGCAGACATTGTGAGGGTTTTTGAAACTTTATTTTTTTATGTCAGTAACAGAAAATATGCTCAACTTTATTAGCAAATAAAGAAATAAGCAAGAATAATGAGGTTATCACCCGAAATGCCTAAGCTCTGTGAGTTAATACAGTGTGAGGCGGCTGATGTACGTGTTGGATGGCCGAGCCTATAGTACGCTTCCTTGATTGTAGGAGTCTTTAGATTCGATTCCCTGCCTGACTATCTCTGGCAGTTTTCTTGTGGGGGGAATCAGATGTTTAACTGGTCAGTGGTCACTAATCATTTCTGAAATTTCTTTCCTTTTTCAATTTTGAACTAGGCATTTAATTATTTGTGACTTAATTTTTACTGCAATTAATTATATGCCTTGTTGCTTTATTTTCAGTCATTAATATTAAGAAAATAGTAAGTAGTGTGTAATTGATACGCTGTTGTAGAACGAGAGAGTGCACAGATCTGTGAAGCCGCAGATACTGTCAGTGTTTGGTGACGTGGCACTTGCTCTCGGCAAGGAGTTCACTAAGTACGTCGATGTAGTGCTCAACACGCTGCAGCAGGCGTCCCAGGCTCAAGTTGAGAAGGTAGGGCTTGTTTTTGGGTGGCCTTGTGATTATGATTGTTAGTAATTGTACTTAGTACTTTATAATTGCTAATTTGGCCACTATTATTGGGCTACTACTGTATTTGTACCAGTATTTGTAAGTCTGAAGAAAGATACAAAGATAAAGATAGTGAAAACTTTGGTTTGGACCACGCTATTGTATGGTTGTGAACCATGGACCTTAAGGAAGGAAGGTATTAGGAAACTGGAGGCATTGGAAATGTGGATTTGGAGAAGAATGGAGAGGATTAGTTGGACTCAAAAGGCTACAAATGAGGAAGTTCTAGAGAGAGTTGGCACAGACAGACAGTTGATAAATGTATTAAGAAATAGGAAGTAGAGTTGGATAGGACACATTCTAAGGGGGGAAGGTCTATTAAAAGTGGTCATAGAAGGTAGAATGGAAGGAAAAAGAGGCAGGGGTAGGCCGAGATTAGGTATGTTAGATGATTTAAAGACTCACTCATATGTGGAAATGAAGAGGAAGGCGGAAGACAGAGAAGAGTGGAGGCGTTATATACCATGGACCTGCCAGTAGGCAGTGCACTAAGAGAGAGACTGTATTTGAGATTGAGCAATACTGTGTCTAAATTCCTTAAATGTGTTTACAAACTATTGAGGCTTTTGTGGCGAGCCTATGACTGCTAATCGATGCAGTATTTTAATTTAATAGATAGATTTGGTACACTTGTTGATACTAGTTTATTAGTGTAAGCATCATGTTGGCTGCTGATCAAGCTGTTAATGTCCTTGCCTGATGAGCAGGTGAACACAGGTTTATATTCTTGCCTGTCCCTGGCTGACTTTACACTTGTGGTTCAGGAGCAGATATTAATCTTAATTTTTAGAATGGTTTATTTGATTTTGCAGCAGACTTCACTGTAGAACAAGTGAATTATATTGACATAACTATTAATCACTAATATTATTGACTATCGAGGGATGAAACCGACGTTAACATCGGCTTTTCAGCCTTTTAATTACTAATGAGACCAATATAATTCACTGCCTAAACAGTAAAAATTTGTGTAGGGGTCATGCTTTGAGGGCTCTGTTTCTACTTTTTCTAGTAGAATAATCTTGTAAGTACATTTAAATGTAATTGTGAGATCGTAAATTATTTCGCCTGTCTGTTGCAAGCTTTCGCTTATAGCTGTGCGGAGGAGATAGTTCTTCTGGCTATATGTATGGCACAAGTTGAGAATGAACTAATTCGCACTGTAGAATTGAATTTAGTATCAGTGTATAAACTACTGCACATATTTCATGGCGGAGCATCATAGAGAAATCTTTGGCGGGAACAGCCCTAAGATGATCACATGACTTGACATGACATGTATAAATGACTGTTTGATGTATGCTAACATGACGTAACATGTGTAAATGACTGTGTTTGATGTATGCTAGCATGACATGACATGTATAAATGACTGTGTTTGATGTATGCAGCATGACTTTGACATGATTGACTACCTGAATGAGCTGAGAGAGGCTTGTCTGGAGGCTTACACTGGTATAGTGCAGGGTCTGAAGGGTGACGACGCCAACCAAGTCAGCCGTTAGTATTCTACAACTTTAGTCTTGCTTTCTTGTGTAGCGGTCATAATCTCTGTAAAATTTTTGATTCTAATTCTGATAAATTCAGTCTCATTACTGAAGTTAAATTTGCTTCAGTTATAATTATTTCAAGCAAAGTTAATGCTTTTGAAGTGAAATTTGAATTAAACCTAAATTCAGAGTCCTCACTGAAAGAATTCTTTCTCATAGTTAGGATTGTTTCTACACTGTTAGTTACTGGATAGATTTACTTAATTTATTATTATTTATTAATAATTTATTTATTTGTTAAATTTATTAATGCAGGCGTATGACGCCAATCTCTGTATTCAAATGATGTGTTGTGGATGTTATTGTTCTAGCCATTTCTACTGTTATATGTAACTGATGCTGTTGTTTATGTGTATAGATGGTATTGCAACTGATGCTATTGTGTGTGTAGCTGATGTTTATGTGTATAGATGGTATTGCAACTGATGCTATTGTGTGTGTAGCTGATGTTTATGTGTAGAGATGGTATTGCAACTGCTATGCTATTGTGTGTGTAGCTGATGTTAATGTGTAGAGATGGTATTGCAACTGATGCTATTGTGTGTGTAGCTGATGTTTATGTGTAGAGATGGTATTGCAACTGATGCTATTGTGTGTGTAGCTGATGTTTATGTGTATAGATGGTATTGCAACTGATGCTATGCTATTGTGTGTGTAGCTGATGTTAATGTGGATAGATGGTATTGAACTGATGCTATTGTGGTGTATGTGTTTATGTGTAGATGGTATTGCTAGTGTGTGTAGCTGATGTATGTGTATAGATGGTAGTGCAATGATGCTATTGTGTGTGTAGCTGATGTTAATGTGTATAGATGGATTGCAACTGATGCTATTGTGTGTGTAGCTGATGTTAATGTGTATAGATGTTATTGCTAACTGATGCTATTGTGTGTGTAGCTGTTGTTTATGTGTAGAGATGTGTATTGCAACTGATGCTATTGTGTGTGTAGCTGATGTTAATGTGTATAGATGGTATTGAACTGATGCTATTGTGTGTGTAGCTGATGTTAATGTGTATAGATGTATTGCAACTGATGCTATTGTGTGTGTAGCTGTTGTTTATGTGTAGAGATGGTATTGCAACTGATGCTATTGTGTGTGTAGCTGATGTTAATGTGTATAGATGGTATTGCAACTGATGCTATTGTGTGTGTAGCTGATGTTAATGTGTATAGATGGTATTGCAACTGATGCTATTGTGTGTGTAGCTGATGTTAATGTGTATAGATGGTATTGCAACTGATGCTATTGTGTGTGTAGCTGATGTTAATGTGTATAGATGGTATTGCAACTGATGCTATTGTGTGTGTAGCTGATGTTTATGTGTAGAGATGGTATTGCAACTGATGCTATTGTGTGTGTAGCTGATGTTAATGTGTATAGATGTTATTGCAACTGATGCTATTGTGTGTGTAGCTGATGTTTATGTGTATAGATGGTATTGCAACTGATGCTATTGTGTGTGTAGCTGATGTTAATGTGTATAGATGGTATTGCAACTGATGCTATTGTGTGTGTAGCTGATGTTAATGTGTATAGATGGTATTGCAACTGATGCTATTGTGTGTGTAGCTGATGTTAATGTGTATAGATGGTATTGCAACTGATGCTATTGTGTGTGTAGCTGATGTTAATGTGTATAGCTGGTATTGCAACTGATGCTATTGTGTGTGTAGCTGATGTTAATGTGTATAGATGGTATTGCAACTGATGCTATTGTGTGTGTAGCTGATGTTTATGTGTAGAGATGGTATTGCAACTGATGCTATTGTGTGTGTAGCTGATGTTAATGTGTATAGATGTTATTGCAACTGATGCTATTGTGTGTGTAGCTGTTGTTTATGTGTAGAGATGGTATTGCAACTGATGCTATTGTGTGTGTAGCTGATGTTAATGTGTATAGATGGTATTGCAACTGATGCTATTGTGTGTGTAGCTGATGTTAATGTGTATAGATGTTATTGCAACTGATGCTATTGTGTGTGTAGCTGATGTTAATGTGTATAGATGGTATTGCAACTGATGCTATTGTGTGTGTAGCTGATGTTAATGTGTATAGATGTTATTGCAACTGATGCTATTGTGTGTGTAGCTGATGTTAATGTGTATAGATGGTATTGCAACTGATGCTATTGTGTGTGTAGCTGATGTTAATGTGTATAGATGGTATTGCAACTGATGCTATTGTGTGTGTAGCTAGATGGTATTGCAACTGATGCTATGTGTATGAGATGGTAGATTAGCAACTGATGCTAGCTGATGTGTATAGATGTATTGTAACTATGCTATTGTGTGTGTGTTAATGTGTATAGATGTTATTGTAACTGATGCTATTGTGTGTGTAGCTGATGTTAATGTGTATAGATGGTATTGCAACTGATGCTATTGTGTGTGTAGCTGATGTTAATGTGTATAGATGGTATTGCAACTGATGCTATTGTGTGTGTAGCTGATGTTAATGTGTATAGATGATATTGCAACTGATGCTATTGTGTGTGTAGCTGATGTTAATGTGTATAGATGGTATTGCAACTGATGCTATTGTGTGTGTAGCTGATGTTAATGTGTATAGATGTTATTGTAACTGATGCTATTGTGTGTGTAGCTGATGTTAATGTGGTACAGCCACATGTTCCACACATCATGCAGTTTATTGAGATGGTTGCCGCTGATGAAGACTGCAGTGATGGAGTGGTAGGGGCTAGCTGTGGTCTCATCGGGTAAATAGTTCTTCATCTTTAATCTAACAATTGATTACTACCAGACTAAAGCTGAGTTTTTCAACCTAAAAGGTTTCGGACGAATGAACCTAAGATTTGAAACTTATGCTCAACTCGGCTCAACTCTAGTATATAAACTGCAAGTGGAAGATTGAAGAAGGAACTGAAGTGTATATGTAACATTTGAAATGGCTTCTTTCTCTCTCACCAGATAGCTAATGTAATATGGTTGCTGAGGTGATGATTTCTCTGATTTCTCATTGCCTCCATCAGTTCTTGTTAGTCGCCTTTTGGGACGCATGCAGTTTACAGTTTGTCTAGTCTTTAGTTGTCTGGACACACAGGTAAGCCCTAACTTGACGTAATTCAATAAATATAACTTTAAAGAATTAGCAGATAATGATAGGAGATATATATTGTTGGTTCTAACAGAATTTTCATCTTGACTTAACCTGTGTTTATGCGAAACAGGCGCAGTTATTTAAAATCTTTTATATCAAGTATAAAGGGCTATAATGTTCAGTTTAGTCTGTTTAGTATCTCAGGGGCTGCTTTCAAAGACAGTCTGCTGGGATTTGAATTGATGACTGTATGATTGTCAGGCAAGTATATTGTCCACTCACCTAACCAACCAGCATTTAAGTCTGCCGTTGTGTGTGAATATTTTCGCAGAGATTTGTGCACAGCATTCGGTGCCAACATGCTGCCGTTGGTTGATAAGGACACCATTGGAAGTCTGCTGAACAGAGGACGCCGCTCCAAGACATCAAAAGTTAAGACTTTGTCTACCTGGGCTACGCGCGAAATACGCAAGTTAAAGGTTTGTTATCATTGTGTGCCCATTTTCTTGTACAAGGATGATGTTGAGAGTATCCCAGCTCTCTGAGCCACTGCTCGCTGGATGTAGTAGCTCTTATTATATTCTGATCTAAGTTCATACTGCTGTATGCCGTTGTCTCTGCATTATATGGTCCTTTCGTAGAATTATTAACAAAAATTTGCATTACATTTTTACAACTTATCACTGGTAATGCAAAGTGTGAAATGTATTGCTAAGCCTCGTTTGTGTTGTTTGAATTTGAAAGTGGCATAAATCACAGTGCAATTATAATTGCAGTGGAGACATAATCTATACATTAACATGCCTTGAATTATGATAAATTTATGATGGTTTATAGATGGGATTGGATAGAATAGGTTTATGAATCTGTTTTCCACTCGCATTTGATACAGCATCCAATAAGCATTACAAATTTCATCAAAAACAGTAATGAGTAACAAATATCTAAACTTGTCAGTTGGTCAAATATCTGGGGTCTGATAATAAAAAAATTGAAAGCTATACCAATATTGATTTGAAGGTTAACTTTTAAGTAAATATTCATGCAATCAGCACCTTATATTTCATTCTACAATTTCTGCAAATCTTCTACAATTTCTGCACAGACCAGTTGCTATGTATGAATTTTGCTGATGTTATGTTACAGCCATCATCCTTGGTCTAGGTAATCGATATCACTTATTTATTTTATTGCCATTCCATTATTATTTGAATGTATCATTTGTTACGATGAAATCTCGTCATCTGTAAATAGTAAATCTGCAGTGAAAGATTTTGCTGTCGTCTAGAGCCTCCAATCAAGCGCACGGTTTTTATTGATGAATGTATATAAATAGATAAATATATAGCTTTATAGTCTTATATGAATAGATCTTTAGAATAGCTAACAGGGGCACAACTGACCCGCAAATTAATTTGTTTTTAAATGCTGAATATTTTGCCCCGTAGTGTACGGATGATGCACTCCTTGACTGAGGAGTGCATCATCCATGGAGTAAATTTAGTTCTGTAGATGTGACCTTAGATATTGTGCTTGTGCTGTGTACAGAATATATCCTAAAGCTTGAGGATCGATTGTTGGGCGCTTTGTCAGAGTGACCGTTGATGGTTGCTTGAAGATCATCAAAGAGACATGATGAAACAACTATTGGATTAACCGCACAGCTTATATAACAAACAACAACAACATTAGTGCAGACACAAACAGACACGCAAACACACTTGGATAATTCCCTTCTCTCTGTAGATTGTGTGGTCGTTGGTGATGTGCATGTTAGTATGGTCTTTAAGAGTATGAACAGAAACAATAGACTGATTGAATTGAGTTGTGTAAAATAAAGGTATAAGAGTGGGCATAGTTATATACTAAAGATCAGCTTCCATGCGCATCATGCACAGAGAGAGAGAGAGAGAACAAATATGTTGATAGTTTATGTTTTGATGCTGATATGTTTTGCGCTTATAACATGAAGAATGAACGAGGCTTGTAGAGTGTCTGGTGTGCTGCTCTGATTCTTCTCATCGCGGTCATTTGTCACCAGAATGCGAGAGTGAGAGAGAGAGATTTTGTTGTCGCTAGTTTGAAAAGTGTAAGAGAGAAAAATAATCCTTTGATCACAAAGGTTGTAAGAGAGAGAGGTAGTGATAGAAAATTATACATTCGCGTGGTGGTATCCAGTGTTTCCAACGTGCGCGAATTATATTGTGTGATAGAGCATGTGTGCGAGATAATCATAGTCGCTTTGTTATCAACATGATCACTTGGCCAGTGGCTGATTATGAATTACTAACCTATTGTGTGGGGGTGGGGCACTGTAAAATAAAACCAAAATGATGCACCTATAAGCAAGAGGTTTAAATTTAATTTTTTTCACAAAATATTTTAACTTTTGAGGGATTATGCTTCCATTCATATAGATCTTAACACTGGCCGAGTCTTGCACCAACATCGACATGTTTAGGCAATCTTCTTTTGTATTCTAAATTACCCGTTTCTTCCTTGTCTCCCGCCTGATCTGTGATATTTGCCAGCAGCTAAGCACGATTGTGTGAATAGTCTAATATTAGCGAGTAATTCATATTTCTTGCAGAGTGTAGCTTATATCTACTTAGGTATAATAGCTGTAGAAATATTCTCTGCATCCAATTAAATTATCCAATTTGCCTAGGCAAAAAAAAAAAAAAAATGCATTGGTTTTACTAGGACTAAACTTTTGAGAACGTTAACTTCTATAGGTAAAAATTAATTTACAGTTTAATACTAGCATCATGGTATTTGTAGGGTATTAGAAATATAACTGCTATAAGAATAGCTTCATTGTGATTTACAGTAACACCTGTTTATTATAAATTATTTTGCATTGGCACCCGTGAAATTGTATGGCTTCACATTTCAATTCCTTGTAATCACCTGTCACTGCTGGTGCCTTTGGGTAATTAATCCAGAGTTAGAATTAGCTAATTATTTTCTACCTTACTGCACAATGCTTAGTTACTCTGATCGAATCTTATTTCTTGAACTACTACTATTTTTGCATTCTAATCATTAGTGTCAATGCCAATAGTTTGTAACTTACCATTATTATGCTGGCAGATATACTTGTGTATATTGTATTATATCCCTGGCTCTATATTGTTTTGTGCCTTGTATATGTTGGTTGGCATACTGCATATTTGACGGGAGTATGTAATTACTATATTGGTCATGTTCATTCTTGTCATCCAATATTCATGCGTGTAGATTGTGCGACGTCATCCATTTATGTATTTTTGTATGATGTACTTTATGTTGATGTGAGATGAATATTCAATACTTTTGCAATTTCAAATGCTAGCAAAATATTCAGTGTGTCCATTAAACTTAACGCCAATGAGAATTTACCTTCAGTATTAATACAATAACATAATTGACGTGCATTTACAAAAATCTAGACAAAAATGAGAAATTTATTCAATAATTGGCACTACCTCAAGCTCCATAGGTAATAAAAGAACTTCTGGTAATTTCTGCGTCATTCCTATTGTCTGGTGTCTGCAGTTAATCTGACTGATTCTTGACCTGTGCTGCTCTGTTATTCTCTGTGAATGTGTCTTTCAGAATGTGTGATCAATGTGTAATGTGTGCGCAACTGTAGTGTTACATTTGCAACAGTTTCTTTTGATACTTGCTGTGCTGTTGTGTGTCCTTGTATGATCATTAGTGCTGAAAGAGATGTATGGTTACTAAGTGTAATAAGGCAATTGATAGCTAGCTAGTATGGCAATTAATAGTAAGACGGATACGGTCACATACGTAGAATTGCATGTGTGTGTGTGTATATATATATATATATATATAGGTGTGTGTGTGTGTTTATGCATATGTATGTATGTATGTGTGTGTGTGTGTATATATATACATATATATATATATATATATATATATATATATATATATATATATATATATACACTGTGTTTTTTATAACTGATACCCCAAATTGTTTTAACAGTAAAGTCGTAAGAAGTTGACCGATGTTCTTGAAATTTACCACACTTGACCAGCAGCCAATTCTACAAAACAGAGAGATGTCGTTTGAATAACTTTAATAACGTTAAAGTTATAGTTTCGCGAATAGGAGTGGGGTCAGATAAGAAATTTCCAATACAGGATTACGGGCGTATTACATTTAGTGTAGATTATCTCTATAAAAATACTAGCTAACATGCAATATAAAAATTTATGCTAATGCTGTTTTGAAGAGCAATCATTTCTTTTAATAGCGATGTAAAATATGTGCTGATATGTTCTTAATTGACAAAGTAATCTAACTTTTTATGCATGCATTGCATGAAGTGAATGAACGAAGAAGAGGACGCCTCTGCTTTGGCTGCGGTGATAGCAATTGTACCCAGGCATGCAATGCATGCATTAAAAGTTCAATAATTTGTCAATTAAGAACACATCAGCACGTATTTTACGTCATTTTGCAAAGAAGTGATTGCTTTTCAAAATAGCATTAGCTGAAATTTTATGACATTTTCGCTATTATTTTTATAGAGATAATTTTACGCTGCATGTAACACGCCCGTAATCCTGTATTGGAAATTTCTTATCTGACCCCACTCCTATTCACAAAACTATAACTTTCACGTTATTAAATTTATTCAAACGACATTTCTCTATGTTTTGTAGAATTGGCTGCTGGTCAAGTGCTGTAAATTTCAAGAACATCGGTCAACATCTTGCGACGTTATTGTTAAAACAATTTGGGGTATCAGTTATAAAAAACACAGTGTGTATATATATATATATATATATATATATATATATATATATATATATATATATATACATACATACATACACGCATAACTTAATGTAGATTAAGAAGTGTGAACAAATTTAATGAATATTTAGTAATGTCTTTTGAGTTTATTTCTGCTGATATTTTTACGCAAGACGACAGAATTGCTGCAAATCTAAAATGAATAGTTGTTAGCCGTCATTAAAGTCGACTTGGAAATAGTGGGTCAGTTTTTCAAATAGGGTAGAAGTACTTGTGGCTGCTTTGTAGCGCATGTACATGTAGATGAGCTGTGTGCTGCTTTGGTTGCCATGCTTTGCCGAGATATATTGTGTTGCTGTGGTCATACATGTGGGGTTACACCAGCCTTCCCGTTCAGCTCTAGCAACTTTGATATCTTTGACTGACATAGCTGCCACTAGAGTTATAACATAAAGTTTAACTTCATATGTTTCAAGGTCTTTATTACTCGTTAACAGTGAATAACTTTCCATAAAATAAAATGTTAGTAGTTTGCAGTTACACTAAAATGAGATTAGGCTCGCAACTGGCTGTTATATTCTGTTTGATGTGATTGATTTTGCGATTTGAAATTATGACAACAGCGTGAAACAAGAAATGCTATGCACATCAGTTTCTCTTTGGTTCCTGTGCTCATTGTATATTTGTGCAAACAATAAATTGTAGTTTTCATTTATTTACTAAGAGTATGACAACTTGCTTGGTATGACCTGATAAAACCTGTAGTAGTGGTAATCTTAAATGTAAGCTGATACGCCAGAGTCTAAATAGTATTTCACTATGCGTAACAAGTCTTGTATTGAAGCTTATAGAGAATTGGTATTGATTATTAATTACTGTAGGAAGTATTTTGCAAAAACAAATCTAATAGTTATTCGTGTGCGTGTGACAATTGCTTGTGTGCATTCTTAAAGTACACTCTGGGAGTAGATTGTGCTGCAAAGTATATAGAGACATGTTTTTATGTGTAGAATGCAATAAATTTGCTGCATGAAAATTGGTTTTGTTAGCTTTCAGAATTATATCATTATGCTTCTTTGCATTAAAGTTAACAATTTGTTTGTGTTATGCTCATTTGCGTGAATGATGTGCACTGTTGTATTTCATATTGAGGCACTTTTATTTTCTCGAAATCTTTGCCGAGTTAGTTTAGTAGCAGAGTATATTTGAAATATTTGCTGATGTGAATGAGAAAAGAACGATACACATATCAATAGCTTAGCAGCACCTGTGAATGACTGCGAATGTGAGAAATGTTTTAACGAAGCTGAGCTAAAGGTAATCTTTTTACAGGCAAAATGATATTTTTTCAAGTGTACTGCTTAGCGAAAAATTGAAATGAAATAAAAAATGAATTTACTAAACAAATGCTCTATTCCACAGGATTGCGATATAATGTAGGCACAAACGATTTCAACAAACGATTTGTTCTGATAAAGATAGGATAAGTTATATGTTTGAAAAAGAAACGATGTACTCATAATAGCTGGTATAATTACTTGAGAACATTTGACTTCATGGTAACAAATTATAATTATTTTAAAACGTTACAGTTTGTAATCTTTCGCAGTAGTTCACAACAATAGATGACTACTTGAAAATACATAAACAATGGCAAATAGGCACGACCTGAAATTTGAGCAAATAATGATATAATCATAGTAAATATTATTACAAACGCTAGAGTCATTGGGAGGATACACTACTATATGTCAACACATGGTAAATTGGCTCAGATTCTTCAAGATTAGTTTTAACTTTCTTTGTAGGAACAATAGGAATTTACCAGAACTGCTACTTGAAGGACATCTCACGTCCAATAATCAAAGTTATCATAATTTCAAATAAAAGCATGCCCAACTCGAACAATTACGATATATTGGGAATGGGCAAAGCAGCTGATTACAAATTGCCAACTCAAAAAGTTCAGAATATGTTCCTTTACTCGATAAATGTAGTAGAAAATACATTAAAGCTTTCGGTTGCTCCTTAACTCCTTGATAAAAAAATTCTTACTAATTCTATCCGGGAAATGACAATGATTTATCATTGGGACCTGTCTTAGGGAGTTAAATTATGTTTAATATATAATAATATTTAATTTATCATATCATGAGGATGATGATCACATTGTGAGATTTTTAACCGGCTCTTGATATCCTAAGCGGTGACTCATAGTAGGCTGTTCGGTAAAGCAGCTACATGAAGATTTGAAAGTAGACTTCATATCTTCACATAACCGAATCATCCTAATCTCTAGGATATAACAGAATTAAGCTTCGTCATCAGCGTCAGTGGCGTCCGTATCACTGGCTACATCATCGCTGTCAATCTCTGTCAGCAAATTTATCATCACACCCAACCTGTCTCTAATCTACAACAAAATAAGAAAAAATAATAATAATAATAATAATAAAGGTTTAACGTCCGTTTCCTCATCCAGGGATGATGTCAGGGACGTCCCCAACAGCACACATCACTACAGATTAATTCACCCCGACCAATCTGCGAAAGAAATGTGCTGAGAAGTAAGGTCCTAAACGAAAGCCAGTCCGTTGATCAAAAAATGGTCAAGGTAGATTGATTATGTCTATGGTGGGAAAAGGTAAGTTTTAAGCTTGCTAGAGAATGTTGAAAGAGAAAAACAAGAGCGAAGATTAGCAGGTAAAGAGTTATTAACAGTTTCTGACGTTGGTTTGGATTTTTGTGCTTTAGTCGCCTTCTACGAAACGTGCAATCATCGGTTGGTTTATTCTTCGAACAACGCGGACACAAAAAGGGGAACTGCCTCTATAACAGCACAAGAAAACATAGCAATCATCATCACATCTCACCCAACCTGCATCGTTGAAATGGTTCCTAATAATAATCCGAATAAAAGCAATGTAGCCTTAAATACCTTAATGTAGCCTTTAGCTGGAGACGAGTACAGCTTTTAAAGTGGTCTACACTGTCTTATCTATAATTTAGTAGCTTCTTACAACACGTACAGTATTCGTTTAACTTCAAAGACCCAAACACAACACAGGTATAGTTCGTTTTAACTGACCATAAGCCAGATGCACAGTACCTCAGGGAGTGATCGAGATGTTAGTGTTTTAGCAACAGCCAGAGCAACGTGGTCGTCTGTCTCAACGTAATTCAGCTTCTGCAGTGTTTCTAGAATGATCCTGTCTTCATCTCTACAAACCAATCATCAGACTGACTTCAATTCACAATGCAAAATTCTATTTAAATTTAGAGTTACAATTTTAGGACGAATATTGAAAGGAAATACCTACAAAATGTCCAGAATTTAACGTCAGCTTTACCGCTGGAAAACAAATCAGGGATAGGAAGGACTCGAATATGCATGTTTAACAAGCCTCATGTTTCCACACAGTTTTAGGAAACGTTTGAAGAGAAAGCTAGAAAAGTTATATTATAATTTCTATCCTACCAAAAATGCAAGTATTACTAAACTCATAATATTACATATTTTGGTTCAGCAAAGGTTAGGTTAAACGCAAATTTTAAAAAAACTTCAAAACACCTCACTACACAAAATTTATCATTATTTAAAATTTGTTAACGCACACCTTGACCACTCTTTTGTCTGCAAGCTTGACGACTCATTCACGCGACTGCGATCACCAGATTCTGTCTGCAAACTTGAACTTCCGGCAGAAGTTTTAGAGAAATACTGAGCCGGACTAGGAATAGAACTCTGCTGATATAAACCATCAATAACAACAACAGCCGCGATGCTATTACTCGCACTACAAGCTAGACTGTTGCGTTCATTGGAACTCTGCGGATATCTACTTCCGCTCTCAAACATCGGCTCAAAGGTTTGCTTTTCACTCACGACCAATCCACATTGATGCGACAAACCACTCGAGAGAGGTGCGTTATGAAACTGAGAATCGTTTAGGCTACGGTCTGGATGTGATTTCATTCTGCCACCATTAGGCTGATAGAGCTGCTCGCCATCTAAAACCGTGACGCTCATCACCGCAGTATTCTTCACAACTCGCTGATCCGGTGATTTCCCTATCACATCTCCGTGCAAGACAACTCCTGTCTGACGCCAATATTCATTGCCTAACTTTCTACTCTCGTATGAAATATTTTCAGAATTTCTGCACAGAACACTTACAGTACTGCACGGTTGAGACACAGCACTAGTGTCGTACTTCAGCTGTTTTCTATTGCCTCGGACCTGCGTCGACGCAGAGAGTGAGCAAGATAACTGAATTCTGTCCGGCGGGGTCGAGTCCAAACCCACGGCCCGACTGGTTGCAGAACTATTCGTGGGAGATTTCGAATCATCGGTTGCATAGATCTGCAGCTGTCGCGCTCTAACGTTGGCACCGATGTGAACGGGTGATCTAAATACAGTTATCGGCGAATCAGCTCCCGTTGTTGGCTCACGTGACCTCTGCGCAGCCGTTAGCTGATTGCAAGCCAGTATTCTATTGGCTGATTTTCTCGGCAGTCTGTTGCTTAGTTTAACAGCTTTGCGAGCCACTGGTTGAGTCAGTGCAGCGATGTCGTAGAGAGACACGGCTGCAGGATTCGAGACATTGATAAAAGATGTAGCCACTAGTGATGTCTGCTTGTTATCCGTCCTAGCTTTGACATCACTCGCAGTCGCAGTTAATACTACAACGGGTACACTGGTGTTGTCGTTAGAAACCAAATACTGAGTGATATTTGATGTCGTTGAGATGGCAGTGCTACACGCAGACCTTGTTGCATTCAGTATGTTTCTAGAGCAATCTGCATTAAGTCTGTTCTGAGATTCGCCAAATGAAAAAGTGTTGATATCGGTTAAAGAAGAAGATCTTGTGTTCACCTGTGGCAGCGCTAGATTGTTTACAGGACAATTTAAGTTGAAGTTAGCATATGACGACGATAGGTCAGCACAGTAGAGTCTAGATTCAGAACTAATGTCGGAACTATCGGCACTACAAGCTGCAATGGAAGCAGCTGCTGCAGTTGAAGAATTAACATTAGCCACTGTAGCATCAGAAAGCAAAGCAGAACTAGCTGCAGCAGTGTCTACCGATGTAACAGCTGCCTCGCTGACTACTGCAACTGCATTCAAATTGTCTGTATCACAAAGTGAAACAGACTTTTGCTTCATGACCTTACTCAGAGAGTCAGTTATGCTAGCGACACTTTTTATATCAGAAGCAGCTGCTCTGTTCTTGTTCCAGATCTCTGCAGACTTCAGTCCAGTTCTTCTCTCTACGTCACTGCTCGTACTGTCAGGCTCAGCTCCATGCTGTGGAAACAAACCAAACAAGCGGCTGAATACAGTCAATTACTTCAATACTTATTAATTAAAATAACATAATTATTATCCTTTTAGATCATACTTATGAATTAAATAACATAATTATTATCATTTTAGATCATAATTATTAATCAAAGTAACATAATTATTATACTTATAGATCAGCATTCTCTCTCTTCAGTGCACTGCCAAGTGGCAGGTTCAAGGTACATATTCATACTCAAAGTCTGCTTTCGCGCTCCATAAGAGCACTCTTCAGATCAACATGTTAATCCCTTCACAAAGTCAATGCCTTATCCATACCTATGTAGCCTATAGCTTGGGAAAAATATGGCTTCTGAGGTGGTTTCCCGTTGCCTTCCTCAGTTAGGTGGATTAATTACCATTTAATCCTGGGGGAAAATATTTCATGGTGAGGTGGGTCCCCTCTTGCCATCCTCAGCTCCTGCCTTTAGTCGCCTCTTACGTACACGCGGCAGATTGTTTGCGGTTGCCCTTTCTGCAGTGGCCCAACCACACCCGAGCACAACACGGGGAAGATCAGCATTATCTTCCCCTAAATCCCAGTTTAATTAGGGCCGGGATACAAATAGACCTTTTCCACTTCTCTTGGTCCCATACCATAACATCAGTCAATCCCTTTCCAAATCATTCAGTTAATCCCCTAAGTTCAGTAACCGCTTCAGATCGATTCATCAATTATTGTCTTTTAGATAGAAAATTATTAAGGTACAGTACAATAAAAGTGGACATTGAAGGCGCACTTATATTAAATAACTCACAGCTGTTGTCAGTATAACAAAGACGCGTTAAACAATGCACTGGATTAGTTGAAAGAGAGAGTACATTTCATATTTCAGCATCAAACATCAAACAACCTTACGTGGAGGGTGTAATCCTGTTTCTTCTATCCAAATGCTAACTTCAAAAATCTAATTTGATACTTCAAAAACAATGAGTTGGATCTTGAGATCCCGTTAGACTGTTTTACCGGTCATTCTTGATAAAGTAAACACCGTGAAGTACTCACAGTGACTAGAGGAGATTTGTAGGTACTGGTTTTTCTCGCCCTGCCCTTAAGCTTTGCCCTCTTAGAGCTGCTTGAATTACCTCTTCTAGCACGCGTAGGCTGTAATCAATACAATATAACGCAACGCAATACAGTAAAATGCAATACAATACATTAAGTAATTTAATGTCTGCCTCTTCTATGATAAAAGGTCCTTGACTGTAATACCAGCAAATGTCTTTAAATGGCTCAATGTGTAAGCGCGTTAGATAAAATAATGAAGTTCCAAGTGGCTGTTCCTGAGGTCCTGGGATCAATTCCCAGTAGAGCTGATCAGAGAGTAATATCTCAGACATTCATCTTTCAGGGTTCACTGGTACCTCTGGCGTCTTGAAGAGAACCCTTCCCTTTAGACTTGTGACCTTGAGACGTTAAACCCACCCATATTAAAAATACCAGCAAACCCACCAAAATTGGTAAGAAACGATAAAGAATTGGGAACAAGGGTCAACCTACACGCCAGAAGTTTATTTATCCATAGAAACGATTTCATTAAATTTAATCAATTTAGCGTAGAATTGGAGACTAAAGATTCAAAATTTTGTAAAACAGAATACTAAACTCTTTTCAAGAATGAAAGGCATAAAAACGGCAAAAGTGAATAAGAAAAGTACAATTTTTATTTTCTCATGTAATGTTGCATCACACTCATCTAAAGTACTCTATTCCACTGTAACTTGTTAATGAAAATCCAATATTACCATAGAGATTACCATAGAGATGGTCCCATTGCGAGATAAATATTTAGGGATAGTCTCATTTCATTTCTATTCGTATCAGTTACCGATATTACATGTATATTGAAAGATGAAATTCAGCTTACTATTTTTTGAAATCATATGCATAGATTAACATAGATTCCCCGTGTTGTGTGAAGAATTGACCAACCGGTGCCTGCACGTGTCCTAAAAGGCGACTAAAGCACTAGTATCCATACCAACGTCAGGAAGGGCATTCGGTTGGTGAGCGCCTAGGCTCCAGAACCTGCTCAAAAATTTTAACGAATGGAAAAGTCTCAAATAAGGGATTGGCTGGTGGCGTGGTGGCTGGTGGCGTAGGACAGAGAGGATTTGAGACAGCCTATTCGTATCCCGACCCTAGTTAAACTGGGATTTAAGGAAGATGATGATGATATGCATAGATTAACTGCAATTATTTACCCTTCTGCAGGCATTACAGTGCTTCAACTCAGCGCTGTAGGGTTCAGAGGCGGCAGCTGAAGAGCATTGTGACGTTGAGCGAGTGACGTGGCACTGGCAATGACACGGTGCTAGATCAATCAACGCCTCGTCCAGGTCAATCTATAAATACCATGCAATCAAATCATTTCTTACCGACACAGTGCTAGATCAATCAACGCCTCGTCCAGGTCGATCTACAAATACCATCCTATCGAATCATTTCTTACTGATATGATGCTAAATCAATCACGCCTCGTCCAGGTCAATCTATAAATACCATCCAATCAAATCATTTCTTACTGACACAGTGCTACATCAATACTACTACCAATCAAATCATTTCTTACTGACACAGTGCTACATCAATACTACTCGTCCAAGTCAATCAATAAATAGCATCCAATCAAATCATTTCATACTGACACGGTGCGAGATCAATCAAGTTGACGTTCCAGTTTGACTTACAAATACTATATCAAAATAACTCAAAGAAGTTCAACAAGAAGATAAGATCACATTTACTCTTCTGAACTCAGAATATTAAATAATATATCTATGGTAAACAAAAACAACGAGGTTGCTTGTTAAATAGCTCTACTTTATAGTAGTTAATTTATCGAGTTATAGTGTTATTCTCGTCTCACTAGATTGCCCGATTATGGTATATACCTAGTTTCACCATATCATTCGGAATTTTGCTAAATTTCATCACTTTCAGTAGGAAAAATCAGATATTAAATTCTAAGGCATTACTGTTTACACTGGTTGAACTTTGCCCTATACGCTCGCATAGCGTTAGGCGCATGTCTCCGGTTAACTCACCTCTCCAGTTAGGGTTCTACTAATCCAGTCAGTATGGCTGAGGTGAGCATAGAGATGGCGCTGCAAAGGGCATTACAGAAAATAGAAGACCTAGAATCTGAGCTAGCCTTCTATAAAGAAATCTACAAGAAAGATTGTAGTCCCACTAAGTCAGATGAAGAGGAAATAGTAAATCGTGAAACGGAATGGCTGCTTCCTAGAGGGAAAGAGCGCAAGAAAGTTAGGAAAAACTTGCTGAAAACATCGGAAAACTCAGTGGAAAAAGCTGGTAATTCAATTCAACCAGTGGATTCTCTACCAAAACCCATTTAAGCTCAAAAGCCTCCACCTGTGATCATTAGCAAAGTAGAACAGTATGATGAGATCAAGAAATTGCAGGAAAGTAAGAATCTTAAATTTAAGGCTGCTTGTCTTAATAATGAACAGGTGAAATTAATGTGGATACTCCAGAAGAATATAGAGCACTGTGAAATACAGTTGAGCAAAGCAAGTACCAATGGCATACTTATGAATATAAACAAGATAGCCCTCTCAGAGTTGTCGCAAAAAATTTCTTCATGTGATCCAGAAGAAATTAAATCAGAATTGCAAAATCAAAACTACAAAATAATCCAGGTTGAACCTAGGTTTAAGAAGACAACTGAAGGGAATGTTCCCTTACCTATGTTTACTCTCGTTTTTGAACAGACAGAGGACATTAAGAGTTTTCAACATTCAATACCTATGTCACATGAGAGTCAAGATTGAGGCCATAAGAACAAATAAAGTAATCCCTCAATGTAAAAGATGCCAAAGGTATGGCCACACTAAAAATTTTTGCTATCACGATTTTGTGTGTGTTAAATGTGCTGGTAAGCACAGTTCATCCCAATGTACTAAAGCAAATGATCTGCCAGCTAAATGTTCAAACTGCGGCGAAGCTCATCTGGCAAGCTATAGAGGTTGTGTGATAGCCAAAGAACTTCAGAAGCGAAGGCAAGAATCTCAACCACTTAAAACAACTACTGCTCTCTTGAAGCCTGCAGGTATTGTCCAGAACGGTATCACATATTCCATGGCAACTAAAGTACAGCAAAAAGTTCCTGCACCCAGTGACGTCCAGGCATGTGATCTAAGACAAATGTTTACGCATATGATGGAGATATTTAAGAAATTTGATGAAAGACTAAATGTACTAGAGGCTGAGACAAATTCACCAACTAAAAACTTAAATTCTAATAATGGATAGAACAGATTTAAGAATAGTACTCTGGAATGCCAACGGCATTCTGAACAAAAAGACTGAATTGGAGGTATTCCTAAAAACTCAGTCAATAGATGTCTGCTTAATAACGTAAACGCATTTGACAAGAGAGTCATACCTAAAAATCAGAGGATACAAATTTTATCATACAACGCGTCCAAAAAATCAGGCGAGAGGAGGCAGTGCAGTTATCGTTAAGGATTCAATAGATCATTATGAAGAAGGATATTTTCAAAAGACAGAAATACAGCTAACCCTAGTTTCTATCAAATCAATGAAACAAACTTTTATTATAGGCGCTGCCTATATTCCACCCAGACATAACCTTAAAGCAGCACAATATAAAGTACTTCTGCAACAACTCGGTGAGAGATTTATTCTTGGAGGTGATTTCAACGCTAAGCATGTAGACTGGGGTTCTAGAATAACTACAACAAAAGGTAGTAAGCTAAGAAAAGCTATCAAAGAACTGGGCTGCAACTTTCAGTCAACAGGTAAACCAACTTACTGGCCAACAGATACTAATAAACTTCCTGATATGTTGGACTTCTTCATCACCAGGAAAGTCTCATCAAACTTTCTCCACACGGATGATAACTATGATCTCGACTCTGACCACTCTGCAGTACTTCTCACACTAAGAGAGATAATAATCAAAATTAAATCTCGACCTACATTGAAAAATAAAACTACAAATTGGATGGGTTTCAAATGCGATCTGCAAAACAATGTTAACTTAAAAATTGCTCTAAAAACAAAAGAGCAGCTAGAAGAAGAAGAAGCTGAGAAATTTGTAAAAATTGTACAGAATGCAGCTCTCAGAAATACTCGAGAAAGAACTTTCTCTACTCCTGGTAAAAACTATCAGATTGAAATCAAGCAACTTGTGACTGAGAAGAGAAAGGCAAGACGAAGGTGGCAGCAAACTAGAGATCCAGGAGATAAAACTATTCTAAACAATAAAACTCAAATCTTGAAAAGAGAAATACAGAAATTAAAGGAAGAGTCTATGGATTCATATCTAAAGGAAGAGTCTATGGATTCATATCTAAGTAATCTAACGCCAAACCGTGATGGCGATTACTCTCTATGGAAAGCTACAAAGAAAATTAAGACCTGTTGTCTCAATTCCTCCAATCAGGAAAGGAACTGAACCCTGGGCCAGAAGCAATAAACAGAAAGCTGATCTGTTTGCAGAAAGTCTGTATGAGATTTTTCAACCAAATCAAACACAGAGCAATATTTCACTTCACTCTATCTCAAATGGCAAATTTGAAAATATTCCATTTACTACGCCTAACGAATTGGCTCATGAGATAAAAACAAATTTAAGTCCAAAGAAGGCTCCAGGTTTTGATCTGATAACTGGACGTATTTTGAAAGAATTGCCTAGGAAAGGATTAGTTATGTTGACTTATTTAATTAATGCTGCATTTCGACTAAGATATGTTCCTGATATCTGGAAAGTGGCAGAGGTAATTATGATACCAAAGCCAGGTAAACCCCCCACTGATGTTAAATCATACAGACCTATTTCTCTTCTACCAGTTATATCGAAAGTTTTTGAAAAGCTACTGTTGAAAAGAATGAAACCGATCATTGAAGTACGCAAGTTAATCCCTGATTTTCAGTTCGGTTTTAGGAAAAAGCATACTACAATAGAACAGGTACATCGTATATCTGATATAATTGAAAATGCACTAGAGAAAAAAGAAGTTTGCACAGCAGTATTCCTTGACGTAGCTGCTGCTTTTGATAAGGTCTGGCACGAAGGCTTAGTACATAAACTCACGCAGCAGATGCCGCCACAGTATACCGAGATTTTAACGTCATATGTCTCAAATAGAACATACAGAGTAAAATATGAAAACGAATATTCTGATCTCAAAGATATACATGCAGGCGTCCCACAAGGAAGTGTTATAGGACCAATCCTCTACCTGCTCTACACTTGCGATATTCCAGTTATGAGAGGAGTTACTCTGGCAACATTTGCAGATGATACAGCAATAATCGCAACTGGCAAAAGATCTCGCCACATCCACGAGCAGAGTACAAGCAGGGTGTAATACATTTCTGGAATGGACTAAATCTTGGAAGATAAAGTTAAATGAACAGAAGTCTATTCACGTAAACTTTACAAATAAAAGAATAAAGAATCCGAAAAGGCTCTCTATCAATGGTACAGGAGTCCCATATGAAAATAATGCCAAATATCTTGGTATGAATCTAGATAATAAGCTGAGATGGAAAGAGCATGTTAAGAAGAAAAGAAATGAGCTCAACCTCAGATATAGGCAATACTACTGGCTTATCGGACGAAATTCTAAACTCTCGATACATAATAAACTTATAATATACTGTCAAGTGTTGAAGTCAGTCTGGCTATATGAATGTCAAATTTGGGGCTGTACCAAATCATGTAATACTAAGATTATCCAGACGTTCCAGAATAAGGTGTTAAGAAACATTGTAAATGCTCCTTGTTACATCAGAAATAATGATATTCATCGTGATCTGAAAATACCCCTGGTAGTAGAAGTAATAAGAAACTCGGCAACAAGACATCAAGACCGACTCAGTCATCACATCAATCCGCAAGCTCTTCAACTAGTGAACCAACAACGCCGCTTCCGCAGGCTGAAGAGGACTAAGCCCCTCGAACTAGTCTGATAATTTAGTCACTAGACTAGATCAGAAGCCTTCTATAAGTAATATACTTTAAAAATACTTCATAAGAAGTTGAAATTATTTACTTTTGCAACCTAAACGTAATCATTGGATTATCTTTAGTTAAAAATACTCTTAGACTGTCGGGACAAAATTAATGGTTGGTCTTAGCAGACCAGTTTTAATTCTTTAAATATTAAAAAAAAACTCTTCTGAACTCAAATCACGCAGTTCAATATCGTTACTAAACTCTGTAATACTTTTACGACTCGTGCAGTCCACTATTGGTCTATTCTTCAACAACCCAGACACAATACGGGTATTAAGCTCTGTAAAACTTTTACGACTCGTGCAGTCCACTATTGGTCTATTCTTCAGCAACCCGGACACAACACGGGTATTAAACTCTGTAAGATCAGATTTTTATTGACGTACCACTTCGTGATCGTCAGCCGCTACAGCCACACATTCCTCGTCACTGCTCGGCATGTAGACCTCCTCAATATCTGTGGCGTACCTGTCAACAACGTATATGAATCATCGTCATCTTCACTTAAATCCCAGTTTAACTAGGGTCGGGTTATGAATAGACCTTTATCTTTTATCCATTCGCTTAAATTTCTGTAGCAATTTCTGGAGCCTAGGCGCTCACCAACCGAATGCCCTCAGAATGTCTTCCTCAGCTTCTCTTTTCTTGCATTCCTTCTATAACCTTGTTCTATTTTTCATTTAGACATATTTTAGTATATTTTTTAGTAATTGGATTAATACAAATACAGTATGCTGTATGGTTAGTTATTATAATAGGAGGTCGATATTGTATTAATAGCTAGAAATACAAATGAAGAAGATATCCAGATACTACATGTAGTTAAGAGAATTGCATACTCTGTTGGATGTTCAAAATTCAATGTCATTTCCTGGCAGTTATCGAATGGTTATAACATTAACGGCCTATTGTTTAAAACTAGAAAGAGTCACTGTATCTAGATCCTTAATTGAGCCTATTTTCATATGATACATTATGAAAGAAATGAAATACTAACAAAAATAGACTATATAAAATACTAACTTGGGCGGTGGAGGTTTCTGATCGTCAAAGAATGCGAGGAACTCTTCCGTTAGATAAGGATTGTCGCAGACTATCGGCAGAACAATGTCTCGAAGTCGTCTATCAGTCATCTTACCATCCTGCCACTGAGTCAACGACCTCACTACTCGCTGCAGCTGATTAGGGCGTCGTCTCAGATAGATCTATAACACGCAGATAGTTGAAACCAATCAAGCAGAAAATCAATCAAATAATTATCAATCAATACTCTGAATATTCAAAATGTTTGTCTCAGCACATAAGTGGACAAGTAAAAACTCATTTAACAAGTAAATAAAAAATGAGCAATAACGAGGAGAATTTGGAGAAGCTCTCAGATAATAAAAAATATTACAAACATGTTTATACTACTGAATACTATAAAATCTAAGGTAACCATAAAGTTTAGCGATTGTTCAAAAAACTACAAAAAATCCAAAACACCTCTAATGTATCTATAAATAAAGTAGTAGAAGATGATCAAAGATTAGAGAAACCTGTTAAATGGGAAATCTTACAAAGTATCACAAATTTAGCAATAAAACAGTAAAACATAAACATCATCTAAAATTAGAGAAATATAGAGCCATGCAAAATTGTAATACTGATATTATACAAATAACTGCCATTAAAAGTAAAGCTAAAGCTAATGTTAACGTCAATTTCCTCACTCTAAAGCGATGTCAGTGACGGGCGAGCCTAGGATTTGAAACCCGCACATACTGATCTATAATCAAACATCTTCCGAAATAGCCACTAGCTCCAGCTAGGGGCAATGTCGTTAAGATGTTCGATTACCAAAAGGTTCCTCAAAATAAATAAGTTTACTAATTATTAACAAGTAATTAATTGTTGTCCTATTTTATAACTACGAAGTATATTTACTGTTTGATTTAGTTTTAAGTAATAGAATCAGCTAAGACAAGTTAAATTTAGCTTGAGCCTGCAAACTAATAGGACATTGTCAAAAAGGCTCCAGTTAGAAAGAGAAGATGAACTTTACCGGAGTGTCAGACGCAAAGTCTTAGAGAATGGCCACTGGTAACAACATCTACAATAAGCTATGATGTACATACATAGACTGGTGTAATTAAGAAGAGACATTAACAACATCTACAATAAGCTATGATGTACATAGACTGGTGTAATTAAGAAGATCAAGTCCTACCTCTAGTTTATGCATGAAGGCTCTGGCCTCTGTGAACTCTAGATTAGACATGACACAGTCGCACTCAACAGCTTGCTCGGGCAGCAGAAACCCCGAGAAATCTCTCAGAAGTTCCTTGTAGTCGCTGAATAGAGACTTCATTTCTGCATAGAGCTACAATGTATAGCAGCACGCAGCAGTTATCGTTATGAGGAATGATATCTTAAAACTAACTAGATTACACAATACACAATTTAAATTAAGACAAAAATTAGTAGCACAGCGAAGAGTGCAGTCTTCCAGATTTCTTTCGCAGATTGGTCGGGGTGAATTGATCTGTAGTGATGTGTGCTGTTGGGGACGTCCCTGACATCATCCCTGGACGAGGAAACGGACGTTAAACCTATATTATTATTATTATTATTATTCCTGACCTTGGATTCTAGAAATAGATTTAAAATTTGATATGGAGTCTTAGTTTTTGCTTTTGATCACATCTTTAAAGTCACTTTAAGTTCCAACTCATCTTCAATTCTAAAAGTTCTTCTATTTTAAACACATTTAGGATAGAATTCCCCTTCCAGGTTCCATCCTTTTCATCTCATGCCAACCTGCTCGATGTTTCCAGAATTAGTACCACATTATGCAAGTCATCTCTTCACTCACAGATCAACTGCCAAGTGATTTTCACTTCCCTTTTGACTTTCTGTATCACGCTTATATTTTCTCATTTTAGGAATTTGAATTGCGTAGACAACATACGAAAAGCTATGGGACTAGGACCTCCGTTCATCTTCAAAAAATGTTGTCGACAATCATTTAGGGTGAATTAATTGATAGTAGTCCTATGACCTCCCTGATATCATTCTTGTATGAGGAGACCGACGTTAAATATATTATTATAAATATTATTATTATTAAAATAATTATTATTATTATGAGCTGCAAGACTGCTCTTACCATAATTTTGAACAGATTAAACGCAAGTTGAAGTTTCACATTTTCTTTATATATTCTCTTTATCTTTTCGTACACTGCCTATTGGCAGGTCCACAACATATAACTCCTCCACATATTTTTATTCTCTGCTTTTCGCTTCATATCAGCATAGTAATTAGTTATCAAAGTTCTTCCTTCTATTCCTTATGATCTTTATCAATTGTCTATTCATACCAACCCTATTTAGCACTTCTTTGGTAATTCTGTTAGTCCATTTGATCTTCTTTCTTTTCTATAGCCACATTTGAATGCTCCCAGTTTCCTAATATCCTCCTTTACTAACGTTTATGTTACCAAACCGTACAGGAGCGTGGGCCACACTAAAGTGTTTACAATTCTTATCTTCCTTATGCATTACGATGAATTAATTATAAACCAGTCTATAATTTTAGTCTTCACAGAATAAGTAAGTTCATGCCACTTGTTGATTAAAAGTCATTTTTTGTTTGTTATACATGCAAATCTGTTAAAATATTTTGAAATAATACAGTTATTTTCAGAGCAGCCTTGTCAGACAGACTGTATAATTGAACTCACAATATTCCATCAAAGAGTCATATTTTATTAAACCCTGCTGAAAGCTTGCACTAAGTAAGCAATTTTAGAAATTAATTTCAAATCTACAGTTTACAATATTTACGGTAATGTGAGTACTTAAAAAATATGATTAACAACATGAACAAGAACATGAACATGAACATGAAATAAGCAACAACAATCAAGTATTACAGACCTCAACAACAGACTGTTCACTGCTGCCAAACTTATAAATGAGACTTAAAAACTTTTCGTAGCATTCAACATCATTTTTCAGTGTATGACTGACTTTGGAGTAATAGCTATGAGCGAACATAGTGTCTCTGTCGTCCCTCTACAATCAATTGACCATAAATCAGTATATTAATCACTATAACTTATTAGTGTATCAATAAATCATATAATTAATAGTATATCAATAAATCAATCATTATAATTAATAATATATCAATGAGGCAATAAATCAATCACAATAACTTAATTTTAATTATATCAATAAATAGATCAATCGATAAATCAATAACAATAACTTAAAAATATATCAATAAATCAGTTACAATAATATATCAATAAATCAATCACAATCACTTAGTAGCGTTATATCAAATCACTGACACTTATTTTTGGCGTTACATCAAAAATTAGATCCAAGATATTTCTATACAGTCTACCAGCAAACTTTCCTATAGCCTCTCAAATTGACACCGTCACCGTCTTCAAATCCTATTTCCGAGCAACCTTGAAAAATTGCAGTTTCCATGAGCCGTCATCAGCGTCAGCTTACCGGCCTCTTAAGATAAGCGCAGTATACCCTACATCTATTCTACAGTGAACCAGTCGCTAGGATATGAACAAAACTAGTGAGGTAAATTTACCTAAATTTTAATTTAAAAACCATCAGCTAACAATCTATCGATCTATCAAGTAATCACTAGAGAACTACATACAGACTGCTATACTATTATAACTAAAATGCCACTGCTATTATTATTATTTTTATTTTTTACCCCGGGTGTAAAGAACCCCGAGGTTTGATAAAAAAGATTCGAGCAATATGTGCTGAATCGCCGCCCGGCTACTCGAGGTCATCTAGCGGCTTAAAAGAATTATTATTCTTATTATTATTATTATTATTATTATTATCTGCGTTCGTACCACATTGGCGAATGCGGCTTCCCAGAGTGCAGAGGAATTATTTTAAACATTTTCTAATCTTTCTTTTAATTAATAAAGTCTTTCTTTTATTAATATCATTATTAATTAGGATGATAACTAATTAAAGCATATTATTACAATCCCTTACATGAAATATTTCTAAAATCAAGATTTCGCCCATATAACAAATAACTCTGAATTACAAAACATAGTCAGAAAGACAAGAAACCTTCAGCATTTTAAAGCAACAGCGAGATAATAAACTCACGCTGTAATCAGAATCTTCCATATCAGACTCTAATATTTCCTGCATACTTTCTTTCATTCGTTGACTCTTGGATAGTCTAGGAGTTTTATCAGCCTTCTTTGCGTCGGAAACTCTGTAACAACGATTTCGGAAATTGTATTTGCCTGGTAGAAGACAAATTACCGCAGACGATTACTGCGTTTGATGGAGCCAGTGGCTAAATCGGTAAGACACTCAACCGCGGATCAGTATGTGCGGGGCTCAAATCCTGGGCTCGCCCGTCACTGACATCGCTTTCGAGTGAGGAAACTGACGTTAGCCTTAGCTTTTGACGTTAACCAGCTTTTTTACATTACATATTTTCAATTTTAATCTCAGCAACAGATAATTAGTTTGTTATTTTTTTATAATCAGTTTCTAATTTCAATTTGTGGTTTGTTTTTAGTTAACAGAAACCAAAATATCTTGCTATTCTACAATAGCACAACTCTGAAGCTATAACTTCACATATCTGCAAGTATAGCATCCATCACATAAAAACCTCTTTGTCTTCCCTTTATCTTTGGACTGGCTTTCTGGATATTGGTATTTACACCGTTTAGCACATTCTTTGTACACACCGGCTTGGATTTGTCTCAATCGTTCTCGATGTTGTCATGAACAACACAACAGTAGCACTCTAATTGTTGTTATGCTACGTTATACCAGAAACAAAATAATTACTGTAAATTCGTGTATAGGAATACTAATAAATGCAAAGAGATTAAATCAATTAAATAGTGTTATTTGTTAGATTTAAGAATTTTGTCCTGATTATGTTGTTTGCTATTATTATAATATTATTTGCTACTTTTAAAGCATGTGATGCATGTAGAGAATCTACCCGAATGTCATTTTAACTGCGCGCAGTAGCTGATTCGCCTATCACACTTAAGCTTAATGATATGTACCATGTGAAACAACAAGTATACTAGACAGAAATTTCTAAAACAAAAACAGCTACAATGTACTTTCCATATAACAGACTTACCCTGAATTTACTTAAGCCTAATGATATGTATCATGTGAAACAACATGTATATTAAACAGAAATTTGTAAAACAAAAATTGTTACAATGTATTTTCCATATAACAGGCTTACCCTGAATTTTTCCCACAGCCCACAGAGTTATTTGCAGACATTTTGTCAACTTCACTCGACCGCGCCGTAGCGCCAAGCATAGATGTTGAAGTCTCCAATCTATCCAGACCCTGTGGCTGCTGTATCTTCAGAGGTGCTTCCATCAGTTTAGCATTAAGTAACCCGCTGACTACTCCGTCGGTCCTGATGTTTGATTGACTGCTCTGCCTAAAGAATGAGAATGAGGCAGCACCCGAGGTTTCATCTACCTGCTGCCCTCTACAAGCTGCCTCTAGATTCTGCAGCATCTCCTGACACTGCCTCACGTTACGGGTTCTCTCCCCCGTCTGACTGCCATCTTCCGTTAGTCCATATATATGTGTATCAGGCGGCTGCGAAGCTACAGGACGAATGCTTAAACAAGATCTATGGCGATATGCTTTGTTGATTCGAGATCGATTAATCATTCGCTTAAGTTTTGTTCGAATAGTGGCGGCAACGAGTTGAGTGTTGGAGAAAAACAACGGTGGGACATTTGACCTGGTTCCAGCCGTCTGTGTTCCAGTCGAGATCAATTTATTTCTAATTCGACGCTTAGGCAACAAATACACAGCAGGATCTGGTCTGGTGACGTCTGAGATTCGAGGCTTTGGTAAAATGGCTTTGAAAGTGGTCGACTTAGCATACGAGGCACTTGGAGAAACACGTTGTTGCTGTCCTGAGATATCTATTTCCTTGGCTATATGCGGTTGCCTTAAATTATCCTCTCCGCTAGCTACAATACTAATGACCGTCACTTCACTAGGCACCAAAATCATTTCAGAAGTTGCAAAAGATAATTCTGCCTGTGTTAACGTTACAGAGCCATCTACTGACAATTCTGAAACTTTAGCAGTCTTATCACTCTGTTCTACACAGTTACTTGCAGTACAGCTAGTAATATTATCAACAGCTTTCTCAGCCTGAACAATATAACTGTTTTCACCACTATCGACTAATCGACAAGTTATCGGTTGCTCATTTTCAATCTCCATCTCGCTCACGTCTGCAGTTATTGTTAAATCTTTCTTATCGTCTAAACCCGACATTTCGCCTAAATTAAATGAATCATTTAACGACATGGTGCAAATCCCAGGTGGATCCAAATCAAACCCGGTTTCTTCGTTCTCGGTTCTTTCTGACATGATGTTGCCCTGACTCTGACCATCTATAGATGACACACTGGTAGCAGACACGCTCCTGACTGATGACTCTATGTCAATAGGCTCGTCTCTTGACTCTTGCTTTGTCTGAACCACGCTACAGTCTACAGGCTTCCAGTAACCCAAACCAAATTCAGATGTTTCCATAGAAGCATTTTCATGATTGTCTGCGATTGATCTTGATTCACTGGCCATCGTTTGGGTGACAATTGTTGAATTATTAACTGAAACTAAAGTACTGCCCTGAGAATTTGTTTGCAAGCAGCTCGGATGTGTGCTGGTGTTTATCGACGTTAGTAAGTTATTCTTGACATGGAAATTATCTTGTGAACACGAAGCTGCTTGAGTAGCACTGTTGGAAACATCAACAGTGCCACGATCAGCCTTATTTTCATTAGCACCACTCGCTGATTCAGACCCAGCTTTTGGTAAAGTGGAAGAATTAGAGGAATACATCTGAAATTTAGAAGGACTTAAAATACTACAGCTCTCCTCAGCACCTGGATAAAACTGTGTCGGGTTGAAGTCAGCTTTCCACGGAGAAGGAAGACTGTTGCAAGATAAACTAAACAACTTTATAGGACTAGGCTCAACTAAGGGTTTGTACGGAGACAAGCCGGCGAATAGTTGAGCCATCTGAGAATTCTCACTTGTTAACATATCCATCGATACGCCCATTGCTGAAGCAAAGGCTCTGCTCAGTATATCAGTGCAAACATTGGACGCCCGCGGAGAAGAGAGTTTTAACGGAGATTCGGCACTCAAAGAATCAACCAGAGACTTCATTGAATTGCTCTTCTTCGGTGTACTCATAAGGTCGATAATGTTCGTGAGTAAGATGGAATCAACCGGTTCAGCTACAGATACGCTAGCGCAGCTTTCAGTTGCTGACTGAATACTGTCTGTCAGTATATGTTGTCTGGAGTCGAATGTACTACCGGCAATTTCTTGAGAAAGCGGTGCTGTTGAACAGAAGGCTTTAATAACTTCAGAATTTTTAGATACTCCAATACTACTAGATTCATTTACAATAGGAATAGAGCATGAACCAGTAACTGTGCACGCTCCATCATAGACATCGGCAACCTCTGAGTTACCAACTCTAATGGGTTGACTGCTTGCACGCACAGTGGCGCAGCCCACGGTAGATCTTGTCAATAACGGATTCTCATTACAAGCCGTAGTCACTGTCGTACACACAGAACTTCCAGTCATTCCATTGGCAGTGGAAATAGCAGTAACCGAAAGAAGGTTCTGACCAATCATTGGAAAGCGAAATATACCCGACATTTTTTCCATTACTGTTCCACTAGATAGACTAGCAGTGTGTAATCCAGCAGCCAATCCCAATGTAGAAAATGTTGAGTTAATATTCTTAAAGCCATCAGTTAGCAAAGTTGTTCCACTCGTAGCTCCAAAGCTCGTAGCAGTAGTAGTCAAACATCCTTCAGGTATTTGCAACAAAGACCTTCTTGGTAATTGGATTTCAGCAGACAATGAGGAAGAGGTGCTAATCAACAGTGGTAGGGTAGGAACGGGTATTACAGTAGGAATGAGTTGGGTTATTGTTGATCCTCCTATAGCAAGCTGAATGGGAGTAAATACAACGCCTCCACCTGTAGGTAGAATGTTAGGAGTTGACGACACTGATCCTATCGATGCTTGATTGAGTGACTCTTCTTGAATCAATGAGCCTGATTTAATAAGTGAGACTTGGGAAATAAGTGAACCTTGTGGAATCAATGGCGCGGTAGCCACTGAAGTCGCGCCTGTTTCCAGTTCTTTCTTCTTTTGGAACAAGTCTTTAGATACCCTGCAGGACATAACAAATATAAAGGCAATTTGATCAAAAATAAATACTAAGAGTATTGTAATATTTAATAATTCTTTAGTACTTCTGGGAAATTTATCCTTCTTTATTACCATCACCACCACCAATATCATCGTCATCATCTCTGGAATCCCAGTTTAACTAGGGTCGGGATTAGAAAATATTATAATAATTTCTGGAGTCTACGTGCTAGGGCAATTGAATGCCCTTTCTGACATTTGTTTGGAACTTAGTGCATTTTTCACCTTTTACGACATGTGCAGTTCACGGTCGGTCTATTCTTCAACAACCCGGACACAACACGGGTAAAAGTGACAGTTCTTTATAAAAATAAATTTTCATACAAGGGTCAAGATTCTTTTATAAAATAACCAGATGCTCTATTCTAATCAAACACACAACTGGTAACATTGTGTCTTCTTCCTCTAGTACACTGCCTAACAAGAAGCTTGTATATCTCTCTCAGAGCACTGCCTACTGGCAGTTCCATAGTATATAACGCCTCCACTCTTCTCTGTCCTTTGTTTTTCTCTTCATGTCTACATATGAGTGTAACTTTCAATCATCTAGCAACACTCATTTTTGCTGTTATATACCATTTTCTTGGAGGATTCTGCTTATAACGAAGTGGGCCCCCTATGCCTTCCTCAGCTTCGATGAACATTTTCTGGGCAGGGGCGTCATTGCCTGAGAAAATATTCTGTTTATCCTAGCTGGTATAAGTTATGAAAATCTTCATTATGAGCATACCGTGTCAGCTTAGTGGGTCTGCATATGAACACACTGCTACTCAATGACGGGTTGTCCTACAAAACAACAGAACATTTCTATTTGACTCCTAAAAGCGATGGACTACTGTATGATAATCGTCGTTCATAATACATGACATAAAATAGCCGATTTTTAGCTGGTAGGCCTACTAACTGTAAATAAAACAAAATATTAAAAACTGCATTGATCCACTATCACAGTTTAAATAAAACCTATCACATAGACGCTATAATATTAAGCAACATTTTACATTCAGCAATACACTTTCAATCGAACAGCAAGCAAATATCATACACTAAAATATAATAAACAATTAAAATTAACTATAATAGTAGGAATCATTTAAAATCAAAAGGAAGTTGTTAGTAAAGAGTAACAGTTAAAGAGGTCTTTCGCGCCATGATCTATCATAATCAAAAACAAATTCAAAAATTTAAATTTTCAACTGTGAATTCAGAGCAGTAAATCATCAGCATCTTCCAGATAGTAATCTATGATGCTCGTTATGTAGATACCGAACTTGTTCAGCAAGAACATCATCAATGACATTTAATGATTTTAATCAATCAATGACATTTAATGATTTTAATCAATCAATGACATTTAATGATTTTAATCAATCAATGACATTTAATGATTTTAATCAATCAATGACATTTAATGATTTTAATCAATCAATGACATTTAATGATTTTAATCAATCAACGGCATTTAATGATTTTAATCAATCAATGACCTTTAATGATTTTAATCAATCAACGGCATTTAATGATTTTAATCAATCAACGGCATTTAATGATTTTAATCAATCAACGGACATTTAATGATTTTAATCAATCAATGACATTTAATGATTTTAATCAATCAATGACATTTAATGATTTTAATCAATCAATGACATTTAATGATTTTAATCAATCAACGGCATTTAATGATTTTAATCAATCAATGACATTTAATGATTTTAATCAATCAATGACATTTAATGATTTTAATCAATCAACGGCATTTAATGATACTTAATTAGCACTGAAGTAATTAACCTCCCATTTAATGCAACAAAAGTTTAGTCCTATTGAAAGTAAAAATTAAAGAATAGTCCTTTTCAGGCTTACAGCCCTCAAGACCAGGTCTTGGTCTCGAGACCGCTTGAGACCGGATTTTATCGGTCTTGGTTTTGGTCTCGAAGTTTCCGGTCATTGTCTTGGTATTGGTCTCGAGCGATTAGTCTCGGATATTTTCGAGACCACTATATATTATTTTAAATATTTTCAAGAAGTTGTGAATTAACATATTGCAAGTATTATACATGTATAATGTAGTACATCATATATTTATCCCCGTGTTGTGCTCGGGTGTGGTTGGACCACTGCAGAATAGGGCAACCTCACACAATCTGCCGCGTGTACGTAAGAGGCGACTAAAGGCAGGGGCTGAGGATGGCAAGAGGGGACCCACCTCACCATGAAATATTTTCTGCCACGATTAAATGGTAATTAATCCACCTAACTGAGGAAGGCAAAGGGAAACCACCTCAGAAGCAATATTTTTCCCAAGCTACAGGCTACATAAGGTATGATAAGGCATAGACTTTGTGAAGGGATTAACTTGTTGGTCTAAGGAGTACTCTTCTGGAGCGAGGAAGCAGACTTGGAGTATGGATATGTACCTTGAACCTGCCACTTGGCAGTGCACTGAAGAGAGAGTACAGACTATTAATAGTTTACGAAAACTACTCACAACGTTCTGTAGAGATTCATTCAAAACATCTTCCTGAACTTCTTTAAATATACTGAACCAGTTTGGCAACAGCATAGGATCTCTATCTGCAGGTCTAGACAGCGTTATCTCATCTGCAGGCGTGAATAGATACCGCGGAAGCTCCGGCAGCTTTCTGTGTCTAGCTAAATACTGAAAAATACACCAAGCCAATTAGAAATACTTACAATGAGAGTTTAACGTTAATTTCATTTCCTAACCCGAGACATCAGGCACGTCTCGACAGATCAATGTCCGTTTTTATTTGTAATTATTTTATTTAGCAAGTAATTATTTGATAACTAATTTATAAAAAATTAATTTAAATATTGCTTTACGCAAATTGAAAGTCCCTGTCGAGGTAACATATTTTGCTGCGAAATATTAAAATTAAATTAAAATAATATTTAAATATTAAAATAACATTTAAAGTAATTATAATAATATCTTAGAATAATATTTTAATTTAAAACATACATGTATATAAACTTATAGGATACATGTAAGTATTCTTGCACACTTTTTGAGACAGAGGGCAGTCACTCAGCAACTTATTAAATCAATCAATCATTCCTTTAGCATAAAGAGGCTGAGAAATATAATACCTTCACAGAATTGTTTTCACCACTTCGAGTCGTCATTAGATTCTTCTCGCGCGTTTTCAATTGTCGCGAAGACTTCACAGGAAGTAGATAGTGCTTAATGAAATCAAACTTTTGCTTTAGATGTACAAACTGGTCCAGCCCCATTGCTAACAAACTAAAATAACATTATACAGACATCTACTTAATGTTCAATTATGTACATGCTTGTTTTCAAAGTAAACTATACTCTATCGACTACATAAAATATCAAGACGCACAAAAAATACCATCACATACAATGAATAAATAAATGGTATTTATTTATTTATGGATATAAGTCATTTATAGTGGAATTTGATAGATAATTCTTAATGACCAATTTAATATAATCATAGATATATATATATTATATCATTTACTTTAATAAGTTTACTGATTCGTGTAAAAAATTTAAGACACGTTTTATGAAAGTCTGCCGAGATCATTTTAAAGTTATAAATGGAAAACTAATACACACTGCTTGGTAACACAGCTACCTGGGGTTCTAGCATAATTAATTACTTAATTAATTAATTAAATCAATAAGTTAGTTTTACCAGTAATTTATTTAATATTAAGATTCAATCGTAATATTATGTATCCCTCTACGGTGTATTTTATTAATGTATATTGATAGGTATACATTAAGCTGTAAAAAGCTAAAGACAAGTTGAACGTCAGCTTCCTGCTCGATAGCTAACCAGTGATGGGGGGGGGGGGTTCAGGATCTGAACCCTGTATGTATTGATCCGCTGTCAAATAAGTTGCCAACCAGCCACCAGCTCAGTTCATGTATATACATAATCTCATTCTATTATGGTTAAGGTAAAAAGGAGTTAAAATACCAGAATAATGCACTAAATGCAAAATAAAATGCTCTATCAATTACTACAATTTTTTTGTTATTCAGCACATGATATGCATACGAGACGTACCAGATATCATCTTCAGATCTAAAACCTGACGATAAATTCTCATACATCATTTGAAAATAATTATTTATTAATCTAAAATAACAGTTAAGCAATATTTATTATTTTCATGCAATATATAATTCATCTAAAGAATGAGAATTATGCATGAAAGGTCGTAATAAGCTAAACAAGACAGAGCAGGAAATGATGCCGATAAGAAATCTGCATATGCAGAACTTTCAAGGCAGTTTAATTCGGGCAGCCCTTCGCATAGAACATTGTACCTGAGAGGTCCCAAACAATTGTTAGGGCGAAGTAAAGGCACAGCTATGTGTTTAAAAAGATTCTAGTAGTTCCTATGGCAAAAACTGTTTAAATGAGCTTGTCATCCGTCATTGGCAGAATTGACACATTAAACGTGTAAGTCTATCGAGTGCTCATTAATGAGAAAGTCAGAAAATTGTTAAAGAGTAACTTACTTATCCTCAGCCTTAGAAAAGTAGACGCGTGCTTTATCTTCTCGCTCCACAAATAAGTTATTCAGCGGAATCATCTGTGGAAAGACAAAAGCCACGCTACTGGAGAACACTTCCATCTGTCGATAGCTCAAACCTCTCGTCTCGTACCCTGTGGTAACCACAACAACTGTTCAGTGAGACTGCCCATGTAGAAACATCAATATTGTATCAACATCATCCATCATCAACATCATATTGTACCAAGATCAACCAACGACGTAATCTCATTCGTCTAGTCAAAAAAATCTCAATCTGTATCTACTCTCTCTCTCTCTGTCATTGCACTGCCGGCAGTCCATGGTATATATGGTAACGCTACCACTCTGCTTTGTCTTCCGCTTTCCTCTTCATGTCCACATATGAGTGGGTCTTTAAATCATCTAACATACCTAATCTCGGCCTGTCTCTGCCTCTTTTTCTTGTATCTACTATCTATCTGTGTTTGCGCCTCTAGTTTCATGACATCTTCCTTTCTTAACGTGGATGTCTCGCATCCATATAATAGCGAGGTCCATACCAAGGTATTCACTATCTTTATTTTTAAGTCTTTCTTTGGACTAGTTAAAAGCTCTTTCCTATTTTCGAAGACCTCTTTTGCTTGTGCAATCCTACTGCATAATTCATGAACATATGAACATAAATCATACTAAATTATTACTAAGCACACACTGTGTACGAAAATTATACACCTACACAGACATAATATACACACATTCTTAGCTTATGTACATTTTTTCAAAAATATAAATATACACTAAACTTACAGTAATAATTAATAGACACATTACAGACGCATGGGCGACACATTATAGACACACTGATGACACATTATAGACACACTGATGACACATTATGGACACACTGATGACACATTATAGACACACTGATGACACATCATGGACACACTGATGACACATCATGGACACACTGATGACACATTATAGACACACTGGTGACACATCATAGACACACTGATGACATATTATAGACACACTGATGACATATTATAGACACACTGATGACACATTATGGACACACTGATGACACATTATAGACACACTGGTGACACATCATAGACACACTGATGACACATTATAGACATGCTGATGACACATTATGGACACACTGACGACACATCATGGACACACTGACGACACATCATGGACACACTGATGACACATTATAGACATACTGGTTAAAAAAAAGTAAACACGCATTATAGTGAAATGATCAACTATGTCGATATCTATCATATTTTAATACCACACGTTTAAAACCGTTAGGCAATTTTGTCCATTTTCCGTATAACCAGTCCAGTGAATGTCCGAGATTTTACCCTCAGATAAGCGCGGCTGGGATTCGAACCCGCGAGAGTTCAATTCACCTCAGGATCTGTCATTTAAAACTTCATGACGTTACCCCTACGCTATTGAGACATTCGCTATTGAGACATATTGAGACATTCATTCTTGGTGACAGAAGTGCTTACACTGCTTAGTCATAAGTTTCTTCACCACTAAGCTCTTCAGTCTGGTCTCTCTCTCACCGCCACTCCGCCCATATGTTTGCTTGGTCACCTCTAGGGCTGCCTCGAGGTTAACGGCGTGAAAGTAGGACTGCTCATACGGTAGACATGAATTACTTCCCAGTGTCTTAAGTTCCTCCTATAATACAATCACACCCTCATTGGTTACTCATCAATAATAAAACTGAGCAGAGTATTTGATATTTCATTCAAGCAATTGTTAAAGGTTTCGTGTACGCCATCAAATAAGAATAAAATATGCACTAAATTTGTACTAATTAGCAGGTTTATTCGTTTAACTAAGTGTGGAATTTTAAATTAAACATGACAATATCAGCAATTATTACAAATTCACGCATTTCTTACAAACTACAAGACATGCAAGAAAACCAAAATACACAACTAACGCATTACATACCAAAGATTTAAAAGATTCAAATACAAACCAGTAGCATCTTGGACTCCTCACACAAACTCTTAAGCATAGGATTCGATGAGGATAATACATAGGTCTGAGCAAGCAGCTGAACGTGCTGCAGTACACACCAAAAATTAAATGATTATGTAAATAATATATTATTAATTAACTATTAACATAATTATATATATATTAAATAATATAATATATTATAATATATGCATATCAATATAATTATATATAATTACATATATAATTATATCATATATATTATATATATTATATATAATTATATATATAATATATTAAATAGTAATATATATTATTTATTATAATATATATGTATATATTATTTTATTATTATTATTTATTATTATTATTATTTATCATTATACATTATTGCACTGTCTTCTAATTTCTTTATGGCTGCGAGAGTTTTAAAATATCTTCAAATGTTCTGGCCATAGTGCTGATAAACACCTGTAGATGAAATCTGTTCATTGCACTGTCGACATGGACAGGTTGTTACTCCTTATAAGCTTACAACATCAGACTATCCTTCGTAAATCTGTTGTAAGCATCAGACTATCCTTCGTACATCTATCATACATTATTCAATTTAAACCTTCAACTTTTTATTATAATTTCATAGTTTCCTTTTAATAATCTACTTACAAACTTAGAGAAAGCATATACATGTATTCACAGATTTACCTTGATTATGTACCAGCTTTTGTACACCTCTTCAAGATAAATCATAATAAATATCGCACAACGAGAGACACAGAGCAAAATCTTAAAAATAGCCTTCCAACACTTATGAGTAAGTTCTAACTAAATCCTGTATTTATTCTTTAAGCAGTAAGTTGCAGTTAATAATTACTTAAGTTAATATTCATACAGTTATTCATTAGAAGCTAGATTTCGCTCATACAATGATACACATCATTCTAGTCCTAAATATTTAAATTAATTACAAATTAGCTCTGCTTCCAACTATTAACTTCACTTTTTGTATAGAATTATTAAAACATAGCTAAACCTATCAATCATTAGCTTTAAGTTTTACAAAAAATGATATTACAATTCAAAATTCTAGATTTCAGTATTTAACAGATCTGCTCTACACACATACTATGTATCAGGAACAGGGAAGAAAGCACAAAGTTAAAATTGGAATTGAAATTATTCCCAATCAAATCATAATCAAAACGACTCCCTAACACAGCATATACAAACTCCTAGTCTCTCATGGAGTTAGATTTGAAGCTAGACCTTGATCATGTGATCCCTGAGCTGATTCCGCTCGTCAAGGTTCATGACGGGAGGTCCATGGCCTGTGATATCACCCGGCTTCTCCGGGACGTCTGCCGCCTTGATCCGTGCCAACTGAGCGAGCAGAAGCTTAGCCAACATTGGGTTCAGTCTAAAGCATCACATTTTAATCATTAAAATATGTCCTCAAATATGATCTAAAATTGAACAAAAATAAACTCTACAATTTAAAGTCACAAAGCTGGTAAAGCTAATGTTAACGTCAGTTTCCTCACTCGAAAGCGATGTCAGTGACGGGCGAGCCCAGGATTTGAACCCCGCACAGACTTAAAAAAGAATTAATGGTGAAGGCAGTTTCATGCCTTTTTAAAGAACATCAGCGAAGGCCAAGCATTAGATTTGAACCCTATCCCTACCAATCAGAAATAGGAAACCTAAGAAATTATTCCTCTGGTTCAGCAAGTTCCACAGGTCTTAGCACAGATCAACCATTTATTCATGCGGGTTCTTGCGATTTAAGCTAACCAGCATTATGACTTAAATAGCACTAAATAATCACGATTAAATAAACAAGTAAACAGGTCTCACACTAGCGGAGGAACACGAGTGGGACACTGAGACGTCTCAGCCACTGATGACTCATTCTCTCCAGCCCTTGATGACTCATTCTCTCCAGCCAACTGTGACATATCAACTTTTAAACTGTCCTCCAACCTCAACGATTCCTCTCCATCGCTATCATCGACCGGTTCTACGACTTCTCCTTCGTTAACCTTTGGCAGCCCTTCCCGATTATTTCTCTCCTTGATATTTTCTTCTGACATTCTAGCAATGCTCTGCTGCCGGGGTGACTCAGGATTGGGAAGCTGATGAGCAGAAGATGGGGTAGAGCTGCTCGTGAGCGCTTTAAGCTTGGCTCCCACGCCTAAGACCTCGTCCAAGTCTTCGTTACCCTCGCAGTACGCCTCAAATAACTCGTTCATCAGGGCCGTCATCTCCTTCTCTGTGAATCACAGAATAGAACAGTAGACAGAATACTCAATAGTACAATATCATCGTCATCATCCTCCTCCCTTGAATCCCAGTTTAACTAGGGGCGGGATACGAACAGACTGTCTCAAATCTTCTTTGTACTACATTACATCATTAGTCATTCATCTATATGAGACTTTTCCATTCGCTTAAGTTTTTGTAGCAATTTCTGCAGCCTAGGCGCTCACCAACCAAATGACATTTCTGACGTTGGTATGGATCTTAGTACTTTTGTCGCCTTCTACAGTTTTAGTCCGGTTGGTCAATTCTTCAAACAACCCGGTCCCAACACGGGGAATTCAATTGTACAATATCTACTTTAAAATTCTCACAAATTAACAGTACCCTTAAGTATAGAATAGAGAATGAGCAAGGACGGTCAAGTCAGTAGCAAGCATGCCTTATAAACAAGAAACAATTGGCTAGAAACTCTTCAGGACTGTCTCTCATAGTGAGATCTCAAGTGGTGCCGAACCAGCAGACAAAGTTAACACTACCGTTTTAATAAGTGTATAAACTGTAAAAATGTTTTAATAAACTGCCTTTACTTGTTTCCTCAAATCATAGCATTGATTCTTATAAAATTCTATTAGCATTGTTTTTATTAACAAATTATTTTTTAAGACATTTTTTACAACGGATATGCAACATTTCATACCTGCGAGCAGAGGCAGTGAGGCATTGGACGACTCAAACAAAGAATAAAGGAATAATAAAGAATAAGGGAATACAAATATAAGAATAAAATTATTTTCGTTTTACTAATATTGAATAAAACTGAACAGAACCGCAACAGTTAAAGAAAGATTGAGAAATCTTCACAGAAATCATGATATTCATTATTACATAGGAAAATTACAAATATTTATTGAGCGTGTGAATCAATAAATCATCATCATCCTCCCTTGAATCCCACTTCAACTAAGGTCGGGATACAAATAGACTGTCTCAAATCCTCTCTGTCCTACATCATATCATCAGTAAATCCTCTATTTGAGACTTTTCCATTCGTCTAAATTTTTGTAGCAATTTCTGGAGCCTAGGCAACCAACCGAATGCCCTTTCTGACGTAGGTAAATCCGACCATCGTATGAATGAATAAATGATTTTAAAAATTAATTAATAAATAAATTTAATACATAAATTAATGAATGAGTAAAGTTCTTTAAATTCCAACAGCCTTGTCACCACTTCATAGGAAAATGACAAACTATTGAATGAACGTACGAACGAACGACTGAATGAGATAAAGAAGAAATGAATAAAGTACTTGATATTCTGACAGCCTTGTCGTCTCGTACTTCCTCCTCATCCTCATCTTCCTGATCTATTTCCGTCAGAAAATCGTACTCTGGATCACTCTGTTCATCCTCCAGCGTGTCGTTGGGATTCTCTACAAGTAACATCACATAAAATATGAATATCTAAATGATATATCGAAGCGTTAACCAATTACAGATTCAAAACACCAGTGTCATTTTCTACACGTAGTCAAGTTCTGTACTGAGCAACCCAAAGACTAAAAAGTTAAAATCATCGAACAGGTAATGGCTTTATCATGCCCTAATGTAATGTTTAATCTAAAAATGTTAGCCCACTGAGGACATATCTTAATCTCATCCCTAGTATCTCAGCTTATTATTATTATTATTAGTAGTAGTATTTTATTTTATACCCCGGTGTAAAGAACCTGGGGTTTGATAAAACGATTCAAGCAATACGTGCTGAATCGACGCCCGGTTACTCGAGGTCATCAATCGGCTTAAAAGAATTGTTGAAGCAGACTGCATTAAATCATTGCAAAGTCATGGAAAACCTTTGCCAAAGAAAAGATGTCTCTTATCTGCCGGTTTGCAGAGCAAACCGGCGATAAGCGACCCTATAATACCCATGTTATTATTATTATTATTATTATTATAGGGGTTGCTTTAGTCTTCTCTCAACCATTTACAGCACGTCCAAAATTATCTTGCACGTGCATTTCAAGTCCTCTAAACTTCAATCTCACTCTCTTTCTCTACTTCGCAATCTTCACTGGCTCCCTGTTAATCAATGCACAAAATATAAAACAGCTCTTTTGACTTCAAAACTCAGAGAGTTTTTGCAAGCCTTCATACTTATCTGAAACTATTTTCCGTATCATCCTTCACGTGCACTTCGTTCCACTGATGCCAATCTTCTCTATGTTCCAAATATTCTCACATCATTGGACAGACGTTAATTCTCTAATACAATTCCTACGATCTGCAACTCTTTACCTATCTATCTTCGCTCTTGTTCTTCTCTTTCAACTTTCTCTGGCAAGCTTAAGACGTATCTTTTTCCACCATAGACATACTCGATCTATCCTGACCATTTTTTAATGACCAGATTGGATTTAATTTTAGGACCTTACTTCTCCTCAGCACTTTCTTTTGCAGATTGGTCTGGGTGAATTTATCTGTAGTGATGTGCGCTGTGGGGACGTCCCCGTCAAAATCCTTAGATGAGGAAATGGACGTTAAACCTTTATTATTATTATTATTATTGTCTACTTTTAAAAAACACGAACAGCCAACGAAAGGTCTGTTCTTTAATAGTTTATTCTACAGGAAAAACATTAAAGGACATCTGAAAAAATATCTAAGAAAACATCAAGTAGATTAAAAGATACGGGACAAATATATTGGACATTTGTGATAAATTATTAGTAAAATGTTATTTGCATTTTATAAATTAGAAAAATTAATGCAGTATTACTTAAATGCAGTATTATTTAAATGAAACAGTATGAGATACAGTCGAAAACGCCATGATTAAGTATGGAAAGGAAAATAAAAACCTAGACCTATACACGTACACTGCACCTAAAACAATATATACTTAAAACACATCACACATGGGAAATTATTCCCACAAGCCATATTTCCCCAATCTCAAGACCGCGTAGAGATTTGTTAGTCTTTGTCGAACAATTCGGCTTTGGTATCCTTCAAAGCAGTTTTTATATCAGCAAAACTATAAACCAACACAAAAATAGTTACGAGTATAAACACAAAAATAATAAGTCTATAAACAATATCAAGAGAATTACCACAAAAGTATCAATACACCGAGAATGAATTCGTATTCGTAATTTGCTCTACGACTAAATTATATTATTTGTCATTAACACATGTGAAGATTGCTGATGATAGAAACTAATGGAGGAATGTTGCCGCCCTATGTTCTGTACAGAACGCAAGGAACTGATGATGATGATGAGCACATGCAGAGATAAATTCAAATACCGTCAGATTTGTGAAGAGTAGCGAGAAAATCTTTCCAGTCTTTATCGTCGCAGTACGTATCGTACATGTCCGGGGTGATGTCAGGCGCTACGTAGCTCGACTCTATCACTTCTATCGGCTCGTCTAGCTTCAGCTTGGAGCGGGTCCTCAGCGCAATGTTTGGCTCCTCCTTGTCTCCCTCCACATCTGTGTCCTCATCAAATAAAGATGATACTCTCCGCTGTACCAACAACAGCAACAATTAGAATATAATTGTCGTCAAAGGTAATACTGTGTAACCGAAGACAAGTCGAGGAGAAAAAATAAAAAGAGTACAAAATATGGGGTAAATACAATATCAGAAAAACGGTCCCAAGATAAGGAATGAATGGAAAGGGTTGGTTGCAACTCATGGACACAAGATGGAAAAGAAATATAGAAAAGATGTTCTTTAAGAGCTTATGGAACTCTTCATATTATATTATGCTTATGAAACTCATATTTGGACAAGAAGAGAAAAGCGGAATTCAGAGAAGAGTGGAGGCATTATATACCATGGACCTGCCAGTAGCCAGTACAGTAAGAGAAAGAGAGGAACTCTTCATATGAAGGCAAATAAAAAGATAACAGATTAACCATTTCATCAATCAGTCATTAGCTTAGCTTTCATACATTGTATTCATATGCTCTCTATTCTTTATCACATTTTTTGATTTGCTATGTAAGACTGCTTCATCAAAGAGTGAAAGGCATCTCCAAGAATTCAATCATTCAGCACATATAACATAATTAACATAATTTATTCATATAATACTATTTTCATATAATACTATATGCTTATAATACTCTCCCTCCCTCTCTCTCTCTCTATCTCTCTTAGTGCACTGCCTACTCAGGCCCGACTGTCAGGTCCATGGTATGTAATGCCTCCACTCATCTCTATCCTCCATTTAATTCTTCATGTCCACATACTAGTGGATCTTTAAATCATCTAACATTCCTTTTGATATACCATTATTCATGGAGTATTCTGCTTTTACAGTATTAAACGTATATAGTACTATGCGTATATAGTACTAAATTTATATATCATATAAAACTATCAACGTTTAATACTATAGAAACATAATACAATATACATTTTTTATACTATATAAACATAATACTATATACATCATGCATTACATATAATACACAAACAACACTAGGTCAATTTTTAAATAGACATGGAGTATTTGTTCTAACTGAGAAGATATGAGCCGATTTATTGAAGGAGACCGAGTAATTAAAAACGACTAAACATTAAAGAATAAAAACAGTCTGGAAAATACTATACAGTAAAGTTAGCTGGGCTTCGAACCTGTGCCCTCCGAATACCTCAGACAAGTGTGTTACCGACCAGATCATCCAACCGGCGCAACAGATATTGCCAATCAGCAAAATAAAACAACAAAAATACATTAGAGTGGAGACACTTGCCATAGCAACTGAACCAGGCATTCCTCTGTGTCGACTTGGCTTGACAGAAGGAGGTCCCATTTCTTCTGAAACTGCAGGTGTTGATGCCTGGAATGACTATACAAAATATTACAATTGATCGATAGACTTTCAGATTAAGCAAATATAGCAAAAGTTTTCAAATACATTTGAATGAATATGCTTAAATAGAAATATTGATCGATATACTTACACATTAAGCAAATATAGAAAAGGTTTTCATACAAATCTTAAGGAATATGCTTGAATACAAATAGCAATAACACTTTTAGTAACAGTAGCACCTTCACTGTTAGCAGATATTTTAGATTGTAGTGCGTGAAAAAAAATCGAAAATAAAAATCATCTAAGTTATAAAGCCACGGTCTAACAGACAGAGCGGGGTGCTTATTCAAAGCACATAAATATTCATACTGACAACATGATAAAGTTCACAAATAGCATTAATACAACACTATGTATGACATCGCACAGAAAATGTAAAAATGAATTGGAATAAACAATCGTCAAAATAGTACAAGTAGTGACAGCGATGTTACATAAATACATATATACATTGATATATGTATTTATGTGACATTGATACAGAGATATCAATGTCACGGGTATCCAAGCGTGTAATGCCGTCAACATTTAGGTCATCATCCCTAGAAACAAACAAAACACATGATTTAAATTGTTATAAATATAGACTTCAAAGAGCCCATACCAATGCCAATGCAATTGTCATTAACGTCACGAATATACTGCCAGTCCATAAACAGTCAACAGTCGACCTACCACATTCAGTACGGAGGTGGGTGTGCCACGCACTGATCTAGACCCAAGGCTCTTGGGTGTGACAACACGACGTGACGGTGAACCTGTGTAGTCACTGGCGTGGGACGACATCACGCTCTCATCATCCGTCATATCAGCTTGCTGAACATCAAAGTACATCTAATAAGATGAATGAATAAGAATGATATGATTCAATGAATAAGATGCTTGATTTCGACTGGAATGATTGATGAGATTTAAATGTCTGATGCATTTATGTTCATTGATATGATGTTTGCATGATGTGTCTGTGTACTGTGATTTCTCTTATATATATTTTTTACTTTGGTTCTAATAAACTTCTCAGTCTGACATCTACAGCAATTTCTTACTGTACGATTTGCGCACTCTAAAAATCTAGTTAACTAATATAATGCTCAGGTATTTTGTTAACTAGAAAAAACAAAGAGGTATATATAATCCTGTACAGTCTGCAGAGTGTAAAAACCAGCTACACAGTGCTCAGTAAAACCCAAAGCCAAGCTTAACGTCAGTTTCCAACTCGATAGCATGTCAGTGAACGGGAGAGCTCTGGATTTGTACCCCGCACCTACAGATCCGCTGAAGAAGAACTAACTAATAATCCACCAGATCAGCCAGTAAGAAGAGTCAGTAGTGAGAAGAATCATGGTTATTATGACACAATAATTATCATCATTATCTTCCCGTAAATCCCAGTTCAACCAGGGTCGGGATACGAATGACGCACCAATAATATTAAATAAACATAACAAATAACATAACTCAACTGATGAAAATGGGGCTCTGAGCCAAATAATATAATTAATACTAAAAACTAAAATTTTCTTAATGAAAAACAGGGTAGGTGTAGCAGAGAAATATCAGATATAACTAAAGTAACTACTTAAAAAAATTTAGTTACTCGGTGAAACTTTAACAGATATTTCTTGAAATACACATAAATGTCATCCTGTTCAAAGACTTGACCAAAGTCTACATTTTGACTAATTAGAAACTAAAATTCTACATTTTAAGGTACAGCGAACCATCGATTAATTAGCAAACAATTTGCAATGAATTTCTATTACCTCAGACTGAACCTATTCAATATTATGTAAGAATATGGGCTGCGCAGCTAATATGCTGACTAGCTGTCCGACAGTTGATTAAGATCGATAGTTGAGTTAAGTGAAGGGTTCAAACAGGTGACTTCAAATATACTGCAGCTATATCCCAGTCCCTGTCATGCTTTCGAGCCACTAAACCGATATAAAATCAGACCTTAACCTCTTAACCTTTTTATTAAATAAAACTAACCTCAAGTTCACCGTCACTTGGTTTGTATTCATCATCTTCTTCCTCATCTTCAGGAAAACTCATCTCAAGAAAGTTTGGCTCTGATTTCTCCTTTCTTGCCAACAGTTTCACAGGTGTTATGTTCCAAGATGGCGGAACCTAAATAACGAATAATATTTACTAATTTTCATTAGTCGATTTAGGAAAGGTATCACAATCCAAATAGTTTCCAATATTGGTATGAACCATCAGACGTGATGTTCAAATTTCCTGCATCAAACTGGACCACTAAAGTTACCTATCACTTTAATAGATACACCAATTGCATGCAAAAAATACATTTAAATAAACTACCACTCGAATACATATTTTTATATAATACCACAGACTAATTAATATTAATCAATTGATTTGTTGCACAATCGGATAACAAATTCATAAATAGAGATGAAAAGGAAGGCTGAGGATAGAATTGGTTGGAAGACTTATATGCCATGGACCTGCTATTAGGCAGTGCACTAGACAAAGAATTAATTGGTATTAAAATAAATTACAGCTATATGCTTCTACAATTCAGACTCAGAATCTTATTTATTTTTTCACTCAGGTCAGCAGGCACAAGAAATAGAAACTGAATTGAGACACAAACGCTAAGGACCCTGACCCCAAACTGATATAACTATCATTTAAAGGCAATTCAAACCTAGTACAACAATATAAACAATATGAAATAAATGTTAGCATACATACATCTGTATGCATACTCACATTTATTTCATATTGTTTACATTGTTTACTATGTATATATACACACATATGAATACAATAAAGAAAATCATATATAAGTTCAATTATATAATATTTTCAAAATTTCAAATAAGCAAATTAGGAAGTTCTTACCTGGCCCTTTTCTACAACTTCTTTCAATTTAGAGCGAGTCATTTTAGGCTCAAATATGGCATCCTTCAGTTTAGACCTTAAATCTCCATCCTGTAAGGTGTTCCTAACCATCTCCTTCACAAACTCATTTGTTATCACTTGCTATATAAATAAAAACACAATAAAAAACCATAATATTTACCGAGAGAGTGTGATGCACATTATTTCACTAGAAAGCAATTAATTAAACTCTAAACACAGTCATGTCACTTGAACATAGTTTAGTTTTCAAACAAAAGTATTCATATCACTAGAACATGGCTTAGTCAGTCGAAAATATTTTAAAAGTGAAACTGAAATACGAATGCATCAGTCATTCATAAACGCGTACAGTACCAAAAATAAATCGGTCAGAAACCGATAGAGATAAACGGCAATTTGTTACAGATGTTATATATCAATTTCTATTTTACCATACAATACAATATCAGTACAATACAATGTGGAAGAGTGCCCTACGTCAAAGCTCAATGGTGGTTTTGCTCATCTAAACACTGTTGATGAAGATACGAAACGATGTTTGAATGAGTGCGACATATGCTAAGAAGAAGAGTACAATACATATGAAATAATAAATAACTAAATTTATGTGATAAACCATACCTCAGAGTTGAAGTGTGTAAATTAAAATTACTTAATGTCTTCAAAGTTGTCAAAAATCTGTCTTTTTTCAAAAGATATGTATCTTAGATATTATGAATGCCATAAATACTCATACAAAACCACAGATCACTTATTTTAGATACCTGAAAATACTTTAAATAAAGCTTTATTGAATATATATATATATATATATATATATATATATATTCAATATTATATATATATATATACATATATATATATATATGCAAGATTATTAATTTCGGATTCATTCAAATTTAGTACTTTCAGAGCATATCATATAAATGGTACATCGATAGATTCGAATAGATGGATAGTAACATTTAAATCTGGGATCCTACCTTAGAATATAATTCATTGATTCTCCACAAAGTTGCGCTATATATAGCAGTGAAATAAACGCTTTGACAGTACAATATAATTTCATTCTACATAAAAATTCCATTCTATTAACTCATTAAGTTGTTTAGAATTTCTAAGTTCTGCTGTCAGCATTACAGTAAACTAACAAAACTTACATGAATAATACTGCGAACGTTTTTTGCCGTAAGATTTATCTTGCGAGATTTTTCATCTAAATCATCATCGATTGCTTCGTCAATGAGGGTCATATCACCGATAGTGCTACCTGAAGTGCTCGCAATGGCTATATAAGCTCTGTCAGCGGCATTCAACTCTCCGCTTGCTCCAGCCTCCATAGACAAATACCTAACGTTAGTTATTGATTGGTATCTACCGTCCGATGATACAGAGATATCAATGTCATGGGTATCCAAGCGTGTAATGCCGTCAACATTTAGTTCATCATCCCTAGAAACAAACAAAACACATTATTTAAATTGTTACATATACAGACTTAGAAGAGCCCATGCCAATGCCTATAGACTAAAATTGTCACTAAGGTCCAGAATATACCGCCAATCCACAGCATCACAAAACAATAGCAGTACCAAATCATATACTACCAGTTGAGCAATGTCAGTTACTATCAGTTATTTCATCAGTTATACTCTAATAATAATAATAATAATAATAATAATAATAATAATTTGACCGCTTTGACTTCTTTCGTGAATCTCCTTCTTAGAGGTGCTTGCCCCCCTGAGGTCCAACCGGTGCTGTTTGGTGGTAAACTCTTCGCACTCAATAAGAAATCTGGCGGCATTCGCCCCATTGCAGTGGGTTACACTTGGCGTCGTTTAGCCGCTAAATGCGCAAATCGCTATGCAGTATCTGCTCTCAGCGAATACTTGAGCCCAATTCAACTTGGAGCTGGTATTCCAGGTGGCTGTGAGGCAGCTGTTCACGCTACTCGCCGTTTCGCTGAGTCAATGCCAGCTGATCACTTCGTGGTAAAGCTAGACTTCTGTAATGCTTTTAATTGCTTGAGTAGATCACGAATGCTCAGCGAAATACATCACAGGATACCAGAGCTGTATAGTTTCTGCCATCTAGCTTACTCAAGCCCTTCGTGGTTGAAGTTCGGAGACTGGTGCATTGAGTCACAGGAAGGAGTCCAACAAGGGGATCCCTTAGGGCCCATGCTGTTTTGCTTGACTATTCACCCTCTCCTTACTTCTCTCTCTAGCGATCTCACGGTGGGATACCTAGATGACATTACTCTAGGTGGTTGCGAGTCGTCGATTGCAAATGATGTACAGACTATCATCGACAGAGGCCAAGAATTTGGGCTTCAGTTGAATCGTACCAAGTGCGAAGTCATTTCATCAGTTTGCAAATCTCCGGGCAACTCAGTTTTGTCATCATTTGTGCCAATGTGCCTATCCCATAGTTCTCTACTCGGCGCGCCACTCTCTGGAGAAGAAGCTACTACCACCGCTTTATCCAGTCGCCTTGAAGACCTCAAACGTACAGCATCACGCTTGAAGTCGCTAGCCGCTCATGATGCTTTAACAATCCTTCGCTTTTCTTTAAGTGCACCTAAACTTATGCACGTTCTGCGCTCTAGTCCGAGCTTCTCTAATCCGCGGCTTTTAGACTACGACGAGGCTCTTAGGCAATGCTTATGCGCCGTTATCAACGCAGATTTGTCTGTTTTGCAGTGGCAGCAAGCCAGTCTACCGGTGAGCATGGGTGGTCTTGGAATTCGTCTTGTTTCCCATATCGCGCCTTCAGCCTTTTTGGCATCAGCGATGGGAACGAGGCAGTTGCAAGACGCCATCCTTCATAAGTGCTCCCTTTCTGCCGATAGTTCCATTGACGTTGCGTTGTCAGTTTGGTCCAAAAGCCTCACCTCCAGTGCTCCACCTTCTACCTCAGTCAGTAGCCAGAAATCATGGGACCGTCCTATAGTGGATCGGATTTATAACAGTCTGTTAGAATCCCAGTCCAATGCAGTAGACAGAGCACGACTCCTAGCTGTATCAACTAAAAGAAGCAGCGACTGGCTTCACGCTCTCCCTGTTGCTTCTTGTGGGCTATTTTTAGACAATGAGGCGATTCGAGTAGCTGTTAGTTTCCGTTTAGGGGCGAAAACTTGCGAGCCTCACATGTGCCCCTGCGGTCATGAAGTCGACGCTTTAGGTCTCCACGGCCTCTCCTGCAAACGAAGCTCAGGTTAGAATGTCTCGCCATCACAATTTAAATGACATAATATGGCGAGCACTTTCGAGAGCAGGCATCCCTTCCTCTAAGGAGCAAGTGGGTTGTCCAGATCAGACGGCAAGCGTCCGGACGGCATGACTTTAGTGCCCTGGTGCAACGGTAAATGTGCCGTTGGGACGTCACGGTCATTGACACTATGGCAAACTCCTACCTGAATACGACTTCAGTCACAGCCGGTGGTGCTGCTGTTCATGCCGCCTCTAGGAAGTTGGATAAATACCGTGATCTGTCCTTAGGATATGAAGTTGTTCCGGTGGCTATTGAAACCATGGGCCCGATGAATCCCGAAGGAGTTGACTTTATTAATGGCATAGGCAGACTTATTGCAGAGCAAACCGGCGATAAGCGAGAGACATCTTTTCTTTGGCAAAGGCTTTCCATGACTTTGCAAAGATTTAATGCAGTCTGCTTCAGCAATTCTTTTAAGCCATTGATGACCTCGAGTAGCCGGGCGGCGATTCAGCACGTATTGCTTGAATCGTTTTATCAAACCCCAGGTTCTTTACACCGGGTAAAAAAAAAAAAAAAAAAAAAAAAAAAAAAAAAAAAAAAAAAATAATAATAATAATAAAGGTTTAACGTCCGTTTCCTCATACAAGGATGATGTCAGGGACGTCAGATGGATGCTCTACTAACAGTTATGCTATCAGTTGTACAAAGAGCTCGATGTCCTTTTCCCTACCACAACCGATAGAGACCATCATTAGCAGATGCCCTTCATTTATATGTTAACAATTATATTTCTAAAATAGAGAACAAATAATGTTTAGGGTTTTCGGGCATCCTGAATATGTTTTAAAAGTCTTTGTTAAAAATTATTTTAAATTCTTTTTGGGCTTTCAATTCTACACAATTTTCCACTGCTAATTTCTTCAATCAACAGACTATATAGTATACTGAAGGATGCAAATTAATAAATATATTAAATATTAAAATATAATATCATCATCATCTTCCCTTAAATCCCAGTTAAACCAGGGTCGGGATACGAATGAAGTTTATCCATATATAATATATAATTTAAATACATTAACATATACGTGTATATATATATATATATATATATATATATATATATATATATATAATATATTATATATAATAATATATATATATATTATTATATATATATATTATATATATATATACATATATAATATATATTATATATATATATATATATATATATATATCTTTTTCATTAAGTAATTAAATATTTCAATAGCTCAGAGTACATTAATGTCACTGAGTTATTGAATGCTTCTATAACTCAGCATATGTAACGACAGGTAACGTGATGAACATATGAAATACTTAATCCTGAGGTAGTGGAATCAATTTCTGGTCGAGCTGATTAAATAGAAATTTTTTTGTATTATTATATGAAGAATTCAAATGAATTAGAACAAATTTAAACTAACGATATGGTATGGATATATTGTGATAGATCTAGAACAGAGGTGATTGGAGATGTATTCATATCCCGACCCGGAGTTAAACTGGGATTCTAGGGAAGATAATTATGATTATATGAAGAATTCATGAAAAAGATTTTGAGCCAAACAAATTTTGCCATGGAGCTACGAAATGCGCTTGATTACCGATTCTTCATAAATGAGTTATTTATAAACAACGTTAGGAATAGGCACTGAACCCTCCTCCTTTGTTGGCTTAAATTAGCAATTAAAAGCTACTAAGAATATCCAATCTATTCGAACAGATGTAATACAATAAATTTCTACATATTAATCTAATTCAGAACCTTTACCTGGAATCAACTTGAGTCAATTGTGCAATAGATTTCTGATCAATCGTGCTGAATTTACTTGGAGAGTCTATATAAAGTTTCCTTTTTGTCTTTGACTTGCTTGGAGTTCTGTAACGGCGGGGAGATATGGTTGCACTATTTACCTGCGAGAGACTGCCAAGATCACCTTTATTACCATCGATTAACGTTTCGCAGGGATTATTGCTTCCAATTCTCTCAATAACTGAAACATTTAACGGACAATAATCTGCACTTTCGTTTTCATAATTACGTCTTTTCTTTTGGCTAGAAGTAGGAAATTGATCACGCGATGAAGCACTCCTGCGTGGAGTGGTTCTTTGGCTCCTCAGATACGTTGAATAGTGATGCGATGAAGTTGCCGGAATGGAAGAACAAACTGGAACTTTGCGAGGAGTGCTGAACGAGCGTTTGTCTCGTACCTCCGGGGCTCTGCGTCTTGGAGTTTGACGTCTATAAATATGGGTCGTTATCTGCGAACTGTCCTGATTTAATGACATCAGCTGATTGGATAGCAGCTGAATTGAAGAGTTATCAGTATCGCTGTCTCTTATCGGCGTAGTTTGTTGAGACTCCTGAACCGATGAAACAACACCGATATCTGTGTGTTCGATAGTGTCGGTGTTACGGTCACCAACTGATCCATTGGATTTTACAGGAGTAAATAACCGTAAATCAGTCACGTTGTAATTTACTGAAATGATATCGTTGGTTGCATCAGAAGAAGAAATTTTAGATGAATCAGTACTACTTGGCATTCTGTTTAATTTAGTATTTACAGGAGTGGTTGTCGTTGACTCAGTACTATTTGAACTAAGATCTAAAGGCTCTATTGCGTTGCTTTCAGCATCCTTGCAGGCTATGTGCTCCAATACTGCAGATTCAGTTCCAACTTGATCAAAAGTCTTATACGCTTTTCTAGCTTCTTCTATAGTGGGACACTTGTCAGTATTCCGATCTTTTCTAGAATCTAACGCAACACCGCCATCAGTGACATCTGCTTTTGATTCTGAATGGAAATCAGCCAAACTAGATTTGCTTGTAGATCCAAAAGTCTCGGACGAGCAGTCAACATCTGCCGAGTAACTAACTCGACTATCACATAATCCTATATCTGGCTCAACTAATTTGATTCTTTTACTAGAATTAAAATCATCTGGAACAGTATTATCGTCAGATTCATCTATTGACCTCTTAACACCAGATCTACCTGAAGTTTCAGCAGAACTTCTCAAAAGTTTTCTTGGAGTAGGATTCTTTCTCGGTGATTTGGTTACTTGCATGTGTACAGAAATATCCATTATGCTCGTGATGTCTGCTAGATCATAGCCTCAAATCTGTACAGTCAACCACAAGCAATAAGCATAAATATATATCGTATTCCCATGTTGTTTCGGGACACTGAAGAATAGAGCAATTGTTAACTGTACGCGTTGTACGAGGCAGCAAAGAGCAAACACTGACTACGGCCATGGGAAATCAGCTCAGAAGTCATTTTCCAAGCTATAGGCTACATGGGGTGTGGATAAGACATAGCCACTTGTGAAGGGATTAAGTTGCTGATCTATGGATTGCTCTATATGGAGCGAGAAAGCAGACTCCATATATGAGTAGGTACCTTGGAATTGCCACTTGGCAGAACACTAGATATATATATCACATTATATATATATATATATATACCTATATATATATATATATACATACATATATATTATATATATATATATATATATATATATATATATAATATATATATATATATATATATATATATATAAATGTTCGATGTAAAGCTTATGTACAATGAGATTCAAGGAGAGAAGCAATTAGTCAGCAGTGTTTTTAGATCATTCTGTTCATATGCCAAGTATTAATGACACTCAGTATCTATATATATATATATATATATAACATATATATATATATTAATGACACGAGTTTATATATATATATATATATATATATATATATATATATATATATATATATATATATGAAGTATATGAAACTTGTGTCATTAATACTTGGCATATGAACAGAATGATCTAAAAACACTGCTGACATAATTGCTTCTCTCCTTGAATCTCATTGTACATAAGCTTTACATCGAACATTTATTTGTGTACATGCTCTTATATGACTAAATTTACTGGACTGTACAGACTTCAGACCAACATGAAGTGGTTCTTTGCAATACATCAATTATTTCTCTCTTAGTGCACTGCCTACTGGCAGATCCATGGTACATAATGCCTCCACTCTTCTCTGTCTTCCGCCTTCCTCTTCATTTCCACATATGAGTGGGTCTTTAAATCATCTAACATACCTAATCTCGGCCTGCCTCTGCCTCTTTTTCCTTCCATTCTACCTTCTATGACCTTTTTTAATAGACCTTCCCCCCTTAGAATGTGTCCTATCCATCTCTTCTTCCTATTTCTTAATACATTTATCAACTGTCTACCTGTGCCAACTCTCTCCAGGACTTCCTCATTTGTAACCTTTTGAGTCCAGCTAATCCTCTCCATTCTTCTCCAAATCCACATTTTCAATGCATCCAGTTTCCTAATATCTTCCTTCCTTAAGGTCCATGTTTCACATCCATACAATAGCGTGGTCCAAACCAAAGTTTTCACTATCTTTGTGTCTTTCTTTAGACTTTTTGTTAATAGTTCTTTTCTACTACCAAAGGCCGCTTTTGCTTGTGCAATCCTACTGCATATTTCTGTCTCACATTTCCCATCATCGATTATAGTATGACCCAAATATTTGAAACTCCTTACCTGTTCCAATTTCATACCATTTATTGTGATATTAACTTCACCTTTATTATTGGACACTCTCATAGCCTTGGTCTTTTTTATATTAATCTTCATGCCATATCTTAGGGACGTATCATTCAGCCTATCCATTATCTTCTGCAATCCAATCTCGCTGCCCGCTACCATTCCTTGGTCATCTGCAAATCGTACATCTTGTAACAAATTCCCTCCTACTTTTATTCCTTCTTCCAAGTCTTCCATGGCTTCCTCCATCATTGCCTCAGCGTCAATGTTAAACAGCAGCGGCGAAATGCTACAACCTTGTCTTACTCCACGTCCTATTTCACCTTCTTCTGAGTATTCTTGTTGGATTTTGATTACTGCTCTTTGATTCATGTACAAGTTCAAAATCAGTCTTCTATCTCTCCAGTCATTCCTATTCTTTTTAAGATATTCATCATCGTTATCCAATCAATCCTGTCAAAGGCCTTCTCGAAGTCTACAAAGCATACAAAAACGTCATTTCCATATTCTAAGCTTCTTTCGCAACGGACCCGCATTACTCCTATTGCTTCTCTTGTGCCGCATCCTTTCCTAAAACCAAATTGTGTCTTGCTCAGTATCATCTCTGCTTTCGACTGAATGCGATTATTTAGTATCGTTAATAAGATCTTCGATGCATGAGGTATTAAGCTGATTGTTCTGTAATCCAAACACTCCACAGCATTGGCTTTTTTTGGAATTGGAATCATTACTGACTTGATAAAGTCGTCTGGCCAAATACCTGTATTGTACACTTCCATATATTAACTTTTTGAGTGTTTCTCCTTCCAATATTTTCAAGAATTCTGCTGGGATTTCATCTATTTCGGCTGCCTTCCCCTTCTTCATACTGTTAATTGCAGAATAAATTTCCTCCTTTATTAAATCGGGGCCCCTTTTATCGTCTTTTATGATATTTTATTCTTCTATTTTAAAATCCTCTTGAACTGGTTTCCCAGCCTTATCATACAATTCCTCTACATATTCTCTCCATCTTTTTTTTACTTCTTCCAGCTCTGTCTGCAATTCCCCATCTTTACCCATTATACTAATGTGCTTTGCATCTCCTTTCTTTTTCTTATCGATTCTTGTTAATATCCTGACTTCCTGGTATAATAGATCCGACCTCCCTCTTCTATCATATTCTGCTAAATCATTACACTTTTCACTCCACCAATGATCTTTTGCTTTGTCTGTAATTCTCCTAAGTTCACTGTTTAAGCTTCTTCCATTGCTCACATTCCATGTGCAAACTATGGGAGAAAGGGGAAAGTTAGGAAATGTAAAGAGGGAAATGGAGAAAGGGAAAATAAATGTCCTAGGGATGAGTGAAGTAAGGTGGTGGTAACATCAATTATAATAAAAGATTTTATAAAACCAAATAATTGGCAAAGTTGAGCATTTTTGTTGTTGTTAAATTCAACCAATCATTTTTATGAGCATAATCAACCACTCCATAAATAGGTTAGAGTGTTAATGCATCGGCCTGAGGATCTTGAGCTGCGAACTAGACTCATATTCGCAGCTCATATTCGCAGCACATAATCGCAGCTCATATTCACAGCTTATATTCACAACATTACCGACATTGCCACTGGTTGGAACCAGTCGCGATGTCGGTAAGGTACCCGACTGCGGATTTGCGGGATTCAAATCCAGGGCTCGCCCGTCACTGACATTGCTTTCGAGTTATGAAAGTGAAGTTAACATTAGCTTTTTTCATATTCGGGTCAGTTTAGTCAACATTTATCCTGAAATTTAATGGGTATAAACTGCAATAATAGAGTGACGGATAACGGCAAGCGATGGAAGCGAAGTAACAGTCCTGTAATAAGGAAGTTGACAGGAGTAAACACGGCTAACCAGAGCGAAGCCCCCGTACATACACGGTACTAGTGCGTACACAAATATTGTATGTAACTACATTAAAAAGGCAGTCCGTCAATTGACGGGCTTTGTAGCTAATTTCATTACAATGGGGAAAGCCTAAATAGCAATGTCTAAATAGCGTAGGGATAACGTCATGAAGTTTTAAATGACAAATCCTGAGGTGAATTGAATCCTCGTGGGTTCGAATCCCGGTCGCGCTGATCTGAGAGTAAAATCTCGGACATTCATTGGACTGGTTATACGGAGAATAGACAAAATTGCCTAACGGTTTAAACATGTAGTATTAAAAGTGATAGATATCAACATAGTTGATTATTCACTATAATGCGTGTTTACTTTCCTTTACTTTAAAGCGCTCAAAGCAACTGATCAAAACAAACTCAAATTACGCGGAATAAGTTAGAGAAAGACTTTGAGCATTCTGTTTATGTTTATATTCTGTTATATTTTTATTAACCATTAATGATAGATATTTACTTGTGATATCCTAAACATAATCTGTATAACTTTTAAACTAGTTATAAAACAAGTAGCAAATGTAAAACTAAATATTGATTTACCAAATATGTAAACAAAACATTGCACCTATTTTCGCTCCCCAAGCATCGCTGTTATCATTTATTGTGAAAAATCTCATGAAGAAAATTTGCTTAATCTGATTTGTCTAACGATAAATGGTTTTCTACAAAGTTACAAACCGCAAAATTCAGGCTATTTTGTGTGAAATATCTTTTACTGAATCTGCAGTGGCAGTCACTTTCTTAAACACTGACTGCTGCTTGCTAAGTTCTTGTAAACATGTATGCAACTTCTTCAACCGTTGTTCAGATTAACATAACATAATATACAGATTAACAGTACAGTACTAAAAAATAAAGCAATTATTCCATAGAATAAATAATTATCTATAGAACAAATAAGTATCTGTTCTATATCTTTGGCAATTACGTGCTTTTTTACGACTCACTAAAACACTCATCTTAGCGTATGCCACACGTACTCATTTGACCTCTGTTTAGACATCACCGTTGACTATACGCATTGCTGTTGAAATGGTCGAGTACAGCCATATGCAATATTCTTTAAATTAGTTTTGAAATTCGGCCGACTGGTAAGTTCTATTCTGCCGACAATATTCAGATATGTGATTTGAAATATTTCGGCTGAGCACTTCCTGGGTTATTTACGTTGAATATGTGCTCATGAGGAGATGGTATACTCAAACACTTAACTAGCTAGCACAAATATATAGGCCTTCAGTGATACAGAGACTGTCATTATACAAGTACATTTACCTAAAAGCAAGTAACCAACTAACTACAGTATTTATATAAAATTTCTATTTCTATCAATTTAGGCTTGTATACAGTGTCACTTATATAACTGTACATAATAAAAAGCCTTAACAAGTACTACGAGACGAGACTAGGAGGGCTAAGCCCATTGGCTCCCTTTATTTTCGTTACCATAGTCTCCTGTCCCTAAACAATTTAATTGAGTACCAGTTTTATTTTACTTAACTACTTAATTTAATTAGCTTATAAATTTAATTATATTTCAAAATTAAGCAAACTTCTTATAGAGTCTATTTATCATACAAGTTTTTGAATTGATTTATAGATTTTGTCTCGCCAACTTCATCTGAAAACTAATTCAACTAGTAGTGACACTCTGACTACAACCACACATATTTTTACGTAGGCCTATGTACTTTTACGAAGGCTACAATCAATCTTACTAAATCCCAGTAGAATCTTAAATAATTCTGTAAGATCTCTGCTAACTTTTAACAGGATCACTACCTCTCTGTTAGAGGTAATGATCCTACATACTTTAGACGATTTTCATAATGAAAATTCTTGCACTCCTTAACCAGTTTTATATTCTAATCTGCACCTTCCCTAATTTATCTATATCCGTTTTTAGGTAACGGCACCTAGCTTGAACACAATATGTATTCCAGGAGATTTTTGAAGATTGTGGAGAATAGGTAGCATTCGAACTCTTGTGTAGTGATTAAAAGTGCTTCTCAATGTTTTACTATTTACAAGCCGCCATAACTACATGTATATTGTATGCAGTAGATAGTCTATCGAAAATATATTTCTAAATTCTCAGTAACATTAATTTTACGTCTAATCTTTTACCATCGCTAAGTGTATTGGTGAGCCATTTTTAGTGATTAAAGTAATTATCATCGCGGGCCACGTACAATGGGTCGGCGGGCCATTTCTGGCCCGCAGGCCATGGGTTGCGCATCCCTGCTATATACAGTATTACACCTTTAAGCTCTACATTGCTGTATTTGATAGGAAGAAATTTCTTCAAAAATTACAATCTTAGAGAATGGTTTGCTGTTTTCTCCCGACTTTTAACTTACTTGTCACCATTCTCTTAAAAAGTACGACTAATGTCAAATAGGTAGTACTCGGGGCTTAACAATTAACCAAAAGACATTAATAACTCCGGACAAATACAATATAAGTAATTAAACTTTAGCCCAATGTGCCTTACAAAAGGCGCCATTTATTTTCATTTAATTTATTTAATGTATTTGTCTTGCTCAAAACATCACATTGTATACATGCAGTAATAAGACATTAAATAGCAAAGACAGGGTAAACCAAAGGCTCTAAGCACATACAAGGACCCGCAATATAAATTTTCAAATCATAATAAGCTCTATTGTAAACCGATATAAAATATTCGTTTGATATTGAATATTCAGTGCAAAAAATTACAAAAGTATATCATAAAATATTAAAAACACGGCAAAGACTCTAGCTAGAATCGGCAACTTCAGTTAGAAATGAAGCCATACGTTAATAATAAATTATTATTAAAAGAGCTCTATCGAGGTTATATAACAGTTCAGAACAGGATTAGTTGAGTAGTTGACATGATAGGATCAGTTAATAATAATAATAATAGCCTCCGACAATTTCTATAGCGGTGTCATGGCCGGTCTCCGGTCTTCAAGACCGCTTTACAGGTTACTGGCAGGTTATTATTAATCCTTTCCATGGTTAATCATATCTTTTGCTATTGATAGCGGCGATCGGCAGCAAGCTCCGATATAAGATTAGCCTTTAATGGGCCCAAGGGGATATCCATCATTACTAGACCGACGTGAGCTTTGAACCCAGGCCACTTGTATCCTAGGCGAACATTCTAACCGTTACGCCATATCCCCTCCCCGAAGTTAATTAACTTCCTTAATTAATTCTTTAATTAACTGATCTTATTTTACTTTATTCCAGATATTAAAAATTAGAACAGAATTCTGCGTCTGACAAGAGCAAGTTAGATATTATGGCATTAAAATTTCAACTTTATTGCAACTTTAATAGATCAAAGCATCGATTACAACTAAAATTTATGATCAAATTAAGTAGACAAGAGGCTTACAATATCTGTAAAAATAGATAAAATAGCAAATATAAAACACGATATTCGTTTATTTAGAAAACTTCATTAATTTAAAAATTAAAACAGAAGAGCAGCAACAACAAGACCAGCTTATTTGTTTTGATCCATCATAGGTTCTCGTAGAATGCTAAAATTAATTATTAGTAGATGAGGGCACAGCCCTATTCACTACTACCTACGTTCCTTGGTCCCTAAATGTCATTGGCTTAAAGTAGGGCCTACTAATTAACTAGTAACAAAGTATCCCATTGAATGCTAGAGTTTGGTTGGCTTATTAATCGGTTCCACTTTCACTACGCATCTAAAGTAGCTCTTACGAAAATATCAATTAACTCCATGTCACATAGTTAAAAATGGCCCATTAACTAACAAAATTACGCACATTGACAATTTATAGCTGGATTAAAAGAATTAACTAACTGGAATGTAATCATGTCTAGTATGAAGTAGCAAAGGAATATAGAAACGTCTGCATAATGGGGAGCGAGTAATTAATTTATACAATACTGAAATACTGTTCATGCAGATAAAAGTAGATTGTAGTCCTATGTGGTTATCCAGTGTATGGAATACTAAAAGCCAACTGAATGCTACATTTAGAAGCACTGAATGCTACATTTGGCAGCTTAAGATAATGAGCTGAGCGTATAGCAGCTCTTCAACAGCTTTACACTAAAACCAACAAGCAATAGTTAACCAATGCCTCTAATATTTTTACATCACGCAGTTTGGTTCAAGTCATACTATATTGCACTCACGAGTTGCACAATTTAGCTCGTAAAAATAGAAAAAAATATGTTTTGCACTCATTTATATGAGTTGCACAATTTAGCTCGTAAAAATAGGAAAAATTATGTTTCGCACTCATTTATACAAGTTGCACAATTTAGCTCGAAAAAACTGAAAATTTATGTTTTGCACTCATTTATACGAATTACACAATTTAACCTTTAAAAAATTGAAAAAAATGATGTTTTGCACTCATTTTTACGAGTTGCACAAGTTAGCTCGTAAAAAAATTGGACAAATTATGTTTCATAAGGAGGAGGTGACGAGACTGTGTAGGAAGGGGCGGCAGAGCTGCAGGCAGCAGCGGCAGATTGAAATTCGTATGCAGGAGCCGCAGCGATAGATTCGTAAGCCGGAGCAGCACCGGCGGCTGCGTAGGCAGGCGGTAGAGCAGTCGCGTATCCGTCGCATCTAACTATCCTCGATTCCTCTAATGCTACCACCCATGTCCTGCATAGCAAAGATAGCGGCAACATAAGCAAGGAGTACAGTATTTCATATAAACAAAGAGTGCAATATAAACAAAGCATACAGTAATTTAATTTTAAATTACTTATTATTATTTAATTATTTTATTCTAAGGCATACAGTAATATATTTTTTATGTCATAATCACTTGCCAATTTATCAAATTCATCACAAAATTGACATATTTGTGAGATCATGTTTAAATTTAAAATCTAATTGCTTATAATTGTCACTATGGGTTCTATACTATCGAAATACCTTTATACAATCCACTGATGAGTTTACTGATAACTACAATAAAGCATTATGCCTTTATCATCACCAATCTTTTTGTTAAACATTTATGTAATAGAATTCTGTTAGGTTAGATTGAATGGAATGGCTGACACCCGGATAGTACACATTCTTGATAGTATGAAAGATATTAGGAAAGATATTTCTATAGAATAGAATAGAATTTTCCAACCCTAGTTAAACTGGAATTCAAGAGACAATGATGATGATATTACTACTTCGTGAATGAAGCTTTAATACAATTAGTTCATTCTGATTGGGTGTTATTAACACATATGCTGTATAAGCATTTGTTTTCATAAGCCTGTATGATCACTGTGGGCAAAACAACACAAACACGCCTAAAAATGTAGAATCTGTAAAATCTAAACCTACATATGTAGAAATCTGTAAAAATAAAAAATGTAGAAATCTTTAAAATCAATTCATAAACAAAGAATAGATTTCAATAACTATAGACTCTGCTATACACAGCTCAAAAGAATACTCCAACAAGCACAACGGAATGTAGAAAATGTACAATGTAAGCAATGAATCTTACTTAAAGTCTTACTTAATAATTATAATAATTATAATAAATCTAATAATAATTCTAATAATAATTGTAATAATTATAATAATAATTAGTCAAATAATTATAATAATACTGATAATAGTAATAATAAATAATTATAATAAATATGATAATAATAGTAATATAATAATATAATTATAATAATTATGATAACAATAATAATAATAGTAATAATTATAGTCATAATTATGATTATAATTATTATAATAATTCTAACAATAATAACAATAACCATTATAATAATAATATAATTATCATAATAATTATACATGTTATTTCATGTGTCTATTAACAGATCGTTACGCACTCTGCAGTACTTGAGCAGATTCTGTACTACTAAGATTCTTTATGCTAATTTCAATGTCTTGCCTATTCAGCTGCAGTATAAACTTTCAATTGGTAAATTAATATATAAATGCTTATATTACAAAGGAGTTATGTCAAATTCAATCAGAGACATGTTCAATCTCAATGTCTCTCAGCACTCATACTCCACCAGACAATCCTTAACTAATTATCTTTCAATTGAGCCCAGCGCGACCATGTTTAATTCAGTCGTATACACCTGTTGTTGTATTTGGAATAATATTCCACTTAATATTCGTAATGCTTCAACCATGAATTCGTTTAATAAATTATACAAAGATTATTTAATGAATGGTTGGTGATCAATAGTTAGTTATTTTAAATTTCATCTACACATGCAATATTTCATTTACATATGTACCTTTACTTTTCTATTCCTGTGCATGCGTATTAATGTTTGCTCGACTTTTGCCTTCATTTGATTTTATAACGATTTCTTTTGCTAGTATCTTATAATATTTTCATGTTGCATTTCTACAAAACATCTTATGAGTACGTCGTGGTGTTCAGCTAGATAAGATACCGTGTATCTTCACTGATGGCTACTCGTACTCGTAATCTGTACCCTTACTTTTCTATTGTTGTGCATGCTTATTACTTTTTTCTCGGATATTTGCTTTCATTTGATTTTTGTATGATTTCTTTTGCTAGTGTCTGATGATTTTTGCACGTATGTTGTTTGTCAGTGATTTGATGTTGATGCTGAAAATAAAAACACATACATATGCGCCTTATACATATAAATATAATAATTATAATAATAATTATTATAACAATAGTAATAGTAAAATGAACAAAGTAAGTGATGAATCTAACTTAAAGTCTCCAGGATTATTAGCACAGAGCGTCCACGTAGCATCGTGAAACTCCAGCACCACTAAATGCTCGGTGCTTAGACCTGACGGGGGTGACACACCCTTAACCTGTCACATGCAAATTACTACTTCAGATACATTGTCAACTAGTAGGCCAGTAAAAATATTAATATTAAAATATTTAAATCATATATTTAAATAATATTTTTTTATTTAAGTTAATTTTTTATTTATATAAGTTTAAATTAATATTTTATTTATTTATATATCATCATCATCATCATCATCTTCCCTTAAATCCCAGCTTAACTAGGGTCGGGATACGACTAGACTTGATCCATTCATTTAAGTTTTTGTAGCAATTTCTTTTGTAGCAATTGCAATTTAATAATTGTATTTATTTATAAAAATGCTAGTAAAATTAATTATGGATTTAAAATTACAATTACAGCATAAATAATTTCATATATCAATATGACTTTGGAATGATAAAGAATGTGTCATAAACACTGTAGTACAAAAATTGCTACAGGACTTTATTTTACAACTAATTAAAACACAGTATAGGCCATCTAATTTCCTATTTTACCTTCAATTGTTTTATTGGTTTATCTTGCCACAACAAATACAAACATACTTATCTAACAAATAAACATATAATCAAGAAGGTTACCACAAAAGAGCTTAAGCTCTGTGAGATAGTAAGTAGCTACTACTACTAGTAACAAATTTGATTACTAATCTTCTTAGCTTCAAAATACTATAGAACCAAATGGTTACTATATAATTTCACTTCTGCCCATATAAAGAAGATAACCACAAAAATATCCAAAATATAGTCAAAATAAAGTTAAAGCAACAGATAGCCTACTTAAGATTAAAAAATCAGAGTAAAGTGAATGAATTAAAGAGCATTGAGCAAATCTAAAACTTTTTTGCTACTACATGTACTGCATATAATATTGCAAACAATGAATAAGTCCTAAAATTAAGAAATAGTCAGTCTTGTCAGGGTCTTCGATAGTACAAACTCGCTGAACAAACGAGAAAATCAAACGGTATCTATGCTAGAGTATGGCAGATATTTGACAAGGAAAGCTTACCAACACTGGTTTAAATCTACATTGAGAGTTCTGAAAACAAAAGAGGCAGCACCGAGGACTGAAGCACAGTGTGAGACTTCAGTATTTGTAAAGCCGGTAGATTGTTGGTAAGTTATGGACAGCGGGTCAGTAGGTGCAGGGTCAAAACTCAGTGCTCACCCTGTCACTGACAAGCTATCGAGCAAAAAACTGACGTTAAACTAGTCTTTGGCTTGGTTTACTCCAATCAATTAGATAGCCTGGGTGAGGAAAAGCCATACACAATACACATCATTCAGGTTCAGAGTATACCTCGCCTCCTGTTTTCATTGACAAACATCTAGCGGGCATAAGTTGCACTTCTTCCGCTGTAGGATTTGTTTGACCGTCAAAGTACTTGACTGTTCCATCAGTCGAAAGCACAAACCAGTACTGCTTCCATTTCCGCAAAATTCCGCCTAGATAAATTTTTAGGAAAAATGTAAGACTTTAAAATGCATACTTTAAAGCGATCAAATCGAGCATTAACACTTCACGAAAACTGAACCCAAAACAGAACTGAGATTTAATTTAACACAGGTTTAGCATAAATTAAAATAAATTGCTATCTTTTATCCAGTCTACCTCTTGTCAGATTGCAAAAATAGAACTAATTGTATTCACCTTTATCATGAGCAATAAAACACCGTTGATTTGGTTCATATGGTAATCTACAAATGCTTAACATAAATCAATCAATTTCATTTTAAACATATTTAAGAATCTATATTTTAACCCTAAGAAATTCTATCAAATTCTTCCAGATATGCTTTAGTGTTTGCGTCAGACAAAGTAAATTGCTCAATTATTCTGTTACGAAAAACTAGTTGCACAAAACATCCTGATATTGACATAACACAAACATGACTTATTGAATACTTTAGACTAACACAACAAATTTTGCAAATTAACATACAAATGTTCATAAATGTTTATCATGAAGCTCACACCCCCTCGAAGAAAAATTCATTGCACCATACAAATTTCAAGCTGAATGTTATTTGAACTAGGAGTGTACCGGATTATGGTTCCGGTTTGATAGGATTCCAGCACTTTTTGCAAATCCGGTTCCGGTTACAACAAACTTTGCCAAATCCAGCGAGATTTGTTACTGGATTTAGTAATAAATTTAATATAAAAAGTAATAAATTGATATTTCAAAATTTTCTGAAAATTTACCTCAAAGAAGAAGAACATCAGATTTAATGATGATTATTTAATTAAGCATACACTGATAATCTAGTGAATGATGTTAGGGTAATGCTTCGATAGAGTATATATTGATAACTTAGTTATTGATTTATTGATTATATGAGCGAGGCAGTTAATGACTTCATAATGATGACCTGACGGAGCATATACTGATATTCTAATTAATAAATGACTTAATGATGATGACTAATAGCAAAGATATGATTAACCATGGAAAGGATTAATAATACCTGTCAGGAACCTGTAAAGCGGTCTTGAAGACCGGACACCGGCCAAGACACCGCTATAGAAATTGTCGGAGGTTATTATTATTATTGTTAATTGAGCATAAATTGATATCATAGTTAATGATTAACTATGATGAATAGATTGAGCATATATTGATAACCTAGTTAGTTATTCAATGATGATGATGAATAGATTCAGCCTGTTAATGATGACATGATGTTTGAACGACATGATTGAGCATACGCTTATAACGTAGTGAATGGATTAATGGTGATGAAAGTTTGAGCAAATGCAGATAAACTAGTTAATAACTTAATGATGGCGATGACTTATGACTGTGGATCAGTATACATGTGTGGGGTTCAAATCCTGGGCTCGCACATAACTGTTATCGCTTTCGAGAGATGAAACTGACGTTATCATTGGGTTTATGTAGTTTTTTGACATTACAATTATAACTAGGTCAAATCCGAATCTGGTTCTGACAGGATTTGCGTTTGAAATCTGGTTCCGGTTACTTCGGATTTTAACAAATCAAATCCGGTACACCCCTAATTAGAATAAATACTGGCTTTATTAAAACGGTTTTAAGTTAAAATTTTAACGTTGGCTTTGTCATAGACACAGAAGCTATTTCTTACTTAGTTAAATGAGGAAACTCAAACAATGATCCTAAAATACAACTTTTTCTTAAAAATGTTTTTACAGAAACTGAAAGAAAAATAATAAAAAATTACTAAAATAGCCTAAAAAGCCAAATTTTTTTGTTCTAGATTTATTTGACAGAGAAATAGTTTAAGCCACAAAATTAACTAATAATACTCAGAGGAAGTCATCCTATACAAAGCTTCAATTAATCAACCTCCAAAGAAGCTTAAGATTGGAATTACTTGGATTGTCACATATTTAAGATTTTACTCTCAGAAATCATACTTGGAAAAAATCATTTGCAAAAAGCTGTATCATTGAAAGTTGCTTAGCCTATTATTAAAGAGGATGCTAAAGGTTCAAACCTTGGCAAATTATGTCACTAATTTCAAAAGATCACACCAAAAGTTACTAGAAATCATGCTGGAGTTCAAAAACAGATGTAAAAAGTTTAATTCGATCTTTGTAAGCAAGTGTAAAAATACTCACTTCGTCTATGTAGCCAGCCAGCTTTGACAATATTCAGTGACATTTTTTAATTAACCAAGTTTTGTATGGAAATATGAGTATACAGTTAAAGCCATAGATCTAAAAATTGCAACAATTATTCTATATATTATTATATTTACTTTGCATGTTAAAATAAGTTAAAAACAAAACTTTGTACAAGATGATAGTAAACTGCTATAGAATTTTTTTTACAACAAACTACAATATAAATGCTTAAATGTAAGGTATCCATATCATCTAATATACCATAGATTTCTTTCCATAAAAAATTCTTCATTACCTAACATAATACTCACACTTAGGCCTTAATCATATTAATTACAGTTTACGGCTTAAAAAAGTCGTAAACTGTCGTAAACTATATTTCATTTCAGAATTAAATTTCTCAGAGAATGTTAGGTATTTAAAAAGAATTTTAAGCAAAGCTTAAAGTTTCAGGAATTCACAAGTTGTAGGCCTATAACTAGAGACTACAGTATAACATTATTTATAACATTTCTGAAATAAATTATTGGTAATGACCAGAAATATACTATTCGATACGATATAGATGAAGGAGCTTGATATACTCTTAAAAAATTATAACAAATCGTCACATTGAAAGGCGTAATTTATGATTCATAATGTTTTGAGCAAATGTAGGGAGCCTGCTGCCTTTGAAAACATGATCCCCAATTATATCATTTCTCCAAACTTTATCCATAGTTTGATACTTATCATAAATGAAGTAATCCCTTAATTTTCTTAATTAAACACTAAATACAATTATAATTCTTAATAGATAAATATAACATCATTATATTTAGTGATTCTTACAAGGCAAATTATAATTGTATTTACCATATTGTGTAAAAATTCCAATTAACCATAGATAGTGTGGATACAGCCACTTCTAGGTCCGCCGATACAGCATATTTATATGAAGTTACTTCATTTATTCAAAGGTAAAGCTTAGGAAGGTTTACTATTTTTTTGCAAGTGTAATGGTAGGTTTTACTCAGTTTTATGGGTAGTTTTGAGTCAGAGATAGGGCTAGAACCAAAGGTATTTAAGTAATTATTTATGCTATAGTTAGAACAATTTTACCGGTAAATTGTGTGAATTATTTTCACATATAATTTTCTAATACTCTGAGATTTTTGGAATCCATTAATAATAATAATAACAATAATAACAATTGGAGTGCTACAGTCATCAATGACAACATCGAACACTATTGAGACGAAATCAAGCCGGCGAGCAAAAAAAGAAGGTTCAAAAACGGTGCAAATTCCGAAATCCAGAAATTCAGTCCAAATTAACGGTTTAATCTATACTATTTTTGTTACGTTACACATGTAGGTAACGGAAATCCAATAGATTAATTTCTACCAAAAATCTCTTACACTATCAATTAGTTATCTCAGACATTCACAAGACTGGCTACAAGTAAAATGGATTAAATTGCCTAACGGTTTAAATATGAGGCGCTAACGGTGCTAAATATCAACATAGTTGATAATTTCACTAATGCGTGTCTATTTGTATATATTGTCTATTTGGACTTTGTCAAGACATTTTAGAAGGTGTAATATGAGAAATCGTTTTGTAAACTGGAAACTCGTGGAGTTATTGGCTATATTCTGAATTGGATTGGACGTTAGTTAACCTAGAAGAGACAAAAAGTTTGCAAACCCAAACGTTACAACTCATGGTTTGGCAACACTTGTCTTGCTATTAATCCAAGTTCTCTGTAGCTTACAAAAAATAAATATAAACATTGACACAGATCAGCTATTTGTGTGATAAGGCGAACTTTATAAACAAGTTGTTCTAAAATTTTAGATATACAGTAATATATTAATCTGTAGAAATATTTCACAAAAAGCTTTCAGAACAGTATATTTAAAATTAAAATGGGAAAGAAAAGCCGTAAAGAGAAAGGTAGGTGCATTTTGCTGATAGTATACTTTTATATATTAATATTGAGTGCCTAATGCATTTTCTTAGGTGTTATTTCTTACATATTAGTCTAGCAATACTCTAATATTTTTGTGCTAATGCTTAAGTTCGTGCTAAAACGACTACTAGACTGCCTCCGACGTCTGATATCCTTTCGTATACTCTCGACCTTAGTAGGCATAAACGTTAAACAACGTTTGTTGTAACCTAAACTGCATCTTTGCTAATCTATAAACGGGGCATACCAAAAAGGCAGAATGTTTTGTTTCAAACTCTGAAACTCATTAGCAAAATATGTTGTACAAAATATTTAATCATTTTAAGTGCAACAAAATTTTAGTTTTTGGTCTGAGATGAAAGCATACTTTTAAAATATATGTAGCTGTAGAACTGCTAATCAATCAGAATATGAATTATTAATAATTCAAAAAGCTAGTTCTATAAGATTGTTTAGCTAAATTTAAACTCAAAATTAATTGAATTCAAACTTGTGATCTCCTGTTCATCATGCAAGTATGCTACCCATTCAGCCTCAGCAATTCCTTCAGTTTGAAACAAACAGATAGCACATATTTAAATATTTAAGCATTTATGCAGAATACTTGCATTTAAATAAATATATTAATTTTTATAAATTAATAACATTTATTGTTGAATCAATGATAGTGGACTGATTTATGAAACAAAATAGATTATCTTGTATAAAAAATTAGATTTTCATTAATGTCTTGATCTGTTGTAGATGAGAAAAAGAGAAAATCAAAATCAACTGTCGATGAAGAAATGCTCGAGGAAGAAGAAGAGGATGATTCCAGCTTGTGTAAGAGTGCCTGTGTCTTTTTTAAGTTTCTCATACATGCTGCTTTGAAAGAATATATATATATATATATATATATATATATAATATATTATATATAATATATATCTATATATATATATATATATATATATAATATATATTTATATATATAGTTTCCTTTCCTTGTTACTGAGAATAATAATAATAGGCCTAAATAATAAATTTTTAGCGTCCATTTCCTCATCTAAGGATAATATCAGGGACGTAATTGCACATTTAGAAATATAAGATATCTTTTAAGTAATATATTTTGTTAAGGAAAAGTTCTCATGTTATTTTAATATGATTGAAAGCAAAAATGATTGCTATTTTACCACATTAACACATAGATCTGTGATGTGCAATTGAAACATATATGAATCATTTCTTTATAAATCATTTATGTGATAGCAAAATATTTGATTTAAATAGGGTATAAGTGCCAAATGTATAGAATTAATATAATTAGAGCTATTAATAAAGTAATTACAATTGTCTGATAAATAACTTTGCTAAATTAAAATTTTATTGAGCTCATATCTTTTAGGCGAATAGAGATTTTATTTTTATTCCCTTCTTGACACGCAGTACAGTTTCTTACTTTGCTATTTTTTATATTTTTGTCACTATATTCTTCTTTTCACGATTATTAGTAATTGTTGCCAACGTTTGCCTAATAGCAACCATTGTGCACCACTGCAAGAATGCAGTGTTGCATATTTCTCAGCGTGGATTGAGTATTAACCTTCCACCCCACTAGGGTTTTTGTTCATATTTCTCCAACAGTTCAAGGTGTCGTCCATCTAAGTACTGACCAAGCCCAATGTTGCTTAACTGTATGTTGTGCATGTTCCTATGGTGGTATGTTTGCCTGCATATCAGGGAAACATACCAATCGTCATGGTCTAGCTAATAGCATGTCACTAGGTTGTCTGACTGCATATCAGGGAAACATACCAATCGTCATGGTCTAGCTAATAGCATGTCACTAGGTTGTCTGACTGCAGAGCAGGAGTTGCAGGGTTCAAATTCAGTACTGACCTACTTTTGAGACAGTAAACTGATGTTAAGCTAGTCTCTTGCATGCTTCCTTTCGGGTGTCTAGCGTATAGATATACCGATATAGTATTAGTTGTTATGTGACAATAACATCAGAAAGGGCATTCGGTTGGTGAGCGCCTAAGCTCCAGAAATTGCTACAAAAAACTTAAACAAATGAATATTGGAGAAAGTCAGTTTGTGTCCCAACCCTGGTTAAACTGGGATTTAAGGGAAGATGAAGATGACGACGATGAGCTATGTAGTTCTGTATGAACCGCAGTGTCAATGGATGACCAGAAGGACCTGCCAAGTGCCGCTGCTAAGAGAACGACTGATGCTGTTGTCAGGGATGAGTTCCAGGCCAGAGATCTGAGGCACGAGGTTGAGTTGAAGCCTGATCACAAGTCCAGGCCTCTCTGGCTTGTTAGTATTTACTCTATAGTACATTGACATTGTTGTTGTTGTTGTTGTTATTATTAATTCCTATTATTGTTGAATGATTGATGAGATTTTAAAGTCTGATGCATTTATTTATTTGTTCATTGATATGATGTTGCATGATGTGTCTGTGTACTGTGATTTCTCTAACATTTGTTACTTTTGTTCTAATAGATTTCATTATAACAAATTTAGATAGTATTACTGCCATTACTATTAGAATTACTACTATTATTATAGCTTTTCTGCTAAATCGATAAAGATATTGCTGGCAATCGTTTAGAGATTGATCATCTATGCCTCATCAGCCCATAAAAGCCCTGTGGGCAGGGCATCTAGTAGCACTGGCCTCATTCGCTGCACCGAACGAATTTGTTGGTGCTTTCGTGAGGGAAGTGGAACATCTCCTGCCTTTCTCGATGTTATCACGATGGCATTATTGTTATTTATCATTACTAATTCTATTGTTTAATATAATAAATAGTAAAATATAATGGTAGATTTCTGCAAGCTAGTGACGCTTGTAAATACACTTGTTTCCAATATGAGAAACGAAGTTGTTCCATGTGGAAGAAGCGAGAAACTCATAAAGTGATGGAAGGTTTGAATTAGACTATATTCTGATTAAGAAACAGTACAGGAATAGTGTAAAGAATTCAAGAGCTTGCCGAGGAATGGATGTTAAGTCAATTAGCAATCTAGTAACATTTGGCAAAAAGTGGGTCTGCAAGAAGAAGAAAATACTTACGAAGAATAGTATTTGGATATGGAATATGAACAGATTGTAGGAGTAAAGAAGTCATTTCCAGTAAGCAGTGAAAGAAATAAAGAAAGTGAAGGATTTGGAAATTGAAGGAATAACCAAAAAATGATATCAGCTGACAGGGGCTATTAAGGGGTAATAGAAGCTAAAGAAATGCATGGATTTCATAAAGAAAGAAGTTCTAGATAACCATGAATCATAGAAAAATATTAGGCATAAGAAAATGAACAAAATGAATAAAAGGAGTAACTGGAAAAGTGTCGACACAATTTATGGCCATAGTGACTCTAGAAGCTTAGAGAACTACAGACTAAACAAAAGATCATTGGCGGGGTGAAAAATGTGAAGAATTAGCAGAATACGATAAACGAGGTCAATCTGATCTGATGTATCTGGAGGTTGGACAATTTACAAGAACTGATAACAAAAAGCAATAAGATACAAAGAAAATTTGTATGAATGGCAAAGTTGAGGAATTGAAACCACAGCAGGTTGAAGTAAAGAAGAAATGGAGAGAATATGTAGAGAAATTGTATGATAAGACTGTGAAACCATTCTGGAGGATTTTTTGAAAGAAAATATTAAAACATTCTAAAGGTTATTATGATTATGATTATTTTTTATATTATTATTATAATAAACTATGGAAACTTATATAGCAGTGTCATAACAGAGATTGAGCTTGGAGACTACTTTTAAGATAACCATAAATCAGATAGATTAAAGATGTACTAATTGTAAGAAGCCAATGATACAATCATAAGTATTAGGATAAGTAGCCTAATCTAAACTAGCAATTAGACATAGAAACTAATGTATTTGACGCTGAGGTTATGCAACCACAACATTGTCTCAATTAAAGTTGAATTAGTCAAATATATGTATAATATAATATAATGTACCACAGTCCCAATAGATCAGTTGTGAGGTAACGGGTAACGTTATGAAATGATGACAGCTTCTGAGTTACGTTGACTTGCTGTAGGATTGATTCTCTAGGGACCTGATCAGAGAGTAACATTTCAGACTTACACAATAATGAATAACTGAATTTATTATCAAATATTTGAATCATGTGGTATTTTAAATGTGACTGACGTCATCATAAATGATCTGCATATTTATATTAGTGTCAGTAATATTAATCAAATAATATTATTTTGCAGACTAGTGATGGTCATATATTTCTGGAATCATTCTCACCGGTGTACAAGCATGCTCATGATTTTCTTATTGCTATTGCAGAGGTAATCAATATTAACTACATCTGCTGTGTGTCTTAGTTCTAATTAAAATATTATTTATTATTAACTGCATCTGCTGTACCTTAGTTCTAGGTATGATACTGCTTAGGTAATAAATGTAAACATTATTTGTTGTAGTTATAACTTAATGGCTATAAGCTAATGTTAGCTTGTATACGTTTATGTTGGCTTAATATTAACCCATATTAAATAGAGCAATTGGTATGCTGTATTAGAATATTTCTAACAAAATGATTTATTTTAGCAATATAGTGAGATTTTACTATTTTTCTGCAGCTATTATTCATGTTCTTATGCTGTTGGTTAAATCTTTATTCGATAGTTTATTCTTATATTCTTTTCTTTTATATTTTCTTAAATTAATTAATTAATTATTATTATTATTTATATTTATATTTTTATATATTTTTTAGTTTATTCTGTAGCAAAGAAATTAGTAATTATTTTGTCATGCTCATAGAAATTGTGATAGAATCATACAACATGTATTTTTATACTGGGAATTTCTTATTTGATGCTACTCGTATTTGCAAATCTATAACTTATCTTCTATTCAAGATATTCAAGCTAAATTTCACCGTGTTTAGGAGAACTAGCTGCAGGTCAATTCCTTAAATTTCAGGAGCACCGTTCAGCTCATTACGCTTTTACTATTATAATAAGGGGTATCTGTCGTAAATGTCACTGTCTAATTAATTATTTAACAAATAAATAATTAGTTATAAGTCAGATATAATAATTGAATCATGTTTCTGCTTGATTTATGTGCCGTGCAGCCAATCTGCAGACCAGAGCACATCCATGAGTACAAGCTGACAGCCTACTCTCTCTACGCCGCTGTATCGGTAGGTCTACAGACAGACGACATCATTGGGTATCTCACTCGACTCTGCAAGACTACTCTACCTTCTGGCATCGAAGACTTCATTAGGGTAATGATTGCTCAGCTTCTAATTTTTAACCATATCACAGATCCAAAGTATATTTCTCTACTCACAGTCTGCTTTCATGCTCATTAAATATTAGGCTAAATCTTAACGAGATCTTAATGTAGCCTTTAGTGTGGGAAAATATAGCTTTTGAAGTAGTTTTCTGTACCTTTCTCTATTTTCTGTTCGCTTGCTTCTTATGACACGTATGGTGTACGGTTGATTTTTGTAGTGTCACAAACAGAACACTGGCAACTATTGTTATTGAGATAAAAACTGTTAAGACTTAGCTAGCAGTGATTTTGCGGGTTTTGTTTTTAGAAATGTTATTGTTAATACATTTATAGTTATTTCAACAAAGGTATAAGATTATAGTGTTTAAGTGTTTTAGTAGATAGGTATTTAAAACTATAATCCAAAGTAATATCTAAATTTTTACATTTAATATGAGGCTCAAGTTACCTTAATTTCCATTAGCTGTATTTTTGGATGTTATTTATTAGTGCCTTAAGATTGTTAATTCTTTAATAGTAATCTTGCAGTTGTACACATCGTCTGTTGAATTTATTATTGCAGGAATGTACAGTGAGTTATGGAAAGGCTAAGCTGGTTCTTAAGCATAATAACTATTATCTGGAGAGTCAATACCCAGTTAGTTGAAGCTTGCTCATATATCTTATCTTTTATGGTTTATTTAAGCCAGATTATGAATTTTATCGTGATACAAACTGTTTTTACTGCTAATTATGATAATATTGAATGAATTGACAGTGAGTACTGGCAGACTAAGGATATAGTAGACTGAATAACTGATCTTGTACACAATGAAATCTACTTTTTATACTGTAGTTTGTGAAAATTTATTTTACGCATTTTATAATCTCTTAAATTGTCATCTGTTAGAAACAGTTGAGGTTGAGAATGTGATCTTATTGAACCATTATATTTGAACCATTACATTTGAACCGTTGACTTAGAGTTGATAAATTTACTTGTATTTGTTTGTTCTAGTACTGAAATCGAGTCTACTGGAGAGACTAATTGATTCTTTACTCTGAATATGTGATTGATTAATTTTTCCTGTGAAATATCTATGTCCCTCTCCGATTCAAATAATTATTCAACTATAAATAACTATTCAAATGATTAATTCCCAATTAATTAATACATGAATGCAGAATATAGTTCGGGCGCTGATATGGGAACCTTATACAGTGATATGGATGTTGTTTGTGGTGTGTTTCGTAATTATTTATATTTATTTGATTGATGATTAAGTTCCTAATTGAGTGGTAGATTTAAATAACAACTGAGTTAACAATTATTTGATAAATTGATTGATTTATTAATTGATTGATATAGGAAGTACTGCAGAAGTTATTAAAGGATCCCATAATTCAACAGTGTCGATTTCGCAGTGAAAATGATGCGACTGAGGATGGGTTAGAAGCTGGGACATTCTCTTCTAAACAAGGCCTGCAGGAAAGTTCATTGCTATTTTCTGTGTCTTAACGACAGTTATAAGTATAATATATACAGTTATGTTAATGTAATTTTTGTGTTGCTAGCTTAGTGTTGTAATACAACAAATTCTAGAAAGTTTGTTTTAGAAGAACTATGCAATGCATATGCATGGGAGTCTTTGAGGGCACATTTTTCTTATTCAAGCTGACCGCCAATCAATACTACTCATCATTCATCATCATCGTCATCTTCTCTTGAATCCCAGTTTAACTAGGGTCAGGATACGAATAGACCTCCAAACTTCTCTGTCCCACACCATATCATCAGTCAATCTCTTATTTATTTCCATTCAACCAGTAATCAGTTATCCACTAGTAACCAGTATTACTATTATTTTAAAATAGTTTCCGTTTAACGTTTGTTTCGTTGTATTTGTTGATTGTTGCACTGATATTTGACTATCTTAATTGCTTATTATTAAATATTAATATAATTTAATATAAAGGTGAAAGGTAGTGTGTTTCCATAATAGCAGGATAGTGTCCGAGACTTTTCGTCAAGATGTCAAATCTCTTTTATCAGATAGTTCAATGTAATTGTGCTTATGTGAGAATTGTTCTTTTGAGAGAATTGTACCTATGAACGAATTGTGCATATGAGAGAACTGTGCTTATCAGAGATTTGTGCTTATCAGAGATTTGTGCTTATCAGAGATTTGTACTTATCAGATAATTGTGCATATCAGATAATTGTTTATATCAGAGTATTGTGTCACTGACTCAATCACTCAACCGTTATTTTGACGTCCCTGACATTATATGAGGAAACGAACGTTAAACCTTAAAAAATATAATTTCAAAATTTAACAGAATCAAATCTTTAATATTTGAATGTGTGCTCTAGTGAATTCTGTTTTATCATTTAATAGGCAGGAAAACCAAGTACCACCGCTGCTCTGCAGGCTGGAACGTCTCAGGAAGCCAATGGCTCGGCAGTGGGAACTGAGATCAGTGAGAACATTCCGGAAGATATTTACGATTTCTACGAGAAGATGGATCGAGAAGAAGAGGAGGCAGAAACGAAGATAGTGTCATTTCAGATACATCCAGATTATCTCGAAACTGTTCAGAAACAGTAAGTTAGAAAGTCTTAATTTTTTAAAGTAAGTTAATAAATAAATTTAGAACGATAAAGATAAGTGGTTTATTGATTTATAGGTTTATTGACGGACGGGCGTAAATTTCCATTGATTGGTGCTAATTGAGTTGATTGATGCTAACTTTTTCGAGGATGCTAAGAAGTGTGCTGTTAGAGTTGGAACAGGCTAATAACTTATTTATAGCCTCATTAATTATTAAAGTCGTGTATGCTACCAACTAGATAATTCAGTCGATACTAAATAAATGTAACATTTAACTCTATAATACTTTTTTCACAGTTGTATTGGTCTTGACTATCCTCTACTGGCTGAGTACGATTTTCGCAACGACAGTGTCAATCCAGATATAAGGTAGGTTCAGATATTTCATTTTTGAATCCACCTTCACTGTATTTAACTTTAGTGCATGGTTTTCTAATTTACGAAGGGCATTCAGGTGGACTTTGTTTCAAGTTTAACTAGGCTTATTGTCATATATTGATATTTATTTTTATGGATAGCTCATTGTATATGATACTGTGGTAGACACTGCTTATTGTTTTACTTTGATTTATTACAGTATATTCTTTAAACTTTGTATTTGTTGAGGAGGGTAAACTCTGCTAGATTTTTATTTTGAGCCGTAAGTTTGATTTTGTTTTTATTCAGCATTGATCTCAAACCTAATGCTGTGCTGCGCCCGTATCAGGAGAAGAGTTTGAGAAAAATGTTTGGTAATGGTAGAGCACGCTCTGGCGTCATCGTTCTGCCTTGTGGTAAGTTTAAACTGATTTGAAAAAATATTTGTAAAAACTAATGTGAAGTAACAATAATTCACTTTTAATTATTGTAATTTTAATTATTGTTTTATATCCCAGGTGACATTGTATTTTTTGTGTGCAATCTACAAATTTTGAGCAACAGATTTATTTTATGACTTTTCTATCATGTTTAATCTGTACCCAATACTTACAGTTTTGAGCACTAATGGAAGAACGTCTAGACTAGGATTCTGTCAAAATAATTTATATTCATTAATCTCTTTAATAATAATTTGAGCTGACTTTGTATGCATGCTTTATACCGTTAATTGAGAGACATGTGCATTGCTTTGTAGTCATCTCTCAGAGGTCATATTTTACAGATGTTATGTGCCCATTGGTCTTGACCTTTTAATAACTTAGTTATTATTATTGTTTGTTATTATTCATTACTCGTATAACGACCGTAAGCAAGCATCTCTTACTATATGATCGTAATTCAGTAATTCTAATAAGTACTGGCACTCACCTGATCATCAGATATCAGTCGGTGGCTTGTTGACAGTTGTTCGACAGCGGATAAGTAGATGCGGAGTTCAAAACCAGGGCTTTCCCTGTCATTAACATATTATTGGAATAGGAAACTGACGTTAAACTTGGCTTTAGCTTTATATTTTTTAGTTATAGGTATATAGCATTCTATACGATCATCATATTTGTGATGTGTGCTGTGGGGACGTCCCAGATATCATCCCTGGATGAGGAAACGGACGTTAAACCTTTAGTATTATTATTATTACTATTATTATTATTATTATTGTTATTATTATTTCAGGTGCTGGTAAGACGTTGGTAGGTGTGACGGCTGCTTGCACGATCAAGAAGAGATGTTTGGTGCTGTGCACGAGTGGTGTAGCCGTGGAACAGTGGAAGGCTCAGGTGGGGTCGCTCTCTCGTTCTCTCTTTTAATCCTCCTCTAATTTACTATAATATTTATGTTATATTTATTTCTAATGAGTGTTATGTATTTTATCGTGTGTGTCCGGGTTTGCTGAAGAATAGACCAACTGTGGACTGCACTGTCGTAAAAGGCGACAAGTATTATGATCCAAACCAACGTCAGTAAGGGCATTCGGTTGGTGATCGCCTAGTCACCAGAAATAGCTACAAAATTTTCTAAAGTTATCCCGACCCTAGTTAAAATGGGATTCAAAATGATGCTGATGATGATGATAATATTGTATTTTCTCGCTTAATTAGTTAAAAGTACTTAATATTTTAAATATATTTTAAAGTGATAATTAAGAAGATTTAGCGTAGATGGTAAAAGTTAACTGAATGTATTTTTTCTTCCTATTACTTGTTTTGCTAAACGTTTTGGCACCAAATTGGATTAGACACAATGATGTTATTAATGTTAACAGTCACACTTATTAATGCCTGTATAATCACTGTGGCGGCGTCACGTAACGCTTGCTTGAATTTCTATCTCTGTATGAAAATTGAATCAGAGCATGTAAATGTTTTTTAAATCAAATTCAAAATTAGCATTTTGTATGTTAAGATAGATTCATCATCATTATCATCATCTTCCCTTAAATCCCAGTTTGACCAGGGTCGGGATATGAATAGACTTTCTTTTATCCATTAATATATAATATATTTTTAAATTGTATGTAAATGTTATTAAACATCATAACTAACTGCATGGTAGGCGATGGAAATTAGTATATTGATAAATTAATGTCATGTGATCATCCTAGGGCTAGTTCCCGCTCAAAGATTCAAAAGTTTAGAACCATTTCGAAGATTTCTCTATGATGTTCCTCTACAAGATTACTATTCATTACTATTTCCTAGATGTTCACTGTTTTGCTTCCTTCTGTTTTCGTAAGTGATAATTAATATTATAATGTGTATTGGATTGTCTTATTCTTTACTGCACGTTCCAAATATTGATTTATAGTTTAAGATGTGGTCGACCGTTGAAGAAAGCATGGTGTGCAGGTTTACATCGGATGCTAAAGATAAACCTCTGGGTAAGTTGTTTTCTACTGTTCTATGATATTTTATGCTGTTCTGTGATATTCTATGATATTCTATGCTGTTCTATGATAATCTATTCTGTTATATGCTACGATGCTGTTCTATGCTATTCTATGTTCTATGATGTTCTATGATAATCTATGCTGTTTTATGCTATTCTATGTTTTATGATGTCCTATGATAATTATAATCTATGCTGTTCTATGCCATTCTATGTTCTATGATGTTCTATGATATTCTATGATGTTCTATGCTACGATGCTGTTCTATGTTATTCTTTGTTCTATGATGTTCTATGATAATCTTTGCTGTTCTATGCTATGGTGCCGTTCTATTCTATTATATGCTTCTAAGAACACAATTACCATCTTTCAAAGATGGTAATATTTTTATTTTTTATATTGCCAACTTATTAAATATATATTAACTATCATAGTGTAAAATGAATTTAATGGCCATAAAACTACTTTTAACGCCTGGTTTTGTATCACAAGTATTCTATCAGAGACATGGCAGTGCTTTTCAAATCAATGTCTTGTCTATGCGATAAGATTGCTACCTACTCGGCCACCAGGCAATGATTGCATCTATTAGGGTTATATTAGTCGATGCAATGGATGCATTTAGTTGCTGCAGAGCATAGGCTAAAGCACCACATTGGGAACATATTATATAGGATCAAAAGCAGCAATTGATGTCTTGTTGAAATTAATACATTCGCAAGCGGTTCCTTTGCTACTTTATGGCATTTCTGCTTTATCTCTGTCAAATGCTGAACTGAAAGATTTCTGTAATGCTTACAATAATGTCTACTATAAAATTTTTCGAACTTCTGATAAAGGTATTATATCGCATTGCCAATGGTATTGTGGCTTTTGGCCATTTGAATTACTTTATGATTACCACAGATATACCTTCTTAAGGAAGTTAATTGTCTCTGGATGCTTGGATAGTAAGCTAGATTTAGATAAGTCTGATTATATGGATTATGTTAATATTAAAAATAAATATACAATTCAGAATGATGATTCTATTGGTAAAATAAGACACAAAGTTTGGACTTATTTTGAAGGTATATTAACCTAATTAGATTATGGAAAGTCGATCCTAAGATAAACGGCGATTTTAGTTTATATTTTTCTACTTTCAGACTCTGTAATGGTGAATCCTTAATTTATGTTTTTCTGTTCGTTAGTTATTTTTTCATTTCTTGTTCTGTTCTTCCTGCCATGTGTTTTGGTGAATAAAGATCATAAGATCATATATATCCTGAATGTGTCCTATCCAACTTTTCTTCCTATTTAGTAATTTATTTATCGATTGTCCATCTGTAACAACTCTAACCAGAACTTCATCCACCAATCAAAAGAACATAATACATGTATAACCTGTAGGAGCAAAAGAGGTTTTGCTCTGCTCTGTTTCCCTTCATCTCAGAAAGGAAAAGTGATACAAGTTGATTGATCTGGCTTTATCCTTTATTTATTTCTACAATCTGTAGGAATTCTAGCTCGACGATATTTGAAATTACTTTTGCAAATTGTAAGTTAAGATATCAATTGTTAAGGAACTAGATCTAGTTTGAACTATACCGTCACAATTTCAGTGTCTCTGCGGTGTAATTGGCGAAGTTATTGATTATTTTATCCAGTACTCTCCTCGTCACTGGCATGCTATTCGAGCAGGAAACCGACGTTAAACATGGCATTTTATGAGACATAGTTAAGTGACAAGTTCCTCAGGCTTGCTACTAGTGTAAACCATTTTATATGCATTCACAACCGTGGATGTTAGTTCTGGATGTAATTCGTTAATTGTTTTGTTCAATAGAAAAGTTTTATCCCGACCCTAGCTAAACAGGAATTCAAGGAAACATGATGATGATGACGTGTTGTGGAATTCTCTCAGGGATACTAACTTAATACGAATAATTAATGCTAATAATTATATTTTATATACACAGGGTGAGTAAAAAAAAGATAACATCTGCAAAAAGTTTGAATATCTCAGGCTATTGTTAATATTTTACAATAAAACTTTTACCAATTACTAAAGGACTAATTTTTGATGGGGTGGCCAATTTTCATCCATTTTGGTACATAGACAGGCCAGTTATGCAAGTTTCAGCAGAGCAACCCCCCTATTTTTTACCGAAAAATGGCGTAAAGCACCTCCTGCAGTTCTGTCTTGTTTTTAGGCTTCGGCTGGTGTTTCTGACAGAGATGCAGCATGGTTTCCCAGATATGGTAATCCAGAGGATTATGATCGGGTGAGTTTGGAGGCCATTCATTCTTCTTGATGTAATCCGGGTTTCTCTCGCTGATCCTTTCCTGTGCATGACGAGATGCATCAGCCGGAGCACCATTCTGCTGAAAGATGAAACCATTTGGTAGAAGAGCATGGCAATCATCAAACAGCTACGGAAGCAAAGTACTGACGTAATACTGAGAGTTCAACCTTACCTTCTCGTCAATGAAGTGCAATCTGCCCTTACCGTTGTAGCAAACGCCATTTTAGGTAAAAATGGCGGGTTGCTCTGCTGAAACTTGCGTAACTGGACAATCTATGCACCAAAATGGATGAAAATTGGCCACCCCACCAGAAATTAGTCCCTTATTAATTGGTAAAAGTTTAATTTACAAATATTAACAATAGCCTGAGATATTCAAACTTTTTGCAGGTGTTATCATTTTTTATACTCACCCTGTGTATATATATATATATATATATATATATATATATATATGTGTGTGTGTGTGTGTGTGTGTGTGTATGTGTGAGTACTATTACTATTACTATTATACTAGAGTACTAGTACTTTTCCTGCAGATTGTTCAATATGTATCAGCACTTATTACTTTTCCTGCAGGTTGTTCAATATGTATCAGCACTTATTCCATGATCTCTCACTCAGCTAAGCGCTCCTGGGAGGCAGAGCGGGTGATGGAGTGGATGAACTCACAGGAGTGGGGCCTCATGATTCTTGACGGTAGGTGCTTGTTGTTGTTGTTGTTACTGTTGTTGCTGTTGTTGTTCTCTTGTGAATTCGTAGAGAATAAAAAAGCTGTCCATTCAAAGCTGTCCATTCAAATTGGATCTTTAAGTCGAATATGATCTAAATAGAGAGGTGCTGCGAGAAACTACTTCAGATAAGTTCAATTTGGATAGATCAACAAATCAGATATATTGCAGTGGTCAGCTCGATAGGGTACTTCAGTGCCCTCTCTGATGGCTGTAGTGAGCAAATTTTATTTTCTGTTTGATGCTACATATGTTGATTCACACTTTGAACTTTTGATTTGTCTGCTTTCACAATTGTTTGTTCGTGTTTGAAGACTTTAAATAAACATATGTAGTAGATATATTCAACTTGGACATTTTTTCCTTTATATCTAGATGGCATGTTGTTGTAGTTCCCGTGTTTTAGTGCTTAAATTTTAGATTAATTATTCTGGTGAGCATGTATGTTGTTGGTTTATGTTTTGAGATTTTAACCTCGGATTTTCTATTTTGACATCGAGTACATGAGAAACAAATTTTGTTACAAATTTTAATGTAATAGAAGTTATAATAATAGTAGTATAACTGAAATCCGCTGTTAGTTATGTAAGACCCTTATGCAATCGTCTGATACTACATTCAAGTAAAGCTAGTAATGCTAAGATTAACGTCAGTTTCCTCACTTGATAGCGATGTCGGTGACGGGCGAGCCCAGGAGTTGAACCCCGCACATACTGATCCGCGGTCGAATATCTTAACCGACGTCGCCACTGGCTCCAGCCAACTTATACATGACATTGAATAAATAACGAAATTAAATCATAGAACGGATTAAATTAAACGGTCTTTGTGTGATACGTTAGAGGTGCAGTTTGTACCGGCTAAGATGTTTCGACGCGTGTTGTCGTCAGTACACGCCCACACGAAGCTTGGGCTGACAGCTACACTAGTGAGAGAGGACGACAAAATACTCGATCTCAACTTCCTCATCGGCCCCAAGCTCTATGAGGCCAACTGGCTGGAGCTTCAGCAGAAAGGATACATAGCGAAAGTACAGTGTGCTGAGGTAGGTTGTTAATAGTTTTGGATTTTGTAGGCTGAACCAGCAGCGGTGTCATTGGTTACTTTTTCTACTGTGGATCAGCATGATGGTTTCAACATTGAATTTAGTCCTCATCATCATTGACGTTCTTTGAAGCCAGTAAACTAATGTTAAGCTCGTCTTTTGCCTTTACTACGAATTTATACACCTCTGCAGTGTTATGCAGCAGACAGTATGGTATGATCTCAAATGATTGTGCTACTTGTGCTCTGGTGCTGTGATAGCGGAGTTAATTTCTGTGCAAAAAGATCGTAAATGGTAATTTTTCTGCCAAGACTTAATAGCCTGATTCACTGAATCAATGGCCTGAAAATTACCATTAACTGGATAACAGTTCGCAAGAGACTCACATCACTGTACAGTATTTCATTCTTTAAACTGCATTCTGTGTAACTAGTGGGGTAACGCAAACTTTATCATGACCGCCTTTAAATAAATCTTAAGAAAACTGTTAATAAATTTTAAATAGCTCTTCCTGGGTTAATACCTGGTAGAGTTGATTAGAGAGTAAAATTTCGGTTATACACAGTCTATTCGTATCCCGACCCTGGTTAAACTGGGATTTAAGGGAAGCTGATGATGATGATGATGATGATGACACAGACTGCTAGCATGGTTAATTGACTAAACTGCCTAATGATGTAGCATTAAAAGCGATAGATATCATCACAGATGGTCACTTCAATATATTGTTGTTAATTGTAAACAATTATTAATATTAACAGTAATATTGCTGACTTGCAGTATCATTTTTTTTAGTGCTTTGCTTCAAAAGTAGTTTCCATGGATACTGTTAAGGAAGATAAAAATTGGTGCGTCCGTAATTATAGGACATTGATAAAGTATAAAAATAACTGATTGCAGAATTATTGAGTGGTGTACTAAATAACCATAATTTGACCTTGGCTTGTTGTTTAAACTATGCGCAGTAGTTAATGATGGATGCACTGTAGTTAATAGACTGATATGTTCCTGTGTTTTATATAAAATATGCGCAGTAGTTAATGACGGATGCACAGTAGGTAATAGACTGATATGTTCCTGTGTTTTATATAAACTGTGTACAGTAGTTAATGACGGACTAATATGTTCTTGTGTTTTAGGTTTGGTGCCCTATGTCGCCTGAATTTTATCGGGAGTATCTGAACACCAGAACACGAAAGAAGCTCGTAAGTTTACTATAATTATTAGATATTTATCGAATATACATGTATGTATGTTATTTTTCGTAATGTATATTGTATGCACTCTCTTCATTTGCGATTTCTTCTGTGACAAAAGTGTATGCTGGTAGGTTTAGTACAACACAATTTGAAAATACTAGGTGCTAACACTGAAAAGATTTACGGCTATTCATTGACAAAACTAGAGACTATGTATTTTTGAAATTTCAGTTGCTGTACATAAATAACCCAAATAAGTTTCGTGCATGTCAGTTCCTCATACAGTTTCATGAGCAACGCAATGATAAGATCATCGTCTTCTCCGACAACGTGTTCGCTCTTAAGCACTATGCTCAGCAGCTCGGAAAGTAAGTTTGACTTAATTGTTCTGAATTTTCCAAATTATCCCTTTCTTAGCTTTTTAATCTTTATTTTAACATTAAACTACGGCTTTAATTTGTCTTAATATCCGCTTTTAGATTTATAGCCTTTATTGTAAAAATTGCTTTAATATCTCTTTCTTAGCTCTATAGTCTTTTAATAATAATAATAATATAATTATTTAATTAATTATAATAATATTTGTAATATAAGCTTGCAGAACTCCAATTGTAGTGTAAAGTGATTTAGAAGTTGGTATATCGCGTTTTAGTTTCAATTCGCTGTCGTTTCAGTTTGTTAGCGAACTGTCTAAATTTTCTCGTGTTAGAACAAAGTAAGCTTGTGTCTTTGGAAATCAGTACCGAAAATAATAATAATAATAATAATAATAATAATAATAAGGTTTAACGTCCTTTTCCTCATACAATGATGATGTCAGGGACATCAAATAATAAGGATAATCCAAATCTCCTCAGAGGTATGCAATACTGGTTCTGCGAATTTTACAAATCAGAGTTCTAGAAGAGGAGAGTAATAATTATAATTATTGCCAATAATTATAGTAACAATTATAATAATTAGTATTAATTATAATGATTAATAATTATGATAGTTAGTTAGTAATAATTATAATAATTAGAGTAATAATTATGGTAAACCAATTTTATATTCAGGAAATCTGTCATATTTGAAAGTAAGCGAATCAAATTATTTCGAAACCCATCAGAATATAGTAGAAGCTAATTAAAATATTTCTTATTTGTTCAATTATTAATTGTATGTAATGAAGTGTCTCTCTCTGGATTAACCCCTTTACCCTTTGCTTAGTAAATATCATTAACATTATTATCAGGAACTTATGTTGGTTTATTTCTCTGCAGACCATTTTTGTATGGACCCACTCAGCAACAGGAGAGGTTGAGAATTCTGCAGAACTTTCAGCTCAATCCTCTCGTCAAAACCATCTTTGTGTCCAAGGTATATTGTCTTACATCATCATCATCTTCTTCTTCCTTTGAAATCCAGTTTAACTAGGGTCGGGATACGAATAGACCTTCTCCACTCCTCTCTGTCGCTTAAAATATCATCAGGCAATCCCCTACAAGCTCTTCAATTCGTTTAAAAAAGATTTTGTAGCAATTGCTGGAGCCTAGGCGTTGAACAACGGAATGCCTCTTTCTGACTTTGATTCAAATCTAATTGCTTTGTCGCCTTTTACGATACTTGCAGTCTACGGTTGGTCTATTCTTAAGCAATCCCGACGCAACACGAGTACAATGAATGGAAAATCAACAAATGCATTTGCAAAAAGTATGCTGCTCTCGCTAGGTATTAATAATGTCTTTATTTCCTGACGTTGAAGAAATGAGGTTTTGTTGGCAGCTATGCTCTAGATCAATTTTTGTTAAAAAAGTCTTATTTAAATATTTTTTTGTTGATGTATTTCTCAGTTTTCATATATTAGGTCTCACTTTAGGTCAAATTTGACGCGGCAGATGATTGGCAACAGTTTGGACCCTCCAGAACAGTGGTTAGAGTAGGGGGGGGGGGGGGAATACACCGGGTAAAATTGGTAAAGCTAATGTTAACCTCAGTTTCCTCACTCGAAAGCGATGTCAGTAACAGGCCAGCCCAGGATTTGAACTATGGTTGTTGAACTATGGGAAGCTGTTTTCCCCTAGCTAGCTCTCATTTTTTTCTGAGGTGCATTCCTCTGAAAGGCGCCCATATTGAGGGGCCCGTATTAGATACTTGTAGACTTGTAAATACATTACAAAGGGGCCCGAAAAGTTTCAGAAAATGTGAATCCAGCAAAAGTTCACATCTTACATTAATTTGATTTGATATTATCATTAGGCTAGCTTTATTATAAGCTAACAATGTATCAACTTCCTATTTAATTTGTCGCATACTCGACAGGTGGCGGACAACTCCTTTGACTTGCCTGAAGCTAATGTGCTCATACAGATCTCCTCTCACACTGGCTCTCGACGTCAGGAGGCTCAGCGGCTGGGCCGAATCCTACGTGCTAAAAAGGGTCAGTCTACTTTTCTTAGCTCTCTGGTAATTCGTTATAATAATAACAGTAATATAGTAATATAATAGTAATTTAATAGTATTATATTGCTATTTTATAGTATTATAGTAATATAATAGTAATAGTAGTATAATAGTAATTTTGTAATAATTAATTTTGTTATTTTTCAGGTTGAAGTAGGTATGTTGAGTTTTAATCTAGTTTTTTATTTTCCATAACTTCTATCTTGCTTTCTTAAGAATTCGTTTGCTACTTTATCTTTCATGTGGTGAGTATGGAAAATATACATAGTCATATATTTAAGTAGATACTTTTAACTGCATCCAATCGCAGCCATCAAGTAATCCTCTCTTACAGCTTCTTTTTTTATAGTTCTTGTTAATCTAAATCCTGCTATGTACATTTAAGCGTATAGGAGGATTAAGCAAGGAAGAAAGAGCTGAATGTGTTGTGGATCACGTGACCTAACCAAGTTACAAACAAACTTTGTTTTTTCTCCAGTAGGATGGCTGAGTGCATAGCATGCTTAATTTAGCCAATTATTTATTATTTTATTTAAGTTAAACGATATTGACGGCATTAACTTGGTATTGTGATCATGTTCTAAGAAACCTTTATCTCCCTATATATAACAGAAACGAAATTCTTGATTGCAAATTTGCTTTTGAATTGTAGGTCGATAAAGGATATATTCAAATGTAGTACTTCTGTCATTTCTGAATGCTTTGGCGGAGAAATAATATAAACTTCAATACCGATGATGCTAGTTTTGTCTGCTAATCAGCTGTTATATTAAATGATTATTTTTATCTTCTATTTATAGGTGCGGTGGCGGAGGAATACAATGCATTCTTCTACTCGCTGGTTTCTCAGGACACCATGGAGATGTACTATGCAACGAAACGTCAGCGGTTTCTAGTCAGTCAGGGTTACAGCTACAAAGTTATCACGAGTCTCGCTGGAATGGATGAGGTTAAAACTTATTTATAGTTATTATTTCAAATGTATTTTGTATTTAGCTTATTATCATCATCATCCTCTTATTTTGAGTCTCGGTTTAACTGGGGTTGGGATTACAAAATTTTCTAACAATTTCTGGAGCCTAGGCGCTCACCAACCGAACGCCCTTTCTGGCGTTGGTTTGGATCTTAGTACTGTGTTATGAAACGTGCAGTCAACGGTTGATCTATTCTTCAGCAACCCGGACATAACACGGGTAATACTTTAGTATTTCTGCGTGTAATAATATGTAATGTAAAGATGAGATTTTTCTAGAACCACTTTGCTTGTTTGCTATGATGTGTACTACTGATGCTATTGAGGAACTGGAGTAATCTCTTGTGTTCAGTTTGTTAGCTTTCAAATAATATTAGCGTTAGAAATATTGTTAGCTACTGCACAATATTTCTAACGCTATGTATTGCTAACGGTACGGCTTATAAATAATTATAAATTATAAATAATTAATCAATGTAATTCAGAGAGTGCTTGTTTTGCGAATAGATTCATTTATGAGCTTATTGATGGACTAATTAACTAATTGATTATAAATTAATTAATGAAAAATGCAATTATGTCACGATGATAAAGAAGAGTAAACGCTAGGCCTACTTCTTTTAAAGCTCTCTGGGAGCCAAGTTTCATTTAAAATAGCAGACTAACTGACTAACCCACTTAATTGACTCACTGAATGACTGGTCGATTGATTACAGATGCAGTTGGCGTATGCTACTAAAGAAGAACAGGCACAACTTCTGCAGAAGGTTCTCGCAGCCAATGATATGGAGGCAGATGATGAGGACTTGCTGGGAGACAAATCGACTGCAAAATCATTCTCGAAGGTGCTACAGTGGTTTTATGCTCACTACTTTCAGGAAACGTTTTTTAAAATGATTCCGATAAATTCGGTCTGCTACTTGCCATTTGCTAAATGTGATCAGCACTTTATAAATTTTCAGAAGGGTGTATAAAATCACCCCAATATAAAAACCCAATGAAATTATGTAATCAACTTAAATTGAACATTCGGATTCTATTACTGGCGTAATGATTTAATAACTATAAGCCTATATCTGCATCAATTAATATTCTTTTCTAATTTTCATAATTTTCCTCTTTCGCTATGTTTGCTTGTTGATGTTGCTGTATTGTTTTTTGTCGAGAATTAAAAAAAATGATATTGCGTAGCTATACTTGGTTTTATATGGACCAGTTGCATATCCTAAAGAAAATTCTATGTGACGAGCCGCGCTTTATAATAACAACAATTAGAGTGCTATAGTCATCAATGACAACATCGAGCACTATTGAGACAAAATCAAGCCGGCGAGCAAAAAAATAAGGTCAAAAACGGTGCAAAATCCAGAAATTCAGTCCAAAGTTCTTTGAACCCTACATATACTGATCCACGGCGGACACTTAACCGATCTTGTCACTATCTCTACCAATTAGTCACATTGCTATAATTCATTGTTTTAATTGTTGTTGTTTCTGCTATCTAACCAATATCTACGTTTAGTGGAGAACTGGAGGTTAAATCTGGATTATACATTCTGTTACTTAAACAGAGTTTAACTGAATTTTTACTTAATTGTTTAACTTAGTTTGACTGATTTCAACTGATTTTAACTGAATGTGAACTGTGATGTGCGCAGGGTTCGGTGACGCAGAGACGAGTGGGCAACATGAGCTCAATGTCGGGCGCTGATGATGCTCTGTACGTGGAGTACAAGAACAAGCTGGCAAAGAACAAGAATCAGCATCCGCTGTTTAAGCGTTTCCGCAAATAACTTAGAACTATCACATTCATATAAAACTGTATAGACGTGTGCATGACGAGATGTGTATGACGTGTGTGTATGTATTTAGATGTGTATGACAATATGCCTGTCTGTGCGTTATTTGTCAGTTTGCCTACTTGATTGCGTTCAGTAAAATAAAGGGTCCTTATTTTATTTCAAAAGTTATACTACATTTGAGTTATTATTATATATTGACTGTATGTATTTCATCGCTATTATTATTATTATTATGTATTATTATTATTAACAATTATTATTATTAATATTATTATCATTTGTTAGTGTTATTAATATTATTTATTTTTTATAACTATATTATTCTTACCTGGTTGAAAGGGTAAGTTTTTAAAGGATCCCACCAAGGAAGGTTATAATTATTGATATTATTAATGTTATTTTTATTTTTATTATTAACAAAGAAACAATATTTTATATTCTAGACTGCTTTGTAGGAAGAGCTAGAGTAAGCCGTATTGTGCGTAGTCTGTGTTTGAGTTTTTGTATACTGGTATGTGTACTGTCCATCGCGTCATCCTGATACATAGAACGGACGTTAAATTACTATATCATTGATGTATTTATAGAAGCGGTTGTAATAGTAGTAGTAATATACTGATTAAATTATCGATCTCAAAGAGTGTAAGAAAGTGTTTTGCTTGAAAACAGAATCCAGTAACATCGTGGATGACTTAACTATTCTTTGCTAAAGAATGACTAATATCCAACTGATGATATTTACCAATTAGCCATTTTGAGAGATACTATTTTTATTTAATTAATTAATTTTTTGTCTAGAATATCGTGAATCCAGGTAGATTCCTGACTTATAAGGCAGCTTAACGTATGCAAACCACCCGGCAGGCAGGTTAGAGGGCTCTCATCAGTGTTAATAAGTTTGTCTTTCGTTGAATCCACTTTCTTCTCATTTATTGACGACGCGGAACAACATTCATCAATTTAAACACAAACCAATACAAACATCTCAGTCATTGCCGAAGTCGGTCTTCGTGAAGGCTTCTCAAAGCTAGATTAATATTTACGATTTAAACAAATAATCTACAATTGTATTGGTTGTTACGACAAAAATTTAAGCACGGATCACTATGTTCAAGGTATTTTCTAAAAACATATAGGGGATGATGGTGGACTTTATCTTATTATTTGTCGCATGTTGTGTCAACAGTGACCATATAGCGGATTTAAACATTGATGAACATCTGCGATTGGTTTATATTATTTTGATTGATGTTGAAAATGATGGAGTTAAACAGTTCAAAGCAAGTGTCGCCGTTCGCTTATTGTTTGAACTGAAATAATATTCTGTAAGCAAAGTTCTATCGAAGGTACGTTCATATACAAATCTAGAGGAACTAACGGGGTATGTTGTGCTAAAGTCTATAATAGACGAATGGACGAAAGAGCGTTGGAGGATGATCGAATCACAATATATTAGACGATTCAATATCGCTTTTCTGTATATAATTGAGGTAGAGAACGGAGGATAGAGATAAATAATTGAATGGCAAATTGTTTTCTTTCAATTATTAATTGAGGAATATTTTTGCGTTCGAGGAAGTTTCTATCTTTAATTTCTTTTCTTTATAATAGTTTCACTGTGTGATTTAAAATTTTTTGAGATCGGTAGCTCAATTCGATAAGCACTTTCTATGTTTCTATTTAAAATTGGGTTTAATCCATTTCATAAGCTTCTGTGTATTTTACAATAGAAATAAGAGCAGTGTTAAGCTGGTATGGATTATAAAGAATAGGTAAAGTGTTCGCTATAGATTATACAATGTGTAGTCTTCTTACCAGGTTAGGGGAGAATTATGCCATCATATGATAGAGTTGTTCCAGAAATTGCTAAAAAATTTAAACGAATGGAAAAGTCTAAAATAGGGGATTGGCTGGTGGTGTGGTGTAGGACAGAGAGGATTTGAGACAGTCTATTCGTATCCCGACCCTAGTTAACTGGGATTCAAGGGAGGATGATGATTATAGAGTTGGTCTCTAAAGCCTTGAATTCTCGAAGATTCTCAAGTGTAGTTGACTACACGAGTCCTGTGCAATAACAAATGACTACGGTACTTGATTACGTTTGCATATCATCAACATCTAATTGAATGGCTCAATTCATCTGGTGTACTGAAACAGACGTTAACCTAAGTCTCTGTCAGATACTTGATAACAAATAAATAAGAATGCTGATAACTATCACTGTCATTGTAAAGTATGCTAGGCTATTTCTAAAATACTGATGCTTCTAATGTAGACGAACAATGTAGTAAATAATCTACTAAAAAAAACTTAATGAAAACTAACTAATACGGGAGGTCGATAACATAACAAGAGAATTTATAATTATATAGCCTACTATTATACTTTTCTATCCGAGTGAATTCTTTTGTAAAATTGCGGAGTAAAAATAGACCCGAAAGTGTATTCTTTCAGTTTCTCCAGTAGGCCTACTCAATAAACCCGGTTGGAAATTTGTGGACTTTTAATCTTAAAGTTTTTCTATTTGTTTCTCCTGTTACAATAATGGTAAGCGTAAGTACAAATACACTTCACTAGCAAATAATCATAAAATAAAGAAGAAGGTTATCACAAAAGAGCCTAAGCCCTGTGAGGAAAAAGAATCAGTAACTGCAAGTAAGAATAACAAATTCGTTTATTAATTGTTAGTAATTGCCATTAGATTGTGATTAATTTACTGATTATATTCGCTTTACCGTTGCATGTGATGAATTCGGAAAGAATGTGAAAATAAGCACTTTTTATAGCATTTTACCGTCATCCTCTCTTAAATGTAAAATAGTAATTTAGCTATTCTTATCAACAAATGCTAATGTTACCAAGTACCGAACAGCTGATCATCACGTGTATTATTAGTTCAAATTATATGCCGTTGAAGAAATATAGAGTAGTATAGACTACAGTAGAACCGTACGCTGGTTTCCAATCTTAGCAAAAGTAATTACATGGTACTTAAACCCTTACCAATCGTATATCTTGAAAAGGGGACGATACTAGGGGTTGGGACTCGGGAGGTAAAAGACCCTAAATTCAGGGTTCAGTCTGACCACAACCCCTTGTCTTAATAGATTTTATAGGGGCTAAAATTAACCCCCACCCTTATTTAGCCTCATTTCTTTCTCGGATTTGTTTGCTAGATGGGGGAGAAATTTTTAGAAATTTTAAAAATAAATTTTCTAAATTTTGATAATTCTGCGGCATTTTATGCTAACTATCCTGGGAATTAGCTATCATCCTGGCAAAATCTGAGGACATATAGAACTCTGAGGGGGACCCAGGCTACATGGCCTCACCTATATTCTTTCCTCCTGTACATGTAGACCTAGTACAATGCTGCACAGTTGACCATCACGTGTGTCAAAGGTTCAAAGATTGTGACGTATCGCTGGCGGCAAGTCGTATTGAATTTCGTCTGCTGTCAATATTCATCGGTAACTGTTCATCCTTGAGTCAATCGAGCGCTCGATGCAGTCTATTATTAGCACCCGTCGCTGGCAACTCGATTCCTATTTGCGCAGAGGTTTGCGAAGTCAGTCAAAAACGTCTAGCCGACGAATGCTAATAAGGAAGAGGACCACGGTGCTAAATTTGTGGTATCACGTGTCAGAATGTGAAAAATGTATAAAAGTTTTCTATTGAATCGAGAGTTTTCCGAATAATTAGGCCCAGCGTGGTAGCATGTCATTAGAAAGTACTGCTGTTGATTTTAGTTCCAACCAGATGCACACACTAAGTGCACTATAATGTAATATACTTGTAATGCTAGGCGTAAAAGCTTGTAAAGCTAATGTTAACGTCAGTTTCCTCACTAGAAAGGCATGTCATTGACGACGAGCCCAGAATTTGAGCCCCGCACATACTGATCCGCGGTCGAATAACTTACCGACATAGTATCACAATGCACAATTCCACGTGGCTGCGGCAGAAGGTTTAGAAGTTAAACTCTGGCGTTGCATGCAATTTGTGAATAGATCTAATTCTGTATTCCAAATATTTGTTATGCTTGTGTGGCTTCCTTAGGGATAAGGAAGCAATTCCTATCCCTAAGGAAGGAATTCTCTTTATCCCATTGCGATGCAATTGTACAGTCGGAAAAATGTAACCTTTAACTTATTCACTGTTTGAACTATAGGGCCCAAAGTCCTTATATATAGCCTACATAATGCGTAGCTTCCGGAAGTAAGAACTTGTGTCTTTTAATTTAGAAGTAGGCCGCTGACGTTTTTATTATTTATAATAGCAAAGAGGATTGACAAAGAATAGAATCAATATATCAAATAGTCTGGCGTTAAACAATGTCTACTGTGTAATTTTTTACGGTGTTAAATTTTGATCAGAACTAAATTTATTGTTGCGTTAATTTTATTTCAAACAGAATTTATATTAAAAATTTAACTGACCAAAATACTCATTAATTCCTTTACTAGACATATTCTCATTCTCTATACTGTAGCCTACTGCTCAAGAAACTGTCAGATCCAAAGTACATTTTATTATATTCCAAGTGACCATCTGTTTCACACACACTCTCTATCTAAGTATAGCCTACTCCCCTTGGCAGGTTCAAGGTATAAAACGCCTCCACTCTTCTCGGTCTTTCTTTTTCCTCTTCATGCCCATATTTGAGTGCATCTTTAATTAATTAAAGCATCTAACATGATATACCATTATTGTTGGGGGGAATCTGGTTACGAAGAGATGGATCCCCTATGCCCTTCCTCAGCTTCGACTAACATTTGCTGGGCAGTAGCGCCATTCCCTGAGAAAACAATCCTGTTTACCCATACTACTACAAATTGTCAAATATCCATACTAGAAAACTATCCCGTTCACACTCACCAATAAATACTAGATCACTGTTCAACAAATCACTCGAGGTCACGATTCAGCACGTATTCCTCGAGTCGTTTTTAACAAATATCTTGGGTATAAAAACAATAGTAGTAATAAAAAATGACATTCTAGAGAGCAGAGGATTTATTATAAATGCTTTTAAACTTATAATTAAGTTAAATCTTTTGATCTTTTGTTTGGCACTCTATTCCCTTCAGCCCAGGGCATTAAAATAGTAGTTGTTATTTATATTAAGTCCGCTATTGTCTATTTAGAGACTTCATGGTAAATATATTGCTCTAAACAAACAGGTTGGTGCCATTGGTTGATCGCCCAGTTTAACGGAAATGTGGGCTACAAAAGCAGAAATAGGCCTCCTTTCTATGGTGGCTGAGGTGTGGGAGAATATTGGCTGTCTGAATTGGCTGTCTGAATTGGCTGTCTGAATGCAATGATTCGGTCTGTCTGGCTGATAAACTGGCGAATTTTGATTTACTGTATTTAAAGCACAAAGTGTTAAAAAGTCAAAATACTGTCTGATATATGTTCTCTTCTTTGTAGGTCACAAAATCTTAACGACAGCTTTTAGTCGTTTAATTGCTGAGGCTTTCAACTCAAGGACGTCATCAGTCCGTTCACACCGAAGTCTACGTGACTTAAGAGTTATGGCCTTACATAAACAACTGAGAACGTTTTCAACAGTAGTGCTTTCGTTGTTTGAACTTAGCTTACTCATCAGATGCGATAGACAAATTATTAACCCTGTAGAAATGTTGTCTCTCTCTTACACTCACACACACACACACACACACACACACACACATACAGGCAAACACACATACAATGCACTGGCGCATTTCTATCGTTTCTACCAAACGATTTTCCATAATCGACTCCGCAGTCTGTTACCACAATCAATAAAGAGACTAATCCGCAGCTAAGCAAGCTAATCCAATCGCCATCGGCTGTACAAAACTTTTTATTGTAGCCTTAAGGATCTGAATATGAATAATTGAAAATCAAGCATTAGCTTCTGAGATAGTTTCATATTTTCTTCCTCATCGTCTTCATCTCTTATGACAATTTAAGTTATTCTAGGCTAGTCTAGAATGATGCGGGCACTTCACGGAAATATATTAATTGAGTCCTAAAAGAAAGAAAGTTAATAAGAACTGCTGATAATTCTTTGACAAAACTGATATCGCATAATCGCTGTCAATTTTGTAGAATCGGTATCTAAGCGAGCTAGATAGGTATATGAATTTAAGAGCGTGACAAGTTTAGCCTTCACGGCGGGCATCTGACTTACTGAAATATTAAGAGGCACATTTAGTTGACGATAGAACTATTCTAAGATTTTTCATAATTGACAGAAAAGTTGAGTCAATTCGACTAATTTAATTAACAAATTCAATGCTATTTAAATAATCAAATAATTAATTAATTAGTTCAATTACAGCATTCATTCAATTATTACGTAATCAAATTCATTAATTAATTCAGTCGATTAATTAATTCAGTTCAAGTAAAGCCAGAATACTCGGACAATCTAACCCACGGCAATAATGTGTGATTTGTTTTATTCTATAAACAAAATTTCTTTAAAATTTAATTTTATAATAATTATTTAGTGGAATGATCATGCAATCAAGCAGTGAGAAATTATCCTCATAATATAAATAATACAAATAATAATATAATATAAATAATATTAAAATAATATTAATATTCTTAGATAGTTAACAGACATCGCTCTTTGTTACTGACGTCGCTTTCGAGTGAAGAAACTGACGTTAGCATTAGCTTTACTATCCTTTAGTTAAATTAAACGATTAAATCATATTAAATGATTAGCTTGAATCTTAGTAATTGTCATGCATGTTTCAAGCAGTGTGCATAGCTAAAAGCTGGTAAAGCCTTCATAATTGACAGAAGAAGTGTGTTCAGAAGTTTAGTTAACGTAAGTTTCCTCACTCGAGAGCGATGTCAGTGACAGGCGAGCGCAGGATTTGAACCACGCACATACTGATCCTCGGTCGAATACCTTACTGATATCGCCATTGGCTCCAAGACAATTGTTAAAGAGTAATGATAGCCTAAAGACAGCCGAGATTCTCTACAGTCTCTTCAAACAAAAATTTGAAGAATAAGAAACAAATATTTTAAAAATAAATAGCAATTACACGTGTTGTTGGTTGGTATGAAAATTGTCACATTCCTAGTATAAAGTTCTTATAGCGGAGAATGCAAAAGACAAGCGTGTACGGAAAGCCTCAGGCTCCAGCGCTTCACGCCACTTGAAGGTATCTGCGGAATGCAAACGAACAAAAACGCTTTAATTAAACTTATTCTCTTTCTAGTGTAAGTATTTTTAAAGATAAGTTTACAGTCTATTTCGTGACGCAAGTAATAATACCGGAGAAACATGGATGGTAACCGAACCGATGACCTATTACCAGTCTTCCAGTTAACAATATAACTCGCATATTGTCTGGAAACAACTCGGCGGTATATTAAAACTAAAGCAATTATTATGTTTAGTTTTTATCAAGCGAAAAAAATTTAGTTAGAATTAGTTTAGAATTTTAGTTTAGAATTTAGTTTATATCACGATGAAATAAATTTAAATAGTTTTAATTAAGAGAACATAAGCGTTATTGCTGTGCAATTTTAAATGTCCCAAGTAGCATATTCGAAATAAAAAAGATTACAATCATGTAGGCTATACTCATATGTACGCCTTAAACAGTCGAAGACAAGTGCCTAGAATTAGTGTATGCAAGTATAGTGTCAGCTAATGAAACTTTAAATGATTTTATGATTGTGTATGAATTTAGTAGCCTAATTATAAACATATATCAAATCAATGAAAATAAAATAAAATACGAACATTGCCGCAAGAGAGACAAGTCATGTGTTTTGGGCAGAGAGAGGGATCACTATGTTCTCTATGCGAATATTTGTTACGAATTACACTTTTGTATTACCTAAGAATAATTGTATTACCTCTTTGGCTGGAACCAGCCTCAGGATGATCACATGACTTGACATGACCTAAATTACCTATGAGTGTATTATGGTGTAATATTGGATTAATGTAGCAACTAAGAAATACAGTAAATTTTGTCTAGAGTCAATTTATCAAGCGCTTTCTATGAGAATATAATCGCAAGAGATTTTGAAATTTTTAAATGGCTATTGAATTATGTGGAAAGAATGAGAATAAATTTTGAAATGGGGAATGCCAAATTTATTAACAATAGTAACAAATTAGGTAGGCCTGCAATGGTTAACAATGGGGAGAAGTTCCCATTGTTCGCATGAAATGTCTGCATAGCTTTGTAGCCCTCTAGATTTTCACCCCAGAGTTAATCAGTTGTGCTAAAATAGAAATTTCATATAACCTTTGAGTTCATGCTAACTTGTTTTGCAAAATTGTTTCTGCTTTGAAATGAAAACGGTAGTGTGCGTCTTAATTTTAAAATTCTCAAAATTAGTTGTTGGATACAGCATCATTGCCCTCGTCGTCATTGCAAAATATAGCACACATTTAATACTAGTGTATCAGGATGTTACCATGATACAGCAGTTCTTTGTTCTCAATCCTTAGTCTTGTAATGGTAGGGCCTAAACATTTTTCTAGGCTACGGCAACCTAATATGAATTTAAAAGTGCACTTCGAAATTGATGGGTTGTTAGGAGTAGCGTTAAGGTTTAAGTTTGATTTGGAAATTGTTGAATTTGGATTTTTGGATTTGTGAATTTCATCTGTAGAATTTCCATTATTCTATTTCGACATGGACTTTCATAATAGGCCTTATGCCTACGGGCTGTATCAGTCAAATTGTTAACTGTAATAAGGCTATATCATGCGCAACACGACGTATTGTGAGGCGAAGTTTCGTCTGACTCACCCTTCGTGTCATACTGGATCTAAGCAGATTTAACTTTTTATTTTGTCTAGACAGCGAAGACCTACTTTAATGTTTCTAAGAATTTCGTAGAGGGTTTATTCAGGTACCTGGAGAGTATCCGGAATGTGTTGATTGATGGTTCGAAGACGCAATTAATAAAAAAACTAAAGATAATGTTAACGTCAGTTTCCTCACTCGAAAACGATGTCAGTGACGGGCGAGCCCAGAATTTGAACCCCGCCGATACTGATCCGCGGTCGAATAACTAACCGACATCGTCACTGGCTCCAGCAGGTACTAAAAATACTAAACCAACTAAGACAATACTAAAAACTCCACTACTAAACCAACGGCTTTTCAGTTGAGACCTGTGCGGGGTTTAAAATTTTTATCACCCCCTTCTCCGTGGGATGACACAGGATTCCACCCACCCCATCTAGATAATAATATTTCCGTACGCACCCCACTAGCATTTAAGTAATTATTAGTTAAACTATAAATAAAATATTAGTAATGAGTCAGGCAGCATGCAATTACATGCTTGTTTAAGACTCATTAATGTGATGAATTAGACTAAGACTTTAGGTTGTATAAAAACAAAATTTTTATTGATAAAATTATTAAAATGTTTGATGTGATATGCAGTGTAATTTAGTAACGAGTAGATGTCCAGCTCATGTAAATACAAAGACAAATCATATAATGAAAATTATTGAGACTCCTCAATACAAACTTTATTCTAGACTGTTATATTCTACATTTCTACACGTACTCTTATCAATCGACGTAAATTTAATTTTTATTACGTTAATCATGCGCTCCAAAGACTAACCGAACTTTTGATTATACAGATTACAGTGATTTTAGATAAACGGTTTGCTTTCCGGCGCTGCTGCAACACTTTTGCCTGCCCAACTAGGCATTTGTTCGCCGGCTGACCTGAGATTTAAAGACAGGTTGCTTGTGATCATTTCACTACGTGAGAAACCTTAATCTTAAGCTACAACTTATTCGATATAATATTCGAATAAATTAACTAAGACATATGTCACATAATGCTATCAAGCAATATATTTTCATCAACAATTTGTGTTTCATTTATCAAATAGCTGCAAAACTACAGGTCAAAAATAAAGCTATTGAATTTAGCAATACACTAGACATACGTAAAAAATCAGGTGAAAATTTAGTCATGTTTGTAATGGGCTCTCAGACAAAGTTTTCTAGGCAGAATCTCTAAATCAATTTTAAAAAAAAGATAAAGCTAAGGTTAACGTCAGTTTCCTCACTCGAAAGCGATGTCAGTGACGGGCGAGCCCAGGATTTGAACCCACATCAACTGATCCGCGGTCGAGTATCTTACCGACTTCGCCACTGGCTCCAGCCAGTGTGGCGGTTGAGGTAGGCAGAGTGGATATTTATCTACATTTCTTATGTCAGATAATTTACCTTAAAAATATGTATGATAAATATGATAATTTTATAGTATTTGTTTCAGAGCGAAAACTTTGTTATAATAAGGTATTTTATTGGCGTAGAGATATGTGATATTTCAAAATTTCATATTCATGTTCCATTGGTTACGTTGCTTTTTAATTGATACAATAATTTACTACATGCACATGTACTTGTTTAATATCATTATTTATCTCACTGAAACATAGAATTGTGGCGGTTGAGGTAGAGAGAGTGGATATTTATCTACATTTCTTATGTCAGATAATTTACCTTATACACGTGCCGTGTAGTACATGCATAGTTGTAGCCTATATATTATGCCGGCACATACCAATGTTGTAGGAAATAGTTATTTGGACTGAATTGTTATAATAGTATACAATATAGTGTAGTTAGAGGGTCCTTAACAAGCACTTGATGCTCTCTGTCTCAGCTCTGTTGTTAGGTTATGATAATGTGCATAGAATTTGTCGATTGAAATTTGTGTGGATACTTAATATTATTGCTAATTTGTTGTAATCTCACCCATAATTACTATGTTCTTAACCAGCTATAATTAATTGCGTCCCTACAGAAAACTAATTAATTAATTTAATTAACTAATTGTGACATACTGTTTTCGGTAGGTTTTGCATTTACCTTATTCATTTAAATGAATGAATTAATTTAAAATTGGAAGAGAAGGTGAGAGTTTAGTGAATAACAGTCCATCAGCCTCTCTGAAGTTAAGTACCACCAAATAGTCATACAGCTGTTATCCACGAGATCAAACTAGGAGTGACATGACTTTTCCGCATCACGATCCGTTTGACTGCAACTGCGGATTAGTTGGTGCAGAGTTCAAATCCAATGCGCACCAGTCACTGATAGGAAAATGCTAACGTTATACTCGACTTCAGCCTTGATTTATTGTTTGAACTATACTTATCAATATATGATTATGAAAATATGGATCCAATGATATAAAAGTTGACTGACAGTGTCGCTGTTTTGAACATTCTAAATATTTACGCTTTCAGAAATGGGAATAGATAGCCCATCCTGATCTTACCAAATCCTAACTGGACGCAGAGAGTTAAAGATTCCAGTGAAAAATTGATGACAGATAGAAATAAGCGTATTCAACAGGACTATCAGAATAAAATGTAAAATAACGAGTGTTTTTTGTTAATAATAATTGTAATTGACATCAGATGTGAAACGCTAAACAGAGTTGTAACACGCGCTCGGCGTGACGCACTCGTGATTGATTGAATGTAGAACTGAAGTAAAAACAAGACACTTTGATCGAAAAACAAATTGAGAACATGAGAACAAGTACAAAACGCACAGATTTCAGTCAATCAATCAAATATGTCCGAATATAGGATCTTCTGATGCAATCTAGAAGATTTAAAACGTAACATCTCTAATCTACGCATTATTTCGCTCAAGATTTTGTTTAAATAAAATTGGTTGCGGAATATTAAAATCTTTAAGCATATTGTAAAATTCACTAACGAATTAATTAATTCTTTAATTCCATTTCATGCTTCAATGTCTTTGATGTGATGTGTTGTTTGATGGAAAATTACATTTGCATTATGACGCTACCAATACGGCTAACTTTATCTAAAAATAATTTCTTGAAAGAAAACATATTATGTTTCCTTTTCTCAGAAATCCGATATTAGTGAGCAATAAAATTGGTACTATGGTACTGAGAGCAGACTAATAATTGAATCTAAACAATTTCGCTCGTCAGTTTTCTCGTTACGTCCAAACCCAAAATCTATAACGACGACAAATTTCTACATTCGACATGCGTACACAAGATATACGATTTATAAAAACTTAATAATGAAAGCAACGTTGAAGGAAGCAACTAACGATCGACCAATAGTTTTTGTACACATCAGACAAATACACGAGTACAAAGTTCATGAAATAAGTTAATACATGTATATACAGTTATCAAGGTTGTAGTATAAAAGGCAGCTATCTAGGTCCTATAGCAAGGGCATATGCACTGCCATAGTAGTCTTCTTGCATTGTCTGCTCTAGTTTGCTTACAGCAGCAGTTTCACAAAAGTTTATTGCAATTTAATATTCCTAAATTAAACGATAGATTTTAGAAAAGTCAAAAGGTTTAGTAGTCCTAAAAGGTTCCCGTATTTACACCTTGATTTGCCTGATTTTCAATTATATATAAATTCTAATTATAAACATATCTTTCACTTTAACTAGTTACATAGCAACGAAATAAAATAACATCAAAATACTGAGGCCATTTTACATTTCTAATTTTTCTTATACTGACTTTGATAACTTTAAAATCACTAACAACCAGAAACAACTCTGTTTCTTATTACTTCGTTTACAATAAAAATATAAGCAGTTCAGAATGATTTTAATCAATCAATCAAAACAATATCACAGAAATCAAGACTTTAAATTTGCAGCTACGATTCAAGACTGAAACAGTCATCAGCACTGCATCATTCTGCGGCTGCAAAGTTTTGTCTTCTCAAAACTAATTCGACATTCCACGTAAACAGCGACAATTTGAATATAACGGAGTATTTATCCTGCCTGGAACCAGGTTCAGGTGCCAGGATCACGTGACTTCCAGGACTTATTCACCCGGATACGTCTTTCACGTCCATGCAGGCGGAAGCATAATAATGAAAACTTATAAATATATCGAATACTATTCGTTCGATTAGTTAATTTTACGAGATATACATCATAACGATGTAAACATCATCCTTGGATGAGGAAACGGACGGTAAATCGTTATTATTATTATTGTTATTATCATTATTATTATTATTATTATACGCCACTTATAATGAGAATCAATGAGAATATAACAGATTTCGTCACAAAACGATGTCAAGGACGCCACCATCATCAATAATATAGTCAATGTCCGTATATACTTCGATCGATGCATTTCTTTAGGATAATGTGCGTGTACTTACATGTATACTCAATTTAAATAGGCCTACACTAGTCGCTCGCAACTACTGCGTCAATCGTTTACACAGTAGACGTTCGTATCTTTCAGTGCTTCATATTTTTAAGACCTTCTGTAAGTCAATACTTATTATTCTTATTAATCCAGGGTGCTGAAAAAATAGAGCATGGTCTAGTGATAAATGACTGAACAAATATTCCGTACTTCAAAGTCAACTCTAGAGCTAGACGTATTTAGCAGACATCTACAGCTAATAGCGATAGACTTTAAACACTTGGACTATAGTCTACATGTAGTGGTTTGTACAGTACCGCATGTCTCACTGTATCGATGATAAGTTAATAAAACAGAAAAAATCTTCAACAGCAGTTAACAAAACATCTCGAAATGCGGTAAATATAAATATCATCGAGTATTTTTCAATTGTAAACTCAAAAAGTAATTTTTAACAATTTCATTCAATAAAATGTTAAAGGGAAAATAGCTTCTGGAGTGGTTTCCTGTTGCTTTCCTCCGGTATCGTAGTTTATCGTAAGACTGCGCAAAGGCATTAAGTTTTGACAAAGGTAAGAGCCATGTGATGGAATTACAGTGATGGAATCATTATGCGGGAATCATTCAGTCGATCGATGGAGTCGTTTTTAATGCTCGTGACATAAAATGATGAGCAAGAATGAGTGCTTTGGACCTAGTACTTGGAAAAATACGAGCGAGAAAGAAAGAGACATGGAATAGATTGGCTTTAACAGGCTGTCTAAGGCCTAAAAGTCTACAAAAAGATTTACATAAATTATTATTGTTATTTTAATTATTTTAATTATTATTTAAAGCTTTACATAAAGGTTCATAAAGCCTCCCTTTATCACAGAGATCTTATTTAAAGCATTTCGATTTATAGGTTTACTATATTAATATTATGAGCATAGGGTAAATCAATGAACAAATCATAATATAGCATAAATAAATATTGGTTTTGGTTTAAGCCGCTTTCATTTGAACTATATATTGAGATTAATAGCGTACACATAACAATATAAATATTGTACTTTAAAATTTCTACAATAAGAACTCAAATTACTACCTCACTGTACACCATATACAGTGATGCATTATTCACCAACCTAAACCATTCAATTGACTTTAGTAGCTTTAGGCTACCATTATTATTTAATTATTAGCCCTACTAAGGCCATTATCCTATTTGCGAAATAACAATATTAAAGTACATGACCCCTTGACATTTAACCCCAGAATTGTACTAAATAGGGGAGACAAGAAGCACAAATGCGTATAACAGCCTATAAACAATCTGTTCCCATACATTATTTTATAGAATTTCTAAACCGGTAAACAGATCAAGGGTGGTTTTAGACTATTTCTGTGCAGCATTAACCTAGTTATCACATCATTTATTATTTAGTCTCTTATTTTTATTCAGCCTTAGAATTCAAACGAATAATCAAAGTTTCGTTTAATTTTAAACACAACATTTAGCAGCTACTTTGGATAGTTATCTGAGCTAATCATGTATATAGATCAATAAACTATGTCAATTGTAATCAGAATAGTTTATATTTCTGAATTGTTCTTCTAATAATGACAGAAAAAGTTATGCCAAGCATGGTTAGGAGGAGACAGGTAGTGGTATATAAAAGTGCTATTAGTAAATCACTCAATCAAAATCCATCACGCTTTAAGTAACTGAATCAATTGATGGATGTATTCAGTTACTATCATTTACTCGACTTTTCAAGCAGTCAATTATTCACGAAAGTGAGAATTTAGTTTGTACTATATATTGTAGCCTACAAATACAAAGGGAGAAAGCCATTGGGCGATTTTTTCAAGACGTTGGCCGCGTTAAATTTCAGCAACAAAAATCAAAGCTTTTAAAGACCTAACAATATCTTAATCCAAACGAATACATTCTGAAAATCCAAAGGAAAATTAATAAGTACTATAATCAGGCTGTTACGTAATGACCAAAACACTGAAATCTTGCCTATTTCTGGCAGTATTTAAATTTTCATATTAAAAATAATTTATTCAGAATTATATCTGAGAAATTGATAGATAAATTATTATCATTAATTAGAAATGTAATAATAAAATGGTAACAAAATCAGGAAACGTATAAGAAAAAGAAAACCTACGATTATAACATTATAACTAATAATATTTAACTTCCAATGACGAAATTTAATTATAAACACATAAGCGTTAACCTTTGACTTGTTCTTGGAACAATAAATCACTGTAAAATCGTGATCGGTAATATGTGTGTACAGTATCTACAACGCATTAAATTTGATGCATATGATAACGAACTCAGAAATCTAATGGAATTTGCCTATGCAAACTACTACTAATACTGTTTAGTAAATCAATCAATCACTACATCTATCAATTGTTCGATTAATGCCCAATGACATTGATACTGTAGATGTTTGACCTTTGTTCATGGCATGCAGTGTTAAGTTAAAGCATATGTTACACATACAACGGATCTAAACGCCCGTATTGAAATATCATTTAGCTTTAGCACATGCACATACGTACAGAAATTACACTAATATCAGAAACAAAAATGCTCAGTAGTAAAAATGTGAGGAACACCAATCATAAAATGTTACTGCACAGTAAGATTTCAATTAGGATTGCCAGGGAGCATATGTCCTGCAGTTGCTAGTTTTATAATGTATTCGAAGAACAATTTCACTACTACTTATGAACTGGTTGTAATATCTTCAGAGATTTTCTCTCTTTTTCTTTCTTTTTTCTTTTTTTCTTTTTTTTTTCTCTCTCTCTCTCTAGTGTCTTATCAAGTGGCAGAAACACGGTACATATTCCTACTCAGATGCTGCTTTCACGCACCATAAAGAGCACTCCATCGATTAACGAGTTAATCACGACTCAAAAGGCTATGTCTTATACGCTCGTGAATGTAGCCTATAGCTTAAAAATATGGCTTCTGATGTGGTTTCTAGTTGCTTTCCTCAGGTCTTTCTCATTCGCCTTTTTCGACACGTGCAGCTTACTATTGGTCTTTTCTTCAGTGTCTCAGACACAACGCAGACAGACACATCTCTCTTCAAAAATATTAGTTCTCTCTCTCTTTCTCTCTATCATTCTCTCTCTCTATACCTCTGCTACTATGTCTCACTCATTACTATCTCTCAGGACATTTATCGAGAATTCTCGAATTACGACTTTTCTATAGAACTTCTGGGAATTGTTGGAATTCGATCAGGAGAGTCCGTATTTAAGGACTCCTATAATAAATTTTCTGCTTTTTTATATCTCCATTCACTCCAGGATGGATTATCTGTCTGAAGGTGTAATTTGTGATACTAGGCTTCCCATCTGCCAGCATAAATAACTGGCGCAAATATGTGAACCGATCAGTATATAGAGAGCCATCTGATTATGATATTAGTTTTACATACAGAACTGAAATAAACAGTATATAAGAAAAAAATTCTAACAATTAGGTTTAATTTCTCAAGTAATTTGAGAATTGAAAAATAACGCATCCAGCGGAAATAAGTAAACTATGAATTAAAGGATTATGTTTTATTTTAGAGTCCGCTTCACCGTCCGTACATGATATCATAAAGTTTCTAGATTACTACGAGTAAGCTTGCATTGCACATGTATTGTGCACGCATTGTGCGTGCATTGTGTATAAATGGCAGGATTAGCAATTAACATTTAGTAGCATCAAAAACGTATTTACAGAAATAACTTAATAACATAGTGAACACTAATAGAAGCTTAGTTTTAATCCTAGTACAGCAGCCTGACTCACAACTACCAAAACACACTTAACGACATTACCACAATCAGTTCTATGCATAACTCATTCCATATCTCCTTTACCATCTTCAAGCTCGGCATTGTTGTTACTGTTCGCCCAGCAGAGAATTGTACTGCTGCCAGCCTCTATAGTGAGGAGCAAACAACTGAAGGTACCGATTGGATGGTCGAGGTGACAAGAGGTTTGCCTGATAGCAAAAAAGAATTCGTTGAATAGCAGTCGGACTCCTTTTGACTTATAAACCTACTTTAAATGCGAAATTAGTCGCTAAATTTACCTCTCTTGTATTTTGCAAAACAGGAAAGTTTTCATAGACAACGGCTTCAAAGCATATCACATCGATCAATCATATCGAGATACCAAACCACAATGAAAATTCATATCTAACCATATCGAACAACCAAAACGATCAAACATTTTATGAACAGCTACATTGGATGACTATAGCAGAAAACAACTAAACACTAAATGACCAATCGCAAGAAACGTCCAACACGATCAACAACGCCCAGTCAATCGATATCTAACGAATAACCACGCTCCGTCAATCGATATATAACGAATGACCAGTCAATCGATATTTAACGAATGACCAGTCAATCGATAGTTGACGAATGACCAGTCAATCGATATTTAACGAATGACTACGTCCAGTCAATCGATATCTAACGAATGACCACGTCCAATCAATCGATATCTAACGAATGACCGCGCTCAATCAATCGATATCTCGCGATTGACCAGTCAATCGATATCTAACGAATGACCAGTCAATCGACATTTAACAAATGACCAGTCAATCGATATTTAACGAATAACCACGACAAGTCAATCGATATTTAACGAATGACCAGTCAATCGATATTTAACGAATGACTAGTCAATCGATATCTAACGAATGACCAGGCCCAGTCAATCGAAATCTCACGAACAACCACACCTGTCCACAACCATACCGGGTATCCTCCCATACACAATGTTCATATTCTGATCATAATACAGCATAGATATAGACGATACTTTCCGTGGAGAGCAGCACGGACCTCCCGTTGTTCCGCCAGGCCTGGCCAGCTGATTCATGTACGAGTTCCCGTACTGTTGCACGAAGAGAAAAGGGCATTCTCCCGAGCAATAGTAAGCCGAATACCGGGTGGGGACAATGACCCAATCCCATCCGAAATCGGCGAAGGAGACCTCGAGAGGATAGCGACAGCAGTTTTTCTCCGGCGAGCTCTCGTCACAGTTCAAGTCTGTGTGTCTCTTCGTGCGTGAACTGCTGAGTTCCCTCGTCTCTATCTCTAAGTATGGTCTCTGCAAGCAGTCAAGTAGATTATTATTATTATTGTTATTATTATTATTATTATTAGTTTTATTTTTAATTTTTACCCTGAGTGTAATGAACCCTGGGTATGATAAAAACGATTATTAATAATATTATAATTATTATTGTAATAGCTATTGTTATAATAATAATAACAACAACAACAAAAACTTGACCATACAGCAGTATCATGGCCGACATTGGTCTTCGAGACTACAGAAAGAGTTCAATTATTATAATAAAATAAATTTAAATTAAATTAAAATTTACCATATGGATTGCGAACATTGCACGGCACCTAGCATTAGATACAATATAGATAGTAATTAAAATTAGTAATATAAATAAATAACAATAAAGGAAAGAAATTAATGTAGTTATATAAATGTTTATAGAATTAAGACAATTATTGATTCATTGAAGTTTAGCGCCAATATGTCTCGAATGGATCTGGTATGACCTCGATTTAGAGTCTTTTGCCAACTATCCCTCAGTCTGGTTGATACATTCCAGATAATGCTACTGCTTTACTAAGTCAACTCCATCTAGAGAAGCTTCATTACGATTTTATTATTACATAGCTTTTAATCGTAATTTGTAATTGATAAAGATTGATTTTGCACATGCCGTGCATGAACAATTATGCTATTATATATTCATCATCATCGTCATCGTCATCATCATCATCATCATCGTCATCATCATCGTCTTACTTCAATTTTCGGTACAACTAAGGGCGGGATACGAATAGACCTTCTCCAATCCTCTCTGCCTCACACAATATTGTCCATCAGTCATTCTCCAAATAAATAATAAATTATATACTCCTGTATTCGTTTCTTTGTTTATTTGTCATGGTTCCTAAAGAATAGACTAACTGTAAATTGCTTGTATTGTAAGGGCGACTGAGCAAGAACTGAGGAAGGCAACGGGATACCGCCTCAGGCACAATATTATTCCGAAGATATGGGCTACATTAAGGTGAGTGTAAGGCAAAGTCTTTTTGAAGGGATTAACTCTCTAATCGGAGGAGTGCTATTTATTGGGCACGAAAGCAACACGTGAGTAAGAATATGTACCTAAAACCTGCCAATTGGCATGGGTGATTTGATAGCCAATTCGTATGTTGCTATAAAGACGAAGGCAGAGAATAGAAATATCAAATATGCGGAAAAGTTATACGCCACGGACCTGCCAATAAGCAGTTCACTTAGAGAGAAAGAGAGAGAGAGAGAGAGAGAGAGAGAGAGAGAGAGAGGTTAGCTGATGCTAGTGCAAATTATAAAATATTTGAATGGAAAGAATAGTTACGACATGCAATCTGCAGTTGTGCACTTCAGGTCTCATGGAATTGAGGAAAAGGAATGAGAGTGAAAGCGGTGTGTGCCTCGATCATATAAAAAGTAACAGGCGATTTTTGCTGCTTAAGAATAACCAAAATGGCAAATAAAATGCTTAACGATAGTTTCATCATACCGGAGCGACGTTAGGGACGTCCTTGTCATACAAAACATTACAGAATGATACAATAGGACAATTTATAAAATATAGGCAGCAAAGAGAGATACCAAACATAATCGTGCGGAGACCAGAAAATATGAACCATTTGATAGCAAATAATAACTAAATAATATATAAAGTAAATCAAAATAATTTGCGCTTAAACGTTGAAAGAAATACTTCAAGTATCCTGCAAAAGGAGAGAGAGAAAAGTAAGACTATCATTTTGCACAGATACAACAACATAGAGAGTTGGCAGAGCGAACATAAGCTCCGATAAGGTTTTGATGATGAATGAGATGAATTTAAATATATTGTTATTGAGCTTTTTGTGACAGTATATTCGAGTATTCATTAGAAACTAGTATGTTTGATTCGATCTAATGAATGATGACGAACGTCACTGTTAAACGTATCACATTAGAAATACACTTTCAATAAAATGAAAATATAGCCTGCAGCAGACTACATAGAATATATTCATAAATAAAATATAATTAAAACATATAGGCCCACTATCTTCATTAATGCAAAGAAACGTATGTCTACTTACTAAAGGTTCTTCTTCAGCATTTCGAGGGGTGACTATAACCAAAGGTTCCCCCCTGCCGTTGGAAGATTGAATTAGGAGACCATAATTACTGTTCGGGTTGCTCAGCCAACCTTGAATATCTGTCGGCGACAAGGGAAAATGAAGCCAGCGCCCGGTCGTCAGAGTACCAAGATTAATCGATCTTCTTCTAAGGAATTTTCGAGATCCACCGGGACCCAACATGTAGATGAGTAGTAGGGTGGAACGATGAGGTCCTCTCGGATCGAATGCTGTGGGTCTGGCGTACACGCCGAACGAGAGACGCACAACCTGATTGATGTGATGAACTTCTGACACTGGGAATGGGAAGTAGCAAATGTGTTCCTGTGGAGATGTTTCGCTTATCCTATCCTGAGGAACTGCGAAAATATGAATATTAGTTTAATGCATAGAAACGTAGAAATGCAGCTTAATAGACAGACTGCGCTATAAAATTGACACTATAAAGTTATTTTCCGTAACTTGCGTATCTGACGTGTGCTTTTCATTTTACTTTTTTGTGGTCATTTTTGGTCAAATTTTACGCAATTTCTTCAAATTTCATGATGAAGCGTGCTGTGCCAGTCGAATTACACAATTTACACCCTTGTGTGCGCCGTAACTCTACATTTTTATTTTTGAGGCTAATTTAATGTAAATATCACACATTTATGCTGTTTTGGAGAGGTTAATCGGTCCTTAGTTTTCATTAAGTCACAAAATATTGCTGAAATCTTCGCATACTTTGTGAACCCTAGCAATTTTTACAAGGCTAGAAAACCTCAAAATAGCCTTCAAGGCCTGACCCCACTAGCTACAGCATAAGTTATATAACTTGGTGTGGATTTACATCCACTGATGACTCTTTATCAAGTAAAGCTGGTAAAGCTAAGGTTAACGTCAGCTTTTTTATTCGAAAGCGATGTCAGTGACGGACGAGCCCAGGATTTGAACCCCGCACATACTGATCCGCGAGCATCTTTATCTTGTGCATCTTGACTATAGTCTTACAGCCTTCATATTCATTTGATGTGAAACTCTGATTATCATATTTGGAGAGAATAAGAAGATACACTAGTCTGAGCCCAAAACTACTATATATCAACCAATTAAAAGTGTTACAGGCTATTTTATGAGCTACCTCAAGCTTCTATCAATAAGGCGCTATGCGCAAATCCGAAAGGTTTGTTAATACGAATTCTTTAAATACAAGATAGACAACATAAGTACAATTGCATGTAAATAGATTTAACTATACACCCCGCACAAGTAACAAACAAATAACTTTTAAATTACTAATCAATTAATAAACGCAGATAACATATTTTCTAAACACCGATTTTAAGTGAAATTTAAAATTTACTTTACAATATTTTGTAGCATATTATTATTTCTTATCTTCTATTTGCTATTTAAATTTCTCCCACAATAATAGTTGGCAGTATTTAAGCTAAAGAGAAGCTAAGTGTTAGAGATTAAAGCTTAATGACAGTTTTCTGACTAGAAACATATCAGTGACGGTGATCGGCACTGGATTCAGACTCTCATCTTCTGATCTTCAGTCATATACCTAGACGCTCATTCTAAGATCTTAGCTTAATGAGATAGAAAGTAGTGATAAATTGAAAATAATGAGAAACGAGCAATAAAAGTAGTTAATAATAATACAATAACAATATAATGAATACAAATAAATGAGCAAAGGACGAAAAGCGTTTAAAAATGAATGAAAATAAATCAATAAAAGAAAATAACAAAAAGATGTGAACCTACCAGGTTTACTGACTTGAATGATCTTCATCGTCGTGGCTCTGTCCCCATCAGAATCGCCCCAATGCTCTTCATCGTTTAACGCCGAATTTCCATCATAAACGTCCGTGTCGTAGTCTGCGGTGTGCCTCGCGTCGTTCTGCGACAGGCTCAATCTGTCCATAATCTCCCTGAGGGGTGGCAGAGGGGGCAGCCGTCGCCCGGTAATATTCGGGGGAGATCTTAGATGAAGTTTTCTCAGAATATCGTTCTTTATAGACTCGATTCTGTAGCTTCTCTTCGCATCTCTATTCACGCCGCTGCACTGACTGCAGTTACCCTGTCGAATACGAACTGATGAAACTTGTTCGGATGAATCGACTGACGAGTAGCGGTTAGGTGAACGAGGTCGCCGATCTGAGGCTCGGTCCAGCTGAGAGTGGAACCCGGTGTCCTCGGGATCACGAGATCTTGCGTTGTTGTCGTCGCTATGCCGAGCGTTGACAAACGCGACAAATATCACAATAAATGTCGTAGAAATGAGAGTATTAAATACGGTACACTTCATCTTTGCTTCAGTCTCTCGAGTTTTCCAACTTATTCAGCGCGATTTTCTTTAAATTGTTTGCTAGAAAATAACCAACGACCTTTAGCTATCTTCTGTTAGACTTTTCATAGCGAGATTACTGAACTATTAATAGAAATAGGATTGTTATTTATTTTAAATTGTTGATTTACGAGCAGTCAGCAGTTCAGTAGTTAATGTTTAGTTCTCAAATTAATGACTTCAATTAATATACAATTCTGGTCGATTTTACATAATTCACAATTGCTATTCCAGAAAATATTTTTAAGCTAACTGTAATTCTTACTGCTTACAAACGTTTATCTTATTATGTTCGTATGTACAGAAATATTGTTCTATGTCTCAGAGCGTAAGCTCAAACAAGAAATCTTCGGTTGTCTGAATTTCGCTGAGTCTCTTTGTGTAAAGTCTACGTTGCCTCCAACGATTGCTGGTGTAGCGCTGCAATGCCGCTAACAATCGCATCACTCGTATTTATCAAGTCTACCCGTCGCTGGAGCGAGAAAATTGTTCCCACGTGAAATAAAAATAACCGAACTTGAGTTAGCGAGATCATGCGATTTTTTGTTTGTTCAGAAAACAATTAGAGCTGACTAAATCAAATCAAGTAGTAAATGGTTAGGATGTACTTGAATTGATTGGAAATTGATGAGAATAAAATCAATTAGTAGTGAAAAGAAACTAATCTGTATCAAACTTAAACTAAATATGAATATTAAGGGACACAAATTGTCATTAATATGAATATTATTGCGTAAGTTTAGTTTAGATTATTGCGTATGCATTTAGTTTAAGGTTGGTTCAGATTAGTTTCTTTCAAATTCTATTTTACTTTATTCTAATAAATTTCTAATCAATTTAATTTGATCCAAATATCACAATTCTGTTTTTGAGGAAAAAACAGCTTTTGATAAATCTAGCTTTAGACAGAGTCAGCTTTTGATAAAGACAGCTTTATTGTTGTTACGTCAGCTTGTTAACTTCATTCAAGAACACTTCGATGAGGTCATTCACCTTCGACCTTCACGAAAGAGTTGGCACATGTGTATTGTTTTAATAAAGGCAAGTTGCTTCACAAAATCTTATCAGCTAGACGTTGCATAATAAAATACTAGTCAAGCCAATTTTAATAGTATAATTACTTTTACAGTTTCGCAGATTGTCCGATAACTGCGCTTGATAGGTTACAGTTGATCTACCTTTTAGTAACAGATATTATTAAAATAATTGAACATAGTCCTAATAATTTTATCTGATTTAGGTGTCAAAAATTACCTTCAAATGAATTCTAAGCAAGAACGAAACCAAAAGACGCTTGAATATTAATTAGTAGAAAAAAGAGAATTTAATCAAAACATAAAAACTCATGAACTAGTTCTTATTTGGCGGTTTCTTACGTATATCTCGACTTTGTTTCCTCGGTCTTCTGCGACTATGTCAAAACACATCTAAGAGTTATAAACAAGAACATCTGCTAACCCGATTCTAAATTGCTAAGTTTAGAGCTAATTATTTAAATAGTTGTAAAATATTCCGGATTCTTAATTTCAATGTTATCATAAGTATGTATTAATAAGCACTATTTCATTAGCAAGTAAACTAAATGGGGTTTTCACTAATTGTAAAGCTAACACATGAATTGTTATTTACTAACAATACAATACATGAATTTTTACACTTGAATTATTAAATGTAGTCATTTGATGACAGTGTATGTGGAGCAGTGGCAACACTGTGAGGAGAGATATAGTGAAGAAGTTGGGAAGGGACCATAATATTATTAATCAGATTAGGACTATTATTATATATATATATTAGAATATATAATAAATATTAATAGCAGACTAATTCATTAGATAATAATATTTGTAAAATACAAAAAAATAAAAATGCAAACTCGTCATTTGGAAATATTATTTTAAACAATTTAGCCTATTTGTAAAACGATGATAATAATAATAGCAGCAGTAGTATTACTGTTAGTACTAGTACTAGTAGTGTAATACTACTACTACTACTACTGCTGCTGCTACTACTACTGCTACTGCTTCTGCTACTGCTACTGATACTGCTACTTCTACTGCTGCTTCTACTACTACTTCTTCTACTGTTACTGCTGCTGCTGCTACTACTACTACTATTACCAATAATAATAATAATAATAATAATAATAATAATAACCTCTCTCGCATCAGACTGTATTGACGAAATAGGCAGGAGGACCAGCGCCATTACTGGTGATAAGCGCGAAAACTCTTTTCTGTGGCAGCGACTGTCTATTGCTCTCCAGCGATTCAATGCAGTCTGCTTCAGTGGCACTTTGGCTAAAGCGGCTTCCCATAGTGCAGAGGAATTATTTTAATCGCTTTTTAAAAAACTTTTAATTAAATAAAGTCTCTTTATCTTATTTTTTAGCCCAGGGCCCTTTACAGCCCAGGGCATTATACATGTAAAAGGAAATAATAATAATAATAATAAAATAAAAAAGAATCCCCTTCTTAAGTGGCTAAAAAATAATAATATTAATAATTATAATTATAATTATAATAATATTAATGATAATTATTATTATTATTAGGCCTATTATTATAATCGCTAACAGCAATGCCCTTTGCATTTAGGGTCTGTAGCATGAAGGTAATGCTTGAACTGCTGAAAGAATCGGCCGTCATCAGTATTTGGATGATTTAATAGCGAGCGACTCGAGCTCAACTGATATTCCAACCATTGAAGAGCCTCAGGGGTTGGTATGGCCAGACGGAAAGCGATCAGATGGGGCAAAGTGCGATAGTTAGAACATCGAGGTTGTACCGGCTCGATTAGAATGTGTCGAAGTAAGCTGAAGCAACACGCAGTTACAGATTCGCGTCTCCTTCTTTGAGACCATGATCCTATCAACTTCGTCACCACAGACTTCATAGACTGGTTGGGCATCATCTGGGTTGAATAACCCGCTCACCATCCCAGCAATCATCGCGAGACGACAATGGTTGCTCTTTGAAATTATGTGCTTTATGTTCCCCCACAACATTCAATGTTAAGACGTCCTACAGTACAGCGGATTTTAAGTTCATTTAAGAAATATTCTTATTTTTTAATCTAGTAAAATCCATTTAATCTTTTTACCCCAATGTATTTTACTAAATTTACTACTGATAGCATAAGGACACAATGATAGGTCCTAATAGATCTAATATTCATTACGATATTGACAATGATATTGAAAATAATATCAATAAGGAAGGAAGGTATTAGGAAACTAGATGCATTGGAAATTGTGGATTTGTAGAAGAATGGAAAGTATTAGCTGGACTCGAAAGGTTAAAAATGATGAAGTTCTGGAGAAAGTTGGTACAGATAGACAGTTGATAAGTGTCTTAACAAATAGGTAGAAGAGTTGGATGGGACACATTCTAAGCGGGGAAGGTCTAATAAAAGAGGTCATAGAAGGTAGAATGGAAGGAAAAAGAGGCAGAGGCAGACCCGGATTTGGTATGTTAGACGATTTAATGACCCACTCATATGTGGAAATGAAGAGGAAAGCGGAAGACAGAGAAAAGTGGAGGCGTTATATACCATGGACCTGCCATTAGGCAGTACACTGAGAGAGAGAAGATTGATAATAATATTAGCAATAATTATTAGCACAGAATCTTTTACCACTAATTGTTAAGCATTCTACAAGTAGAAAGTTTACTCTAAATGCAAGAAACTGCGCTATAGAATAATAAGGAGAGCATGATTAATGTTCTCCTCTTACTATTGATAATTTTTACAGAAAAAAGAACCATAGGATGCTTGTTTAAAAATAATATTGTCAGACTATGATTTTCTCTAAATTTTGCATTTAAAGTTCTTTAACTCATTGAAGGTTTGAACGTTTTTACACGTAATCGTAAATATTATTCTGCGGTTAGCAAACTACCAACTGAGAAGACACTTCTCTAGGCATTAGGGTAATAAAACAATGATTTACACAGAGTTCTAGTGAGCAACCTTTTCCTGATTGCACTGAAGAGCTACTGCAAAAGTCGAGAGTAAGGGCAAAGACAAAATAACTTTAGAAGAAGGTTTCATCGGTCTACGACGACATAAAGTTGTTAATTTAAATTGAATATTTTTGTTCCCTCAAGTTCTTTATGACCCTAAAATTCTAAAGCGTGCCACAATTACGTACTTCGAATCACTTCTTGATAAACTTACTGATCATGAGGACATGAGTTTATTAGAGACACGACTCAGTTCAGTCGACTGCATTTGTCACTATGCTACTGAAGGTAACTTCCTATACCTCTATATGGTTTCGAGAAAGTGTAGACCAGACAATCGATGCGCCAGTGCTCCTGTTCAAACGTTTTTTCTTTTTTATGTTTGCTTCTTTTGTTCCTAAAGTTACACAAATGACATACCGCATGGGCTACTGAGTTTTCTTTCTTGGTTGCTCTTTTTATACTTTTCGTTACTTCCTCCTTTCCTTTCCATAGCTAATAGTAGTCGTTGCCTTTTGTTGTCGTTGTAGCCGGCGCGGATTTAAGAATAACCTTCCATCACCCTCGGGATTATTTCATTCAAAGCTGTTAACATTCAGCTTTCTAAAGTGGTCACCCACAAAGTACTAACCGGGTGCGTCATAGTTTAACTTCATTCAATTGACGCACAGCTAAGCCGAGTACGCTAAATCCTCCCCGATTCGGGGGAGTTAAACACTGTAATATTGTAAGGTCTTTTTAATGACCCAGATTTCTCTGAGATTACTGCATTTTCCAGATGTCCATATCCCTTCACAAGCTATACAAGTAGTCTTCCTAAGCTTACGTTCTTTATGCATAAAGTTGGCTTCTAGAATTACACTCGCTAAGGATTTGATGTAATTACTGAAGCCTCGCAGCTCTCTCTCTCCCTTTCTTTCTCTCTATTAGTGCACTGCCTATTGGCAGGTCCATGGCATATAACTCATCAATATATTTCTTCTGCCTTTCTCTTCATAGCAACATATGAATAAGCAATCAATCATCCAACTATCTTCTGTCTCTATGGGAGGTCTAGTAGTAATAGTTGAGCGGGTCAAATCCCAGACCGACTCGTCGCTGATGCGCTTCTGAGCGGTTAACTTGTTCTTTAACCTCCGTTTTTGAGCCTTTTTGGTCTAAAAGTTTAGAAAAATAGCCGTCTGTCATATATCACTCTGATTATTACACAACAGAAGCCTACATTTATGGAACTAAAGTCCGTTCGGCCCTTCTTACCATCCGCAAATTCGACACGAATTCTGTCAGTCTGCTCTAAATGTCGGACAACTCTTGACAGATAGTGTCCTGAAGCAAGGTCGCTATACTAGCATATGTGACCTTGAAGCTAGCTCCATCCCCTTTACTACTAATTAGAGATTTTTCTAAGTAAACTCACCGACAAATTTTATGACGTTTATTTTGAGGCTGATTTATAATTGCCTCCGTTTATTAAGTCGAGGACTATAAATTTAGAGAAAGTTCGAGATCTGGTAACTAGTCTACTCCCTTTGTCTACAGATCATTTATCATATTGAATAGAAAATTATACATCTTAATACTAGGAGTTTAAAAACAATGCCGGACGGAATACAGCGCTGCCGGTTAAGCTGCACGTCAATAAAGGAAGTTAAGCTTCGTTCAATCCGGTTAGTACGTGGATGGGTTACCATCTGAGAAGACCGAGTGTTACCAGCTTTGAATGAAATATTCCCTAGGTCCACAGAGCACTGTTTCTACTTGCAAAAAGCAAGTCATGCTCAGCTGAAATATTTCACTTCCCAAACATGAATATTTCGGTAGAATAAAACATAGCAGTTGGCCAAATTCCTTTAGAAAAGAATCCAGGCCACGCTCATTTCAAGATTAAGGAATTGATCAACTGTGACATATGCTAAAACATCCGGTACGTGTAACTAACAAATCAAGCCACGTTATTAAGTAATAAAAAGGTACCAGTTAGTAATTCAAATAGTTCACTATAGTGTATGGTAGGAGTCGATTCCAGTTACAATATGAGTTGTGGTAGGTGGAGAATGGGTCTAATTCGATGGATGCATTGACAATTGTATACTTAAAATTAAACTAGAGGATCTTAACAAACGATGAGTTTCGCAGACATATACTTGGCGGGTCAAGGGAGTGGCCTTACCTAAAACAAGAAAATACTCTACTACACAAGTTCTACAGACAATGTTTCTGCAGAAGTTTTAAATTCCTGAAGTGTGTGCAGATATTTTAAGCGCTTTGAACTCCGTTAAAGTCAAAGTGAGACACACCTAAAAAAATTAAAACAGCACCGACGAGTAAAATACCTATAGATAAAAACACGTGAACAGGTCATGATTCAGGTTATCTAATGGATACTATAGATTCCTTGTTTAAATGACGTAATCTTCAAGAATTCAATAAATATTTGTGACTCAGTGTACGTTTAACTATCTATCTCTCTCTCTCTCTCTTTAAGTGCACTACCTACTGGCAGGTCCATGGTATATAACGCCTCCACTCTTCTCTGTCTTCCGCTTTCCTCTTCATTTCCACATATCAGTGGGTCTTTAAATCATCTATCATACATAATCTCGGCCTGCCCCTGCCTCTTTTTCCTTCCATTCTACCTTCTATGACATCTTTTAATAGATCTTCCCCCCTTAGAATGTGTCCTATGCATATCTTCTTCCTATTTCTTAATACATTTATCTACTGTCTATCTGTGCCAACTCTCTCCAGAATTTCCTCATTTGTAACCTTTTGAGTCCAGCTGATCCTTTCCATTCTTCTCCAAATCCACATTTCCAGTGCCTATAGTTTCCTAATACCTTCCTTCCTTAAGGTCCATGTTTCACATCCATACACGTTTAACTATAACGAGCATAAAATGTTTAAGCTATAATAGAAATGAGTGCAAATTTCAAAAAAATTTCCAATTTATTCGGCACAGTTCTTAATTATTCGCAGTTGTAGTCTTAGATCCAAGTAGACAATATATTGCTACGATTGCTAAAACAAATGGGGATTATTGTTGGTATCGCTAATAGTAGTAATGTTCGTTGTTCAGATAGACAAAATATATTTCATAGTTGTTGTCCTATGCTTAAAGTTGATCGAAAGAAACGTTGAACTACTATCTTCTTGATGTTCTCCAGCGTTTCTGACATCGCTTTCTTGCAATAAATTCAACGTTAAATCTCCATTTGACTAAATTTAGATTCGAACAAATACATTTATTTAGAAATTTAAACCCTCCCTGTAAACGTAACACAAAATCTATCGTTCATTTGCAAGTAAATATCAATATAAACTGATAACGCATTTATACTCGAGTAGGTTAATTTCATTTTTAACTCTATTTTGTTCAATCGCCTCTATAGTGTGCTTACTCTTATACTCTGTGACAATGCCCATCAGGGTAATCCTATACACATAAAAAGTATAACCCATCTGTCCCGTCTGTCTGACCTAATTTCGAAGTTGTTTTGTTTCAAACTGTCTTAAACAAGATTTAGTACTTGCAACGTTAGAAATGCAAGAGGAGGATTAAACAAAGAGATCAGTGTATTAACTATCTGCACCATTCAAGCACTAACATTAAATGATGTTGACTTTAAGAAGCAATTGTAATGTAATGAGAGGAATCTAGTTTGTCCATATTGAAAAAGAGCGAAAAAAGTTACAAGTTGCTTGATGACGCTAGCTGTCCGTTAATGAAGGCTTTAACGAAATGAGTAAGCATAACTTACAAAGCTCAATTCAGGATTATCCTGAAAGCCTAAGGAAGCAAAACGTGAAATGATTATATATTATTCTTTGGACATTCTTCCGCTGTCGTGCACATACACGGAAATGATAACATTCACGAAAGAAAGGAAAGACAAATTCACTGATCTTTAAACGCAATTGGCTGTTAATTAGGGGTTACGGACATATAGTAAGGTTCATCTAGTATAGAGATAATGCAACATCGAAATAAGATTTCCGTGATATAGCATATAGCAACCTAATATTACTGCGCTATGTATACAAATAGAAATTTATAGTAGTGCAAGTTAGATGATTTAAAGATACACTCATATGTGGACATGAAAAGGAAAGAGAACGACAGAGAAGAGTGGAGGCGTTATATACCATGGACCTGGCAGTAGGCCGTGCACTAAGAGAGAGTAGGGAAAATTTAAATCTCACAACAAATATATATCATCACAGTTATTCACTTGTATCAAGAGTCTTAATTTCAAAACATAGAGCGCGAACATCGTGTATAAACAGAAATTGCTTATAATATGACATATTAAAGCTTAGCTGAGTGTAATTTAGAATTATTTTTTTAATCAAAAAATAGTCTGTTCACTACAATGAGACGCAGTATTTATACAAAACATCATAATTTATCTCATTTACACATTGCTAGAAATCATTGATATATTAACATATACTTTCTCAGTATAGGCTACTTGGAAGGCACATACTTATTATTTTTAAATTATTAAACCATAAATCTCAAGATGTAATAATAATAATAATAAAGTTTATCACAAAAGGCATAACATATCAAACGACAAGAACCATTTTTATAAACAGGAAAAAAGAATAGAAATATGTAGTTATGAGCTACACCGTTATACAGTTCTAACAGCACAATTAAGATATTTCACTTGAAAAGGGCAAGAATAAATTTACAGAAATTTGTTACACTTCCTAAGCTCACAGCTGGTCCACTTGTTCAGTACAGAAATCAAAAACCAAAAGCCAAGTTTAACAAGTTTTCTATCGCGAAAGCATACCAGTGACGGGTCGAGCATAGGATTCGAACCCTGAATCTACTTATTAGAAGTCGGACGTCTAACCGAGCATGCCACAGGTTCACTCCAATTTTCAGTATTTGTTTTTACATATAATATTTGTGTCATGGCGGTGAGATGGAATGTAAATGAAATAAACAGATAAATGCGAAGGATAACCAATAAAAGTATTGAAACAAATTTCCACAATTCCAGACTATAATTGCAACTTATATAGCCTAATTCAGATCTTTCTTCAGGAAATATTTACTTTTATAAAGGTAAAGCCACTTTAATTTTAAACTAAAGGCTGCAATTGCAGCTCAACAGTAGAAATTGAAACTAAATAAAATGAGAATTAAGGCAAAAATAGTAGTAATATCAGATCTAGAGTTATAAAATTATATATAAATAAATAGATGCGTACAGGTAGAATTTTAACTAGTACTAAAATCGTATACCAGAATATTTCGAAACATCATTATTTGTTAGAGCTTCAGGAAATGTACAAAATTTCCAGAGTAAGAACAGAAGTTTATTGAATTCCCGTGTGTTCTAATTCGTACGATTCGAGAATCGAACAGATAGTAAATTCAGATAATAGTGATAGATAATGATAATAGTGACGGATAACCACAGAAGCAGTAAATGGATGGAAACATATACGTATAATTAAATAAACCAAATTGAGAGAAGGACATGTGCTGTAAATATTGCTAGATATCATTATAGAACTCCACTGCGCAATAATGTGTTTGTAATTCTTCACTGCAACGTCGGGCAATGATCGAAGAATAAGGGTAGGCAATATTCTAACAATATTTACTCCATATTAATAGTGCCGCTAGCGGCTAGCCTATATTACATGTCTATATGATGTGAAATGCGACATGCTATACGACATGACTAAAAAGCTAAAAAAAGCTAAGGTTAACGTCAGTTTCCTCACTCGAAAGCGATGTGACGGGCGAGCCCAGGATTTGAACCCGCATCAACTGATTCGCGGTCGAGTATCTTACCGACTTCGCCACTGGCTCCAGCCAGACTATGCGATATACTATATGACAAGTTATATGATATGTCTATAATACATGCTATATGACATGATTTGTGGCAAGCTATATGACATGACTATATAACATTCTATGCGATATAGACCTATTATATGACAAATTATAGGATATGTTTATAATACATGCTATATGACATGTTATGTGACATTCTATATAACAAGATAGGCACAAGTTCAACTCTTCGGCATATACGTTCAATTGTTTCAAACACAATTTCTATTGTTCATTAAAATCTCGCAAGTTCATCATAAACATAACAAAGTCTAGCACAATCTGTCCACATATACGCAACTATCTACATGTATTAGTATTGTACTTAAAATTATTAAAACTTAAATTATCTGTTAAGTTTATTATATAATTATTATTCAAAGAATGAAACAGTAAATTCATTTATATTTATTTTACTCCAAATTACATAATTGTAGGTAACCATTAATGTAGGAAATACAGTATTTCTGCCAAAATTAGAAAGGTTCACAATTGAATCTTTCCAATTTTTGAAAAGAAGGAAAGATTGGATATTTCTTACAAAGCAAATACACAAAGAATTACAAATGTGATTGAAAAAAAGAAAAATTCAAATATCCCCCAAGGATATTTAACGTTGAAAGATAAATCAAAGTACTGCTAGAAGTAGTAAATGTCCGTGTTTTGTCCAGAACACTGCAGATTAAAAGTAGTGAAAAATGTGCATCATAGGCGACAACAAGGCCGGAACTGAGGAAGGCAATATGTAATTATGAGATAAATATTTAATATAACTTTATATTAAACTTAAAGCAGACAAAAAGGAAGTTCAAAGCACATGCACAATTCAGTAGAGCGTATATTAAAAGTTAATGTGCAGATCTTATAAATAGTACGAAAAAAATAAAATTTATTTTAAGATCTAAGAGCTTCTGCTGTTGTATAGTATAAAAAATATGATTCAGATCTTATTATATTAGATTGGTCTTCAATTAAACGTACACAGGCAAAACATAAAAAACCACAAGTTTTTAACTCAATCAGCCCATAATAATAGCCAGCATTGCAGTCAATAGTGTTAGTAGTAGAATAGACTTGTGGGAAGCCGCCGCTGCGTCAGGCCTTTCGTTACCGGCGACTACTCTACCTAGCTTCACTGACGGCTGTGGAGTGTTCGTTTCTAAAACATTGCAGAAAATGAAATTAAACAATTTATCAATCACTTAATTAATCAATCCAAATTAAATACATCAAGCAATCCAATCGAATTTTACGTACTTTTCATCATCGACCTTTGTTAGCAGAGTTGTATCTGGCAATATATGAACTCTTAACTTGACCTTTTAATCCAAACTTTAATCTTATTCAAACTTTTAATCCAAGCGAATTTAAGTTAAAAAAATAAATATATGACGCTATTTCGTGACGGGATATTACTAAATAAAGCTACAAAACGACGTTTATCATGAGCTTTTCACTAGAAGAACAATATCAGAGATACTCTGATATAACAGCTGCAGAGCCATGAGAGTTGATAATTACAAAATAACTAGAAGAGATAAAGCCTACAATAACTATAGCAGATGATACAGAAGGTTTCATATAGCAAAGTTCTCGAGTTCTATCGTATGTTAAAGTTATGTTAAAGGGTCACTTAATCATTCAGTCATTTAATCACTCAGTCACTAAATCATTCAGTCACTTAATCACTCAGTCACTCAATCATTCCGTCACTTAATCACTCAGTCCTCAATCATTCCTTCACTTAATCATTCAGTCACTAAATCATTCAGTCACTTAATCATTCAGTCACTTAATCATTCAGTCACTTAATCATTCAGTCAATCAATAAATTCAACAGCGAGATGCAACGTGGACCTGAGACCCTGGAGTTAGTCCACTGATCTTTATCAGTGTGGACCAACTGTGGGCTAACTCCACAAGACATCAAAAGACAAGAAAACTGTGAAGTCAAGAAAATGTCCGGATTAAAGAATAACTTACGTTGCAGTACAACTGCACCAGACGCAGAGCCGTACATGTTATCAATGCGGCAGGAGTAAGTGCCGTAATCTTCTGCTCTCACGCTGTATATAACCAGCTCGTACTGAAGTCGACTAAAGGCGCCCTGAAGAAATCTCACGTCGTATCTAAAACAATCAAACAATCGACATCTTCCTCTGAATCCCAGTTTAACTATAGGGTCGAGATTAGAAAGTTTTGTAGCAATTTCTGGAGACTAAGCGCTCACCAACCGAACCATTTTTCTGACATTGGTTTGGATCATAATGCTTTGTCATTTTTATGACGCCTGCAGTCACGGTTTGTCTATTCTTCAGCAATCAGGACCCAACATGAGAAAAGTTACAATAGTAATATTAAAAGTAATAATTATCAAGGAATACAATAACAATAATATTAACAATATAGATATATTACAGTAAATTTCTGACAGAGAGAAATATTACAGGAGTACACATAACATGACAATGACTAACTGATGACAATGACTAACTGATACCTGTTAGACGAGAGACTGAACGAGGCCGCCCCTTTCACCCAAGCCACTTGTGTATCTCCTTGGGGCATGGGATTAGCTTCCACAGAGCACTGAAGTTCTGCCCTATAGCCAATAGCCTGAGGAACTACTGAGCGAACAACTGTTACTACGGGTGGAACTGCAATAGCAAAGTACATGACATAGCGTTATATAATCATCATCATCATCTTCCCTTAATAATAGTTTGACTGAGGTCAGCATTAAAACATTTTACAGCAATTTCTGGAGCTTAGGCACTCATAAACCGAATTGCCCTTCTTGGTATGGATCTGAGCGATTTATAGACGATATATAATACGTATATACGTCGTACAATATAATAGCAGAAATTATAGACGTAATAGCAGAAATTATAGACGTAATAGCAGAAATTATAGACGGAATCATACAAAATATAAGTAATTTTAGAAATTTTACATTTCATATAATATATTACACAATGTATAGTCTAATAGGAGAAATTATAGATGTTGTATAATACATACATCATACACTATAACAGTCGAATAATTAAAGATGTTATAAAATTCATTCAATATAGCAGATGTTACAGAAAATATAGAAAAATATAGTGCACAGTATTGATGTTATAATTTAACTCTAAGAACCATACCAATGTTATAGACACTTCATTGGTTTTGTTTTATAATGGTCATTGCTGTATCAGATCTTGAGCATTGAAAGTTCTGAAGATTTTTAAGAAAGGCACAAGTGAGATAAAAAAAGTATATTTCATATCAAAAGGATACTGTTAAAGAAATAACTGACTGAAAATCAAATTTCAAGACAAAGCATATCAGATGGGGTTTAGACTACTTAATATTCAAAATTGATAAAATAAGATTGGCATAGCAATTAAATTAATCGTGTAATTTATACAAATTCCGGATGCTTTATTTTTCTCATTTGTTTGACGACTTTTTGGACTTCCTCTATTGATATCTCTGTTTTTTAATACTTCTCTTCTTGATATATATTTACAATCAAATTATCCAAATTGAACTTGGTTTTCAGGTGAGATGATAAAAACTTTATTTTGGGGTATATATATTTTACGTCATAATATGTCAAATCTTGCAAAAACCTAAAGGATGAAAAACATCTTACAGAGAATTCCAAGGTTGACATCATGAGTTACGATGGCAACACTGTTCATGGCAGTACAGCGATATATTCCACGATCCTGTGGCTGAAGATTCGTCAATCTTAAAACCATTCCCTGAAATAGTCACAATGTCTTTATTATTTATACAAGTTTATATTTGTCAATCCAGTGCTGTGTAAATTGCTAGAGAAAAGATTTGAAAATGATTAATTTCTAATTTGGATGCAAGCAACGTAAATGATAGTCTGTATGTAAGGTAAATAGGTATTCCCATAAATCTACCATTATAAAGCACCAACAAAAAATCTATTTATTCCATATTAATGCATTGGCTTGTGAATATTTTAAAGATGGCTAAAATGATGACACAAAAGTATATGTTAACTAAAGATTGAAGTATTTTTGTAAAGCTAATACTTCAATGTAAAATTTATTAACACTCTACATTGCTAATATCTAACGGCTGAGACATTAGATATTAACCAATATAAACGTAATGAACCTTCTATTTTTACCCTTTACAGTTTGCACTTTATGTCTATGGTAAATATTCTAAACATCTTCCAGTACATGGTATTTGCAAAATAGATCTAAAATACCACCTAAATGTAACTTTTGATTTTCAAAAGAGCACTATCTGCGACTGTCAGTGTGAGATTTGAATCGATACGCTAATGGATTCTAACACTTATCAAGTACATACACTACTAACACATTCATCTCTCTCTCTCTCTCCCTCTCTCTCTCTCTCTCTCTCTCTCTTCAGTGTACTGCCAAGTGGCAAGTTCAAAGTACATGTTCATACTCAAAGTCTGCTTTCTCGCTCAATAACAGCACTCCTTAGACTAACAAGTTAATCCCTTCACAAAATCTATGCCTAGTCTTATCCATACCTTATGTAGCCCATAGCTTAGGAAAAGTATGGCTTCTGATTTTGTTTCCCATTGCCTTCCTCAGTTAGAGGAATTAATTACCATTTAATCCTGGGGAAAATATTTCGTGGTGAGGTGGGTCCCCTCTTGTCATCCTCAGCTCCTGCTTTAGTCACGCCTTAAGTACATGAAGCAGATTGTTTGCGGACTGTTTGTAATACATTGATCGGATTGTTTGTAATACATTGATCGGATTGTTTGTAATACATTGATCGGATTGTTTGTAATACATTCATCGGATTGTTTGTAATACATTGATCGGATTGTTTGTAATACATTCATCGGATTGTTTGTAATACATTGATCGGATTGTTTGTAATACATTCATTGGATTGTTTGTAATACATTGATCGGATTGTTTGTAATACATTCATTGGATTGTTTGTAATACATTCATTGGATTGTTTGTAATACATTCATCGGATTGTTTGTAATACATTGATCGGATTGTTTGTAATACATTCATTGGATTGTTTGTAATACATTCATCGGATTGTTTGTAATACATTCATACATCTGGAAATACATAGAACAATACCTTGAATTTTTCTTGACCAATGGGCAGGAGGCTTCCACCCAGTCTGCTCCACTCAATCAGAGGGTCCGGACGACCGGAAGCATTACATATCAGATCAATGCTTTCCTTGTACAGCATGGTCGTGTCAGAACTGGTTTGAGCCGGATCCATAAATGGAGGATCTGCAAAAATGTTCATATTCTGTTACTTTTAAATATTCTTCTTCTGCAGTAGGCACTAAAAGCTAAAAGCTAAGGTTAACGTCAGTTTCTTCACTCAAAAGCGATGTCAGTGACAGGCGAGCCCAGGATTTGAACCCCGCATATACTGATCCGCGGTCGAGTATTTTACCGTTGGAGCCAGTGGCGAAGCTTAGTTGAAATCTTAGCTGAAACTTAATTTCAACTAAGTTGATATTAAATACGTGAAAATCACAGAAATATTGTGTATCAGGAACAGTAATTTTAATTAATACGAGCAAGTAAAGAGAACAATCAAGAACAGGAAACAAGAATTAAGAATGGATTTAGCAAATAGAAATGAACTTTCATTTGCGTTATGGTAAACCGAATGAAATACTAGAGCCTGGACTATAATACTATTAATATATAATAATAAGTAATAATATAATGATATTACAATAGTACAGACTACAATTTCTCCAATAATTGACTGAAATTTTTTTGTAGCTGAAGTAAAATGAATGAGTTACTTTTGGCAAGTAGGCTTGCAGTAATTATGCAATACGAATTGTAGCACAATCTTTAACATCATCCAGCGAAGTGCATGCAATGTAGTAATAAGAAGAATATTTGATAAAAATAATTTGGAAATGACTTATACTTACACACAACTTTAACTGTTCGGTTGGCAAAGACCTTGCTGTTGAGAGTAACTTGCACGAAGCACATATAGCTACCCTCATCCGTTTCCTGAATTGCTCGAACTCGTAATCTCCAAGTGAACTGAGTTGGTTTCTCCATACTGTAGTGAATATTATCATCCATCGCCATGTCTTGTGATATAGGCTTCGTCTCTTCAAACCCATTTATCATTGTAATTTTCTGCCACCGCACCTGAAAAGAGAAACCAGAGAGTTTGTGACCTGTTTTCTTTTTACTATGTTACAAAAATAACGTCAAATTTGATATGAGATTGAACTGGTAGTGTCAGGCTCACCAAATAATTTAGCTGAAAAGTTCCGTTGGACATGAATGATTATTTCACTAAAATGTTTTGCTTAACCTTGAACTTAACCTTTCAACCACAATCTGCAATATATGATGATATTTGATAGTTCCGCTAGGTTTCATACAGAATGAATATATTTTAAACTGTGAATTAAAATTGACCATGATGTCAAATTAGCTATACGATATCGAGTTGTTTAAATAAAAGTCTCAATATCGCTATGGCCTCAAAATTTAAAAAACAGTTAATCATACAAGTTATTTGCACCTAACATTTAGTAGGACCAAGTACAAGGATGCATGCAGTTCCACTGTTACAAATTGACAAGGTGATAATATGCATCACTGACAGCTAATAATATTAACAACACAGTGGCGGATCCATGGGGGGCCCAGAAGGCCCGGGCCCCCCCTTAGGCCCGCCAAAAAAAAAGGTAAACTATATTTTCATTGTCTCTATGGCAATTCTAGATGTTTGTAAGGACAGTGGTTGGGGGGGGGGGGGGGGGGGGGGGATACGAGAGGGAATTATTAGCTCAATTTTTTTCAAATATGAGATTAGTGGCCAATAATTGGTATTCTAGGAGCCCTGTATAATGGCAGGCGGCCCAAAAAATGTCACTGACCAATTCACTAGCTCTCAATTTTCACCTTAACAAGAGGAATAACGTACAAGAGGAATAAAGTGTGTAAGTAAAAAATTTGAACTCTGTCCCAGAGCAGTGATGAAACAGCCTTGGCTAGGAGGGGCTTAAGACCCCCTACCTCCAAAATTAGGTCACTTTTGCAATTCATCCAGATCTGCTGAATTTCTTCAGAGATGAAAAATTAACCTACTTTTTTCTAATACAAGTGTAGGATTTTAGGCATTTTAAGTATTCCTCTCACTTTAGTACGGGCATGAGGGGGGGATAAAATACGGGGATACACTCACTCTATGAGCCGAGCGCAGTATGCTGAAAAGTAATTGAGCCCCCCCCACATAATTTTTTTGGTTGCGTAATATGTCCCGAAGAAGGTAAAAAATAATCAAAAGTAAGCAAAAAATGTGTACACTCAAAAAAATTTCGGGCCCCCCCTTAAAAAATTCCTGGATCCGATATGATGATATAAGCTCAAAATGAACATAAGATCGTATGACGATAAAGAAATGTTATAAATCCTTTGGATAATCAAATATTACAGAGCTCAAGGTGGTATAGTTTGACCAACTACTTCTCTTAGTAATTTCATAGAACAACACAGCCATAATTTTACAGGATCATCATTATTGCTAATGAAAGATTTTGCTATTAATTTTTCAAAAGTTAATATTAAAACAAACTAACCAAGGCAGTGTCAAGAAGATTTTCCACATAGCAATCCATCGTGAGATCTTTGTCTCTCGTTGCTATGACAATAGAGGTTCCTGGAACAGTAGGCGGATCAGTCTGCGTAATCCTCATGGTTGGATCCTGTGCCTCCGCTGCAGCAGCACACAAGTAACTTAAACTAAGCATTTAAACATGAAGTAAACATAAACTTTCCATACAAGTAGGCCATACAAACTTTAAAAAACACTGCATAGAATGCAATATTTCTAGTTATTTAGTTATCTAGTTATTTAGCTTTTTTAGTCAATATTGCAATATTTCAATTAAATTTCACGATGGAATAAAATAAGTCTCACGATGGAATAACAAAAGTCCAAATACACTTTTGTGCATAATATGAATGGAAATAAAGACATGTAGCCTCCAGGAATTTACTAAATCAAATACCGAATAAACAGTAAAATTTAAAAACATACATGTATGTACAGCTAAATTACACTAAAATTTATTTCATGAAATTAATTCTATAAAAGAGCAGCAGTACACCATTGTAGGCTTCAGAGAAATTCAAACAGCATAGCTATAGCATTCCATCAAAACACTGAAATTATTGATTTAATACTTATGAATATTTAATTACCTGTATTTATTGATAAATTTTGAGCTAAATATTTGTAATTTGAAAATCCTTAATTTCATAAGTTTAGACTAAAACGCTCTACATATATGCTTGATTTATGGCAATTAACAGCAGGTACATGGCACTAGGACTAATGCATATTTCATCAACTTATCGTTATAATTATAGAAATCAATTGCCTAGAAATAAAATAGAAAAACTAGAATCTAAGAACCACCATCTAAGTAAGATAATTTTTCGTTTAGCGATCCTGTTCCTAACAGTTTATAAAGTACAAAATTGGTGATTGACAGTTGGAATGATCTATACGCTAAGACAGCTATATATATATATGGTCTGAAAACTGTTAAGATATTTAAAAACGAATCCATATTGTAATAACTGAAGAAAGAATAAAAATTATGGCAGAGAAAGATTACATAACATATTGGCAATTGTATATTCGACCGAGACCGATGGAGTAGAAACTAATAAATATCGAATAAAGCTGTATAAAATACAATTATATACGCATAACCAAAATTAACAAGACAGCTCAACTAGACAATTTTTAAACTTACCAAGTGAAATTACCAAAAGTACCAAAGGAATAGGAATGGCACTCAGCATTCTGATCATTTTCAATGTAATTTAGGCTATTTTAAGTATTCTATTGTAAATAGATGACGCTATTCCACTAGTAATCCTACAATATTCAGACATTACTTGACTGTTGTCATCTTTTGGCTCTTTAGCGCATACAATTAGATTTTATTTATAATCACTGTACTTTTACAATGCTTTCCTTTGATCTTTCCAATCACACCTGTCAACATAAACAACTCACCTGTTCAAAGATCGAAGCTAGCAACAGACATTCACAATTTTTTGAACGACATAACAACAACAACAACAACGATAGCTCAATTGCAATCTTTTTCACCTAAAGTCCAGAAGAAGTATTCCAAAAGAACGATTATTCATCATGACATTTCTCTTTTAGTGTGCTGCCTACTGGCATGCCTATGGCATATAATTCCCCCACACATTTCTATCCTTAACCTTTCTCTTCATATCAACATATGAATTAGCCGACATATATAGTGTGGACAATGCTATTGTATGGTTGTGAAACATGAACGTTAAGAAAGGAGGATATTAGAACACTGGAAGTGTTTGAAATGTGGCTATGGAGAAGAATGGAGAAAATCGATTAGGTCTAATGGACTAACGAAATTATGAACGAAGAAGTTATAAAGAGGGTTGGCATAAATAGACAATTGATAGATATCATATGGAATAGAGAATAACTGGATTGGTCATATAATCTGAGAGGGAATTAATGGTTTGATGAAATTGGTAGCGGAGGAAAGAGTGAAAGGAAGAAAAGTTAGAGCAAGACAGAGACTTAGAATGTTGGATGATTTGAATTTTAATCTAAAGATTGATTTGATTAATTAATTTGTTGATATGACGAGAAAGACATTAGATAGAAATATGTGGAAGATCTATATGCCACGGGCCAGCCAATAGTCAGTGCACTAAGGGAGATCGATAAAGAGAGAAAAAGAGAGAGAGAGACAGACAGACAGACACAGACAGACAGACAGACAATATTTGTCAGGTGTCTATTCATGCAAATAATATGCTTAGAGATTCTTTTTTCAGTATGTTGTTTATTTCTAAATTGACACCTTCTCCTTTTCAAAATACTATCATCGCTTTGGTTTTTCTGATATTAATTTTCATTCCTAGCTTACTTTACTGCAGTAACGTTCAGATCATCCACAATATTCAGTAAACCCATTTCGCTACTAACAATCATACCTTGGTTATAGGCAAATCTGACATCTTTCATTAATCATTGGTTTACCTCCTACTTAGATGTTGTCCATTGCTTCCATCATCATGATTTCCTGAAGTTTATACTTATTATTGTGTCTTAATAATTATCTTCATTTGTCTATCATAGGAAAGGCTGCGCTATTTGGATCGACAGGAATGACTTAATTAAGCTTCCGGCAGGTATGAAAAAGTGGGTGGTTGAAGTGAGACTGGATTGTTCAGATACAGCTGAACTTCCTTAGGGTTTCCAAAATTTATTTTGAATGTCTTAATAGCGTAGGGGTAACGTCATGAAGTTTTAAATGACAGTTCCTGAGGTGAATTGAACCATCTCGGGTTTGAATCCCAGCCGCGCTGATCTGAGAGTAAAATCTCGGACATTCACTGCACTGGTTATACGGAAAATGGTCTAAATTTTGCCCAAAGGTTTAAACATGTGGTATTAAAAAGTGATAGATATCAACATAGTTGATCATTTCACTATAATGTGTGTAACTTTACTTTTTTCCAATTGTCGCTGAGCACAAAAGAGGGTAGCTACATGTAAATCGTTATGCGACCGGAATGAATATTTAAAAACATAAAAATTACGGTACACTGCCTCAGGAAGCACAGATGCTTGTTTAAGGTTCATTTCCTCCTTCCTCTCCGTAATCGCTGCCTTTTGATGGTGCATCAATCAAGGCGCAGCCGGCGCCTATTTAAGAAAAACCTTCCAAAAACCTGAGATTTTTTCATTCAAAGCTATTAACACTTGGTCTACCAAGGTAACCAACCATGTACTAACGTAGGCTGACTTAGCTTAACTTCGATTATAATTATTGACGCGCAACTAAAACAATTGAACTAAATTCCGCCATCAGTGGTTATTAGTGGATGACATCTTTATCAAAAACTTGGTAGTATATTAAATTATCAATAATTATGTAATCAGGGGCAGAGATCTGGTTTCAGGATTGGGGGGCGAACTAAAAAAAATCCAACTTATTTGTCATTATTGGTGGGGGGGGGGGCGAAAGGATACTTTCGCCCTCCATAAATATTATTGGGGGGGGGGGGGGGGCAAGGAGATTTTAATTTTTATACATTAGTAAGATATAATAATTCAATGTATTCTTCTCTTCTTTTTCAGTGCACTGTAAAGTGGCAGGTTCTAGGTACATATTCATATGCAATGTCTGTTTTCTCACTGTATAAGAGCACTCCTTAGATCAACAATTGAATCCCTTCACAAAGTCTATGCCTTATCCATACCTTATCCAATGCCTTATCCATACCCTTTGTAGCCTATAGTGTGAGAAAAGTATGGCTTCTGATGTACAATAATACCATGTGTTATTAGGTAATAATTACATGGTAGTATGATGGTAGAACAATATTTATGAATTATCATACATTTCTATTTTATTAGAATTAAACTCTCTACTTTGTATCAGTTACAGATGTAATATCTGTTTCTTTACAATATCCATGAATGTTTCAATAATAAGTCTGAAAGACTGACATTATGAAAGAATTTTCTTTAAATTACACGATTATTTTACAACAACATGATCAATTGATCATTGATCAGTAATCACACTGGTCAACAGTGATTTTTCATCAAACAAATTCTTGGGTCATCTAAATAGGATTTTCGACGCATATTCTAAATATGCAAACAGTTTTTCTCTATCACGTCTAGTTTTTGTGATGAGGCAGATTACATTTTTACATTATTCGCAATTTTATGCAGGCATATTACGTACGCATTGACTTCTACGGACCTCGATTACATTTTTTCTTCATTGTCTTTGTAACTTGGGAACTTCCACATGACGTCATTATGTAATTTAACAACCATCTTTAGTTTATATTCATAAGTAAAATCAATCAATATGCCTCGAGAATGTAGAAACAATCCGGATACATTTTGCTCTGTGTGTGGTTCACTCACTCCGAAGTCGCAAAAGAGCATTATTACGAAGAATATTCGAAAACTTTACGGAGCCTACTTCGGCTGTCCACTTGGAGACCAAGATAAGGTTTGGGCGTCATATATCATATGCACTGCTTGTTCAAATGGTTTACGCGACTGGATAAACAAAAGGAAGCCTTCCTTGCTTTTCGATATACCTATGGTATGGAGAGAGCACAGAGATCATCATGAGGACTGCTATGTTTGTAGCATCAACATAATTGGGTGCCTGTGGGACAGCCGCGCTACTGATGATCACTACCACACACGAGTGGCCGCCCAGAATCACATACGAGCCAGGAAATGAAAGTGTCAAAGGAAAGCCGTTAGTTGATTTCAACAAGATTTTCATTCCACCTCTCCATATTAAACTTGAGTTAATGAAAAACTTCGTGAAAGCGATAGGAAAATCAAATTCCAGAGAATATCAATATCTGATTGAGAAATTCCCTAGAGTTAGCTCCGCAAAACTGAAGGAGGGTATCTTTGTAGAACCTCAGATTAGGGAGATGTGAGAGATGACAACTTCGATAAAAGTCTCAATACTTCAGAACGAAAAGCATGGCAAGCCTTCAGATGGAGTTGTGAAAACTTCTTAGGAAACAATAAGTCTCCGGACTACAGACAAGGAATCCAGAATTTGCTAGTTGCTTACAAAGAGATGGTTGGTAGAATGTCTTTGAAGATTCATTTTTTGCATCCACACCTGGATTTCTTCCCAGAAAACCTTGGAAAAACGTACAGTCAGTGATGAACTGGGTGAGCGGTTTCACCAAGATATAAAAGGAATGGAAAATCGTTATCAAGGCTTCTGGAATGATAGAATGATGGCAGACTACTGCTGGATGTTGCACCGAGATAATCCAAACCAATCACACAAGAGAAAATCGTACGCACAACGGTTATAATTAAGTACTATTCACTCCAAGACAATAGAAGATGTGCTGAGTGACAAATGAGATCAGTTTCGCATATTTTTATTTGTTTTAACTGAAAGGTGTTGTAAGAAAATGAACTACAAACTTATGCTTATGCGTTTATTCTAAGCTTAGTATTGTTAAAATTGCATCGGTCATAACTCAAAAACTATACGTGCTGGAAAAATTCTGGTTACAGATTTGTAATCAGCGTCAAAAAGTACATCAGAAAAGTATATTTTAATCTCTGATGAGAAAAACAGTTTCATTTTGTAGACCTGTGTCACCAGTTGACCTTGATGCCTACGTCCATAAAAAATAGGATTATGGAAAATTTATATTGGTTATTCAGCTATTGAAGAGAAACCATAACTCAAAACTTATCATCAACTGAAAACGGATTGCTCCTAATTTCATTGTAAGAAATAAACTATTTTAAATTCGCATTAAAAGGAAACATTTGCAATTTTTCCAAATCATGACATAAAACAAACATAAACTGAACGAAACCTTCGGTAAATAGCCTACTTAATATAGGAATTACATCTATATACTGATTGTCATTGCGTACTTTAGGTCCATATGCTAGAAATAAAGAAAATGATATCATAGCTGTATTTCTAAAACTTTATAATCTAAGTTATCTAACGATTCTGGTGCATTTAAATGAAGTCCAAAGCTGAATGAAAAGTATAATGAACACTCTACCGACTCGAAGACTCTCAGCCAGATAGCTAGCTCCCTTAATTACGTGTTAATAAATGAGTTCATTGTCTTATCACACAATTTTAAGTCGACCTAAGGTAGACTTCAAGTTAAGGTCGATGACCTTAAGATGCATTATATCAATTCAACTACGGTGCAACAAATTTACGTCTGAGCAACTTTCAGATTCGTACCGGGAGATTTTGCCCTCAGCTATATAAGGTTAGGATATTTTACGAGAGTTGGAGAATTGATTGCGGGAGTCTTTAGTAAAATCAAACAGTTTTATAATTCAGAGGAAGCAGCATCGTAAAACAATTAGACAATTTGCACTGAAACTACTACAACTGATTCGTTGTTCTGCCAGTGTCTCATTTAAACTTTTACGCGACTTAATCAGCCTACTCCAATGTTGCAACGCAGATCTGAAATTCGCTTCCATCTACTCTTTGAAAGTCTTCGTTTGAATCACATAGGCCTTTAATTGCTTTACTATGAGCGGTTCCTATATCCTATGAGACAGTTGAAGACTCATCTTTTCCGTCTCTATTTTTCACGCAGTGACCATGAGCTGCTACCAGAACGTAAGCCTACTTTGCTTTAATTTCTATTATCTTTAGACTGATTTTTTGGATTTTATAATTTGCACCGTTTTGGATCTTTTTTTTACACCGGCTTGGATTTGTCTCAATAGTGTTCGATGTTGTCATTGGCGACAATAGCATTCTAATTGTTGATATTTTATGTTTATGAGCTTCGTTGCAGAAAATGAAGGCCTTCCCCCTTCATCATTGATCATGATGCAGACCTACCACGTTAAGTTCTAGCTCAGCAGCCCTTCTATTTTAAACAGTGTGTGGACTCGGGCAGAGTGCGAGGTTGTGCGTTAGTAATATGATGGCGTATTACTGATGTCGGGTTCTGACGGTGTGGCTTAATTTCACAAATCGATGGTCGTTATTAAAGTGCGCCACACTTCAATCAAGCATCTTAAACAAGTATCGTCTTAAATGAACATCTGATACTCCTGATCCAGCACTGTTATGCTATGGTAATCAGCAATAGAACTCAATATTTTTGGTTGACCATTTTTGGGATGGCCAATAGGGTGGCCACCCCAAAAGAACAGCCGCTGGCTCACTACCAAATTATGGGGGGCGAACTTTATAAGATCAATAATTATTAGGGGGGGGGGCGAAACTATAAGTTCGCCCATCGCAGAAATTATTGGAGGGGCGATCGCCCTCTCTGCCCCCCCAGGATCGCGGCCACTGATTATGTTGAGCAAGAAAACTTTAAAGCTGTATTCCATTAGTGTTAAGTTTCTTTGAAGTCGGTTTCATTAATGCAGGGGACACCAAGAGACAGAGATTCAGAATGATTCTGTCAGAATGCTTCAAAGTCATTAAATTTGTATATTGATAAGTCTAACTATTCGCTGTTGTTAAATCTTACGCACAAATCTTTTCACTATGTTGAAAAGAATAACAACAAAGAAGAATAATAATATTAAATGTGAGAGATATTTTAAATTTTGTAGCACAAGAAACTGAGTGTAGACCTCTATTTGATTTATTGTCAAATAAAATATTTAAATAAGTTAATTTGGTACTCATTATTAAGGAATTTAATTTTTTTAATTCTTGCAACTTTGGAGAATATGGTATTTGTGTATTTTTCATTTTGAACTCGGCAAATACGAGAAGTTGCTTCTTGTGATCTTAAGGCTAATACTAATGACGAAAATAACATCATCAACATATTCTTACAAACCTTATTTTTCCATGAAAAAGTAAGGCATCATTTAAATATAAATAATAATATTCAAATAGTAGTTATATTGATATAAATTTATATCCAGTTATATGTTACTGCTGTTACACTAGAGTTTGGGTAAAGGAAATACTTCAGTGTTTGAGAAGGATAGTCTGTTTGAAGATTTAATCTCTTGAAGCAGACAGCGAGTATAAATATATATAATCTTTTATTCACCAATTCTTGGCAGAAAACACGCACATATACAATTACATTCCAAAACGTGACACAACAGAATACATATAAAGAAGTGCACATAAAAGTTTAACAATTTCAATTTTTCACAAACTTCAGAATAGGTAAAACAGAGCATTTTTAAAATAGCGCCAGAATTTATAACGAATACTCGCCAAAGAGTCATTGCTATCTATGGCAAATTTACTTGTAATGTTTAAATAATCATTGTAATCGGGAGAGTTCAAATGTTGCTTAGCACTTAACTTATTATTAATTATTAAATTATGCAGGAATGTAAACCTATGGTATTCACATAATAAATCAAATGGCAAAAAACCGCAATGCCACTGACAATATAAAATATTACTTTTATCAAATGTACGGAAAATCTTTGAGAAGACACTGTTATACGCCTTAGAAAAGCTTTCAATTTCTGATTTGTTCAGTTGTACAGCTGGAATACCATACAGTAGAACTGGCACTGCCTGCATACGAATTAGCTTTAAGAGAACATCGATTGAAGCTTTCGTTCCCAGTCTGCCCAATATAATGTTAGCCGAGGTGTAAAATTTTCCTCTGGTTTCGTGCCATTCACATTTGAAATATTTTGCACTTAAATCGTTAGTCCAAGGTATTTTATTTTATCAATCCAGCTAATAGGCTCCTTTCTTACATTCAAAAGCTTACAAGGAGCCTTATATCGTGAGAGACGGCGACGCAGACAGAGAGAGAGAGAGAGAGAGAGAGAGAAAGACAGAGAGACAGAGAGAGAGAGAGAAAGACAGAGAGACAGAGAGAGAGAAAGAGAAGCAGAGAGAGAGAGAGAGAGAGACAGAGAGAGACAGAGAGAAAGACGACAGACATACACAGACACAGAGACAGAAGAGACAGAGAAAGAGAGAGAGAGAGAGAGAGAGAGTATCAATTATTGTTGCGGAGCGTAGACAAACACACAAGTTGTAGCCATGAGGAATGTGACAGAGCAGATCCAGAAGCAGAGCCTGTCCACAACCAGTGCTGCGTACTGCCACTCGTTGCATTCGTTGCTAGCTGCCTCATCGTCCTTTATCTTCCTCGTCATGTGCTTTATCTCTTCCAAAATACTCCTCAGTTCATATCTTAGAGCATCCAGGTCCTGAGAGGCCGCAGCATAAAGAGGCTCCGAGTTCTGATAGTCGTTCAACTGAAATCCATTTTCCAGCACCTCTGAGACTTCCTCTTTCTGATTAACGGCAACACTTCCTGTCGAAGTTCTCTCATCAGAGATTATGTGGGACGTTTTGATTTCGAGCAGATTTTCAGGCGTTGCTTTGAAGGATCGAACCCGAGACCGGTTACGTCTGCTACTCCACTGCTGCTTGAGGTACTTCTTTGTGATCCTCTTTCCTGGTCTGTGCATCCGCAGGATCCAGGACAGCCATTCGCAGACTATTATTCGAATCTATAAAACAATCAAAACGTACAATTAATTCAATGTTTCATTGACATTGGAGGTCGTAATGTCACGTAGTCGCGGGATAGTGAAGGGGCATTACGGGCACAGTAGACTCAAACTAAGACTGCTGAAAATCTAGAATATATAAATAGATAAGTGTGTAGAACGTTAGGCAGCGCCTTAAGATTTAAGTAACTGTTTCAAATATTGTGGGATCGAATTCCGGTTGAGATGATCAGTCGTGGATATCATCTGAGGTCCATTAGTTGCGACAGTAAATTGACAGTAAATTATCCTTTTCCTTGATTCCTTATATTTAGACTGGTTTGAAAGCTATTGAATTTGAACAGTTGGGCTATCTTTAGTTTCACAGTGCCCAATGTTATCGTTGACCACATTATCATTCTAATTGTTGAGCAAGATGGATCTCATCGCTTACCTGGTAGCTTAGAATGGCTGTTTTTAGATCACCGTAAGTAAATATGCTTTGCAAGAGAGTTTTCACAGCATCATCAACTCTCTTGATTTTAGGGTGTTGCTGCTAGTGGCTACTTATTTTTACACTTCTGCCCTTAATGTTCGGAAATAAAAGTGTGGATTTGAAACAAAATAAAGTCCCTCTCTCTCACTCTCTCTCTCTCTCGCACTCGCTCACTCTCACTCTCTCTATCTATCACTCGCTCACACTCTCTCTCTCTGTGTTAAGCTTTTTACAGCACTGGGGAAATTAGCTTTGTGAAGCCTGGCCTTATAGAAACAATTCTTACTTTAATTGGGGATGAGAATATAACGTATGCGCATTTACCTGCTAAACATTAATATTTAGTTTAAACTAGTCATCATCATCATCATCACCTTCCCTTAAATCCCAGTTTAACCAGGGTCGGGATACGAATAGACTTATCCATTCGTTTAAGTTTTGTGGCAATTACTGGAGCCTAGGCGCTCACCAATCGAATGCCCTTTCTGACGTTGGTATAGATCTTAGTGCGTTAGTCGCCTTCTACGACACGTGCAGTCACCGGTTGGACAAATTCTTCAAACGACCAGGACCCAATACGGGGAATTTAGTTTAAACTAGTAATAAAAACAAAAACTTCAATACCCAATCCGGCATCTTATGCATTTCCGGTTTAGTGAAGTGACATTTCAGTGTCAACAGCGTCATAATGAGCGAGAGTGTACACAGGCACATCACGCCGCAGAAGTATGCACCTGAAAATATTACATATAATGCATAATATATATATATATATATATATATATATATGTATTATATATATATATTATGTATTATATATGTATATTGTATATTATATATATATGTATTATATATAATATATATATATATAATATATATATATATATATATATATATATATATATATATATATATATATATATATATATAACTCAAGCGTTCTGCCAAGCGGCGGCAGATCTAAGGTACATATTTCTACTTCACGCTCCATAAAGAGAACAGCATCGATTAACGAGTTAATTCCTTCACAAATGGCTATGCCTTATCCAAACTCTATGTATATATGTATATATATATATATATATATATATATATATATATATATATATATGCTTATGTATATATATAAAATAAATATATATACACATACTTATTTATCTATATATAAATGTACAATAGAATAAAGAATTACTAATTAATTATTACTTATTCTATATCTTTGATATATATATATATATATATATATATATATATATATATATATATATATCAAAGATATAGAATAATTTAATTTAATTTAATTTTAATGCCCGTAATTTAATTGTAATTTCTTAAAGTATAATTTCAATTATATATTTATAAATATATAAATATAGACTCATGGCGCGCTATTGTAACTAGACTATTTTTAATATCTGCTTTATACATAGACCTACATCATTTACATCATATATATATATATATATATATATATATATACATGATGTAAATGATGTAGGTCTATGTATAAAACAGAGATTAAAAATAGTCTAGTTACAATAGCGCGCCATGAGTCTATATTTAGCCAAAGCATTGAACTAAAGGTTAGCTAAAGTAAAGCACGAAATTGAAATTATACTTTAAGAAATTACAATTAAATTAATAAAACGACACTCAGATTGCGTGCATTTAATATATTGGATATATTTTAGAAAGGCCAATATATTGTAGTTATTACGCTTCCGCAGAACGTACTACTACAACTACTACTACTTATAATTGATAACTCACTCGACTCTCGTCGAGTTCGGACGTGTTTATAATAGCTGCGCATAATGGCTGAATGTGACAATAGCAATGTTGATACGCATGTAAATATATGTAACGCTGAAATGACAGCTTGCGAATTGCTGTGTTATTTGCAATGTAAAATAGGGAAAATGTCGAACAGCAAATTACTCAGTATTATAGGGGACTTCTATTCGGCTAATGATATTGCTGAAGCAAAAGAGAAACTTGTTGAGGCTATCGATAGACTAGGTCTAGATAAATGGCCGAGGCCATCGAAGAGAAAAGCTAGTGAAAATAAGACAAAAACGGAGCTAAATGACATCTTCAATGTCTTCAGCTATATGGATGAAAACCTGCTCTTGGATAAAATTCCAAGATTCGTCGCAATAAGCGTGGATAAATTGCCTTCTGCGAAACTCGAGGAAGGTGATTTACGTTGCGTTTTGAACAAACTGGATTATTAGAAAACAGAATGGATACACTCGCTCTCTCTTCCACGAGTAAATCAGACCCGCAGTCTGAGAATTTAAGCTCCATTGTGGGTAAGTTAACAAACATTGAAGACAAAGTTTCGTTATTAACTGATGCTGGTATAACAAAATCAAATCATTCAAACCAGAAGTCAATCAATGATTCCCGTCAAATGAACATAGGAGGGGTGCGTTCATGGGCGTTCATGGGCGTTCATGGGCATTCAGTGCGTTCATGGGCAGAAATTGTGGACTCTAATACTCCGGGTAGAGGTAGAGCATCCGTTACGAATGAGGATGAAAACGACGGATATACCCAAGTTATTCGTAGGAATAAGCAATCGTCCAATAAGAGACCTCGATCGTCACCGGGTCAGCAACAGCCATCCAAGTCTCAACCTAGGCCTCAGCCGCAGCCTAACCCTAATCCTGTCAGGATAACTAGAACTAACACATCAACATGTGTACTGAAGGCAGCAAAGGAAGTGAAGAAAAATAAAATCTTCTATGTTAGCAATCTTTCAACAGACACCACATGTGAACAAATCCAACAGTACTTAAGTGGTTGCAAAATTAGAGTAAACAATGTATATCAAGTTAAATGTAAGATTCCAGATTCCTTTGCATTTCGTGTAAACATTGAAGCTGATGATGTTGATGTGTTCATGTCACAGGATATATGGGCACCTTACATAAAAATAAGAGAGTGGCTATTTAAAGAAAAATCGAATACAACTACTTCTAACAATGAGTGATTTTGTCAATGAAACTTTTTTAGCGCCTGATATAGAATTACATAACGGCGGTGATATAAGTATTGTGACCTATAATATGCATGGATACAATCAAGGAATTGTTATGCTTAAGAATTTGTGTCTCTCATATAAAATAGATATAATATTTGTACAGGAGCACTGGTTAACAAATGATCAGCTCTCTTATTTTGACTGCTTCAATACTGAGTATAATATTTATGGATCGTCTGCTATGGATGATTTGTTAGGTAAAAGTATTTTAAGAGGCAGAAGTTTTGGAGGCGTTGCTATATTTATTAAAAAATCTTTGTGTAATATGGCTTCAAATGTTAGTATTGTTACATGCAGTAAGCGATTTATTGTTATAACAATAGACAAGTTATTGCTTGTCAATGTGTATCTGCCATGTTGTAAGAATTTAGATGACCGAAGTGAATTTGAATGTACACTTCATTCAATAGAAGATGACATTGTTGGATTGAACTATAATTATGCTATAATTGGTGGTGATTTCAATACAAATATGCTTGTGGAATCTGAACTGTCAAACTATATAAAGAATTTATTCAACAGTGTGGGAATAGTAGTTAGCACTAACCTTATGGACTATTGCCCTATTAAATACACATTCTGTGTTGACAGTAGAAAGGCATATTCTTATATTGATCATTTTCTTGTATCTGATGTAAAGCCGAATTTTATTGTGTCCCTAGAGATACTAGAACATGTTGATAACTTTTCTGACCACATTCCGGTAATTTTAAAACTAAACAACGCAGTGTTAAAACAAAAAAAAAAAAAAAATAATCAGGTGGTTAATTGTCCTGCACATTCGATGTCGGTATGTAACTTGGATTGGGGTGGCTCTAATATTTCTGAGTATTATGAACAGACGAGAATTGAGCTATATGATTTGTATAGACTGCTCAATAATGACAACCTAGATAAGTTATATGAAAATTATCCTGATTTATTTAGTCAGGAAGGTATTAATGGTATATATAATCAGATAATTTTTATTTTGAAAAATTGCTCTCTCAGAACTATTAAAAGAAAAAAGAAAAAAGATGTACGCAAATTCTGGTGGGATAAAGAGTTAAATCAAATCAAACAGGAATCTGTAAAGCAATTCAAATGCTGGATCAATGCTGGTAGACCTAGCGAAGGCAGCTTATACGATAATAAAATTAAAGCACACAAAAACTATAAAAGGGCAGTAATTGCAAATAAGCAAAAATACAAAAACAAAGTAGCAGAAGAACTACAATCTAATTTGCTTACCTCAAGTAGTTTAAAATTTTGGAGAAGTTGGAAAGGTTATTTTCCGAAGCAAAAAAACAATCAATGTAATATTGCTATTGACGGATTTAATAAGGATATTGAGATTGCTAATGTTCTAGCCAGTAGTTTTAAAAAAGCCTGTACTCCAAACTCGATGGAAAAACACCAAACGTTTCGAGATATTTACTTTAGTAAAAAAGAAATGCCTGTAAATTCAGATAATATATGCGGCATTGAAGTAGGAATGATTGACAATGCAATTGACAGAATTAAAACAAATAAAGCCCCTGGGGCAGACGGTTTAACAATTGAGCATATCGCTTACGCCCATCCGTCTCTAATTATAGCTCTAAAAAATCTCTTTAATTTAATATTGAAACTGGGTAAGGTTCCAGATGCTTTCGGTGCTGGTGTTACTACGCCGATACCTAAATTTAAGGGTTACAAAAGAAAATTATCCACGGATGATTATCGGGGTATAACTATATGCCCAATAATATCTAAACTTTTTGAGTACTGTATTATTAAGTATGTCAATTTTGAAACCTCTGCTAGGCAGTTCGGTTTTAAACAGAAAGTTGGGTGTATTAACGCTGTGCATAAACTTAGAAAAGTTATTAATTATTTCACTAAAAGGAATACCACCGTTAATATTGGAGTAATCGATCTAAGAAAAGCTTTCGATAAGTGCAGTGGATATGGGATTTTATGCATGTTACAAAATAAAGGTTTAAATAGATGTATCTTAGATGTGTTGGAAAATTGGTTTTCCAAAAACTCAACCACTGTTAAATGGGAAACTGCATGTCTAACTGTGTACCTTTAGTATCTGGCGTCAAACAAGGAGGAGTTCTATCTCCCATATTATTTACGTTATATGTAGATAACTTGTTGAATGCGTTGGAGGAATCTAAATTAGGCTGTTTTGTCAATTATAAATGTCTGAATAGCTTCATGTATGCTGACGATTTGATTCTAATCAGTATATCTGTCACTGATTTGCAGATGATGTTTAATATATGTAATAATGGCTTTATTGATTTAGATCTGCCAATAAATACATCCAAATGCCACTGTTTAAGGATAGGTCCAAGGTGCAAATATGTGTGCTCTCCGTTAAGCATTCAAGGAGTAAATATTAATTGGGTTGATTTTATTCAATACTTAGGAGTTACTATCTGTAAAGCGAAGTATTTTAAATGCCAATGGGATGAATCTAAAGAAAAATTCTTTAGAGCCGTTAACACAATTTTAGGAAGGTTAGGAACAAAGGCAGCTGAATATGTTATTCTTAAATTGATCAATAGTCATGCAGTGTCAGCATTGCTCTATGGCACACCTGCTGCAACCTTGCGAGAGACAGAGTTAAGGAGTTTTAGCAATGCCTATGATAGTGTCTTTACAAAGATCTTTCATACAACAGACAAAGCAGTAATAATGTGGTTACAATACTATTTCGGTTTCTTGCCTCTAAATATTTTGTATGATTACAATAGATTGAATTTTTTAAATAAGCTAGTTAAAGACGGTGAATTAAATAGAGGGATTGATTTGGATCATTTAGATTACGTAGCGTTTGAGAAATTACAAAGGAAATATAATATTTTAAATGATGATTCTGTTGCTACTATAAGATTTAAACTGTGGATCTTCTTTGAAAAAATGTTAACTACGGAATCTACATCTAATTTTGATTAGTACATGGAACTGTTTAGTGTATGGTTTACAGTACATGTATGTTATCAAATCTGTTAGACTAAATTTATGCATATCGGCTAATTTCTGTCTATTTTCGTTTATTTTTATTTTCGTTTTGTTTGTTTGTATATTTGTGTCTACCATATAATGGTGAATAAAAGAATATATAATAATAATAATAATAATAATAATAATAATAATAATAAGTTTCGAGTCCGAGCTTCTCTTATCCGCGGCTTTTAGACTACGACGAGGCTCTTAGGCAATGCTTGTGCGCCGTTATCAACGCAGATTTGTCTGATTTGCAGTGGCAACAAGCCAGTCTACCGCTGAGCAAGGGTGGTCTTGGAATTCGTCTTGTTTCCCATATCGCGCCTTCTGCCCTCCTGGCATCAGCGATGGGAACGAACCAGTTGCAAGATGCCACCCTTTATAAGTGCTCCCTTTCTGCCGATAGACCCATTGACGTTGCGTTGTCAGTTTGGTCCAAAAGCCTCACTTCCAGTGCTCCACCTTCTACCTCAGTCAGTAACCAGAAATCATGGGACCGTCCTATATTGGATCGGATTTATAACAGTCTGTTAGAATCCCAGTCCAATGCGGTAGACAGAGCACGATTCCTAGCTGTATCATCCAAGCGAAGCAGCGACTGGCTTCACGCTCTCCCTGTTGCTTCTTGTGGGCTTTTTTTAGACAATGAGGCGATTCGAGTAGCCGTTAGTTTCCGTTTAGGGGCGAAAACTTACGAGCCTCACATGTGCCCCTGCGGTCATGAAGTCGACGCTTTAAGTCTCCACGGCCTCTCCTGCAAACGAAGCTCAGGTGGAATGTCTCGCCATCACAATTTAAATAACTTAATATGGCGAGCACTTTCAAGAGCAGGCATCCCTTCCTATAAGGAACCAAGTGGGTTGTCCAGATCAGACGGCAAGCGTCCGGACGGCATGACTTTAGTGCCCTGGTGCAACGGTAAATGTGCCGTTTGGGACGTCACGGTCATTGACACTATGGCAAACTCCTACCTGAATACGACTTCAGTCACAGCCGGTGGTGCTGCTGTTCATGCCGCCTCTAGGAAGTTGGATAAATACCGTGATCGGTCCTTAGGATATGAAGTTGTTCCGGTGGCTATTGAAACCATGGGCCCGATGAATCCCGAAGGAGTTGACTTTATTAATGGCATAGGCAGACTTATTGCAGAGCAAACCGGCGATAAGCGAGAGACATCTTTTCTTTGGCAAAGGCTTTCCATGAATTTGCAAAGATTTAATGCAGTCTGCTTCAATAATTCTTTTAAGCCGATTGATGACCTCGAGTAGCCGGGCGGCGATTCAGCACGTATTGCTTGAATCGTTTTTATCAAACCCCAGGTTCTTTACACCGGGGTAATAAAAAATAATAATAATAATAATAAATCGGCTCGAATAATAAATTATAATAAATCAGCTCGATCGTTTTTTTATTATACCTCGGGTTCTTTACACCTGGGGTAAAGAATAAAATAAAACAAAAATAATAATAGTAACATAATAACAATAATGATACTAATAAAAACCTGTCTTTTGCAATCCAGCGCTTTAATGCTGTCTGCGTTTGTGGCACATAGGCGAACGCGCCTTCCCAGAGTGTAAACGAATTATTTAAACATACATGCATATTTGTAATCTTTTCTTTTGATTACAGTCTTTCTTTATCTTTGCAGAGGGCAGTTAATAATAATTATAATGTTAATAATAGCATTCATCATAATAATAGTAAAGGTTTAACGTACGTTTCCTCATACAGGGATGATGTCAGAGACGATTCCATCACATTTATTATAAATCGAATCACCCAAACGATCTATAAAACATGTGCTGAAGAGAAAGGAATGATTTCCTAACGTCGCTGGTTCGGTAGTAAAAAAAACCTCAGGTATGATATACAGAATATAGGCCTAAATGTGCAAGGAAGTGATGTGTTCGCAGCCTGCTATAGAAGTAAAAATTGTAGAACAAGAGCGAAGATCAGGAAGAAGAGAATTCCAAGCCGTAGTAATTGAGAAAGAAGATGCAACGAATGCGATGCGAATATATGAAGTTTTGAGCAGTTTGGCATCAAAAGAACGAAGTATATGAAAAGGTTCATATGGAATTAAGATATCAGCAAAGATAAGAAGGTTTATCAGAGATAATTTTTTTGAAAGTTAAGAGAACAATTTTATGCTTGATTCTTGGAACTAATTGGGTCAGTGAAGATTACTAAGCAGAGAGCAAGAGGTGGCCCGAAACCTTGCGGCCCGACAGACAACATGTGAAGGGCAAATCTGAACACTTTGCAGAGGCTCGAGAAATATAAAATTTCAAAACTATATAGTAATGAGTTACAGTAGTCAAGTTTGGAATGAACTATTGGGTAAGCGAATAATTAAGTCTGAATTATTGTCGAGAGAAGATCTTATCTGTTGGAATGGATTAATTTTTGTAAACAATATGATTCAATGTAGGCCTAAACTAACACATGTAATTCATATACCATTAATTTGTTTTGAAGAATTTAAGATACTGATTAGAAGCTTAAATAGCTTATCAAGAACTCACCGATGATTGGCACAGTTGTTGAAGTTCTAGGAATCATATCAGCGATAATGAGTTGAAATACACTGAGCGATAGCATTATCGTGATGCCTAGCAAATGCAATAATTAAACGTACAATATTAATAGATTCATTTTTAATTAAATTAAAAATTTATCTGACTGTATTATCGACTTTTATTAAGAATAGAATGATATATTAGTGAAGCATAAGAATATAGAAAGCAATGTCAGGCTAAGTAACCATTTTATTGTATAGGCCTACGTGAATTTGGATTCCAACATTGTATATTTGAATTCATTTTTACGTAATTGGCAGAACGTCACAACAATGCACCATCACATTGATGTCAAGTATATTCATTCAATTATTAACAGTATTATTACAAATTATTATATCATGACTATCATCAGCATCATCGTCACCATCTTCCTTCAAAATCCCGGTTTAACTAGGGTCGAGATTGGACAATCTTGTCGCAATTTCTGGAGCCTAGACACTCACCAACAGAATGTCCTTTCTAATTTTGATTTAGATCTTAGTGCTTAGTCTCCTTCTACGTCAACTGCAGTTCACGGTTGATCTATTCTTCAGCAAGTCGGACACAAAAGGGGTACATTACAAATAATTACACAAATAACTCACCTAAACCCACTTTCTCGCCGCTGTCTGGGGCCTGAAGGAAGTTAAATAGAGTGAGGATCGACACGAAGGTGCATGGTATGAGCACATTGAGCAGGTAGAATCCTGGTCTGCGTCGTAAGGTTATGACAAACGTTACATCAACGAAGGGAAAGGGGCAACAGTCGTATGACTCTGAATTGCGTTGTCCAACTGCAGCTGTTAATCATAATTTAGGAATATAAACTATTTAAATGTTCATAAACTCTGTGTTATAATCTGCGGAACACCATATATATACATACATACATATATATATATATATATATATATATATATATATATATATATATATATATATGTATATATATATGGTGTATATATGATATATATATATATATATATATATATATATATATATATATATATACATTGTGTCTTTTATAACTGATACCCCATATTATTTTTACAATAAAGTCGTACGGAGTTGACCGATGTCCTTTAAATTTACAGTACTTTACTAGGAGCCAATTCTACCAAATATGGTGAAATTTCGTCTGAATATCTTTAATAATTTGACAGGTATAACTTTGCGAATAGGAGTGGGGTCAGATAAGAAATTTCCAGTACAGAATTACGGGCGTGTTGCATGCAGCGTACAATTATCTCTATAAAAATTATAGCGAACATGTAAAATAAAATTTCAGCTAATGTTATTTTGAAGACCAATCATTTCTTTAAAAAAAACGCAAAATACGTGCCGATAATTGACAAAGTGATTGTACTTTTAATGCATGCATTGCATGAAGAGAATTAACAGTAGCTGAGCTCTCTTCGTCTCACGGCAGCTGAGCTCTCGCCTAGGACACGTAGGCCTAGTAACCTAATGTATGCATTAAAAGTTCATTAACTTTGCCAATTACGAAAATATCAGCTCGTATTTTACTTCCTCTTGAAAAGAAATGATTGCTCTTCAAAATATCATTAACATAAATTTTATGTGACGTGCTCTTTATTATTTTTATAGAGATAATTTTGCTCTGCATGTAACACGCCCGTAATCCACTACTGGAAATTTCTTATCTGACTCCACTCCTATTCACAAAACCATAACTTTCTCGTTTTTTACAGATACTCAAACGAAATTTCTCTGTGTTTGTAGAATTGGCTGCTGGTCAAGTGCTGTAAATTTCAAGAACATCGGTCAACTCCGTACGACTTTATTATAAAATTCTTGTGCGGTATCTGTTATAAAAAACACAGTGTAAATATATATATATATAATTATATATATATATATATAATTAAATATATATATATATTGTCAAAGCTTGATTCGATATATATATATATATATATATATATATATATATATATATATATATATATATATATAGTATGTATTTGTATATTTAATAGCGTTTCTAGGAAGATATTAGGAAACTGGAGGCATTGGAAATGTGGATTTGGAGAAGAATGGAGAGGATTAGCTGGACTCAAAAGGTTACAAATGAGGAAGTCCTGGAGAGAGTTGGCACAGATAGACAGTTGATAAATGTATTAAGAAATAGGAAGAAGAGATGGACAGGACACATTCTAAGGGGGGAAGGTCTATTAAAAGAGGTCATAGAAGGTAGAATGGAAGGAAAAAGAGGCAGGGGCAGGCCGAGATTAGATATGTTAGATGATTTAAAGCCCCACTCATATGTGGAATGAAGAGGAAGGCGGAAGACGGAGAAGAGTGGAGGCGTTATGTTCCATGGACCTGCCAGTAGGCAGTGCACTAAGATATATATATATATATAATTAAATATGCACCTTGATAATATTAAACATATTAAAAGTAGTAATGTGTACCTTGGACCTCTCGTTTACTAGAACAGTAGAAAGAAAGAAAGAGAGAGAGAGAGAGAGAGAGAGAGAGAGAGTGGAAGAGAGAAAGGAGAAAAAAGAGCACTAGAGAGAAAGAGAGAGAGAATAATAGAGAGAGAGACTAACAAATAAGATCCCATTCGCCGTTCCTCTGATAAATTGATATATCGACCTCTTTCGACATCAACTGCAGGTCGAGATATTGACTGCCGTAAGACCAGGACCCGAATTTCATCGAGCACCTCTGGGTGTCAAATGGAAACCATTCTATGATGATGGCACAGGATGACAGGAACACTCCAGGGGGTATCCAGATGATACTGCCATTATAATTGATGTATGCGTTCGACTCATACCGGCTATCGATATCTTCGTCAATTCTGTTTAAATATCATGCGTTAGTTAAGAGTTACATTCTCTCACTCTCTCTTAGTGCACTGCCTACTTGCAGGTAATTGGTATGTAACGCCTCCACGCATCATCGTTTTCCGCTTTCCTCTTCATGTCCACAAATGAGTGGTTCTTTAAATCACTTAAAACATTCCTTTTTTAGTATATAAAAAATGAGTTAGATGCTATGGTATGCATATACAGTAGTTGTAGGGAATAATTTAACAAAGTAATATTTACCTATGAATGCGCCATTTTTATTGGATACACTTATCAGAGTTTAAGTTGCTTTTCCGACTTAAATTTCTGCAATTCGTTTGAATGAAGCTACTGTAGGGATAGATATGACTATAGCGTCTCTGATATCATCATTGGATGACGCACCGGGCGATAAATTTTTGCTGTTGCTGTTGCTATAATTAGGCACACTTACGTGTTATAAAGTATAACATCTGGTTTCCAAATCCTCTCAATCGGTACAATTACTTCTTGGACCCCTCCGTATTCTTCAGGTTTCCACGTCAATCTATAGTCATTCCATTCCTGCGTTATCAAAGAAAACTTAATCTGAACGGTATTTAACTTTCGGGAGATAGCTAGCATACTCTCACTGTTGTGTCCGGGCCATTTAAGAATAGACTAACCGTTAACTGCACGTGTCGGAAGAGGCGTATATGCTGGAATTGAGCAAGGTGAATTGGAAACATTGCAGAAGTCATTTTTCTCATGCTACAGGTTATATTTAAGAATTGATACTAATAAACGTTTAACGTCCACTTCTTCATAAAATGTGACGTCAGGGACGTCCCTGCTTCACATGTGACTGACTACAAATCGATTCACCCAAATGATTTAAAAAGACATGTTCCAAATAGCTAGGTGTTTGTAGACTTAGGTTTTTGTTAACTGTTTGTAGTCAATTAAATATAGTAGGCCTAGCAATTTAGCAATTATACAGTAGTTGTTAAAACACCAACTATGCGGCCAGTTAACAGATCAAGCCTACGCCTTAGTGCGAATCCTCTCCATGATGGATATGAAATTGTATATAACACATCCAACAATAGCACGTGACCATACAGATATACTAAATTTTTCTAGACACGAGAGATCAACAGAATGTTTAAAGAGATTCATTAAATACTGTACTCAGATCTACACCCCATTAAAAAGGGCTACTGCTGCAAGGACTGGGATTAATCACAGGTGAGGATGGAGAATAGATATTGTTTGAATGAATTATATAAAAAATTACGAAAGAAATTTATGTACGAAAATTAATTATTTGTTGACTCGTATTCTAGAAAATAACATTTGAAAGAGAACACGTGCTGATTACACTAAAATATCTTCTGAGGTATTGTATTACATTGTATTACATCTGTTCGGTAGAAAATTTAAAACAATTAGGTTGTCTCTTTAATAGAGATATAGATTTATGATGTAAGGCAAGCGTTCGGTAGACCTTCGTCACTTTATGGGCTTAACCAAAAGTTGATGATTGGCCAGTTCTCGAAATGTTGTTTGAGGTGCTAGTTAGACCAATTATTAAAATTACTTACGCTACATCATATACGATATATTTCCAATATTTTTATTTCAATTTTTAAGTCTATTAAAAGAGCTCATAAAAGCCAGAATGGAAGGTAATAGAGGCAGAGCCAGGCCGAGATTTGAAATGGTAGATGATTTAAAGACCCACTCATATGTGGACATGTAGAGGAAAGCAGAAAACAGAGAAGAGTGGAGGCGGTATATACCATGGACCTTCCAGAAGGCAGTGCATTAAGAGGAAGATATTTCAATTTTAAGGAAACTCATTTAGTATGACCGATGCATGACTGAACGTATGAAATTGAAACGTTTTACACTGTGAGGAGTTCAGGTTCTACTGAAAGACCAATAGTCCTCTCAATTTCTTCGTGAAATAGACCATTTGTAAAAATTCTGATAAGCTATTCAGACTAAAATGAAAGACAACTATCGTTAAATATTCTAGAAACATATTACCGTAAAATGACCAACCACAATAATCAATTTTAATAGCGTATGTTGAAATTGGTATAAGATACCGAAAGCTACACGTTATTTATTTCTATTAGTATGAAATACTATCGTGTTGAATATTCGATATTTTATTCTATCGTTTCGACCGCTAATGTATCATCCGACCTCAGGGCCAATTCATAAAGGCTAAAGCCAAATTTAACTTCAGTTTCTAGCTCGATAGCATGCCAATGACCGGAATATCACTATATTTGAACACTAAACTTACTGAAGTACTGATCCGCTGTCAAGCAATAAGCCAACAGGCAGGTCAAAGATCTAAAACTGCCCACTTACCTGAATCTCTTGAAAGTATACTCTGAACGATTAAGATAATCTTTGATCTATATTCAGACTCAATTGAAAACTAACTATGCCGGAAGAATTTTGCTCAATCCACACAACACTTTATAAATATAGTTATTATTATTATTATTATTATTATTATTATTATTATTATATCTGTCATCTTCATTATATATTTAACATTGCCTATTAAACCTAAATAATGACATTTTAATGACATAGATTAAATACAGCGTCACATTAACATTAAAGATCAGTATTATAATAATCTAAAGTATTATATGCTGTCGTACATTAGCAACCTATATTAGAGTCGACATGGGTGATGGTTGCACTTATGCCCCATTTTAATAATAATAATATCTAAAGTTTTTATCTATTTTTGTCGTATATGTTTAAATTACTTAATAAAATTATTATTATTATTCTTATTATTATTATTATTGTTATTATTAGTCGAATTAATGTATATTTCATCGAGCTGTCATGCTAGCCGTGGTGATCGAGGAATTTTAATATTTAATTTACTGCTATGAGAAATATGATATGAGAAATATGATATGATAAATATGATATGATAAATATGATATGATAAATATGATATGATAAATATGATATGATAAATATGAGCTGCAAGTTATCGCAGGCGACCAATTGCACTTTCTCACCAGAGTATGATATCAGGGAATTAAATGTAATGGCAGATCTTGTATGTCCTCTTTATTCTCTTTCAATTAATATTCGCAATTATGTCACGAATATTTCTATTGCAGTGAAGACATAGTATACTTACATAATGTATCCACTGATTGGTCTTTAATATTTCATTGGTTTCATCCTGACAATAAAAAACATGCTAAGAAAATATATTATACAGTGCATAATATATGATATAATTTACAATTAAAATAGACTGTGAATTGTAAGCATTATTTCAATACTCAAACGGTTTTACTGTAATTGGTAAAGTAATCTAATATTTTTGTATTTCAGGCTAAATTAGACTCTGCTATAGCTACAAATTATGGTATTAACGAACAGAGCTATGGCTCTTTTATGGTAGCCTCGTTTGTATTGTTATTTGTTTATCTAACTACAGGCACGTTTCTATTGTTTGTATAATTTGTGCTGTGATGAACAAATAAACGACAATAAACATTAAAAAAATATTAAAGTGTAGCTTAATGCAGAACAAAGCCGAATTTGTTTTACAGTTAACTTAATGAATCCGAATTATATGTTCCGACGAATGCAGTGGCGGAACCAGGGGAAGGGCAAGGGTGCCATACCCTCTCCCGAATTCTTAGTGCAATATTTTTAGCTTCAAAATGTATCATATTTTAACGAAAAAGATTCAAAAATGACGTTTACCAGTGGTCTGGTAGGATCCAAGGGCGATCATAGTCAGTCATTTCAGTCATTCAAAGGAAAGAGCCTGTTGAATTATTTCAAAAATGGTCGTGAAAAATTTTCTGCCCCTCGAAAATAATTCTTGATCCACCTCTGGTTGAATGAAAAATTGTTTAAATAAAACTTGATTCTTATCGATCATGTTAACTTACCAGATCAATAAGTTGTTGCATTTCCATTTTGAAATTTATTACTACTGCATCAGAATCGTTGGCCACTGGTCGAGAGATTGGGTTGTATAGATTCGTTTCATCCTCGAATAACTTCTTAAACAATTCATTCTCGTGCGGTCCACCCTCGCTACCTGTCATAGAGCAGGTAACAAGAGTCAGGTTTTATTTTTGATTGTGTACTTGACTGCAAAGAATTCTTTGACTAACATACAATAACATTCTGTATAATGCAACTGATATGTTTTAGTGTAATTTTTCTTGGCTGCCCAAGTGGCGTAATAAAAGATATATATATATATATATATATATATATATATATATATATATATATAAAATATATATATATATATATACATATATATATATATATATATATATATATATATATATATAAAGGGTGAGTAAAAAAATTATTACACCTCCAAAAAGTTTGAATATCTCAGGCTACTGTTAATATTTTCCAATAAAACTTTTACCAATTACTAAGGGACTAATTTCGGACGGGGTGGCCAATTTTCATCCATTTTGGTACATAGTTATGCAAGTTTCAGCAGAGCAACCCGCCATTTTTACCTAAAATGGCGTTTGCTACAACGAAAGGGCAGATTGCACTTCATTGACGAGAAGGTAAAAGTGAACACTCAGTATTATGTCAACACTTTGCTTCTGGAGCTGTTTGATGATTGCTATGCTCTTCTACCAAATGGTTTCATCTTTCAACAGAATGGTGCTCCGGCTCATGCATCTCGTCATGCACAGGAATGGATCAGCGAGAGAAACCCGGACTCCATTAAGAAGAACGAATGGCCTCCAAACTCTCCTGATCTAAATCCTCTGGATTACTATGTCTGGGGAACCATGCCATTCCATTACCATGCTACATCTCTATCAGAAACACCAGCCGAAGCCTAAAAACAAGACAGAACTGCAGGAAGTGCTACAATCGATCTGGGAGAGAATGTCCCAAGCTGGATTCAACAAGGCTGTCCTAGAGTTCCGAAAGCGACTGCAGTCCTGCGTAGCAGCGGGAGGAAAGCATATCGAATAGTCAGCAATGCTAGCAGATACAACTGGTTCTTTCTGAACCACTACAACGGCCCTTTTCAGGGCCAACATATAACTAAATATAATTTATATTTGCAGTACATTAAAAAATGGGGGGTTGCTCTGCTGAAACTTGCATAACTGGTCAATCTATGTACCAAAATGGATGAAAATTAGCCACCCAATCAGGAGTTAGTCCTTTGGTAATTGGTAAAAGTTTTGTTGGAAAATATTAATAATAGCCTGAGATATTAAAATTTTTTGCAGGTGTAATTTTTATTTTACTCACCCTTTATATATATAATATTATATAATAATAATAATAATAATAACAATAATAATTAGAATAACATTAGTATTAAAGGTTTAGACATTTTTTCACAAAGCTAATATCCGATATGAGCTGTACATCAATTTTTATATTTTGGCACAGGTTCTTATTTTTATTATATGGATTAGGTGCCATGAGTAATTATGGCTCTTAGGTCGAATTGATTTCAAGCATAAAGATTCGAAAAAATACAAAAAATATGTAAATACATTTTCAATGTTCAATATTTCTATAGTCGATGCTAAGAAAAATTGTATATGTGTTTAATTCAGGTACAAAATTGTTGCCTAATTGAAGTGTTTAATAAAGAAATCCTCAACTGGCTTTTATTCTCTAATTTATGTAAGTTAACCTTTAACAGAATCATAATGCTTACCTTTCGTGAAAAATGATAATATTCCAAAAACTGTAAGCAGATGACTATATCTATTCCAAATCTTCATCTCGACAATTGAGAAAAGCAGTTTACATTTAAAAGATTTAACTTGCTTTGTTAAAATTTGCGTATAGTAGTGAAGTCCAAATTGGATGAAAGCAATAAGAATAAATTAATTAAACTAAGTAGCCTATCAAAATTTAATGGTGATAAACTTAGTCTAATATCGTTTAGTATTAATTAAAACTACAATATTAGTTTACATTGTTAGTTAATAAAATCAACTACGAATTTGTGAATGGGCTAACTTTAGAAAGCTCATATGATATATTTCACTGGATGCATCCGTGTGCAAAAATGCCAACCTTTACGAAAAATGGCCACTTTTAGCTGAACCTAAATTTGAACCCCAACCTCCCAATCCTAAGGCGGACGTTCTACTAATGTACCATGCACCTTCCAAGAAATCAATATTCAAAAATTTCATATATATGGAAAAGGTGTTATAGTTATAAATTATAATATGACGCAGGTTAACATTTATAATCGCCAAGAATTTACATGTATACTACACAAATGACAGAGCTGTATTTAGCTCTAATATTTAGGAATTAAGAAATTTGACGCTGTGATTAAATTTAAATATATACTCGCACTCATCAAAGAACTGAGCTGTAATAAGCCTAACAATTAAGGAATTATAAATTTGACTTCATGACGTCAGAGTTACTTCAGACAGACAGAACGAGCTTATTACATTTAAATGTATAGTAACTAGTTTGATAAATCTTACATTGAAACGATTGGCAAACGCGTATACGTTATTAAACTATCAAATTCATTCGCAAAATCAAAAGTCATATGATCTGTAAATAATGTATTTGAATAGCCGCAGCGCTATTACGCATTCTGGTCAGCTTACACGTTTGCTAAGTAATTTAGTATTGAAGTTTTGAATGTATACTAAAGAGTAGCACAATTGATATATCGGAAGTTTTAATCACATGATTTCATCTCTCAGCCTCATAGACCTGAAGTTAGTAAACTTTAGTCTAATAAATTTCTAGATTTCATATGTAGTCGACGAAGTTCAACGTTGGTTGATTTTTCACATATTTTTGAAAACAAGCTGAGGCGGTGGTTTATTGGAATGCTGCTAGACAGCGGACAAGTAGGTGCAGGGTTCAGTGCTCACCCCGCCGCTGACATGCTCGGTGATCAGGAAACTGACGTTAAACCTGGCTTAAGCTTTGGCTTTGAAAGTCAACCAGACATTATCTGACACACAGCATGTACGGGATATTACAATAGAATAGATTATAGTAGAATAGATTGGAATGGAATGGAATGAAATCAAATGGAATGGAATAAAATTTAATGAAATGAAATGGAATGGAATTTCATAGAATTTCATAGAATAAAAATATATCATAAGTTAACTGGCTCTAGCCTAACATGTCAGGATATCAGAGAACTAAAGGTAATTATGAAAGTGTTTAACAATTTGGGCTGAATAGGCGACACGTGGGCAGGGTATCGGGCTGTGAATCAATAGCTACAGGTAGCCTACAAATCCAGTGCTTCCCGTAAATAGCTTTCTTTTGAGACTAAAAATTGAAGCTACACTAAGCTAATGCCTTTAGCCCTTAATACATGTATATCAGAAAACTTAAGAAAAAAACAATACTCGAATAAGACAAACAGCTGTATGTGAAAAAAACTATAAGTGAAAATGTCAGTTAGTATGAAATAAAGAAATGAAAGAAAATTATTTTCAACAACATTTTATAATAATTTTGTACAATTAATTTCATGAAAACAGAACTGAGTGCTGATTGTAGGCATAGTTCTGGTCCTAGCCGAAAATTACTAACAGATCCCTCTCAAACGAGATTGCTACAACAATCACAAACCTAAATTTAACTTCCTTTCCGTACACAATTTTGCTGTCACATATGATACGACGGAGGTTCAAACCCGCGACGTCTATGTCTATCAGGCAGGCGATCTATCAATTCGGCCACCAGTCGGTGTAAGTAGCTAGGATTATTTATGCAAAAGAAGGTTTTTAAAAATGCGGGTAAACTTGTACCGTGTTTGAACTAGTAAAATAAAACGACTGTTGAGTAAAGGTATTTATAAACATTTTGGTACAGGAGAACTACCAAATAATGATTGATTGAAGAAAATGATTCATTTTGTTTCTGAAGTAGAAAAGAAAAATATAATTGTTTGATAATATTTTAAATTTATATATTACTTGTTCTAAATTTCGCTCAATTTAACGTTTTAATTTAATTCTGGTACTCTTTTTAGTACCAAATAACTGAACTGAGGCACAACACTCTTAAATAGATTTAACATTTTAATTATTACAGATGCAGTACTCAAAGGCCGACGATGTTAAGTGATAGATCATGTGAGAATATTAGATCTTTCACGTTAGCCTTCAAATTTTATCTGCGCATTTTCTACTACTACATATGCAATAGACAATCAATTATTTTCTGCGCATTGTCCATTAAATGGGTGCAAGTAGAGGCTCTTATTGCTAGGGTCCATTTTTCTATTGAAATTGATTGGGCAGTAATAGGCGTTATAGTATGCGCCGTTTTCAAAAAAGGCTGAATGAAGCCAGAAGAATCTAATATACAATATCCGAAGGATAAATAGATCAACGGAAAATCGAATAACCGAAAAAGTTTAATAATAATAATTTGGCGTTCGATTTCTAAAATTAGAATAAACTCACTAAATTATTATCCCTTAAAACCTCTCCACTGGTTATGTTAGCTCTTGAGCTCTCCATATGATTACTTATTTCTTAAACCTCAAAAGTAAACAACGTTCACAATCTGCAGATAATCTTAGCGTCTTACTAATGAATAATAGGTTTCCTAATCACAATTCTGCCAAATTTTTAACACAAGTACTTTTATATTTAGTTTGTAGATATTGTATATCGAAAGATATACAATATCTTCTAATATAAGATATTGTATATCGAAAGACATACAGACCAATATCTGCTAATATAAAATATTCTATTTCGAAAGATATACAATATCTGCTAAAATAAGATATTCTATATCGAAATGAAGGCGTTCAGATTCTCTATAAATGACGCGTACAGAAACCACACGACAGCGCAGACAGTGATTCCTCTGAGGAAGATGAGACCAGAGTACCGCCATGTCTCCCTAAGGTCGACCTCTAATCAGTCTTTGGAGATCTCCTCTCATCTATTCCAGACTGGAAGAGATCCACCAGGACTCTACTCCCTCCACCTCCCTGCTCCACGAGGACCGGGCAGACCCCGGCACAAACTTTCAGGGGGTCCTAACCCCCCGCAGAGAGGGCTCAGAGGCCGCAAAGAGAGGTCACTTCTTCATCCACATGCTACTCAACGTGTCATCCAGTGAAGACTACGTCATACTGAAGGTCACGCAGGACACGAGACCATAGAGGCTGTGCAACAGATGCTGATCCAGTCCGGTAGTGCGGAAGAGAAGGTAGAGAACTACATGCTGGTGGTGGAGACTCAGAAGGGATGGGATCACAGGGACTCTGACAAGGAAGCAGTCATCCAGAGGATACTCGACATGGCTGACAGAACGAGTCATGCTCAGAACAAGTGGAGAGGAAGTGGAAGGTTCAGTCTTAGGAAAAACAGCAACATTGCGTTATAATTACAAATATGTAAAATATTATCTTGATATTCTGAGCGTAACTGTAATCATCAAATTCATTTACGTTGAATATTGAATATTTTCAACGAAATTTAACTACAATAGGTAGGCCTTCGTAATGCACAACCCGTCAGGGGTTTCAATTTATCTTTTTAACAAAATAGTAAAAGCATTACAAATTTCAGCTTTTTTTCGTCAGATGGACTGGAATGAGATTGTATTCTATATGGAAAGATATATAATATCTGTTAATATAAGATATTCTATATCTTATTAATTTAATTCCATATCGAATTATTCACCGACCGTCGGCCTGTACGGACATGTTAATTATAGACCTGGCTGAGTGAAGCAATATAATAGTCGATACATCTGACAACTGTAGCGTAATAGTATGCGAACTTTTATGCTATTTGAAATACAAATTAGGTAAATTTTCTAGCGTAAAGCTAATGAGTATTATTGGTGACTTTTATTCGGAGGATGATATTACAGTAGCAAAAGAGCATCTAGTCGATTCTGTTGACAACTTGGGTCTTGAGAAGTGGCCTAAACCTGCTAAACGTAAGAACAGCGAGAATAGGTCTAAAACAGAGCTAAACGACATATTCAATGTCTTCGTCTTCTTAGATGAAAACTTACTGCTGGAGAAGCTACCTAGTTTTGTAGCTGCTAATGTGGACAACCTACCTTCATCATGGCTCGAGGAGGGTGACCTACGTTGTGTACTTAATAAGCTGGATAATTTGGATACAAAACTGGATAATTCTGCTGTCACCTCGGCTCCTATGAATATGTTGCAGCATATTAATGATCTGAAATCGATGATGGGTAAGCTGACTAATATAGAATCTCAATTAGCCTCGCTTTCCTCTGGTCAAGTAGAAAAGTTGACTGGGCCTAAACTTCTCAAGGAGTCATCTTCTCATTCCATCACTGCTGTCACCAAAGCACCGGGTAGATCATGGGCAGAATTGGTTGAAACTCCACGTCATTCTTATCAAAGTGGAGGTGAAAGAACTTCTGTGACAACGGAGATGGACACGGATGGTATGGACTCGGAGGGATATCAGCGTGTTCTAGGAAAGAAAAGAAAACGCAGTCCTACCGTTGCAGCCAAACCTAAGGATAACTTATCATTGAAACCTAACAGCAAACCAAAAACTATTATTGGTTCTAATACCCAGTGCGCGATCAAGGCGGCTCGTGAAATTAGAAAAAGTAACATATTCTATGTCACAAACATTGATAAGGAAACAGACTGTGAAGCATTTGAAAGCTGGTTAAAAAATTGTAATATTAAAGTTCACAGTGTATTTGCATCTAAGGCACGATTCGAAAATTCGAATGCATTCAGGGTCAACATTGATGCTGATGATGTTAATAAATTCATCTCTGAATGCGGCCCACATCTGATTATAAGAGAATGGGTATTTAAACCTCAGCCAAAACTTTTAGTTGTATAGGATGTCCACACATGCTACTCAATTAGATGATAATATCTTACAGTCAATAAGTTACAATATGCATGGTTTTAATCAAGGTATAACTGTGTTAAAATCAATATACAATAATTATACGGCTGATGTCATTTTTCTGCAGGAACACTGGTTGACTCCTGATCAGTTAAATAATTTTAATTATTTGGATGATAAATATTTGGTGTTCAGTTCTTCTTCTATGAGATACATTTTTAATACGTATCTTCTACTTGTAAATCTACACTGGAGCGTGACGATTTGGAATTAACGTTCAGTAGGTTAGAGTCCGATATTGCAGGCATTAACTATAGCTAGGCAATAACAGGAGGTGACATGAATTGCAATTTGCTGAAGACGAATAATCAATCCACAAATATTAATGCTAGATTTAATTGCCTAGGTATTGAGTTGTGCAATACACAGCTTGAGATTCCTAGTGAAGTTAAATATAAATTATATATTAATATGAAATTTGTACGTTCGTTAATTATTATTAATGATTTGACAAACTCTCTGATCAATTACCAGTCGTAATTTTTGATCACTAGGAATTTCTTTATGTTGTGTCTTTAAGTGATACTTGTTTATTTTCTGTTTTTGTTTTTGTTTACTGCCATGAATTTAGTGAAATAAAGATTATATATCGAAAGCCGTATCTTATATTAAAGATGATTACAACGACCGTCTGATATTCTCACTAAACCAAGAGAAGAGAATTATTCAAATTTTATTGCCTAAATCAGTTTAGAACTTAGATAACCTCAATCTCATGAACCACTAATAGAGCGTGCATAATTTTGGTTGAGTCTCGAGAACTTACCTAAGTAGGCCTATAAATTCCCGATTGTGAACAAAAGCAATAATAAAAGTACAAAATAAAGTAAAAAGATAAAATAAACTGTAATCCGAGCATAAAATAGTATTCGAAGACTGTAGGATGCTATGATTAAAATTCATTGAACTGCTACATACAAAAATAGAATAGTTAAACAACATAATTTATCTATCTAAATATTCGCTATAGAATGGACTGGTTTTTCTCCGTCTACATGCAAACCTATGATGTATCTTTATATCTGAAACGCAAAGGAATCGAAAATAAGACGATAAAGATTAGAAGCGTCTGATATGCATTTATTTTGAACTATGTACTGTCAAAATGCAACTTGATCTACTAGGCCTACTACAGACATCAGCAGAACAATGAGAGCTCTAGCTGTTGTTACGTTCCAGACTCTAATTATCTAATTGCCTTAAATCTAATTATTTAATTACCTTTAGATGAGTGGTAGATGCAATGCTGCATATTCTGCTGTTCGACAACGCACTTTAGATATAATCAGAGTCGTGGTTTAGAATAAGGTAGCATGCAAAAATAATAAATAGAAACTTAACTTCCGGGTTCATTAGCATATGATGACATTAGAAAGTTTTACTGATTGTGTCACTTATGCCATCCGATATCAATCAAAATGCGACTTGAATGGGTCTGGGAAATTTTAAAACGATATAAATTCGGAATTACACCCAAGTATATACCATTTAATAGTAACATCAATGAGATAGGGATGAGTATCAAGCTTCTTTCTAACGTAGAACATTTATTTATCAATGCAGCATATGGAATTTAAGCCAAGAACTTCTCTAAGTCTTATCAGATTTATTATTCATGTAAATCTATTCTGAGCTAATTGATTTAAATTTAGAGATTCCTACGCAAGGTACGCAAATTTAAATAATTTAGAATGAAGAGCCATTGAAATGGAAATTAAGCCTTACACAGTTTTGTATTACCAAATATTTTAGCAATTGATTGATTGATTCATTCATTCAATAAATCATTAATTCATTTATTCATCTATTACTTAATCAATTAAGCATAACTCATTATTAATATACGGCATAGTGAATACACGTTAAACTTTCATCTCTTATGAATGCACAAGTCGGGTAAAGTGTTCCTGTGCTTGATTCAGAATTCTACATTTCTCTGAGGAAGGCACAATACTTGAGTAAGTTATGAATGAACGCTGTGCGCAATGTGTTTACTAATATGATACACGTACTTCTGCAACAATGATGAATATAAGCGAAGATTTAGAAGTTATAATTAATTCTGAGGAAAATGTGATTGTAAACTTAATTATTAGCATTATAAGATAACATTATGAGGAGTAATGTTATACTATATAAGATGTTATATAATATAGCATTGTTTGGGTAGACAGAATTGTTTTCTCAGAGACTGACGCCCCTGCATAGTAAATGTTAGTCGAAGCAGAGGAAGGCATAGGAGGCTCACCTCGTCATAGGCAGAATTCCCCAAGAATAATGGTATATCAAAAGAATGTTATAGATGATTTGGTGATCCACACATATGTGGACGTGAAGAGGGAATCGGAAGATAGGGATGGGTGTGGGCGTTATATACCATGGACCTGCCAGTAGGCAGTGCACTGCGATATATATATATACATATATATATATATATACTGCATATATATATATATATATATATATATATATATATATAAGATGTATTACTGTATGTTGCGTGAATGTCACAGAAGTTAATGGCGAATTCTTTGTCCAAAGAATTCATTTTTATAGAACTAGTTCAACGCTTACAGAGGCTGGGAAGTCACATGTTGATGAGGGTATAATAAGGGACCAGCTTATTGTTCACATCTACATGTTATTTGATATCAGATAATTCTACAAAAAGCTTTACTTTATCGATTCTGAAACAAACCAAAGTTTTGATAAATCCTTTCGCTTTTCGATAAATTAACTTTTGCATATTAACGACAAAGTCATTGTTCTTATTAGCCGACCATTTACCCCATAACATCAGTTAGAAGTGTACCTTACACACACTACATAGTTTGCATCTCATCACACGGATATGAGTTATAGACAAATCCAACTTAAACCCTCAACTTAATACAAACTAAAGTATAAAACACAGAGTACTCCACAACTCGAACTGTATTGATTTTTGAGATCTTCATTTCTGTCAACTGAAATGAGCAATAAAGAGAAGGCCCAACGTTCCCACAGTAAAAAGTATCGTGCAGACCCAAAAGCACAATCTATCAATCACAAGTGCGGCATACTGCCACTGATTGGCCTCATCTTCCTCTATATTATCCTCCTCTATTTTCTGCGTCAGTACCCTCAACTCGCTCAACACGGCCCTCATTTCTCGTCTCAAATTGTCCAAACCCTGGATTACATCGGACTTGTCGGCTATGGCGTCAGGTGGCGGAAGATCTTCCAGCTTTTCTCGAGGTACAATCTTCATCTGCTCGGCTTCGCTGAGATATGTACTCCGATTTCCATCGTCAACAGTATTGAAGGCTATAAGTTCTACGTTACTGCAAGAATCTCTTTCCGGTTTCTTCTTCTTTATGCGAAGTCGATGCTCCTTCAGACTTTGTAGAATATATTTTTTGGAGAGAGGTTTGCCTGGTCGATTCATCCGTAAACACCAGGCCAGCCACTCGCATATGCCTACTCGAACCTGCGTCAAGAGATAGCAGGTAAATGATTGTATTAGGTAAATCGATTAGAGTAGCTGACCAAATAGCTCACAACATATTAAACAGAAAACACATAAACAGAAACTTAAACAGCTTAATTTAACAGATCAACAGAAACTTAACAATACCTACCAATAACTAATATAGTAATCTACCTATTAGAAAACTACTCATCATCATCCTCCCTTGAATCCCAGTTTAACCAGGGCCGGGATACAAATAGACTGTCTCAAATCCTCTCTGTCCTACACCACACCGCCAGCCTATTTGAGATTTCCTTTCGTTTAAATTTTTGTAGCAATTTCTGGAGCCTAGGCGCTCACCAACCGAATGCCCTTTCTGACGTTGGTATGGATCCTAGTGCTTTAGTCGCCTTCTACGACACGTGCAGTCACCGGATGGTCAATTCTTCAAACGACCCGGACACAACACGGGAACCTATTAGAAAACTACTAATTATATTAAAATATCCATGACAAAACCAATTACTGATAATTTCATATGATGGAACTAAAACGAGGCAGAGGCAGGCCGAGATTAGGTATATTAGATGATTTAAAGATCCACTCATATGTGGACATGAAGAGGAAAACGGAAGACAGAGGAGAGTGGATGAGTTATATACCATGGACCTGCCAGTAGGCAGTGCACTAAGAGAAGGATAATTATCCACTACAAAACTACTAATGTATCTGTAGACGTTTCATATCTTATAAATTAAATACATATAGTACTATTCACATCAGATAGTACGTGTGGTAGCAACGCACCTATTATACAGTTAGCAAATATAATTTTAACTAATATACTGTCCATCATAACTAGTCCAGCGATTAGCAACATTCAAATTTAAATAAGATAACGACTAATTTCACTAGTTTTGTGTTCAAGCCACTAAGAATAGACCAAATACACGTATTACCTACACGTGTCGAAATGTAAGAGTCTACTAGGCAAGAACGGAAGAAGGCAACGGGAAACCGCATCAGAAGCCATATTTTACCCAAACTATATGCATTAAATTGGTTAGCATTTTGATCTATGAAGTGCTCTTTACGAAGCGTGAATGCAGACTCTGAGAGTGAATATATGCCTTTGACCTACCGCTTAACAGAAGACTTAGAGAGCGATAACTACCAATAATAACTTGATTAAATCGCAAAAGTAACTTACCCATTCGGGCATTCGATGAAGATTAGGTCGTGTGTGATGAAACTTGAGAGCCAGTATTGTCATAATTAATGACAGAGTACACAGGGCCATGACAGCACAGAAATGAGCGGCTGTCAAATAACAGTAATATCATATACAAATTGGAGTCTGTGAATTATACCATAATTTGGTGGCTCGTATGGGTATCCTTTTTTCTTTCCTCCTTCTTTTCCCCGACAACCTTCCATTACTTCCAATCGCAATTTAGCGACTCGTATTTTAAAGAGCCGGGGAGGAGGTTGAGCTTATGAATTATAAAACAATATTATTGCGTTAATTTCCTTTTGGTTTCACACCTGATAGACGCATGTGCTGATGTTTCCAGTTTCCTAAGTTGCTGCTTTTGAAATGTTTCGTTATTTTCTTTTTTACCATGATTATCAGTTGTTGTATCCTGTATAAATGCTACAATGCATTGTAGTACATTCCAGTCAATGAGGATAGAGTATAACCTTCCAACATCCCGGTGTGTTTGTTCAAACCTGTCAACACTCAGTCTTCCAAGCTAGTCATCCATGCAAATACTAACCCAGCCCAAACGTTGCTTAATTTAGTTTATTTAGAAGCACACTAAACCAAGTGCTCTAAGCTTTTCCACAAGAACTAATAGACTAATAGTTGTTTGGTTCATTATAATGACATTTAATTATTTCTACGATACAGAAATATAACCCTATAAATTTATTCAATGTAAAGTCTGACATTATATAATAGCGATATCATATAATAAAGTAAACAGTATCAAACAACATGACTGTTTTGAGGGTTAATTAGTGCATCTAGTGTTTATAAGATTAGGTATACAACTTGGTGTTATTAACTAATAATAACTCAGTAACCAGAGTAAGAAAGCGTTATAAACAATATATTGCATACCATTGTCGAAGATTCCATAAAAGATGCTTCCTTAGAATTTGCGTTTGAGAAATTAATTTATATAATTAAGTGCCATTAACATCTATTTTCAACCTTGAATAGCAGGGCCTTTAATTTACTTTACCGTATATTTTGGATTTGACCAGTCAATGTAGCACTATTAAAGAGTCCTTCCATGCTAGAGATAACAATTAGGACAGATTCCATTTTTATACAGGTGAAACTCAGACGTCAAGGCTTTGCTTTAGCTACAGCCAGTGAACCAAAATGTTATTCGTTTGTAATTTACGTGCAATAACAGACTCTCTCTCTCTTTCTCTCTCTCTCTCTCTCTCTCTCTCTCTCTCTCTCTCTCTCTCTTAGGCATAAACTTTTAAACTACATGTAATTTACGTGATTAAATCTTTCGTAAAATTATTGAGATGTAAGAATTTAATTTTCTTCATGAATGAGCGAATAAGCATAATAATAATGTTTCCCTCATACTAAAATTTGAAAACAAAACAGGCCTTCTATGGAGCTGAATATATATATATATATATATATATATATATATATATATATAAAGCTAGTAAAGCTTATGTTAACGTCAGTTTCCATACTCAAAAGCAATGTCATTGACGGGCCATTCAATACTTCATTATATAAGAATATATAATATTATATATATATATATGTATATATATATATACATATATATATATATATATATATATATATATATATATATATATACATGTATATAGTCGTACCGATGACAGGAACAGCGGTGGAAGTGGTTGGAATCATCTCGGCCACTATCAGCTGGAACACGCTGAGTGACAGCAGAATTGTTATACCTGAGCAAGATTATACAATACTCTGCATTAGAATAGTCTATGAAATCCAAACCAAACTATTGATTAAATCGGTTAACTTTAGTTGCAATAAGGGTGTTTAAAAACCAATCTAAAAAAATTTTACGTCAATTTCCTGCTCGATAGCATGTTAGTGAGGTGGATGGCATTAGATGTGATCCATGCAACTATTGATCCGCTGGTGAACAATTTTCCGACATGACACCGTCTTAGACCATTTGCTGCAGTTTAATTTTTAATATTTTATGCCAGATTTTTCAGTAAAACTTCGAACCGTCTAATAATGACGATTCAAACATGCCAAAACTTAATCAATGTCAATCAATATAACATGAAAAACATTGGCTAAAGTCTGTCTCAGTAATGAATTCCAAGCATCAAACTTGTTACATGGCTCTAATTGTAACCACCCATCAACTCAGTCAATTCATTAAATGGACATGTTTCTCAATACATTAAATGAACGAATATGTTAGTTTTTCAATATATTGCGTTAAACTAAGGAATATGTTCAATAACATTCGATATGTTAAATGAATTAATGCCTCAATAGCGCTGTGGTAGGAGAGGCAATTAACGTCATGGAGTTCTAAATGAGAGATCCCGAGGTGAATAGAACTCTCGTGGGTTTGATTCCCGCCCCCGCTCTGAGAGAGAGAGAGAGGCTGAGCGAGCGAGCGAGAGAGAGAGAGAGAGAGAGAGAGAGAGAGAGAGATAGGTTTATATCAGAATCATCTCGACACCAAATGCAAATACAAATAGAAATAAACATTTTAAAAGAAATTAAAAATTCTTAAGAATATAGGGTGTCAAATAGTCAGAAAGTAAAATCTCGGATATACACAGGACTCTACACACGGGAAATGAACTAAATTGTCTCATGGTTAGACATGTGATATTAAAAGTTATAGATATCATCATGGTTGATCATTTCACTCTAATGCAAGCTATTTATAATTACTACTATATGATATAATTAATTGTCAGGATATTTAAGTAATATTCCTTAATTGCATATTTTGATTTCTGGTAGCTTAGCCTGTAACCCGTATGACGTACAGATTGCTGAAGAATAGATCAACCGAGGACTGCACGTGTAGTAAAAAGGCGACAAAGCACCAAGATCCAAGCCAACGTCAGAAAGTGCAAACGGTTGGTGACTACCTAGGCTCCAGAAATTACTGCATAATTTTCGGAGACGAATGGAATAGAAATTCTAGTCTTATCCTGACTCCGGTTAAACTTGGATTCGAAGGAAGATGATGATGATGATGATGATGATGATGATGATGATGATGATGGGAGTTCCGCTCAAAGTGTACTTGCTCTACTGCGTTCGGATTTAGATTTATTTAGTTATAATGTTAATATTTTAACTATTAATCTAATATTGCTCTGATGTACTGACGTTTTACTTATGTCGTGAACAAATCTGAGAAACTGATTCGCATAATTGATTAACATAAATAGCATAATTAAAAAGCATGTTTACCTAATCCAATCTTTTCTCCACTCTCTGGAGGCTGAATGAAGTTAAACAAAGAGAGAATAGTGATGAAGGCACAAGGCACGATGAGGTTTAAGATGTAGTAGCTGGCTCTTCTTCTTAAGACGATTGTAAATGTAACGTCGATGAAGGGATAAGGACAGCAGACGTATTCCAAATTATTCACTTCTGACCTTGCTTCTACAGAGTACAAATAGAAGTTTGTTTTAATGCGAAATACAAAATAAAAATTTATGACACATTGAGATATATATGTGATATATGTGACATTAATTCTTCCAAATTTAATTTAAAATATTTAATTCAGTACTTTATTAAATAAAAATATTAAAAGCTGGTAAAGCTAAGATTAACGTCAGTTTCCTAACATAAATATAGTCAAAGACATATTAACATAAATATAGTCCCGAATAAAAGGCAAAATATAAGATATTCTGAAACAACCAATATAATTGAATACATTTATGCAATCAAACAAGCATGAAACATTCTAGAATTTTGTTTACTCACTTTTTGGTTTAGTTCCAGAAAACTTGAAAATTGGAAACTATAAAATACAAGCTAATGTGTGAGAATTCGCTCAAGCTGGGCCTGATGAAGTCAACAGAGACCAACAGCAGAGGATGTATAATCCCAGTTCAAGGAAACACATTGAAGTTTGAACGAAGTAAATGTTTAAGAAAAGAAACGTAAAGTAAATCTCCTTTGTAAATATCTTCTGATCATATTCGTAAGTGTAGATGTTATTCTAGATGATGATGGGAGATCGTTAGTAGTAATATGTTTATTTATTTAATGCCCTTCACGCGCTTTACTAAAGAGCGATATCTAATCTAGGAAACATGATTAGCTATCTCGATATAGTATTACTAATAAAGACGTAACGTCCGCTTTCTCATACAAGGTTGATGACAAAGTCGCTATTGGCCTTACTTAATACTTCTAATTATAAGGCGTTATTTCCTGTGTAATGTTATTAATATATACTATCTAACTCACTCTATTTCTTTTACCTGAAAATCATGTTCCGTAGTCTAGCGAGTTAATGTATTGTAGAGAGCTATTTTGAATGCAAATAGGCCCAGTTAATTTGAATTTACATAGGATATAGGTAATATCATGAAAATTATGTTAGACAATAGTGTTGCATTAGTTAACGCGCATGTAGCCTACTTTGAAACTTAGTGAAATGAATTTAGATTTAAAGAGTAATAATAGCAATACCAATAACAACAATTAGAGTGCTACAGTCATCAATGACAACATCGATCACCATTGAGACAAAATCAAGCCGGCGAGGAAAAAGAAGGTCCAAAAACGGTGAAAATTCCAAAATCCAGAAAAGCAGTCCAAAGTAAATAGTAGATTTGAACGGGTACCTATGAGATCCCACTCTCCATTAATTCGGTATGTGGAATTATCCATATAGTCCCCAATAGATGTTAAATTAAGAAACTGACTCCCGTAGGTCCACGACCCAAACTTCATCTTACAGGTTTGGGTGTCGAATGGGAACCAGGCGATGTTGATGGGGCAGGAGGAATAGAATATCCCAGGAGGAATCCATATTACCAGTCCGTCACTCTCTATCACTGCGTGAGTCATCATACGCTTATCCACGTCTTCCATCACCCTAACAAATAGCATCATCATCATAATCACCTTCCCTTGAATCCCAGTTTAACTAGGGTCGAGATACGAATAGGCTGTCCCAAATCCTCTCTGTCCTACATCATATCATCCATCAGTCTATCACCTATTTGAGACTTCTTCATTCGTTTCAATTTTTGTAGCAATTTCTGGAGCCTAGGCGCTCACCAACCGAATGCCCTGTCTGACGTTGGTATGAATCTTAGTGCTTTCATCGGCGTCTACGACACGTGCAGTCACCACCGGTTGGTCAATTCTTCAAACATCCCGTACACGACACGGGGAACAAATAACAAATAACAAGAGTAGAATGATAAAAACATAGTTGATTTACTCATTACTATTTATTATAATTTGTTATTTATTCATGCTTGCATGGAGTTTAACATTGTCTATTATCGGCTTTAGCCAGTGGCGATGTCGGTAAGATATTGGATCGCGGATCAGTACGTTCGGGGATAAAATCCTAGGTTTGCCACGGACATTGCTCTCGAGTGAGAAAACTGACGGTATATGGTTGAACTTATTTATATGAAATGTCTAACTACCCAGATGTTTGATTACTGAGTTAGCAAGAGAATGATCGTATCGGTTTATTTTTTCTTATTTATTCAACATGATTGACTATTTTAATAAAGAGAGCTAAGTAATTTGTCTCGCTAACGCATTCACTAAGGGACTCCCCTGATATTGAAAACTTATCAAGAACGAATGCTACAATCTCAACATTTTGCACATCACGTAAGTTTAATCATCATCCCATAAATCAACAGTTTAGAGAAAGTTTAAAACGAAAAGAAGGAAAGTATTGTCCTAGTGCGAGGCTTATTACAAATTGAGGAGCAACTCACTTCGATTAGATAGAGAGATTATCGTACATACGTGTTATACATTATGATATCCGGAAGCCACAGCATATCGCAGGGAACATTGAGACTGTAAACGCCTCCATACTCACCTTTATTCCATGTAAGTCTATGGTCCAACCAACGCTAAACAGACAACTTCAGGTACTTAATCAACAGCACATATATTTAGAGTGCGACTGTGGTCCATAACAATATCGAGCACTAATCTGAGGTCTTTTAAACAATCGAAATATTAGAAATTATAAACCGATATTAGAAATTTGACATTAGAAACCGACACTGAGTTATCAACTGCATATTTACACATCATGTTTCACTAACAGCGCAGAATAATTATTATTATGAGCAATGTCTGCGCTTCGTTTGTCTGTACACAGAACTATGTGCTATATCTTACTTGCAATTTTAATCAATGTTCAAAATTTCAGTAATGATATGAGATCAATTGCAAATGTACAAATCTAAATCATCGTTCTATATTTTTCGTATTGATTTGGTGATAGACTGGCTAAATGATTGTGGTCTATTATAACAAGATAAATTTATTTAAAATGTATGGGTCCATTGCAAGATTTCTCGATAAATCTAGAAAATATCTAAACATATTGTTCAAACAGTAATATAATACATACTGTAGGTAATATCTCAGATTTATCATTCAGTTTATCTTCAATAATAATTTTCCTCTTATAGTTATATAGATATTATTTATAGTTTATTATTATATATATATTATTTATATTAAATCTATTTAACTATATGATCTGTAATGCAATTTAAAGTCTCCATGCTCCTGTGAAAGTAACAAGTTTACTTACGAAATGTAACCATAGACTGACATGCAACGCTTCAGTTTTCTCATCCTGATATGAACAAAACCACAACAAGTTGTAAAAGTTATACTTTGAATATCTCGACATTTGCAACTGGGGAAGGCTAATAATTAGATTAAAGAATAAACTGAAATAAATTAAAAATTGTAAATCTTATGATAAGTCTAGACCTTAGTTAAACTGGGATTCTATGGAAGACGATGATGATGTAAATCTAAAGATGGAGAGTATTAATAATGAACGGACGAAGTAGCTGCATAGAATGCAAATGTTAGTTCCTTTAACTCTGAAACGAACTAAAGAAAATCAAAAGAGGAATTCAAATACTCAAAGATCACGTGCCTGCGATTGACTTGAACACATTTCACAAGATTCAGCCTCGGATTTAGTACAGAAGTGTTGCTGTCAACATTCGGTCTTCTAAAATGGTCACCAATACATGTACTAACCGAGCCCGAAGTAGCAAAACGTTGCTCACTAGCGCTCAGCTTAATCAATAGCTCTAATTCCCGCCCTCATATATTTATGAAACTAAATTTCAAAGATAACATTACAATTAATATCAACAGTATATTAATTTTAAAAATATTCGCTAAAATCTATCAAACTATAAATTCAAAAACTGCGGTTTTTAATTTACTAATGAATTGACTTTTGGTTACACACATTAAAACGCACTTTTCACTTAGTTTCCTTAAGTTGCTGTTTTTGCAGTTCTCTTTATTTCCTTCTCAAAATTGCATAAAAACGGTACAGCCATAGCCTACAAGTACATTGCAATCAGCGCGGAATTATTAACTTAATAATTAATTAAATTAATAAACTAAATAAAACTTAAAATTAATGCACGATAGCTGAAAAAGTAAAAGATTGTAATTTTCTCTGATTTATTTAATATATTTGTTTATTGCAGCTTTTCGAAGTACATGTGTGTGGTGTTTCATGTTCTTTTCGTTTTCGAACACTTTATCTCTTTGCCCTGTTTCGCTGAACATGATTTCACTTTGTATAGTGTACCTTTTATTGTGTACTTATTGTACTTATGCTACCATATTTTTGGTGAAATAAAGATGCATATATATAATAATAAGTTAACCTTTTCTTCAATGTCCCTGACATTGACAATGACGTCTCAGACATTGCTTTATGGCGAGGAAACGGACGTTAAATTCTGATTGATTGATTCATTGAATGTAGTTAGCATTCGATCTAACAACGTGTTCAACAATCCAGTGCCGAAGTTGGATTAACTTCCTTTCTAATGCGCAAGCTCTACAAATTGTGCTAAACCCATTATTGCCTTAATGTGCTACAATTACGCGGCAAATAATTTGTTTTCAATCGAATATCGCATCTATAAAATGCTCTCACGAATGCATTTTCGCGTTCGATTAGATTCATTAGCGTTGTCTTCATATCCCAATGCTTTGCATTCTGGCCGCTGCAGAAAAACCAATAAACTTTGCCTACAAAACCCGTACGACGTTGACTCTAGTTCGCTGATCTGACAAAACGCCAGAATAGAAATTTCTCGAAGATTATTTCTTTCACAGGAATCTCAACATCATCAATCAAAGAAAGTCGAATGATAAATGCTTGAGTAACAGACATTCTATAGAGGCCAAGAAATTTACTGTCTGCTTGCATTGCGCTTGATTTCTAAGTGCTGTTTTGTTAGATGTCAGCCTCGAGTCAATGTAGTTCATAACTACAATACACATGTTTATAAAAGTAAGATATCTTGTTCCATAAAGAGTATTGAATTGTTTTAATATCGTTCATAACAATTTTCGACAATAATAATAATAATAATAATTAGAATTATAATAATTACAATAATAATAATAATAATTATTATTATTATTATAAAATTATATAATATAATAAATAAATTTTATTTAAAAAATCCTCTTCTTAGGGAGTTTAAAAAATTAAATAAAAATGAAAACAACAACAACAACAATAATAATAATAACAATAATAATAATAATGATCATAATAATAATCATAATAATAATAGAGATTCAATGAAGTCATACGCATTTTCTTCTACACATGTCATTTCGGTACCTTCTACTTATATTTATTTCTTTTATAATATAACGAAACAAGTATATGGAGCTCTAAGGTAAAATAAAATAAATATAAATATATGGCAGTAAAATAAAAGGTAAACTGACCAAATTGATAACCTGTTGAATTTCACCACGGAACGTGACCACAACAGCTTCTGAATCATTTTTGACGGGTCTAGACACGACTTTGTATTCTTGTTCCTCGAACAACTTCTTTAATAGTCGATCTTCATCAGGTCCACATCGACAAACTGTTGATTAGAAACACAAAAATGAGTACAGATATATAAGCACTTGTATAGGAACACTGTATATGAGCACATCTGCGTGTATATAAGCAAATGTATATCAGCACAAGCATATAAGCATAAGTATATCAGCACATGTACATAAGCTCATGTATATGCGCACATGTCTATAAGCACATGTACATAAGCACATGTATATAAGCACATGTATATGAGCACATGTATATGCGCACATGTATATAAGCGCATGTATATGTGCACATGTATATAAGCATATGTATATAAGCATATGTATATTAGCACATGTATATAAGCACATGTATATAAGCAAATGTATATAAGCACATGTATATGTGCACATGTATATAAGCACATGTATATACATGTGCACATATACATGCGCTTATATATATATATATATATGAGCACATGTAAATAAGCACATGCTTATGAGCACATGTATACTGTGTTTTTATAACTGATACCCCAAATTGTTTTAACAATAAAGTCGTAAGAAGTTGACCGATGTTCTTGAAATTTACAACACTTGACCAGCAGCCAATTCTACCAAAGACTGAGAAATTTCGCTTGAATATCTTTACTAACGTGAAAGTTATAGTTTCGCGAATAGGAGTGGGGTCAGATAAGAAATTTCCAATACAGGATGACGGGCGTGTTACATTTAGCGTAGCTTATCTCTATAAAAAAATACTAGCTAACACGCAACTTAAAATTTTTGCTTATGCTATTTTGAAGAGCAATCGTTTCTTTTCAAATCGAATTAAAATACGTGCTGATATGTTCTTAATTGACAAAGTTATTGAACTTTTTATGCATGCATTGCATGAAGAGAACAAACGAAGAAGTTATTTTAACTGTGGCGCTACAGGACGCCGCTGCAGTGGCTGCGGTGATTTCAGTTGTACCCAGACATGCAATGCACGCATTAAAAGTTCAATAACTTTGTCAATTAAGAACATATCAGCACGCATTTTACGTCATTTTGCAAAGAAGTGATTGCTTTTCAAAATAGCATTAGCTGAAATTTTTTGACATTTTCGCTATTATTTTTATAGAGATAATTTTACGCTGCATGTAACACGCCCGCAATCCTGTGCTGGAAATTTCTTATCTGACCCCACTCCCATTCACAAAACTATAACTTTCACGTTAGTAAAGATATTCAAGCGAAATTTCTCAGCTTTGGTAGAATTGGCTGCTGGTCAAGTACTGTAAATTTCAAGAACATCAGTCAACTTTTTACGACTTTATTGTTAAAACAATTTGGGGTATCAGTAATATATGTATATGTATATGAGCAGTGAGCACGTGTTTATAAGCACCTATATATGAGCACATGTATTTAAGGAGCACATGTATTTAAGCACCTTTATGACAAGCAGTTATGAGAATCTAATAGCACCATTACGTGACACTTTCTAGTTACGACCTATATTATACTTTTTATTATTGATTGGATATCCGAGTTGCAAGCGACCATCGGTTCGAACCTCAATTAGAACGTCTCTCTACCAGCATCTCTGTGGCACGGATGGAGACAGTAAATGAGGCCTCTATAATTTGTTTCTAGCTAATGTAGAAGAGGCAAGATATCTTCTGGATATGATCAGAAATTTGATTAGAATGTCTAAATAGCGTAGGGGTAACGTCATGACGTTTTAAATGACAAATCCTGAGGTGAATTGAACCCTCGTGGGGTCGAATCCCGGCCGCGCTGATCGGAGAGTAAAATCTCGGACATTCACTGGACTGGATATACGGAAAATGGTCTAAATTGCCAAACGGATTAAACATGTGGTTTTAAAAGTGATAGATATCAACATAGTTGATTATTCACTAAAATGCATGTTTTGCTTTGTTTAAATAGTTGAATGGATTTTGCTGCAAGACTGACGAAAAATATTTAATAATATTAATATATAAATCCCAGAGTGGTTACTACAGCCACTGCAACAATTATAAAGTTTCACAAGCTGAACATCAAAATATTAATGCCATTTTAAATTACTTCCTTTTAGTATACTTTCTTGTATATGAGTGCAGTAGATTAATTAATTATTCAATTAATTGGTTAGAGAGTGTTTCTATTTCCCGGAGTCTATATTCCTAACTTCAGAATCAATAAGAGAGTAATAGCTCAATACACGAGTCATGCATAATGCGAAATACTTGTACATACGCTCAGACATACATGTATCTCTCTCTTCTCATGCTACGTCTTATAAGCTTACAACAATTTGATGTAAATATCACCATCTAAATGACCAGATGTTTGAAAAAATGAAAGCACACATGAAAGTTCTTATACTCTATCAACAAATTTACATTTAGCCACTTAAATGTGAAGCCTATTTCAATCATTAACTATATTCATACCGAGGTAGGATATTCAAGGTAATTCATAACGTTCGGCGCAATTTCTTTATCCGTCTAATCCAGGCACCAATTGAATACCTGCTATTGCCACTACCATAGCCAAAGTCTATCGGCATCAATTAATAGATTCAATAAATCTTGCTAGCTGCCAGTACTCTACCATAGATAGCAGGCGTAAATACTACCATCGACCGAAGACACGCAGAAATATTAACACATAATAAACGCGCATCGCATTTCCTGCGTGGTCTGTTTCCAGCATCGTTTTCGGATTACACGCCGTTCTGTTATCAGATAAACAATCTTGAGTTTCGAGTCTAAACGGAGTTCAATGTTTCAATCAGACCATGCAGCTACGTGTCAGATTAGTCTGTGGTACGAACAGCTGCTTCTGCAAGTGTTACTTATGTCAATCAAGTAGATCCTATAATGTAATTATCGCAATCTATTTAAACTCGGACAGACATAAGACAGGGCTGAAGTCAGTGCTATTACTTTCGCCTTTTGCCCACTAAACGGTTTCCATATGGGGGCGGAATTTAGCGTACTTGGAATAGCTGCGCGTCAATGACGTTAAGCTACGTCGGACCCGGCAAGTACATGATTGAGTGACCACCTTGAAAGATCCAGTGGTGACAGCTTTGAATACTCTCAGGATGTTGGAAGGTTAATCTTAAATCCACGCCGGCTGAATTCAGTGCACTGTCAAAGGCAACGATTACTAATAACCATGGAGAGGAAAAGAAAACAACGAAAACAACAAAAACAGAAAATAAGCAACGAAACTTTGTAGCCACAGGTTTTTGCTATATGTGCAACCATACGAATAAAAAATATAGCACGGTAGGCACTCTAGTAGACACTTTTTAATAATCAATTTCAGCTAAATAAATAGATTTTCTATTCTTAATTAAATAGCTGGGAAATAGACTTTTATTTTATATTTTTTCTGACTTCAGTTTTCAGTAACAATTTTCTTTAATTTTGTCAATGTGTCTTCATTTGAAGTATCACGATATATTCCAGCACTATTGTTTATGCTATTATGTAGAATTATTATATATAAAGCACTGTTATGTAGACTTAGATCCTCGATATGGCAAATAAGCTCGGAGTGTCATCAGAAATACAGAGCCTACTGCATAGAGTTCTAGAGCTAATGTAACTATTCAATGAGAGCCATCGGATAAGCATTTACATGAGCAAACTATTCGAGATTGCATAACAAAACTTCGGCCAATCGAAGAGTTGTATTTGTTAGTTTGGCTCGACGGACGATACCGCAGTTATCTCGTTACACAAACAGTGCTGGAGTTATCATTAAGCGAATTCGGTTGTTTGGATGTCTGAACCCCCCGGCATGTGAATAAATGGCATCGAATGACGCTTATAGAGCGTCAGTCAAACAAATTTAAAGATATGACGATAACTAGTGACAGCGAGTTTGCTATATATATATATATATATATATATATATATATATATATATATATATATATATATATAGGCCTACCATCGTTAATGATACGATTGCTGGCAATCTTTAGCAACCTTCCTCTCCTAGATATATATACATATAATATATATATATATATATATCATATATATATACATATATATATATATATATATATATATATATATATATATATATTGGCGGCCTATATAAGAGGTCATAGAACAGAAGGTAGAATGTGAAAGAAAATAGAGGCAGAGGCAGGCCGAGATTAGGCATGTTAATTTATTTAAAGACACCCTTATACGTGGATATGAAGAGGAAAGCGGAAGACAGAGACTAGTTTAGGCGTTATATGCCATGGACCTGCCAGTAAGCAGTGCACGAAGAGAGAGAAGAGAAGCTGAAATATTATTGTCTAGAATATATAAGCTTACGAGTTCATTCTAGCAATAGCCAAAAAATACAAGGTTAGAGAGGCTTGAAGGCTTAAAATCCTCTTGGGGAATAAAGAATAATTTTTCTGTTCCACTGTTGAGTTATCCTTTTTCATATCTGTTGGCAGCGAAGGATTTCATTACACAGGCTGCAAATATCTTTACTGCAACAGCGAGCCCACCAAACCTATAGCCTAGTACCAAACTTACAGCTGGTTTAGGTGAAAAACTTTTGCATGCATTTCAAATAACAACTGTTAAAATCGCAGAATACAACGTTGATGTTATTTTATCCAACTTCATTAGCAGTCGTCAATACGGTATAACGTTTAATATCTGAGTTTCAGCTTTCGAGAATATTTAAAATTTTTTTTATTCTTTTAATATTTCAGTCAATTAGGTTGCTGGTCGGAAATTTGATATATTAATCGAATGCTCAGATGGACATACTTTTTGGGTGTATTGCAGCAAAGTACACGAGACAGAGCGTATGCTTTTATCTTCCTGGTGTTTAAATCTGACCCTGTTTATTTATAGGCTTAGTTCGACAAAAACTACTGAATTAACACGACGGATTGTGTTGAACAAAAGGTGTTATCAAACAGTAACAGGCAATGCAGAAATAGTAGGACCCTACTACGATGTAACATATGCAAATAATTTGTGAAATATAAGTTTAGTACAGCAGGAGTTTTTTCATTGGATAAAAAATCTAGCTGCTCCTTTCAACTAATTGGAAAACAGATCCTCTGAAGGGCTAGAGGATAACATTCCGTATGACTAAAACCCTTTACAGACAAGTGTCTTTATCTTTCTACACGCAGTACCGCCTGATCATATATAACAAACCTGTCGTTGTTCCATTAGTGTAGTGTCGGCGAAATAAATTAGAAACAAACAAGAGCTGATTATGAAGAATTATGCATGCGAAACAGTGAAATGTACTAATAGAAATTATATAAAAGTGGAGCACATTCCATGAATTATACTACTTATGCTCCGCAAAGGATGACATTTGGTAACCGCTATATTAATTAATTATAATTTCAGGAATTAAGATTTCATGACATTACTTAGCACATTTATACACTGAGCAATTTGGCATACTACATGTAGGCCTAGTGGCATACATAGACCTACTGTGGTCCAGGAAAAATAAACAATTTGCAAACAATTGTTAAGGTCTTTCAATTTATTATTGGTATAAAGGACTCAACCCGACTAACTTGAATCGTAGATTCCTACAACGCATTGTATGAGTCTCTGTTGAATTATAGTAGTCCTTAAATATAATTAAAACTAATAATGAAAATATTTTCTTCCGATAAGTAAATTTAAAGTTCTGCAACTTCTGTGATTGGATGATCCGACGGCATAATTCCAAGGCTGATTGTCGAATCGAGACTAATTTGTCAAAATAATACAAAGTGAAAATAGCTGAAATAGTTCTGAATTAACTCATGTACAATTATAAGTCAAGTATAAAATTCACATAGGATAATGATTCTTAACTGTGTACAGCAGCTGCAGGCTGAGGTGCTAAATTGAGCATATTAATTAAGTTGTCGATATAAAACAGAGGGAACCGGATCTTGAATAGGAGTAGGTGACTTAACGCTGTATTTATTAATATAACCGGTATGATGCCTAAATATGCCATTTCGTGAATAGAAAACACATTTAGACTGCGGTTCAGTAACAAACCTATATTTTGAAAGTCAGTACCAAATGAAATTAAATCCTTAGCTTCGACATAAATGTACATGTATATGTTGAATCTTCAACTTCGAAAATGGTTAATGAATAACTATTTTCTGTATTCAAATAATTTATTATATACTAATATTTGTTGTTCAACTTAGCAGTAGATTCTTCTTATTTACCCTTATAGATAGTCAGATACAGTTTATGAATATAATATAGTGACACACCGCAAGTTAAGTTATCCAAGGTAATTTTTAGAACGCTATTTAAATAATTAGCGTTTTCAATATTGCACTAGATAAATTAACTTACGGAATCCAGGTTAGTATTTAGTATTATACTACCACGGTAGTTGTGTCTCTATATGTTATAAACATAAACTGTATATCTAACTACCTATAATACTCTATAACTATTTTTAATGATGCACAAGAAGTATCATACAAATAAATAGATAATATTATGCTACTTTCTCCGCATTGCACATTCTTGATATCTATTAAAACACAATTTTCAATCTTTTGATACTGGTAGCAACTTTTCACTGAACTTTTTACAAATTAAGGTTTTTAAAGCACAAGAACTCGTCAACGGTTCTAAATAATGTATACATGTATATATACTGTATATAAGTATGTACAGATATACACACATGTTATACAACATGTAATATATATATATATACATGTATATATGTATATATAGGGGCCTATATATATATATATATAATTATATATATAATTCTATATATATAATTATATATATATATAATTATATATATATATAATTATATATATACCGTATATATATATATATATATATATATATATATATATATATATATATATATGCATGTGTATATCTCAGTTTCAAATGAGCAAGTTCTGAAGAGGCTGGTACAGATAGGCAATTGATGAGTGCATTAGAAGATGGGAGGAAGAGTTAGATGTGGCACGTTAAAAGGGAGAAGACTATTAAAAGAGGTCATAGAAGGCAGAATTGAAGGAAATAGAAGGCAGAGGCAGGCGGAGATTAGGAATGCTAGTTGATTTAAAGATCCACTGAAATGTGGATATGAAGAGGAAAGCGGAAGACAGGGAAGAGTGGAAGCGTTATGTGCCGTGGACCTGCCAGTAGGCAGTCCACTAAGAGAGAGATATCTTCGTTTATTGTCTACCGGCACGTTCATAGAATATAACTGCTTCACATACTTCTATCCTCCGTTTTTTTCATATCGACACATGAACGGGTTGCATGATCAATATGTGCCTTGGGCTTGTCACTTGGCAGAACACTGGAGAGAGATAGGAACTTACCGGATATTAAAATAAATACAGTTAAATGAGCATAGACAAATATCCGTGCAGCTCTTGAGTGGTTGTTAGAGTCGCAGAGTAAATCCATGTGTGATATATTGAAGAGGCTGAGCATTAGCTACATGTACTCGTTAAGTGCAGAGTGCAGACATTTCACTGCTGCTGAAGTTCTGCTGTGCAGATATACGAAGTAAATAATCTCATGGTAAAACACACATCACCCCAAATACCTACACGCCCGGTCTGCTGCGAGAAAAGTTAGAACAATAGACAAAGTGGCGAGGGAAAATTTTAAAAATTTAGGAGTTGGCGGCAAATTAATAATTTATTTGCAAATGTTGGCATTATCATTAATAAGTAATTTAATTTTATAGAGATGATCTACTTAATATATAATCGTTTTAATAGATCCACTAATTTACTTGAATGGAGCCTGTTCTAGTCTTGACTAGCCTATTACTGAAACGCATGAACATGCAAATGGAATCAGCTAAACACCAAATACAGTAGACTATACCTTAATCATAAACTTCTTCCAATTTGTCTTTTTATGTTCCATCGTATCAGGTCGGTAAAAAAGGATTTAGACAGGAAATGGGACCTTTTCGGTTCCCCTTTAGTCCGGTTACGCTTAAGTTGAGATCCGGGAAGGTCGGTTACCCTTCAGTTGAGATCAGGAAAGTTCCGTTACCCTGAGATCTAAGCCACAACGTTATTATGCACCCATCTTCCCTAGTGTGATTATATATTTTGTATTACACTAAGGTTTAGTTATTTAGAGTTGGGTTGTCCCTAGCAGAGAGAGAGAGAGAGAGAGAGGGAGGGAAAGAACTATGTTTTATTTCGATACACTCAAAATATACAGTGACATACAAAAACAAGGCCGTCAAAGATTTAATTTGGATACAAACGATTTAACCGAGTGAGAATTACGTATCACTGTAGGGATTTGTTCCATTCAAAAATACAATCAAAAATATAGGATTTAAAAAAGGTAGGATTAGAATTTGAATATATATAATTAGTGTTAGATAGCCTGGTATCATAAGGATGATTTAACTGTAGAGTGCTGAAAATATATCTAACGGCTATCGACATTACACCATTATAATTGAGACTTATAGATAATTTTGCAGACAGACAATTTATAAAGTTGATAAAGTGGTAAAGTGCCATAGTTAATGTATAATTGATTGACATGATAGAATTTATGCTGATTTTGCAAGGTTCTTAGAACTCTATTGCAAGAGATTTGGAGTGGACGTAACAGATTTAAAGACGTTTTACCATAAAATTCAATTCCATATTGAATTCTTGAATGAATGAGAGCCAAATAAAGATCTCTGCGACAGTTCATGGGAATTAAGTTTCTTTGTCTGTAAAGCATACCATTTAGACTATTCACCTTTGAGACTAGAAAATTAATGTGATCTTTAAACGAGAGTTTATCATCAAGTAGTATTCCAAGAAATTTCGTAACATGAACCCTATTAATTAGACTGTTATTTAGTTTGATGCAGAGATCATTAGATTTAATAAAACTGTCGTCGTCAATTTTTGGATGGAATAGTATATACGCCGATTTGGCGCAATTTACTGTTAATCGATCGTATTTGAACCTCGGGGCACTGAAGAATAGACCAACCGGTAACTGCATTTGCCGTAAGACGCGTCAAAGAATAAACTAAGGAAAGCAACGGGAAAAGCCATATTTCCCCCAAGTTATAGGCCACAATAGCTATTGGTAATAAATAGCATTTTGTGAATGGATTAGCTTGTTGATCTAAGGAGTTTTCGATATGGATCGTGAAAGCAGACTTAAGAGTATTAATATGTATTATGGACCTGCCGCTTGGCAGAAGACTAGAGAGAGAACCTACACTAGGGGGGGGGGGGCTGATCACCCGGGCACCGGTCAGGTAGGACACACGGCTGCTCGCTATATCCCGGGCTCATGCAGGCCTGTTCCGCTCCTGGCGCCGACACTGAAGAGACGAGTGATCGACTAACTCGTAATGATGAAAAATATCAAAGATCTTTAGACTTCTGGTCAACTGTTGGAGTTTTTAATCTGGAAATATGTACTGAATGTAGACCTATTTACTTATGAGGCAATGTAATTAAAATGTAGGCCTATTTATGAGGTAATGTTTGTCTCGGGAAGGAAAAAAATTAGTTATTAGATGAATGAAGATTCTGTTAGTTACAGGCTCCAGAAGCTCCGATAGCCTGAAAGATAATTACGTATACTAGACTCGTACTTAAGTTTAAAAAGCCTGTCTTAAATTCGCATCGTTCGATTTAGAATCTAAGGTATTATTGTCAAACTCTAATCCTCAAAATCGAGAAAAGAAATGGTTACATGTCTATACTACTTTTAAACTGAAAATATATTCCGTCAAATAAAATGTTTATGTCGACTTTCAAAAATCTATCATGGGTCTGGGTAAGAAGTGCACTACGCTGCGTCACAGTAAACTATCTCTCTTTCAGTGCACTTCCTACTGGCAGGTCCATGGCATACAACACATCCACTCCCCATATCCATACACGAGTGGACCCCCACATCATCTACAACATTTTTTTTATATATCATTATTCTTGGGGGATTCAGCTTATGATGAGATAGGCCCCCTATGCCTTTCTCAGCTTCGACTAACATTTACTGGGCAGGTTCATGTCATTCCCTGAGAAAACTACCCTGTCAACCCAGTAGAGTCAACCCAGTAGAGTCAACCCAGTAAACTATATGTAGACTTTATGTCAGCTTGATACTCAAATAAAGTTTTTCCAGTCTTCTTCATGTAGTGTAGATCATAATAGATTACGTTTTCAACATGACTGAGCGGTAGAAGCGTTTGGGCAATGCCTTTTGGCACAGTCCAACAACTAAACATCTTTACGCTAACATACCTGGAGTGGCGAGTTTTCATATCCTACAATACATGCATGCTGCTATTTTTCCAATATTCTGTATCACTACCCCCTCTTCGCAGAAAATTTAATGCGCGTTTTGTCTTCAAAAAACGTTTACCCGTAGTTTTATCGCAAGTTGAACATAGAGGTCATAGTTAGCGAGTTGTCAAGATTAAATTACCTATTTTGCTACATTTATTCAAGACAGCTTACGTCTAATCAAATAAACTCTAGCTTCTGCAAGGTTTCTAGCGTGCTCTCCTCATCACTGACATTCTGTCGTGCACGAAACTGACGTTAAACGTGACTTATGCTTTATTCATACGACGCGATAGTCACCATTGCAGGTGCTATGTATCTATTGTCTCAGTTACTTACTAAGCAACATAAAGCATAGAACTTCAAGTTCTTTGCCTTTCGAAAGTGAGATTGGGCCACAGTTGAAGACATACTTACACAGATTTAGTTTCTTCTTGCAGGTTTCCGGTTTAGATTTCTTCTATAATTTGCATAAAATACAGCATTCCTCAATCATATTTTAACACTTTTACAATTGAATTGTGAATAAAGTCTTGTAAAAAAAAGTACAATACGAGAGTAAATATTTTACATAGGTTTTCGTTCTCACATATTTACATTCAAAAATGAATTGCCAGTACACGTTGGTCAGTCACATTAAAAAGTCTATCATAAGAAAAAGAGTTCAGTTCTTTGAATACGATATTATAATTAAAGAATTAGTTAATATCTACGATGAGATTTATAAAAGGAACTTATTAGCAGTGCAGCCATTATCTTCGCTGATAGTATCATCAGCTTAGCGAAATCTGATATTATTATCGAAATCTTAAAAATAGATAAGTCTAACATCTGCTTTCGTACCACAAGGGATATCGCTTCACAGAAGACTGGGCTGGTATACGAACAGATGATCTTCTGACTATCAGGCAAGAGTGCTGTCCACTCTGTCATCCAACTGGTTTATATAAATAAGTTATCAATTATAACTATGGAGTAATTAAATTACTAACATTTTTTATAATGAATGCAGCTGAAATTTTGGTTAGAAAGGTTCTGCAAAAAATAAGGAACTGTTATTTAATTGCATTATGAACTCATTTACCTATTTTTTCATGTACACAATAAGTAAAATCTCTGCCGCATCTGGCTTCATTAACGAATTAGGCAGGAGAACCAGTGCCATTACAAGCGACCACCGTGAAAAAGCCTTTCTATGGCAGCGCCTATCTATTGCACTCCAGCGTTTTAATGCTGCATGCGTTCGTGGCACATTGGCGAATGCGGCCTCCCAGAGCGTAGAGGAACTATTTTAAATATTTTTCATCTTTCTTTTAATTAAATAAAGTCTTTTTTATCTTATATTTTAACCCAGGGCCTTATACAGCCCAGGGCAATTTGAAAAATGTAAAATTAAATGTAATTGAAAATTTAGAACTGGTTCGAAAAGGTTTACAACTGGTCAAAAAGTATTCGCTCTAAAAAATAGTTGCAATTTACCATATTGTGAACTAAGCCATTTACTATTATCGAATTGATTGGCTTAGAACTGATATAGTAAACTATTACAGTAAGAATCTAATAAGAAAAACAATGAGATTAAATGACATTTTTGCAGTATTTATATCGCTTCATATGCTTAGATTAGATTAAGTTCATCCGGTGAAAACAAAGTCAAAGTCTTCCACCTTACTGCATAACAAAACAAGAAAATAGCTGTCAATCACAACGAAATACGAAAATAGATGTCAATCACAAATTGTTTCTTCCTCATTTAGAGGCTAGTTACAGTTCCCGTCAGTCATTACTCAGCATTCTTTAGTCGTTTGAAATTCTTTCCATGAATTCAAAGATGCGACCGCTATCCTCGCAATCTTAATTCCTGCAAAAATATAACACAACGCAAAATTCAATAATAATTAACCTTAAAAATCTATGTAGAGACCTATTAATTATAGACCATTGACCACAGTACACTGCAGAAGCTAATATTTGTAGCTTCGATTCTCTTGTATAGCAGTGTCAATGTACAGCAACGTTTTACAATGGAGCAAAGTTAAAAATTAAAAATAAAACAGCAGCACAAAGAGCATCGAACTATAAATGCTATACAATAATGATGTAACTGGTTCATAATAGAAATTTGACATTTGAAGACATAATTTTTCTTAAGAAATTGTTTTACGGCGATATTTAAAAAAAGTTGTAAGAAATTTCAAGGCACAATATGAATTCACGCCGTAACCAATAAAAATACAACTAAGAAACAGGTACAAAAGAAGAACAAAGTAACTGACTTGTCACGTCTACTCGGCTTCAGTGGCGTTCCTGTGATTATCGTTCTCAACAACCTGAGCAGAAAATATTCAGCAACATTTTCAGTTTTGGTTTCCTCTTCAGTTCTAATATGAGTTTCAGTTAACGGAATAACAAATTGCTTATAATTAGTTACAATTACAATGACATCAGCAAAAGGTTAAAAGGTGAGTTGATCAGTGCAAATTAAAAATCACGAATGCATCTGGACATAAGGATATTATCAAAAATAGAAAGTCTTAAATTTCATAGTCTTACGTTTTTCTTAGATTTTTCTTCAATTTCGCTTAGATTCTCTTATATATTATACTGTACATTAATAGATATTGTCTTCGATATGTTTGGCTTTGTTAGCTCACTGGATTTTTTGCTGACATCAGCACTGTGATAAGTCATATACTACACTATATACATTAGAAGTTCAGAGACAAACAGTAAGAACAACAATATATACAAATTTAAATTAATTAGTAGAAATTCTACAGTACTATTGTATGGCCAACCTTGATAATATCACTGAAAACAGACAATTTTCAGAATGCTACTAAAAATTGTGAGTTTTGGCAATACTGCATGCGTATCCTAATATATCAATAATATCGCTCGATCTCTAGTGTGTTGTCAAGTAGTTAGTCCATGGTACATATTCCTACTCATACGCTGCTTTTTACGCTCCATAAAGAGCATTACATCGATTAACTAGTTATTACACAAATGGCTATGCCTTATCCATATCTTAATGTAGCTATAGCTTAGGAAATATGGCCTCAGAGATGGTTTTCCGTTGTCTTCCTCAGTTCATGCTCAATCGCCTCTTACGACAAGTGCAGTTTACGGTTGGTCTATTCTTTGGCGTTTCGAAAACAACACATAATAATATATATAATTATATATCCATTTGGACATGCCTGAAACTGCCATTTTGATGTTTAAATACGTCGAACAACAACTTCAACAATTTGAACTGTGGTCAATGACAACGTCGAGAATTAAAATTTTCATCAATTTGATCGAAAAGAAAAATGTTGCAACGAATCACAGGCTAAATATCATCTAGTCATAAAAAGTTAGAAATATCATCTATTAAAAATCGCCATAAATGTCATCTAGTCATACATAAACGCCTTACGTCATTCAGTTTGTCCTCTTTATAGAAGTAGGACTCCAGTATGCTGTCAGCATGGGTCCTCAGTCCATTGTCGTTGTTGTACTCCAGGCCCTCCATGTTGTCGAGAACACCGGCGTCCTGAAGTCTCTTCAAACCCTACAGTTCAATTTATTAAACATATCAGTTAATCAACTAAAAAATGCATAGATAATTTAGTGAAGTAAAAAATTTAAATACTGTATTAATAGCAAGTTAGGCGACTTTATATAACTAAAATTAGTATTAAAATGAACTAAAATAATCAACATTCATTTGGAGTTTAACCTAGAAGACAATGATATCACGCATAAAGCTAGATTATTACAGGATGCAGTTATAAGATAAATTGAAAGTTCTTAAGAATTTTTAACAAAACATATAAACATTACAAAATTTTGCGACCTTGAAATAATAAATTCTACAAATGAGAACAAAAAAACTATACACTAATATTGATGGCCATGAAGCATATTTATAGTAAAAGTCTATCATCTTGAGTAGGGTACAAACATGTACTCCTCTATTTACTATATATACCAATACAATTAAAGCAATTACAAAAAGAATAGTAATTAGCAGCTTACATCAGTCGTATGCTGTAAAATGAGCTCAATGAAGGAGAGAGCATAGTGAACGGTTTCGGGATCAGAAGCTTTCAGTAAGGCTACCATTCCAGGCAGACAAGACTCCTCATTCGAAAGTTTCTCGCAGAACTCAGAACCATGGCCAGCTATATTGCACAGAGTGTACGCAACCTGTAAGTACAAAAATATAGTACAAATTATATCTTTTAAAAAGCATATTAAAATTCAAACAAGTAATTTAACAATAATTTCGAAAGATCCTATCAAAAACTGCATAACTGAATTTAACTGAATATATTTAATTTTCATCAGAATCACAAAGAAATTGTACAAAATGTAAAGAACGCCATGAAAGTTCGACAAATAGACCTGAAGGCACTGCAATGCTCTTGATATGGCCATCAAGGTTAAAATTATTTTAAAAACAGTTCAAGCTACACAATTTCAAAAGTCCACATGTCAAATAATTATGCATAAAAATTATAATGGATAAATTTGTATAAAGCATATACATAAAAAATACATTATGCATGCATACACTTCATTTCTATACAGACAAGAAAAACTCCTAGAAATCATAGTCATGGGTGTAGGCTGCAATTTGATATGATGGATAGGTCATTTTCTAAAACTTTTCAAATTTAAAAACAGAATTAACTCTCCACTAATTCTGAAACTAACTATTTATTGAAGTTTACAAAAACAGTTGCCGTGTAAAGTCTCAATATTTAGTAAAACTATCTCGTCAGATAAGAGTTCCATGGTTCACAAATATTATTTTATTATCAAAGAAGTGCATTTTGGCATCAATTGAACCTAACTGAACTACGGTTAGCCTAACTGAACTACAGGTAGTCTAACTTAACTACAGGCAGTCTTACTGAACTACAGGTAGCCTAACTGAACTACAAGTAGCCTAACTGAACTACAAGTAGCCTAACTGAACTACAAGTAGCATAACTGAACTGCAGGTAGCCCAACTGTACTACGGCTAGCCTAACTAAACTACAGGTAGCATAACTGAACTACAGGTAGCCTAACTGAACTGCAGGGAGCCTAACTTAACTACAGGTAGCCTAACTGAACTACAAGTAGCCTAACTGAACTGCAGGTAGCCCAACTGTACTACGGCTAGCCTAACTAAACTACAGGTAGCATAACTGAACTACAGGTAGCCTAACTGAACTGCAGGGAGCCTAACTTAACTACAGGTAGCCTAACTGAACTACAGGTAGCCTTGCTGAACTACAGGTAGCCTAACTGAACTACAGGTAGCCTAACTGTACCTGTACTACTACTAGCCTAACTGAACTACTGCTAGCCTAACTCAACACGCAGGTAGCCTAACTGAACTAAGGCCAGCCTAACCTCTTTCTTGATGTCGAATGTGGCAGACAAGAGACTGGATATGGACCCCAGCAAGCCAGCGTCCACAAACTGTCTGCATGCCACATCGACCGCTGTATTGAACAGAAATATAGAGAAGTTACAATTCTTGCACTTCTCAATTTCTCTTCCTATAATATAGTCTCAAAGAGTCTTAAGTAAATTTCAAAACATGAAACAAAAACTTCATCTGAATTTTGAAAATATCCTCAGTTATGAGAGAAATATATTCTTAAATGACTATCAAAATGTCATCTAACATATAAATACGCACAATCTTTGAATCATGTATACAAAAACCAAAAACGTTTAAATATTAAAAGAAACACATTGCATGTTAGTGTTAAAAAATTAGCACCCCAACTAAAACAGGTCTACAAACGGACGTAAGCCTAGCAACCAACCAGTAAGTAGTGTTCTACAATCAAATCATACAACAGGAACGAACACTTAGCGTAGATTAAAAAGGTAAATAATATCATATCCATCACAAGAAATTCAATATCTGATTCAAGGGATTCTGTAATGATCATTATAACTTTGAGATAGCAGCATCCTTTGGAATGTCATCGAATTGTAGAGAAATCACTGAATTATTGAGAAATCATTCAATAGTTGAGAAATCACTGAATCATTAAGAAATCATTGAATCATTGAATCTTTGAGGAATCACTGAGGAATCATTGAGGAATCATTAAGAAATCATTTAATCATTGAAGAATCATTGAGGAATCACTGAGGAATCATTAAGAAATCATTTAATCAATGAAGAATCATTGAATCTTTGACGAATCATTGAGGAATCATTTAATAATTTAAGAATCATTGAAGAATCACTGAGAAATCACTGAGGAATCATTGAGGTAGACCTGAGATGTTGGATAACACCCAGAGACATTCCTTCCGAATAACTTGATGCTCAGATAAGACGAGTTTCTTGAGAGAAGAGAAAAGCTCCTGATCCTGACAAATAGTCTGCGCCACTTCTTCTGGACCGCTACACACGATGTTGCCAAGACAACGCAGCAACGGAGTGAGAACCTGCAGCAATGAAATGCTATAATTTCACTTTTAATAACACATGTTTAAACCGTTAGGCAATTTAGACCATTTTCCGTGTAACCAGTACAGTGAATGTCCGAGATGTTACTCTCAAATCAGCGCAGCTGGGATTCGAATCCACGAGGATTTATCAATTCACCTCAGGATCTACAATTTAAAACTTCATGACGTTACCCCTACGCTATTGAGACATTCATTTAACTTGATAAATCACGCGAGTACAAGATATTTAATTTAAATTCATACACTGCCATCAAAAATATCTCAAATGAAATTTTTTAAATTTCAATATATACACCAAAAGTGCATACGTTTAGGATCACCTACTGATAGAATGATTCGGAAAATTATGATGCAGTTGCACAAGTGAATACTTCTCTGGTTTGAGCTCATTTGCTTCTCGTTTAGAGCTCACAAAGCTTTGAAGATAAAAATGCGCTTATCAAAACATATAGAAAGCAGGTGAAAGTAAAACAGAATTAAAACAAAAATAATTTTATATATATTTGTAACAAATTACCTAAGAGATCTACACTTAAGCTTCTGAAAGAGTAGTTTGAAAAGGCAATAACTTTGTTAGAATCAGATTATATGTGTTCATTAATGAGCAATAACAAGTTTGTGAAAAGTAGTACTTTTATTCTTAATTAGGCCTTGGAGTAGACAGAGGAAGAGCATAAAACAATATTATAAAACAACAGACAACTAACGGTAGATTTCACAATTTATTTTAGTCTTAAACAGAAATTAGTCCATACCAGAATATTATCAATATCCTTATTGACAACTTCATTGACAAGAGCCAAGATCTTATCAAAGGTTCCAGCCTCCAGTATTTCCTTCTCATGACTGCCACTGATATCACAAACAAAATACCTTCCTAACGACGATATTTTGATAATATATACTGGTTGTCTTTAGAACTACCAACTTGGGAAAAAGGTTCTTAATTACTGTGAAGATTTTCAAGGAAACACAAACAGCAGACGAAAAGGCTACATAACTTTAAAACACCCAATTCCAAAAAGTAGTCTATTCAGAATATAGAAATGACTGGGTGCCTAGAGTTTGGAAATGACTCAGTGTCTAGAGTTAAGAAATGACATACTGACGATGTGTACAGAATTTAATCACTGCCACAGTGATTCACTACTTTAGTTCTAAATGATGACCATAGAAATTCTCATGAAAAAAACCATGAATTTTATTTTAAAACACAGGCAGCCCAATTGGGCCTACTGACGAAAGGCCTAATATTATACAGTCTTAGTGTACGGGACTTTGCACTTGGAATACATTTCACAGTTTTAGTCTTTCGTTTTAAATATTGTAAAATAAACAATATGGATTTAGGGCACAGAATTTAACACATCCACTTAACAGTTACATCAGTTAAGTGCTCCTCAAAATCTTTTACGAAGACAAAATGCTCACTAACAATAGAGTGTTTACTGTTGGTGGAAATTATGAAGTTAGCTAACTAGTATATAAATTTATACCTATAACAGCATAAATAAGCATGTAAAGGCTGCGTAGAAAATGGCACCCCTAATTACAATTTTCTAGAATTTGACCTGATCTCTGTTTGTCACATAAATTTCAGCGACCATTCCTGGTCCAATTCTACGCATGTGCTCCAAATTTCATTGAAATACATTAAGTACAAGTCGAGTTTTATACGATTTTCTACACGCAAGACAGACGCAAGTGTAATTATAGTCTCCTGGCATCAAGTTGCCTATTTTTTAGCAATTCATTATTTCTTTCTTCTTTCAATGATGACATTATTAGTAATCATTGCCTATATAACCTGTACAATGAATCCAATGTAATATACCAGTGTAGTTGAAACTAGACAAAGCGTTCATGCATTCTAAAGTCAATGAATTTAAATCCACAAATAAAATATCTGAAGAGCAGGCGGTAACTTCTTCTTATTATCACAAACTTAACCAACTAACCAAGCAGTGAGGTAGGTGAGGACCCAACAGACTTCAGTGAGGACATCCAGCTTTCCCTTCTCGTAATCCAGGTGAGCAATCAGCAGCGGAATAATGCCAGCTTCAGTCAGCAAACTGCAGGATAACAATATCAAGTGCTCTAGCTAATTTTAGGATCAAAATTGCTAATATATTTTACTTCAAGATGAATTCTGCAAAAAAAATTGCATATGCCATTAGCATATGCATTTTTTGTACGGTTAGATGGCCAAATGGATAGCAAGCTTGCCTGAGAAGCAGGAGATCATCAGTTTGAATCCCTGCCAGAGTCTCTGACAGTATCCCTTATGATACGGAAACAGACGTCAAACTTCTTCTTCTTCAGTGCACTACCAAGTTCAAGGTACATATTCATACTCAAAGTCTGCTTGCTCGCTCCATAAGGGCACTCCTTAGATCAACAAGTTAATCCCTTCACAAAGTCTATGCCTTATCCATACCTTATGTAGCCTATAGCACGTTAAACTTAACTTTAGATATATTCAATTTCTTTAAAGATTAAATGAATTTAAATAGCTCTAATTTACCATTTAGCGAGCCATTGAGAAAGTTAATGCCTTTAACATGGGTCCTTAAAAATGTAATCAGAATAACATTCAAATGAAAACATGAAATAAAATAATTCATTCAAATACTCGGCAAAATTCTACATAGCACATTCTAAACAATTTAAGTAAGTTGGTAGCTTCTTCATAAATTACCGTACTATCGTAATTCTGTCTAAAATATTTTGTGTTTTTTTTGTCAGGTCTCCTATGATATGTCCTTGATTCAATATGAAAATTGATTGCAGTTACATTCATATTTTCAATCTTTTCCAATTCATAGTTACATCCTATTCTATTTGTCTCAAACTACTGCCAGAAATGTACCAAATGAATAATAGTAGAAAAACCAATTCTCCCAAGAAGCAAAAAATACTAATTAACCATAACAAAAATTAAGAGATAAATGGAAAAACAAACGAACAATTTTATTACTATTTATATTATACAATTATTTTAGAAATTATTAATTTATTAAAGCTCTATTGCCTAGCTGCACAATAGTACTAACTGAGTAACTAAGGTGTAAACTTACTGAGTAGTGTCCTTATCGCGGGCTAAGTTAGACAGTGCAAATGCCGCACAATGTATAACTGATGGAATGGGAGACTGTAGTAAATAAATAACAAATAAATTTAACACGTAAAATCAAATATGAAATATAATTAGAATTTGCATTATCTTCTAGGCACATATTTTCAGTTTTATGCATGCATCAATTTTTCCTCTTCCATACCAGACAAAGAAATAGAAAGCACAACAAATGACAAGAAATAGAAGCCAAGAACAAGAAGACTGTGTGGGAAGCTAAAAACCAAGTTTAACATCAGTTTCCTGCTCCATACATAGAATGTCAGTGATGGGGAGAGCACCGTATTAGAAGTCATCACTCATTTGCTGTCAAGCAACATGTCAACAAGCTACTGGCTCAGCCCAAGCACAGGATAGAACGAGAAGGGTGTGTGAGGAGAAAAGAACAAGATTAGGTTTCAACTTTTAAAGTTGACATAACAAAGAGCTGAAAAGCAAATTCCGGATGAAGTAGTTAGAAATCAAGGTTTTACTTTCGACGATAACAATGGGCTAAACTTAAGACTGAAAAAACTAACGGTTTCTGTTCGAAATAAACGCAATCTTAAGGGTTGTGAAAAGGCCTTTAATAAACCAGTCAAAGTGAATAAAGCAGACAGAGACCAAATCATTGGAGCCCATTACGTGCAGTGTGCCATGTGTTACAGTGGCTAAAAATTAAAACACATTGTTATAATACACACTTCTTTGATTTAAAATACAGCAGCACAGTAGTAATACACTATTACTAACTACTGTAGAATATTGCCTTATTTAAAATTACACCTTGCTATCGAGTATTACGTTTTGAGGTTCATTCATTGTTGACGGACCAGACATTTGATCCAATGTCTCAGATTAAGGGATTCTAAGATGAATGCTTCACCATGTGCTAAAACTTTAAAATAGATTACCACAAAAGCAAAGAAATATTCACATAATCTGCAATAGTAAAACTGTCTTAGCCATTGCCCAGACCTAATAAAGACTACCACCGAACGTTTCCTTAACAATTAGCTTTTAATTTATTAAATTAGATTAATTTAACTTATTAATAAAGTCAAATTCATTTTACCTTCAGCAGTTCTATGAGCGGCTCAATTGCACCAATTGACCTCAAGGACTGCCTGCAGTCAGCATTACCTCCCGCCAGATTACCAATAGCCCAGGCGCACTGATCCTAATCCACACAACGACAGAACCATTCTCTTATATGCTTATACAGAATACTAGTTACATCGCCAAGCCTGATTAAACAAGTGATATCCAGATAGGAATTTGTAACGATATGCATCTTATTTTCAAAATCACCAGTTAAAATTCTAAGAACTTAATATATTTATTTCCATTTAATTAAAATGATCATTTTTAACAAGGAAAAAAGTAAGCTTTCTAACGAATATGCCTAAAACTGTTAACCTTTTTTTTACTTAAACAACTGTTAACGCCAACTTGGTTAGTTAATCCTCAAAATTACCTAAAGTCCTAAACGCTTGACATTTCTTATTGGCCACTACAAGCTGAAACAGATTTGACTTATGCTTCTAATCAAATAATCGAAAAAGAATGAGTAAGCAGAACATGTGGAATTGACTATTGGTTCATTCATATAATTTTTCAAAGCTAAAATATAATTATAGTTAAATATGAAAATTAAATATACAATAATAATAATAGTAGTTGTAGTAATAATTAACTATAAAAATAATAGTAGTAATAATGGACAGCAACTGCACAGATATATACTGAGAAATGAGATCAGTAATTTATTTTCAAATTTAAGCAGAAATATAGACAATATTAGACATCTTCCTTAATAATAACTACGCTACCAAATCAATAATTATTTTTAATTCGTTAAACACATTTAATGTTACAAAGGTATATGCATTATTTAGTATATTCTGATAAATAGATAAAGTCAACAGGGTAATGCAACAAATATAAAAGGAAAACCCATTCAAAGTCGAGCTAGCTGAACAAAGTTAAGTCTAGTTGAGATAATCGCTTTCGAGTGAGGAAACTGACGTTAACATTAGCTATACCAGCTATAATCAATTCTCATTCATTACTAATAACGCCACAGGGAATTGAAATAGACAGTTAGGCCCTTCGATGACTACAATTTATTTCAAACAAACCTCGAGCGGCACAATGCCACTTTTTAAGCCGGCAATGAGAGCCGGGCCGGCCACACCAATCACTAGAGCCGCCTGCTCATTAGTGCCGGCTGAGATGTTGTTGAGGCACCAGGCGGCTTCCACCTGATTGTCTGAACTACTCTCCACCAACTCTACCAGATACTTCAATGATCCATCAACACTGTACAATTAACCAATTGTGACTCCATCAAAGCAAATTAATCAACTGATCAACCATGTTTGTGATAGTTCTCGATGGCTACAAGTTCAAATAGAATTTCAGAACTAATCGTGTTTCGGAAATTGGCTCAATCAAGTAATATAGTAAAATATGCTACTTAATAGAAATATTGAATAGTATTGAAATGAGCTATAGAAAGACGGAATAATAGAATTCATTGAAAACCTTATCTAACGGAAATTTCATTTAACATAATTAATGACATTTTAACAGGTTTCTGTCAAAAGTTCAGTTTACATAACGTTTAAGTATTATATACGATCCAAAGATTTGCTTTCAAGGATTTGGCAACACTTCAAATTTCAATATTTGCTTAATATTAAACAATTAGAACAGTATTTCAAATCAAGATGTCTGCAATTTTATCTAGTAAAATGTGAAAGACTATACCAGTAAAGCAAGCATAAAATTTTTTCAGTTTAGCGTAAACACGCAAACCTGAACACAAATCATACCCTAAAAATGTATTAACATTAGAAATTTTAAGGATTTACAATAACAAACCTCTTATGATATGATTAGTAAATAAATAGCAAGAGTTCACTGATATAATTCACATAATTACTATTAATTAGTGAATTCTCTTTGCATTAAACTTTTTCAAAATGCTCAGTGGAAGATTTTTTTGATTCTCTCAATCAATAGAGCATAGCCAGCCTACCTGAGGAATGCATCAATGAGAGCATAGCCAGCCTACCTGCCTGAGGAATGCATCAATAAAGAATAGTCAGCCTACCTGAGGAATGCATCAATGAGAGCTGTACCGAGAGAGAGGGCTCGTCTGATACATTTCAAATTTTCTCCTTTCCGCTCTTCTTCTTTCAACAGCTTTGTCGCAAAACCGATCACCTAGCAAATAATCATCTATTTATTATAACAATAAATGAATAGAAATTGAATGAAATGCATGCATAAATATTAAATATCATCTAATAATGAATAAAAATATAAAATAAAATAATAATTACAAAAGTTAAGTTTAATGTTAAGTTTAATGTCAGTTTCCAGTAGAAACGTCAGGAACAATTCTTTTGAAAATTTAACAGATGTTCTCCTGACTTATAATCCATGTAGAGTTATTTCTTACTAAGTTCACATAATACATAAATATACTACATGGCACAAATTTTATTTCAAATTTTATGGACAATTATTCAAAATAAGAAATTTAGATAAAGACCTTCCACTTACACAAATACATGATTACATAAACTAACACCTAGTTCAGAAACATAAAGAATAACATAATATAAGTTTATGTACCATTATGCAAGTAACCAGCTCACATGACATTATGTGAAATTTTCTGTCACATACCATGTACATCAATAAAATATCTACGTAAGACATGCTTTCACTTATGCACCAATATTATACAAACTTCTCACTTTCCTAAAATTATATATATATCGTTTTAAATAGACTTAGTTATCAGATTTTTACATTCATTTATACAATCTGCGTTGATAAACCTCGCCTGGAAGTAGAAGCCCATTGCTTATATTAAGTCCTCATAACTCAAATGTCTTGTACGTGTTTATATAAAACATATACTTGATAATTAACTTTTAAACCTACCAAGCATATTTATACTCTTTATCAATCAATCAATCAATCAATTAATCAATCAATAAGTATATTTATAAAGGGTCGCACTATGCTAAATGTCATAATAGAGCTGTGGCATTTAGAATGGACAGTGAAGGCCCAGTAGCCTCGTGGTATAATGCCACAATGTGGTATATGTATTCTAGAAGGTACAATTACTACACACCTGCTCTTCAGTATAGTCTGCATCCGTGTTGAGAGTGTTACGTCTCATGCGCTTTCCCTTCAAAATCGCATCTCTTCTTTTCTTCTGCTCCTCTGTAATATAACACACTATTTGTAGAATTATCAGATACATAATAATGTCCTCATCTTAACCACTCAAGAACTCAATGAGACGACATCTTACTCAGCCTTATAGTCCTGTTTGTGTATCTAATTTAACTCACAAGTCCATATTTTTCCTTGTGTTTTATCCCATTAATCTGATAGTACCTCGTTTTCTTTAATTTAATATATTGATAAAGTTTCTTAGTTGATGTTTCTTAGTTGATCATTAACTGGTAGAGCACTAGATTTGAACCATGCATGTACTAATCCGCTACCAATTGGTAAAGTAGTAGCGGATCAGTCCATGCATGGTTCAAATCAATTAAGCCACTAGCTCAGCCTAACTGGATCAATATTTCTTGCAAACAAATGGTAATGTTACTGTTTCGTAGATGACAGCAGCTCTCAAAGTACAACTTGCGTTACAGTGTTGTTAAAGTGCTTCAGAGTTTCCAATAAGAGATGATAGTTCAGTTTCACGAAACACGTAGACAAGAGTTTTCATGATTTTAGTTTTGCATCCTTTACATTAACCATTTGATCATATTATTAATTATAAATTAGTATTGTTTCAAAGAATCATGAATAACGTTATAATATAATATTTAACTTTTTTGTCATTTTCACCAAATGACATCAAGATTATCTTGCGTCACCACGCGCTATTAACCACGCTAGGTTTTAGCATATCCTTGTTTTGTTAATTATCTCACTAACAAGGGATTGACGTCATTAAATACCTAGCAGTTCCGAACGACGACGCTCCCTTGCAGCTCGCGCTCCGATAGACTTGTGTTTAAACATTTGCTTTCGATCCATTTTTAATCAAACTTTTTCAGGATGTGCAAAAGAACAATAGACGCCAGAATATTTGTAAACAACTCTGACCCAGTTTACTTTGACCTTGGCTAAAAATAGCACGCCCCTGGATTTGAGGCTTCTCTTCACTGGTCATTTAAACTTTGTTTTAAAAGGCTTAATTTACTAATTATTAATTTAAATTTGGTTACAATTTGGTTATAAATTTATTAACTTCAATTAACTTAATTAAGTTATAGTTAAGTTTGTGTGTCCGTGTCCCAGTGTTGTGTTCGGGTTGTTTGAAGAATTTACCAAACGGTACGTGACTGCACGTGTCGTGCGTAGAAGGCGACTAAAGTATACCGACCAGCGAAATATATAAGAACCTAGCGCCTAGGCTCCAGAAATTGCTACAAAAATTTAAAGAATGGAAAAGTCTCAAATCGGGGATTGACTGATGATATGATGTAGAACAGAGAGGATTTGAGACAGTCTATTCGTATCCCGACCCTAGTCAAACTGGGTAGACAATAATAATAATAACACACATTATAGTGAAATGATCAACTATGTTGATATCTATCACTTTTAATACCACATGTTATATCCGTTAGGCAATTTAGTCCATTTTCCGTGTAGCCAGTCCACTGAATGTCCGAGATTTTACTCTCCGATCAGTGCGGCTGGGAATCGAACCCACGAGAGTTCGAGTCACCTCAAGGTCTGTCATTTAAAACTTTATGACGTTATCTACACCCTTAACCATTGCGCTATTGAGACATTCAAATTACAAAGGTAAAGAGGCTGCTCTGGTGTCCACAAAGTCACGTTACACAGGGAAAAGAATCAGTTAAACTGGGATTCAAGGGAAGAAGAAAATGATGATGAAGTTCTATTTAAGTTTAATAAAGTTTTTTTACCAAATATTTATAAATATTATTTTTCGTCGAGGGTGGAAGGCCTGGGACTTCTTTTCGCTGATATTTGTCCAATCATTTACCTCTTCAAATTTTCATCATGCATGCTGCACAACAGATCTGAAATTTTCTTACATAAACTCTTCGGAAGTCTTCGTTTGAATCACATCGGCCTTCACAAATAGAGAAGTTAACGAATCAAGTCAACTCTGCATCATTAGAATCAGTCAATGCTTAGATCAGTCGATCTGTGCATAATTAATTAGATCTATGCATAAATCATTAAATCTATGCCTAAATTTATAGACTATCAGTAGCTTTATGCTTAAATAGCTTCACCGTGTTGTGTCCAGGTTGTTTGAAGAATTGACCAACCGGTGACTGCACGTGTCGTAGAAGGTGACTGAAGCACTAAGATCCATACCAACGTAAGAAAGGGCATTCGGTTGGTGAGCGCCTAAGCTCCAGAAATTGCTACAAAAATTTAAACAATGGAAAAGTCTCAAATAGGGGATTGACTGATGATATGATGTAGGACAAAGAGGATTTGAGACAGTCTATTCGTATCCCGACCCTAGTTAAACTGGGATTCAAGGGAAGATGATGATGATGATGCTTAAATCAATAAATCTATTCTTAAATTAGTATATCTATGCTTTAATCACTAGGTCTATGCCTAAATTTATATCAGTAGATCTATTCTTAAATAAGTAGATCTATGTTTAGACTACTGTCTTCTTCTTCTTCAGTGCACTGCCAAGTGGCAGGTTTAAGGTACATGTAGCATATTCATACTCAGTGTCTGCTTTCTCGCTCCATAGGAGCACTCCTTAGATTAATAAGTTAATCCCTTCACAAAGTCTATGCCTTATGTAGCCTATAGCTTGGGAAAATTATGGCTTCTGGGGTGTTTTCCCGTTGTCTTCCTCAGTTAGATGGATTAATTACCATTTAATCCTGGGGGAAATTATTTCACGGTGAGGTGAGTTCCCTCTAGTCATCCTCAGCTCCTGCCTTAGTCGCCTCTTACGTACACGCAGCAGATTGTTTGCGGTTGCCCTATTCTGCAGTATAGTCCAACCACACCCGAGCACAACACGGGGTTGACCAATGTATCTATTCTAAATCAGTCTATGCTTAAACCAATAGATGATATTGATTTATCTATGCATAAATCAATAGGTATACACTTAAACCAATAGATCTATTCTTAAATCAGTTGATATATGATTAAATCAGTTCTGCATAATGGATTAGTTTTGACGACGACGTTTAATACACAGGTGGACATCATCATAGAACTGTCTCGATCGATGTACTGCGATAGTAGGTCTACACGTTAAAGTTATTCTAATCTTTTTAAATTTTTTTTATTTAGAGTTTGTTATTTTATTTAGTGTTTTTTTAAATTTATTTTGAGTTTTCACTTGCTAGTGTTTGGCCATTTCTTAATCTGATAATGTTCAATTGTATGGCAACCAACGGTTTTACTGTAATTGGTAATGTAATAGAAATTTTTTGTATTTCAGACTCAAGTAGAGTCTGCATTAGCAACTACAGTAATTATGGTATTACCGACAAGAGCTATGGCTCTTTTATGGTAGCCTCTTTTGTATTGTTATTTGTTTATCTAACTACATACACGTTCCTATTGTTTGTATAATCGTTGCTGTGATGAAAAACAAACGAAACGAAACTAAAATAGGGCCTATGTTGAAAAGAATTACTTACCACCGCAAAATCTAAACACTCTGAGCTTGTTAAAGGAATCAACAAATATTATTGAGTAGTCAGAATTTGAGCCTTGAGCTCTTTTAATACTTTTGTATCTACGAGCAACCCTGCGACTGAATTAAGTATCTGTTTAATTTATTTTGTATCATTTAAAACTAATTTTCTTATTGCACTAAACTCTAACATAAAGGTTGTAACATTCGACGAATGAAATTGGATGACGAACACAATGTCTGAACGTATCTTTTAATAAATTAAGCAATCTAGCAGAATGAATAAATTATATTTACATGACAATAATAACAATAAATTCCGCCGTAGTAAACTATATTCGTTAGCTACCGTTCTGTCGATAAAGTCAGGCTATTAGCGGAATAAAACTTCACAAAACGATCATACAACTGAACAGAAAACAACTGTTTCAAATGTGCTAAATTAAAGCAGCTGTCTACAGCCTGTGTAACATTAGAAAACACGTTCGTGTCATGCTTAACACTATAAAACAAGACCAGAAGATGTGTAACTTTAGAACACTCCTGCAAAACGTGAGTAACACTAGAAAACACGTTAACGACTAGTAAAAGTAATGAGATAATGAAATAGTCTATAAGGCTAGTCCTGGATGATGAGTCAGCAGAATTACGATGTACAACTTCCGCCGGAAGTCGCTGAGTAGCTGTCATGGCCAACTGCTGCTGTATGAAGGTGTCTATATCAAACCCCGCCGATCCCTCTAGTCTGATCCACAGATCGTTAAACTGGGGTCTCTTCACTTCCGGTGTTCTCTCCAAATCCATCGATGAGGAAGTCATGGACGTCCTCCAGTTCTGGCCAGGCTTTTCCACATCCTGTGGTCCCGGAATGACGGAATGACCGTGCAGTTTGCTGTTTTCGTTCTTTCGTCTTTCGTGTCTGATCCTTGTCCTCGATCTATGTCTGTAAATATTAGAAATGCCTTAAAATGTTACAATAACGCAATATTGATGCTATGCTAATAAGAGTTATATATTCCTTTTTTAGGGCTGCGGAAGTTAACTGTTAATTTATTCGTTAACGACCAGAGATTTTAAATAATTCTATTAATTAAATTTTGTTATCAATTATTCGAAAATATTTTTTTGCTTACTTGATAAAAAAGAAAGCAATGTTCACCCGTGTAAGGTAGACAACAAAGGCCGAGAGAAAATTAAACGATACAGGAAAAGTTATATAAAAGGGAGTTTCAGATGGTATGTCTCAGTATCTCTCTCTCTCTCTCTCTTAGTGCACTGCCTACTGGCAGGTCCATGGTACATAACGCCTCCACTCTTCTCTGTCTTCCGCCTTCCTCTTCATTTTCACATATGAGTGGGTCTTTAAATCATCTAACATACCTAATCTCGGCCTGCCCCTGCCTCTTTTTCCTTCCATTCTACCTTCTATGACCTCTTTTAATAGACCTTCCCCCCTTAGAATGTGTCCTATCCATCTCTTCTTCCTATTTCTTAATACATTTATCAACTGTCTATCTGTGCAACTCTCTCCAGGACTTCCTCATTTCTAACCTTTTGAGTCCAGCTAATCCTCTCCATTCTTCTCCAAATCCACATTTCCAATGCCTCCAGTTTCCTAATATCTTCCTTTCTTAAGGTCCATGTTTCACATCCATATAATAGCGTGGTCCAAACCAAAGTTTTCACTATCTTATCTTTGTGTCTTTCTTTAGACTTTTTGTTAATAGTTCTTTTCTACTACCAAAGGCCGCTTTTGCTTGTGCAATCCTACTGCATATTTCTGTCTCACATTTCCCATCATCGGTTATAGTATGACCCAAATATTTGAAACTCCTTACTTGTTCCAATTTCGTACCATTTATTGTGATATTAACTTCACCTTTATTATTGGACACTCTCATAACCTTGGTCTTTTTATATTAATCTTCATGCCATATCTTAAAGCCGTATCATTCAGCCTATCTATTATCTTCTGCAATACAATTCGCTACCTGCTACCATGCCTTGGTCATCTGCAAAACGTACATCTTGTAACAAATTCCCTCCTACTATTATTCCTTCTTCCAAGTCTTCCATGGCTTCCTCCATCATTGTCTCAGTATATTCGACTTAAATTGTGTGATGACGGTGGGCCTACAGTGTGATCAGATGAAAACGTTTTCTGTGTGACTTACTTCAAATCATTTGCTTTCACGGATCGAACACATAGCATTAGAATTATATAAAATTAACGATAAATTAATGTTAGTTAAAATAACTTGACCATTAAAAATTATTAATAGTTAACAGTTCTACTATTTATATTTGCTATTACAGCAACATTTAATTTTTTATTTCATTATCTTCGCAAGGCATAACCTTGTAATATAATGCACTACCTAATATTCAGGTGAATGCTATAGTCGTTGATAAGACAATAATATACCTAGAATGTATCATAATCACTATATAACACTGCATTTATAAATAAAAGTATTAAAGTACTAAATTAAGTATTCATTGTACTAAATTGAGTAGTACTTACCTAGTGGAATGTGAATCATCTGCAGAGTTTTCGTTCGACTCGATCGCTTCACCAGATGGAGTATGTTGAACGTTGTATCCCATTTTCCTAAGCTTGTCCACCACTGAATTATTTCCAATGAAATGACCTGAACACAGTTACATCAAGACTTAAAATTGTTGATATTACTTCATATCACAAGTTGGAATATGTTTCCATATTGGTTTTACGCATAAGTAAATAGAATAGTTATCTCATGGAATCACGCACGACTCTTCAGCCCCTACCAAGTAACTGTTGGTCGAAGCTGAGCTGAGGAAGACATACGTTACACTCACGTGTAGACAAGAAGAGGAAAACGGCAGACAGAGAAGAGTGGATGGGTTATATACCATGGACCTGCCCGTAGGCAGTGCATTGAGAGAGAGAGAGATACGTTGGTTTTACTTTAAAATTAATGTAATTTAACAAGTATGATTACACTCACTTAATTAACACGGACCATATCTGACATCAATGGATGGTTTACGGAGTTCAATGCAGTTACTAGACAAGAAATTTGAAAGAAAAATCTGAAGTATATCAGTCAGGGTAATAACCCCTCCGAAAGTTGGAAGATATTTAATATTTAGTAATCATTGTATTTAAGAGGTTTAAAAGAACTCAGCTGACAGCAAATACCTTGAAAATACCATTAATTTAAAATTTGTGCATAGTTTTGTATTATAAGCGTTCAATAATTACTGTGCATCAGAATGGTGTATACAACTTCTAACAACAACTGAAAAGAGATTAAGTCATTAATCGATGGAGTTCTCTTTACGAAGCGCGAATGCAGCATTGAGTGCGAATATGTACCTTGAGCCTTCCACTTTGCACTTTGTATAACACTAGAGAGAGAGAGAGAGAGAGAGAGAGAGATAGAGAGAGAGAGAGAGAGAGAGAGAGAGAGAGAGAGAGAGAGAGACCAAACTAACTATTAACTAACTAGCTAAAAAATAATTGACAAATTAATAAACTACGTAATATACATAAGTATAGTCAAATATGCGCAAAAGTACGTAAATTATATATAATTTTTTAATTGCGCAATATTACTTAATTTGCAAGATGTGTTTTTGTTTATCATTTTATCGACAATGAAGATTGCAATACATATTATTAATTGATATATCAATTGACTTTTTACCTGCTCCGAATGCAAAGAAGTATCGACTGTTGTTGTTATCAAGGAGCAGTCGATGAATTCTCTCTGCCATCCTCTCGTTCCTCTTATAAATCAGCTCTTCTCTGAAATACTCGTCCAGTTCTCGGGCGGTCACCTCCCAATTGTCAGCTGCCCCCGCTGACTCCTTCTCTGTCAGATTTGGCTGAAGATGAGGAAGTGGTGCTGTCTCTAAGCTGTGAAAGATTTGGTCGAGATCTCCACAGTTGTAGTAGTGAATGAGATCCTCCGAACCGCCGTCAACCTTGTCCGGGTGGACTGGATTTTCTATGAATTGATTATAAACCTGCTGATTTGAGAGATCCGGGTAGGCGCTAGGATTAACGGACTGGGAGTTCTGATCTTCACTGACTTTACTTCGATGTTGAGAGACGCCACTGCCATTGATCTGGATTAGACTTTCTTCGTGATCAGTGGTAGAGGATGAGCTGGAATGTAGAGAGCCTGGCCTGGAAGCACTACCAGCATCTGCCGATCTTAGTCTCTCCTGATTGTGTAGTGTGTAGTTCAGAGCAAATAAGACCTGTAACAACATATTATAATACATGTATAAATGTTTAGTACTTTCTACATGACGAAGTAAAACTCAATGTCATCGAAAACTGTACAATATTGGATGGCCGGACAAAATATTGTGGGATCCTGAAAACGAATTTTTTAGCTGAGCCATGTAAAATAAAAAATTGTACTTCTTCGAATACTACGAGGCTTTTAAATCATTTGATGCAATAAAAATTTAGAAAAAATTGCATGAAAGTGTGGATGCTGTCCCTGACATCAATTGGAGAGGAACCGAAAATTTAATTAATTGTATTAAAATTGGATTTTAAACTAGACAAACTAGGTGATTTATTAAAATCAGTCTTCAACTGTATTAAATCTCTACCATTAACAGATAATTTTTTAATTTTTTTAGCGCACGCATATCGTAAAAAAATTATAACATGTATTAGCAGATAAGAAAGGCGCATGAGAGGAAATGAAGGCCAGTGGGTGGCATTTACAATTTTACATATTAAAAAATTAATAAAACATATTTTATATACTTAATACGTATAATCAGATATTTTGTTCATAACTTATGCTAGGGTAGCGTGAAAACCCTCAAAATTCTGTATCCTATAAAGTTGCTTAGTACGCTCACGCTTACTGCACCCCTGATTGCAATGAATGAAATGTACATAAACATACTCTAAGAATTCTTATGCTCTAAAATAATTCACACAGTCTGAATGGTTAGCATTACTCCATTGAACAATAGACAGTTTCATCAAGAACGACAGTAACACAGAGACCACTGCCTGAATGTGAGAGCCCGACTATTTAAATCAATAGCGAACGATTAACAGTTTGCTAAGAACTTGCGATCCGTGATATTCGCATGTTTTACTCATAAGAAAATTTAGATTTCGAGCGAATTACACTACGCCGATTTGAATTATTTCTTCTGATACAGATTTTGAGGAATTGAATATACACGTGCACGACTTTAGCCAAGAACCTGCCCCTACTGCGGTGGTCAGCTCGATACGGTACTTCAGTACCCTCTCTGATGACCGTGGTGAGCAAATTTTAGTTTCTGTTTGACGCTACATGCAGATGTTGATTCACACTTTTGACTGCTGATTTATCTGCTTTCACAATTATTTGTCGATGCAAATGAATTTCTAAAATAAACATATGTACTACTACTACTACTACTACTACTACCACTACCACTACCACTACCACTACCACTACCACTACCACTACCACTACCACTACCACTACCACTACCACTACCACTACCACTACCACTACCACTACCACTACCACTACCACTACCACTACCACTACTACTACTATGTACATGTAGCCTATAGATCCTATACAGCCTGACAATCCTTAACCAGTATATGTGTGATTATCAATGTAAAAGAATTACAGAGACATTATAGTTTAACTATCAGACAAGATGAAGATTAAATTATCATATTAAATTATCTCGGAGATAATCATAGCAAAACGGTATGTCTCTGACTGCCTCCTTTGTGATACGGAAACAGACGTTAAACGTTTTCTTTGGTTTTTCCAGAGCAACCTATTCTCGGATACAAACCAACACGCAAGTGAGAGATTCATATCATCATCATCTTCTTCCCGTGAATCCTAGTAGGCCCTATAGCTAGGTAAGGGTCGGGATTAGACAATTTTGTAGCAAAGTATAAAGCAGACCTGTTTGTTAGAATTAAATTTACCAAGATTTTTAAAATTTCGACACCAGAATATCCTATCAGCATGTAGTGATGAGACCGCAATGAGGTACTATAACCACTAAGTTTGTGTCTCAATGACTCAGTGTATAAGCGCGTTTGGTAACAGCATGAAGTTTTAAATGACTGTTAATGTGGTCCATGGATCAATTTCCGGTAGAGCTGACACTGACGTTAAACCCACATTTTTTGTAACCACTAAGCCACGCTCTCTTTGATTCTGATTTCTCATTCCAGCCGCGCCTGTACGTTACGTGTCTGCAGAAAGGGTTATAGTTGTTCACTCCACAAATCGATTTTTAGAATATCGTAAGTATTAATACCTCACGTCTTTGAGAGTAATCTGAAACCATTCAGTCCATTAAGTCATTTCCTAATAAACTACCGCATCTCGAATTATCATCGGCCATTTAACATCCCGTCTCGATTTACGTCTTCCCATACAAAAGTGCGGCTCCTCTTGTCCATAAACAAACTGAATAGGTTCTAGAAGCTCCCTGACTGTGCATTAAATTATATTTCATGGCGGACCCGACCGCTATTATGCTCAAATATAAGTAATAATTCTTAGCTGTAGCATAGCATTATTGCTGTAAAAAACAGCAGAGTATTCTAGCATTAATCTCGAGCAGTCAATCTCTAGTTTAAAAGAATATCCACGTAATTTTCTGTTGCAGTATCAATAACAATAATAATAATTTCCGACAATTTCTATGGCGATGTCATGGCCGGTCTTAGATACCGCTTTACAGTTTCTTGGCCGGTTATTATTAATCATGGTTTTCATGGTTAATCAGATCCTTGCTATTGAGAGCGCTAATCGGCAGCAAGCTTCAATACGAGATTAACGTTCCATGGGCCCAAAGGGATATCAATCATTACTTGATTGAACTGGGCTTTGAACCCAGACCACTTGTATCTGAGGCAAACAATATAACCGCTACGCCATATCCCCTCCCCAAATTCTATTATATTATATTATCAAGACGAAGTCATCAAGAGAACCAGTCATAAGATCATTCAGTGGCTTATAGCAAATAGAAAATGGCGATATATACATTTAAATTAATCTATTTATACCATATTAACTTTTTAACTAGATTTTGAGTTCTATTATATTAATTTAATTATTAGAATAGACTAACAGATATCTGAACGGGTTTCTTAAAATTCAACGTACAGGTGTGGCTGTATTGAGCTAGCCAATTGACTCTGAAGCCGATTATGTGCCTTAAGCCTCACATTTGACAATATACCAGAGAGCAAAAGAAGGACAGAGAGAATGGATCAGAAATAGGTACAGAAATCTGTGTTGTGATTACAAATGATTTACATTACCACAAAGCTAACCTGCTGTGCCTCAACTTAATCACAATAAGTATTGCCCGGGGGCATGTCCGCCCCCCCATCCCCTCCCACTTCTGCCAAACATCTTAATTCGTGCAGAATATAGTACCATGGTGTAATATAAAGTGACATATTTCATATCAGCCATATGAAGAGATAATTTGTCTTGAATTCAATATTCAATAAATCAACGACATATAGCTGAGTTAGTAGCAAGCTTGCCCGATAAACAGAAGGTTATGGGTTCAAACCCTGGTCAAGCCTTCTATTACGGTAAAACTGCGGACCGGAACCGATATTAAACTTGGTTTCACAGCAATTTATATGCAAATAATAAGCAAGAAATAGACACAAATTTTAACAATAAAGCGGCACTCAGACTCCATGAAATCTCGCCGGGTTTGTTGCAAGGATTGCCGTGGAAAGTTGTCATCATGCTGGTATATTATTACAATACCTGCTTTCTACTAAAATATGTACCAGTAAGCTTCAAAATAGAAAATACCTTCAATTACTATTGTTTCAAATAACTCTTTCATTACATTATATTCAGCTACCTATAAGAATATTTTCTGCCAACAACACAAATTTCTTGACAAATGAGCTGCGGGTATTACACGGTTTTATATTTATCAATATATTAGTTTATATTCCATCTAGTCATTATAAAATCTCAGACAGAAGCCAAATATCTTAATTCATTCAGATAGATGCGACAAGAGAATGAGATTGGGGTGGGAGGTAAAAGATGGTGGTTAAATCAGCAGGGGTTCCACTTAAATGTCGGCAAAATAATTAGTATGCAACATGATCGCTGAATGACATGAGACATTTTCTACCGTAGCCTATTGACCCCTGCACAGATAAACCTAACCTTTCTCGATTTAATTCAAGCCAGTTTCAAGTTGAAGGTAGTTAGAGATTTCCACAAATAGGTTAAGATTCTTAGTTGGGAACAGGGTTTCCTTTGCAAATAACTTAAAATAAAAGCCTTGCCAATAATAATGCCACAATTATAGTGAAATGATCAATTATGTTGATATCTCTCACTATTAATTTCAATTTTTTTTTTTTTTTTCTAGTTGGAGGTGTGGGCTTATGCAGTACATGTAGACCTAGACGTAAGTGTTCAGATACATAAATGTTAAAAAGGATAAATTATCGTTTATATAAAATTAATAAGAAAAACATTAGAGTTATTATAGCTTCCAGATCCAAAAAATTACAACACCATAGACCTATTCCTACGGCCTTTATAGAGAGAGAACGAAAGCTGAGGAAATCAAGCTGAAGACCGAACGGAATAAAAGAAAAGAAAAAATGCTTACTGCGCTTTGCTTCGTAGGAGATGATCATAAATGAATGGATCTGAAAACATCCAACTTAAATTGTGCGTATGGCAAGTAGACGATATTAAAAATTTAACATAAGCAGCACCATTTATCATTACTTTAGTGTAATTAAAAGCTAAGTCAAACATTAATGTTGCATTAAAGTTATTTCGTTTTCAATTGATCTGGATTCTGTAAATTTTGCATTTGAGATTAACTCAGGCAATACATTATGTATTAATCCTGTAGGCCGATTAACCAAAGCTACAGAAGCGATTTGAATACACCAACGTTAAAGTGACATTCCATAATATCACTACTGTAAGAGTCATTGTTATAAAGTAAACCTGTGTCAAATTCATAGACTGTAGGCACTACTGTTTTTTGAATGCTCAAATGCTGACAAAAGCCGGCTAAATATAAATGGTAGATCAAGCTAATCGAATCAGCTTAGTAGAATTAATTAATATATATGAGACATCGATTTTATCGAATATGACAAATATCTTCATGTCTTAGCATCAGTTTAACGGCTGGGCTGATGACATTAAAATGGCATCATAGGACCATTTAGGGGTTTCTGTTGCTTGGTATGTGGAACTGATAATTATCATTTATTTTAAGAATGTAACATTAACATGATCCAAATTCATTTACCAGTGAACTCTTAACCGATTTCAGGAAATTGTGGCCTCAGGCTAAACCAGAAAATCGTTGAAATTCAATCAAATATGTACCAAACGTTCGGTGAAGGTATAATTATTTCAATGAGTTAGCCTATGCGAAAAGAAAGTGAGAGATATTTAGTCACTGGAGATAACTGGCCTGAAGCGTCTAATCGCATGCAGGGAATTACAGACCCGTCTGTTTTACATGTGTGATTATATATATAATATATATATAAATTATATTTATACATACATGGAACCTAATATATAACAACCGCGAAGTTAACTTCTCTCTTTCTCTTTCTTTCTTTCCCTCTCTTTCTCTTTCTCTCTTTCTCTCTCTCTCTTTCTCATTCTCTCTCTCTCTCTCTCTCTCTCTCTCTCTCTCTCTCTCTCTCTCTCTCTGTGTGTTTGTCTGTCATACTCAATAAATTATCACTCCAGAAAAATATCCTATATGGTATGGAAAAAGAAGTTGCAAATTGAAAATGTATTATAAGGATTTGTGCAACTTGTAATATACAACTAACACTCATATAATCTAGATGCTAAACTCTAACAGCCTTATGGATTTTTTGTATAATTATAGCTTTGACAAATGAAAGTCAGAAAGATATTAAAATTTTTAGATAGTAGACGGTGAATCTAAAAATTAGAAATATTTCTTGCAAAATCTTAAAAAGAAACTCACTGTACACACCTGTGAAAGCTTCATATCGTTGAGGGGTATGCAATGCTCCTCCACTCTTTCCACCGCTCCTCTGACCTTTCCCAATCGCTCAGCCTCTTGAGCCAAGTAAAGGTCTAGGACAGGAGTCCCACGTGACCTAATATCGCTCTCTGTCAGTGAATTAATCATCAACATGACGTAAATAGGACGTTTACGTTCCCAGTTCCGGGTTATGATGTCGAACAAAAACTCTGCGGATAATCCCAACAGTTTCTGTTCCTCCGTTACCCATTGTGGAATGATATGTCGGATGTACTGGAGATGCCTCCGGATTCGTCGATACAGTTCCCGCGGTATGAAATCGGATATGATCCGACCGTTGGGAAGAAGTTGGCAATGATTCAGTGAGGAGATTGTGTAGGGGTCTAGAAGGTCGAGTTCGAAGTAGACGTTGTCGGAATGATGGAATGCTTTCTTAGTGTTTTCCGGAATAAAGTCCCAGACTCTCAAGTATGGAACGTGGATGGTGCCGAAGAGGTATGAAGGAGCGGAACCCTCCCTTCTGATGGTCCACAGCAAGGAATTGGCTTTATTTTCCTGAAATACAAAAAGATATAACAAGAAAATAACGTAAATTTCTTAATGTGTAAGTATATTTTAACAGTGTGGCAATAGCTTCATATAAGTTTCTTATTGACGATTTTTATGAATATTTATTTGAATGTGTCGCCTTGATTCCGTTTTTTAAAATGGTGAAAATTCTTTCTGCTAATTTCTGTTATGGTGATTTTTGAATTTGTAAACGAGTTTCCCGGTTTTAAGATATTATTAACAGATGAAATTGGCGTAAATATTTTAGTGGTGAAATCGATTTAAAGGTAAAATACTTTATGCAGGTTAATGAAGTTAATACAGGTATTATACTCGGCCAAAAATAAAAAGATTAATATCACCTTCACTTCTCATGAACTATCAAATATTCGTTATTTGTAAGAAATCCTGACTAGGGGCAAAACTTTTGCCGAAGAATTTCAAGTCAAAAACTAAATATAGTCCATGCTGTTTATAAATCACATTCTTTTACAAATTCGAGTCGAATTTTCGAAACAGCTGCAAAGGTAGATATCAACTTCTACCAGTTCGTAATTTCGAGCCAATCACAGCGCAAGTCTCTGTGCGCATGCGCTAAGTACAGTAAACAAGAGATATACTGTTGCGACTGCATTGAAAACAATCCGACATTTCTGTCTAATGCTTGCATTGAGTTTTACCGTTTTTTTGAAAGGCGAAGAATTAAATAGGACGGTAGTCCTCGTTTATATAATGTACATTTATAAATGCTGGTCTTCTTACATTATTTGAGTAATCATCCCTACAGTGACTCTTGTTATAATAGACATAATCTTCTCCTCTTCTTCCAGAAGAAGAAGAAATTAAAAGATATACGTCAAAGTACAGAACTACAGGAAAATGTTACATAGATTAAACTGAAAGAATAATAGAACAAATTTAAACTCAGTAAAAAATATTTATTTAAGTAAAAGATAAAATTTAATAAATAGCACAAATTAGCTAAATAAAATCAAAATTAAATTCTTAATGCAAATAGTTAGTACGTAAATTAAATCGGCTACTTACAGAGTCGTTGCCGCACCGAAGTTGTCGCCTCTCAGAGGGGGGCTCTCCGGGAACATCTGTTCGGGGTTCCCTGCTCCCCCTTGACCCGTGGGGGGTTCTAGACCCTCTTCTAGCCCCCTGAGCGCCTGAAACCTGCGCACTCAAGTGCTGAATCAAGATGCAGGCGGTAATGATACCCTTGTATTTGGACATCATTGTAAGCTGGGAATCGGGATAATTATACTCTTTAGATAAGAATCGAATATAACTTAAACCGTTGATTTATCTAAACGTGCCACTACTCTACTAACTGTTATAGCTATCTTAATAACTTATTCGTAAATCAAAATTAGTTCGGTACCCGTTGCTCTATGTATTTTAGTTCTAGTTCACTGCTTCACAAATTCAGTTGACGATAATACTTCTATCCTTTATTCAGAACTAATTAAACCATTAGAACGGTGTTTTAAATACTGCAATTATTCAGTTTGAGATAACTCTTAACCACTGATTTTAGATAGAAATTATGTTTGACCGTGCGGCCCGCGCTAATCCGGGAAGGGTGCAATCCAATCCTAATTGAAAACCAGCGAGTCCGAGTAGAACCAGGAAGCCTTACGCCGCTCCCGCTGAGGTTCCTTCTCCTTCCGGTTAAACTGAGCCGATTAAAGACGTGGTCTGAACAAACACAGATGAACGGATTCTCACATTTTAATGTATTGCTTCACGTGTCTGCACATTATCTACAAGAAACAATACAAGATATGTAGAGGATGAAGTGTTAAGCAAACGTTCTAAAACTAATAACAAATAAGTATATTAAGTACATTTCACATGATTATTTTATTATGATGATCTAGTTTATTGACGATTGAGCTAAAATAAGCAAATGTTAATTAGGAATTCAGGACAGGCAGACTCTAAAGGTTTATAGGAATTTATGGAAGATATAATATGAAAGCTACAGTCAAGACTAATTGTACATTATAATAATTAAACACTTGAAACTTCTAGGTTCACTTTACAGCGGACTAAATGTTTAGCTTCCTTAATCGCTGGTCTATAATCTTCTTGCAAAGGTAGTCTTTGTTACTAGTTCTTCAATATAGCTCACAAGTCGTTCGGGAAATACATCTTTCTACGTTGCTTATTTAGTGAAAGCGGTATTAATACTGGTTTGAGATATAAGAGTATCCTGAAAAGTCGAAATTAAGCATTCTGTTTTATTTATTCGTAATGTTATTAAAACGAACAGTACTAGTTGAAATTTAAACTCAGTACTCTAACTATTATTATCGATATTAAGACTAGATAAACTACTTTAATGAAATGCGAAATGATTCAGAAAATTCCAATCAAGTGAATTCATTTAGTGCGATTAAAAGCGGAGTAAAGAGGCTCCTCTTGATTTCACTTGATAGAGGGAGAATGTGAAAAATTAAAATATTAGAATCAGGTGCAATAATCTAGTTTCTGTCTAGTCGTGAACTGGCCCATGTTACGCCGAGTGGAGTACAGCTTTAGAGTATTGGTCTAGAGTATTGGTCTAGAGTATTAGTCTATAGTAGGCAAATCGGTTTAGAGTATTGGTTTAGAGTTTTGACAGTACTGATTTAGAGTATTGGTATAGGGTATGGGTCTAGAGTATTGGTCTAAAGTATTGGTCTAGAGTATGGGTCTAGAGAAGGCCTATTGGTTTAGTGTATTGGTTAAGAGTATTGATTTTTGGATCAACCGAGGAGCTGACGAATCTTTAGCTCAACAAATTTTATTTGATGTGAAGTCGAAACAAAAGATATCTTAACTACTTTTAATTAATAAACTTTTTCTTGCACTATCTGCAATCAAAGCGATCAAGACACTCATTCTTAATCTGAATCTTCTTTAACGCTAAGTAACCACTGAACGCATCTACGATCATAGACGTTATGTTATCGTTACTCTTTATAGTTACTATATAATAATTATCCTGGTAATGTGAAAATATTTAGACGTTAGACGTAGCTTTATAGCTATTATATTATTAACTTTTGAAAATTATGACTTGGGTGATTGTTCCGCGTGTCTGTCGTTTCTTTAAAAATTTAGTCAGCTTGAACAAAATAACATAGATTTAATTTTCTGCTGAACCTACATGCAACAGGTTAATGTCCTTATTGAACTTGGGAAGCATTTCTTAAAACATGACGCATATACTAAAACGCCATAAACGTCTAATTTTGATGCCTCAAGTGAAAGACAATAATGCTGTCATTACAAATCTCAAGTCATTATATTGCAGGCATTTTAAGATATTCTAAATTTGAACATGCGGTTGTGCGTGTCATGAAAACCTTATAAAATTATTAATTGCTATACCTCCCAAGTTCACTACGGCGACGACTTTCGAGTATTCTATACAATTTAATACTCACTTGAAACATTGAAGTCGCAATAAAGCACTCATATTCCCAAGTCACTCAACTATATTTATGCGAATAAATAAATACCATCCGTTTCAAGAGCATTTGTCGATAAATATAAGAACAATCATTTATGAATATCGACAAGTAGTACAATATATTCGTAATACCGTTCTACAAGTGGGTCAGTTACAAACCTAACGTACATTACTAGATAATGATTTGTACAGCAATTAGAATCGTCAATTAACCATATCACACACTATATCATACTCTAAGTTAATCACGCTGCGTCAAGTCCCCTGCAGTGCTCTGTCAAATGACATGTCAAAGGTACATTTTCCCATTTATATTCAGCATTCACGATCCGTAAGCAACACTCCATCGATTAACTAGTTAACCTTTCCATAAGAGGTTATGCCTTATCTTTACTGCCTTTCCATAAGAGGCTTTGCCTTATCTTAACAATAATGCAGTCTACAGCTTGGAAAAATTGTGACTTTTGAGTTGATTTCTCTTTATTTCCTCAATTGCTTGCTTAGTCGTATCCTATGACGTTTGCAGTTTATGTTTTTCTGTTCCTCAGTGGCCCGGACACAAAACGGGCTGTGTAAAGGCATCGCTCGTTTATTAAACTTATCGAGTGAACTCGGCTCAACAAGTAGATTTGCAAATTCTGAACGAGCTCAAAGCGTCTTAGGGTCGAACCTAAGGTTTTCTCTGACATAAAACTATTAGGAACAAACATAAATTGGCTATTGACATGTTAATCATGTGACTGTGCTAGCAGCAGGCTTTTTGACGGAATATTATTGCTTAAAACCAATACGTTACGAGGGACTAAAAATCATCTGTAATAAGTGCGTTTGTCACGTAGAGAAATAAAGAGAAAATGATGAAAACTACAAAATCAATAAATTATAGGCTTACAGACTAAATTATTTTACTACTTCTGATAGTGAAGAACTTGGAAATACTGAGTCTATACACTTTTCATGTGCTCATCATTACGTTAAAATCATTTTTATTAATATGAATACATAAATTATACTTTAGCCTTTATTCCTGTCCCAGCAAACAAAAGAAATGTTACGAGCTTTAGAATTGATAATCAGCAAGGTATTTGGTATTAAAGTAATATGATTAGCTAAACTAGACTATAGTAGTAACAGCACCGGCACTGCTATTTCTCTTTGTCTATTTTCAAGTCTACATATAAATTCTGACGCACAAGTTCCACAGTTTCAAATTTTCAAACTATATGTGTTAATCATATATATTATATGCATAATGATAGAATAATAATAATTAATAATAGGGCCTATAGAAATATATAACACATAATATATAGGCCTATATATAATATATGTATTATATATATGATATATATATATACATTTATTAATATATAATATTATATATAAGATATTAATATATAATATTATATATAAGATATTAATATATAATATTATATATAAGATATTAATATATAATATTATATATATTATAACAATAATCATTATATATATATATAGGTCTAAGTAATGTAGATGATGTAATTATGTATATATATATATAATAATGTTGATAAGTATGTATGTAACCATAAAATATTCACGTTAAGTATTATAAGCTAATTGATTGCCTCTTTAACATATATACAGAGATGTCGGCATTCAAATCTTAAGTTCTATTTATTAAGGCGACTTACAGCATTATTCTCGCAGTTCTGCAATAAAATAAAAATAGTCACACCGGAGACAGAACTTTGAGATAATTAACGTTAAATCATTCCATTATCGAACTAAAACTAGCTAAGCTTCGAAATAACAATCAATTACTACCCCTCAATAAATGAATTTAATTAAATCAATCAAATACACGTACTTGGTACTTACCTCTTGTGCCTGACTTAAATGAAATAACTTACTAATATCCGCTTCAATTCTGAGCTGATTATCCAATATCTTCTATACCACACTGCTACATAGAACAATTCTAGAAACGAAATGATCTCATTTGAACCAAGTCAGCCACTAAATATGAGCTAGAGCGCTGTGCAAGGTCTATTTATGTGGGCCAGGAGACGAGAGAGATCATAGGCTGTAAATCTGCCTAAATATCCACGTGTGATACTGTTATAGCGGTAAACTAATGATGATTCTCAAACCGCTATCGACAAAATCTTAAACATTTCTGACATGCGTCACAATTGAGAGTGGACAGTTTTACATTCGCCCTTGAATGTTGTAATCGTATTTCAATCTGTTTGACATCACTGACACTTTCAGCAGCGGGTATTCGAACCCTCACCTTTGCTTTAGCGCCCGAGGCGCTTCACGATCCTGCTACTGTTTCTGTCAAGCGCTTATAACGCTGCGGGAAGAAAGAGAGTCTTATTCAAGGCTTATAACGGTGAAGTGAGAGTGGCATATGACAACTCGATTGCAACAATTACGTAAGATATGAGACCAGGATAGATGAATAGGTAATAATCAAGACCGCAAGAGAAACTTTCAAGCGAGAGCTTATTCTATACAATAGCCAATGATTATCACAATTAGAATCGCTGATTGTATTACTTGAAACAAACACTATAACAATCGTTTGTTACTAAAACATTTTAATATTAAAGCCATACAACAATATAACAACTGCAATGCAGTTACAGTTTAAAGTTGGCCTATGCTACAATGGCTCGGACACAACACGGGAATAATTACAATGATAAAGACTTGGTGAACATTTCGTCGTCTAATTAAAAGATGACGGCGCGGACTATATAAGAACAAGTGTCAAGAAAGCAAATAAAACGCTACATGTATATAGCCTATTATATTAAATTTGAAAACAACAGTAATGAGCTGAAGTATAAGCGGATGCTTAAGTTTGTCTTCCTTTAACAATTTTTTCATATATTTATCGTCTGTATATTGCACTATACGAGTCTCAAGACCCCATTTGTCCATTTACTACAAATATTAAAATAGACGTTTTTAAAGCATCATTGTTAATATCACTTTTTCAATTTTCAGACTTTCAAACAGCTTCTTTTTCATTATTACTTCTATAATAGTCTCAACAATAAGATTTTCATTTAACCGATTTCTTTGTATTATAAATCACCATCATTATCTTCCCTTAATCCCAGTTTAGCTTAGGTCAGACAATTTTTTAACAATTTCTGGAGCTTAGGCGCTCATCAACCGAATGCTCTTTCTGACGCTGGATCTTAGACTACTGCTTTTAGCATTTTACGACACGTGCAGTCCACGATTGATCTATTCTTCGGCAAAGCGGACACAACAAGGGTAAAATTATAAATAATAATAATAATAATAATAATAATAATAACATTATGAATATCAGCAAGTTAATCAATGCCAAGGAAACTGCTAATCAATATGAATGGTTACAGATAATGGTAGGCCTATACTATTATAACTGCTAGTTTGAGCAGCGGAACAATCTTCAGAGCCTATGCTTTTCATAGATTGTAATCACTCATACATTGAGAAGTTTCTCGAAATCTCGTCGAATTAGTACTAATCGCAGACAGACTATTGTGTCGACGAGTTTTAAGTCGTAATTGGCTTCATTAGTCCTGAAAGATGACATGACTCAACTGACGGTGAAATCGACTGCGTGCCAACTGGCTTGTCTCGCTCCAGGTTATTATATAATCTGATCAGAACAAACCCACATCCGTGACATTTATGAGCAATTGAAATGCCAGCATAACTCAGTAGCTCATCGAGAAACGATATAGATATTTTATAAATTTAAAAATTTCAACAATTATGACAAGCGCTTTGATTATGCTGAGTTAAAAGCAAATTAAACAAAATAAGTCTTTAGCTAAGCTACCAATTTTCCATCTATTAGACATAGACCTTGGGTCCTTGGTTTATTACTTAGTTCTATGTTTTATCAAGAACTTCAGCTTTATTAGGGGCCATCACTCCAGCCAATCATAATACGAGGTTTTGTTGAATGCATTCGCTCAAAATGATAAACAAATTGGCTCTTGTATATAACTATTTAAACCACATTTTTATAGAATTTTCAAAATAAATAATATAATCAATCAATCATCTGATTTACACTTCAGTGATATTCTGAGTTAAGCACGGCTCAGGCTCGATGACGAAGAGACGTTATCGTCTTTATAGTATTAAAGCTAAAGCTAAAGTCAAGTTTAACGTCAGTTTTCTGCTCGATAGTATGTCGGTGACGAAGAGAGCATTGGATTTGTGTTGAATAACTCAGACTACAAGCACAGAGCTCATAGGTCATTCTTGACGATCCAAATATCGTATAAGATCAGCATCATATAGTCGGATGATAAGTAAAGCTCTACGAAATATTTTCTTTGTGGTGTACGGTTTGCTAAAAGATGTGACATGTAAAGAAAATGTAAGAGTTGGGAGTTACGGAAAGTCTGAGATATCGAATGCTAAATGATTAGATAACTCTTTCTTACTTGACAATAAAGCATAAAAGTAAATGATAAAATCACGCGGAAGAATTATGAATTATCATAATTCACAATACGTCCAATATGCCAAGGACCCGCTAACACTATGAGAGATATAAAAAGAGAGATAATGAGAGAGAGAGAGAGAGAGAAAGAGAGATGAGACATTCCAGTCTATTATAAATCTATGGTTTTCATTGAGCCGTCACAACAGGGCGGTGGTTACGGTGTCAGTACAAGCTGTAGAGAAGATATTCTAAATATTGACAGATCAGATTGTAACCAAAGATCTTATCCAATACCGTTCGTCTGACACTCTCCAATGAGTAAATCAACAAATTTTACCAGTAGTATATTAGCTACAATAACAACAATTAGAATGCTACTGTCGTCTAAGACATCATCGAGCGTGATAGAATCAAATCCAAGCCGACGAGCAGTAAGATACCAAAATGGTACCAAACCAACGTCTAGAAAAGCGGTTAAAATTTTAGATACTGAAAGTTGAAAATATGAGAAAGTAATATAAACTGAGATATTAATTATTGATACACAAATTTCAATAAATCTGCAAGACAGCAATTTTTGCTGTCTATATTGTAAATATTGATTTTGCGACTTCAAGGCTTAATGAAAGATAAATCCCAATCTAAAAAACAATTAATTAAGCAAGAGACTAAATTGGAGAGAAAATATTGAAGTACAAACGAACTGTAAAAAGCAATTATCATAATTCACAATAGGTCTAGTCTGAAAAATTAACAGTAGTCGATTTGGCAGAACGTAAATTATATAATATAACCCTTAAATCACTAATCCTACAATATTTAATTGAACCTATATCCATTAAATAAATACATGTAGTTCGTTATAAAACGCTAATAACATTTAGCAATTCATTTTGTCAAGGAATTTTTGTTCGTGAACTATACAAGAAGTCCAATATGGATTAAGTTGTTGGTATCACTCTATTGTGTCGTCAAACAACGTACCCGGCTAAAGATTAGCATGTGCGGGGTTCAATTCCTGACACAGCCCGTAACTGGCAACATTTGAGAAGTGACGCACATGTAACAACATCGTAGAAGGGCCTAGAGTGATCCAACCTTGTACTTATGTTTGTGAATTTTCTTCTTAGGATAAATATACATAATATCAATTATTGTAACACAATAATATTGGGTCTGAAAGCAAAATTGTTTGTTTAAGATTCACATAAAATCAGAAATAAAAACTTAACTAAACAACGAACTCTTCATTTAAATATAAAACAGAACTAGACTTACACATTTTCAAACTATGCATACAATCATTACACTAATTTACACTATTGTATTGTGTATTGTGTAATAAAGAGAGTAAGCATTTAAATAAATGTAGGCATGTATATAATGTGCATGTATATATATACATATATATATATAAATACAATTACTTTAAAATTCAAGTTGAGCATAATACATACTAGATGCAAATAGTCACATAAATAATTGGAATAACAAATTTAGCTACTGATAACTAAATTAAATCTAAATTTAATTATGCGAATAAAAATATTTTCTCTTCGCAAATTCGCAAAAATCTCCCCCCCCCCCATCCACCCTTCCCTCCGATTCATTTCCGTAATTCTGTTAATTTTGACAAGTAGATGAGACTTTAATAACAATACTGAAATCAACAACTTAACAACTATAGTATGTCAGTGCGCAGAAGGATTTCCACACAATTTAAGACTCAATGTTAAGACAAAGTTTAAATAATTTTCAGACTTCAATTTCTTAATTTCTTCATTTTCTGGAATGTCTCAATATCGCAGTGGTTAAAGACGTCAGGTAGCGTAATGAAGTTTTAAATGAAAGCTACTCAGGTGAATTGAACTTTCGTGGATTCGAATCCCGGCCGCGCTGATCTGAGAAAAAAGTTTCGGACATTCACAGAACAGATTACTCGGAAATGAAATAAATTGACTAACGGTTTAAACAAGGAGAATAAAAGTTACAGATATCAACCTGTTTGATCATTTCACAATAACGCGTTTTTACATTTTTGCTATCCCAGATTTGAAGTTTCAATTAATCCATTGTTAGTAACAGTTGTCAATATCTTCCTTTATTTTGGCTCCAGTAAGATCTGTAAGATTAACAATAAATAGATCTGTATGATTAACAATAAAAGTTTATTTGGGATTTTCAGGACTACGACTTAATGGAATCCGTTATGAAATCCGATCTTCGTGGTTCTGGTTTGTCTCAATGATTTCTAAATGGTACTTTACGTTCAACAAAATTATCGCTCCTCCAAATAGGGTCTATACTCAACGATTTTAAATCACATTTTAGCTACACATACCAATCTCTCTTCTAATCTAATCCAATTGGTTCGTTCTAAGAAACAGTAACGGATTTTAATAACTTAGTGAATAATGTAATTAATTTAAGGTTAGCAGATAATACTTTTGGAATACAGCCAATAGATAGCGAAAGCAATTTATAATTGGATCGAACGTAAGAATTTAGTGATTAACAAAGAAAGTCGATAAGGGAATAAAATTAATGATTATAGCAATTGACTTCAGACGATCTACCTGAAAATTAGCTAAATTCAATTAGAAAACGCATTAATAAAGCTGTGAGCTATTTTCATAATCAAATTGATATTTTTACGAATCATATATGAATGAACACTGCTATATCAAAAACTCTATTCGATTCAGTAAAACTAGTCAAATTAATGAATTTTCTTAAATTAAGTACAGTTCAACCTATATATTGCTAGCATCATTTAAGAAAATTCACGAATTTGATTGAATAGAATACAGTTTTTGACATAACAGTGTTCATTAATCACTTATTGCATCACTTAAACTGTAAGTTTCGCATCGCTTATGTTGTAGCAAAAACATGGATAGCTCCGATTAATCTCAACTGAAAAGATTTTATTTCGTCCGTAGCATCAACTGAATAGTAATGCTGACTGATAGAGGATTTGAACTCATGACCTGTGGGCGGCGATCTATCGAGCGCGATCTCAATTAGACCACAGCCGCGCAACTAAACAGTGCAACTGAAACAACGACCAAGTGCATTTATTGACAAAGAATGAAGTGACCCGACATCTGCTAAAGTACTCTAGTTAACTCAACCATCCTATTTTTAAAACTGGTTGTTAAGTCCGTCAACCGACTGGCCTCATCTGCTAAAGTAACTCTACAATCATTTTTAAATATCAGCCTTCGATACGGAGCTACAGCATTCAAACCGTTATTTCTTAAACGAAATAAACTAGTGTCATAACATTCTTATCCGAACCCGACAGTAATTCCAACGATATATTAAATGAATAAATATAGAAATTAACCATAGAATAGAAATAATTGAATAATAAATTTAACTAATTAGAAATAAATAAAAATAAATAAATAAATACAAGAAACAAGTAAATATGCAGCCCCAGTCGGTTTTAAAGTTGTAATAGTTATTCATTACTAAATACAAATTATGAGGCAAATGCTCAATCCAGATTGTCCATTAAGATTAAACTAACAAGTAAAGTCGATCTATTTATTCCAGCAAGCTACAAGTTTTTCCGAAGACCCATAAATATACGGCATACAACCAGTAGCCTAATCATAAGAGTGATCCAAGGTAAAAGTAAACTAAACTGAGTTAAGCATAATTTGTTTTAGTAATAGAAAATGGTATTAAACAGAATTACGTAAATAGACAAAATAGGCCTAGTAGTTGCTAGATAATGGCTAAAACTTATATTTAGTTTCACCTACGTAGAGTTATTATTTCAACATTACGCCTGCTACAATAGGTAAAATCGATTTTAATGTAATTCAATATTGGAGTACGCAACTGATCGGATGGCATCATTTTTCAAACCTCACGATTTATATGATCGACGAATTATATCGAACCGTATTTTGTTTAGAGTAAATTTTGTGAGTGCGAAAGCAGAGATATGGGTGTGACCGTTTGAGCAAACAATGATGCAAATATCAATAGAAAGTGTTCACTTTAATGTGATCTATTCGGCCATATGTGATAAACTACTTAATACAGCTGCATTTCTCATCCAAAACAGATTTCTGCATCCAAGGTCTTATCCAAGCTCATTATCATTAGATTTCAGAATCTAATCTTATAAATGTAATAAAAATAAATTTAAATAAAATAAATTCAGCTATTTTTACTCGACAAGTTTTCAGTCGATTGAAGGCATAGAATAAAGAAAAACCATAGAAGTGTCAAAGGCAATCTCAACCATTGTAAACATTGAGTTCAAGAATTGCACAGATGCCAACAACTAATTTTGCTGGCCGGAAGTAAACAATATCAGCTGATCGTTATTTAAAGGCATAAATAATGTAGTTTTTGAATATTTGTGAAGCTTTTGAATGACAATGAAACACTTTAGGAGCACATTTATCGTCACATCTATCCAACTTATCGTCATGCCAACAAATTATTTGAAACGAATTCCTATTAATTGGATGTATATTTTTATAATACAAAATGCTAACAAATTTTATTTAAAATCTTTTCAAGGACATTCCCCATTCTTTAGTTTCTGGATTTCTGGAATTTGTATGCCCAAATGCGCAACAATACATCATCCTAAAACCGTTCAGAGACCAAATATCATGAAATATATCAGAAATTACAGAAATTACTATTAAATACACATGGCAAAGGGGCTTTGTTTACCCTCGCGATTAAATGAATCATGCTGGAAATCAAGTCGCTCTTGTTACAAAACTAGCGTCGCTGAAACAACAGTCATGCCATATCTACCTATTTTAAATATCTTTGATTGAAGGTGTTAATGCCAAATCAGGCAAAAAAGAAGAACCATAGTAAAACAACAACAGCAATAGATCATATCGGTAATTGAAAACATATTTTGTTGCATGTTAACACTAGTTTGTTTATGGTGACATCTGATACATATATTTACATGTAAATATAATGGGTCTACACTATAACTTCGTAATAATGCTTGCATATCGTTATAATGGGTGTCAGAGTTAAACTATAAGTGTTAAGTTATTCTTTAATTAATATCCCTATAGTAGGCTGTAAAGTAAATAACATTTCTAAAGAAAGCTTTTATGAGAAATTTTATGAGGAACTAGTACATTTCAATGGTATTCTATGCAGTGTTTACGTTTTCTTGTCCACTGTTTACATTTGGTGTCCCCGATGTTCTATTTATAGCTATTACCGAAAAGATCTATTAGTAAGCTACTGTAGTCCATGACAACATTTAACACCATGACTTCCACCTTTAGGCGACGAATTTAAGCTAAGGTCCATCATAACGTGCACTCATAGGCCTACATATCGTGCACATTATGAAAAGCTAAATAAAACAATAATAATAAGAAGAACAATTAGAGAGCTACAATCCTTCATGACAACATCGAGCTAATCATAGAAGCTAATCATAGATGCAGATCAAGGTCAGCAAGAACTATTGAAATGCTCAGCAATGTCACAGATTGTCGCCAGAAACAATATCAACGAGTCCTTCCTGTGAAATTAGTCACGATTTTATACTGAGCGTCGGTGACTGTAAATGACCTATAGAACTAATCGGTAGAACATTTTACCTGATAAACTATGAAGCTACAAGTTATAACCGGGCGTTTCGGATTCTGCACTGTGAGCTTTGTGAATCGAAAAAGGCGTTAAACTTGACTTGAGCTTTGTAAATAACGGCGTAGCTCATTATAAAAGAGAAAAATAAAAAGACAATTAGTAAATAATTTCAAATAAATGATCCAGATAACTGCATTGTTATATAAATCGAATCAGTTTGCAATTCTTTTAAATAGTTTATTATCGTCTCAATTTAGCTAAATTTTGCATTAAGATGTCTGTCTGGGTAGTCTTTGTGAAGGGATTAACTAGTTAATCTATGGAATGCTCTTTATGGAGAGTGTAAGCAGAGTCTGAGTAGGAATGGCCTTGGACCTGCCACTTGGTAGAACACTATAGAGGGATAATCTATTATCAATACTAGCAGGTACGCAAATGACAATTCCTAAACGATTTTCTCACCACATCCAATTTAGTCATAGCCTATCATAACTAAATTAACGTTTTGTTCAAGAATGTTAAAGTACTTGTTAACAGTGTTGAAGCGACTTACCATCGTCTACTTAAGAATCAATGATAATTTTCTATAACGAAATTCATTGAGTTCATTTTTATTTGAGCTATACTAAAATATTTCGAAATTGCGCAAGATTTTATTTTTACATTGTAAAAGGAAAGATGCATCCAGTTCATTAGCAAGTCTTGGTAATTAAACGTAGTTAAAAAAATAAGCTAATGTTAACGTCAGTTTCCTCACTCGAAAGCGATGTCAGTGACGGGCAAGCCTAGGATTTGAACCCCGCACATACTGATCCGCGATCGAAAAGCTTACCCACATCGCCACTGGCTCCAGTTGTTTAAATAAGCTGGAATAACAAGTATTTGAATGTTTTAAATTAAAGTTAGCTAAATGTTTAACCTTTGTTGGCATGTAGGTTTAAGGCATTCTTTTATACTAATGATAAACTAGACTTTGCGTAGAAATAGACTTAGCCCAGTCACTTGACAAAACACCGTAGGGAAAATAATTATAAAATTAGTCCCATTAAAATAAATCTTTTCGTTAATCCTTTGAATATCCTCTGATTTTTGATTATGCTTAAAAGATTCCGCGCAATTGTGTACCTAAAGTTTATCGCTGATAATTATTACAAGTAATCTAAGCACGTACTTACTCTTACTGACTCAGAGCTTACAACTGAAGCTACGCAGTTCATTCATTGCTTGTCGGCTTGTAGACTGGCAAAGTCTATGTCAATTTCAGTTGTAAACTTGTATATAGAGTTGTATTAGTGAACTCTCTCGCTTTCTCTCTCTCTCTCTCTCTCTCTCTCTCTCTCTCTCTCTCTCTCTTCTTGTTACTCTTTCCAGTGTTAGGCCTATATGCATAGCAGATCCTAGAACCACACTAACATAATAACATTATGTTAATATTAACACATTAACATATTACTTTCACGATCACCAAAGTTAATCAGTCGATCAACGAGTTTCTTCTTATCAAGAAGATAACTCTAGCAAACGATTAATCGTAGCTCTTTTAGATGTAGAAAATATTGTTTCTTACAGTTTCTTTCAATTGTATTACTTAGTAGTTTTTTTAACACCGCCATACAGATGATCTATTTTCCAGTTACTCGCATACAACACGAATTCGGAGGGATTAAAATTGAGTTCTAGATTGCTAACGCAATAAATTGCTATAACAATATAGAACTCAACTTTAATTCCTTCTAATTTTAGATGTGGTGAATGGCCTCAAAAACCTTGGCCTATAGTTATACTATATATATATATATATATATATATATATATATATATATATATATATATATATATATATATTTATGGGTAAACAGGATGGTTTTCACAGGGAATGACGCCTCTGCCCAGTAAATGTTAGTCGAAGCTGAGAAAGGCTTAGGGGACCCACCTCGTCATAAGCAGAATCCCCCAAGAATAATGGTATATCAAAAGGAATGTTATACATAATTTAAACATCCACTTGTATGTGGACATGAAGAGAAAAACTGAAGATAGAGATTAGTAGAGGCGTTATATACTTACTGTGAACCTGCCAATAGGCAGTGCACTAAGATATATATATATATATATATATATATATATATCTATATATTATATATATATATATATATATATACAGTATATATATATATATATATAATATATATATATTAATATATATATATATATATACATACATGTATATATATATATATATATATATATATATATATATATATATATATAGGCTTATATATGTATCTGTGAACTACCCACTGGCAGGTCCATGGTATATTGCGCCTCCACTCATCTCTATCATTTGTTTTTCCTCTTCATGTTCACATTCAAGTAAATCTTTAAATCATCTAACATTCCTTTACTTATATTATATCAACTTTTATTTAAGTAAATGTTGCACGGGAATGATTTCCTCCACTTGTCAATTTTTTAAAGAATGTTCAATGTTTGGCAAAACTTTTCTTGTTTATAAACTCTGATTTGGGCGGTGTTTGGTTAAATCAGTGCACCTCTGCGATTATCTAATCACTGAGTGCATTCATATTGTTTCCAAATTTGACCCTGAGATAAATAGCTTTGCAAAGATATTCCAACAAGTCTGGTCAGTTGGTCGTTCAATGTGGTCAGTTTCATCGCCTGAGAAATATATCTCTTCACTTGATTCAGTTCACTGTCAAGTCGCAGGTTCAAGGTACATATTCATGCTCAAAGTCAGCTTTCTTGCTCCATAAGAGTACTCCTTAGGTCAACAAGTCAATCCCTTCACAAAGTCTACGCCTTATACATACCTTATGTAGCCTATAGCTTCGGAAAAGTATGGCTTCTGAGGTGGTTTCCCATTGACTTCCTCAGTTAGGTGGATTAATTACCATTTCAAGGAATTCAATTGATAATATGTAATAACAACCGATTAGCACTCTAATAAAAGGTTCATCATCATCATTATGTTCCCTTGAACCTAAGGTCGAGATTAGAACATTTTGCAGCAATTTCTAGAATCTGTGAGCTATCAAGACTTTCTGACGTTGGTTTGAATCTCAGTTCTTTGTCGCCTTTTACGAAACATGCAATCCACGGTTTGTCTATTATTCAGAAACCGGGACACAACACGGGTAAACTGTAATAAAAGATTAAAACCCTGAAGATAAAATTTCTGCAAGTGCTTTTCAGATAAAATACAGTAAAGGAATCGCCCTTCCTCTCTTAATTCTACTACCCTTAGGGAACTTCTCAAATGTCCCTGGGGATATTGATTGCTCCCCCCGGTGAAAACTTTTTGAAATCAACTGAACTTCAAATGAACCTGGGTCATGTCTAAAGACTAAGCATCATCATCTTCTTCTTCATTTGAATCCCAGTTTAGCTAGGGTCGGAATAAACTGTTTCGTCTAACGACTAAGCAATTAACTATATGAGTTGTTGATTTCTGAAGCGAAGTCTGCATAAAAACTTTAAATGTCTGTACTTTACAAACTAAAATTATTTTTCTGGAATACAAATGCATTTGAAAACTAAGATTAATCATTCCGATATTTACCTGAATTAAATCAATTTGCCTTTATCAATTTGCATTTGAGTTTATCAATTTGCTGATAAATCTCTGATGGAGAGTGTTGTTAGCATTTTTTTACCTTTTTTATTTTTTGTATCTATTCATCATATCATATACCATTCTGACAAACGTATGTGCATGCAGACTGAATGTTTAAATCTTAAGTATGATAGGTAATAAAGGCCATGACGGCACTATTATTTTTATCAGCAATGGTAAAGCTGGTAAAGCTAATGTCAACGTCAGTTTCCTCACTCGAAAGCAGTGTCAATGTCGGGCGGTATTATTAATAATTACATAATTATTCCTCATTTTGTTTACATTGAAGTATTAATGTAAACAAAATTAGGAATATCCATCACGTCAACGTAAAGCATAGCTGAATAAGATTAATACATGTAGATTAGTAAACAATAATAATAGTACTGAGTAAGATTAATAAATATCAATAAGAGTAACGCATAAGAGTAAAAATAATAATAATAAGTTTAATAAACAATCGTAGGAGCACTGAGTTTTTGTAATAACTGACTAATATAGTAATGAACCGCTAGATGTAGTATGCCTGACTGTAATGAACAGCAGAAACTGATGCATTACAAGCGGTTCATGGAAGGAACGATTTCCAACTTTTTCGCATGAGCACAAGAATTGCAATAAGAATTTTTTTTATATGGTATTACGATTTTCTTGTACGATATGTTGACAATGTGTAACTTTTTAACGCAAAATTTGCTACCTTGACCCTGTCACACCGGTCATGGCGCATGCGCAATAGTTGGAATTTGGAAATGATTTCTGCATCGAACCGCATGTGATGCATTGACTGAGCGCAGTTAACTAAATGGCAGCCATACTTCAGACTACTTAACCCTATATAAACTCATCTCGCCCACTCCAGTTCATTGCTACAATGCGGACGTCCATTCTTCACATTCATCACTTCAGGCCACTTCGGGCCACTTCAGAGCATCTTGACATTCTTCTATTTCCGTTCTTCCGTTCTATAAATATAGAAATTTCTGTAACTTTCTAAAAATACATTCGATATCAACAATAATTTCCTTATAATCTTGATTGATATTGATAATAATTCTCGAAATGTATTTCATCTGGATTTAAACTTAAATGCACAGCACGAATATGAGCCTGAATTCAACACTATTTTCTCTACCAAACAAAAGTCAATTAGTCATTGAGCTTACATTCATACTAACTTTTAGCAAACAAAATTCTTGACGTTAAACTATTGACGTCTTTAAGGGAAGCCCTTCGGGCTTCTGACTTTGACGTTAAACCCACCTAATCTTGATCCTAACCGGTGACTTTTTTGGCATATTGTTCGACAGCGGATCAATAGGTGCAAGGTTCCATGCTCTACAGGAAGCCTCTTCCTGTCACTGACATGCTATCGAGCAAGAAACTGACGTTAAATATGGTTTAGCTCATACTACTTAAGTACTTAAATCACAAGTACAATTTCATGATTGTGACTCGTTTGCAAATTCCGATTTTTCTTTTGTTCGGTTGACGTATTGCGGTAGAAAAACATATGAAGTAGTAAATTTATTTCTTAAAATTTAATTAAGATAAAAGAATATGAGTACAACATTTTATAATTTTATCAGATTTTTCAATATTAAGTTACCTATCAAAATATATGTATGTATTCAATAGGTAAATCAACGTTCTAAAGAGATTGACCATTTGATATTTCTAGTCTCTGTATTTACATGATGCTTGAATAAGATTTTATTAGTATGATCGACGAGTTTCTCTTGGATTTGTTCAAGTCAAGGCATCATTTAATTTCTGGGAAAGTAGGCTACACTCTTGCTCTATAGAGAGTATCTAAACTGAAATATCGAAAACTCTGCTGTGGGCCTAAATCCACAGGCCTAAATCCACAGGCCTAAATCCACAGGTCTAAATCCACAGACCTAAATCCACAGGTCTAATTCCACAGGCCTTATCCAGTGCAGAGATATCCTGTGATCATTTCCAGATGCGCTCCGTTCAGCGTCCAATAGTTTAACTGCTGAAAGATTCTTTCAAATTCTCTCAATCGAGCGCCGAGATGCTCACGTTAATCTAATCGAACATTTTCTCCTTGAAGTAGGTCTCATTGTTGAGTCCAGCCACTACAGCGTGAGACAACCGCAGGCTGTACGTGTAATGCAAGAGGCGACTACCCACGAACCTAGGACTGCAATGTGAAACCAAACCTCAGGATTTAGAAGCCAAATTTTTCAAAACTGCGTGAGGTGTTTGGATGAATGACTCTTCAATTTGTGATGAAATTAATTCATTTGTTGACAGATTCCTTTAGTGTGTAATTTGAGGACTTGAATAACGTGTGATAGAAATATTTGTCTCGGCTCTGCCATGATTTCGATGACTTTTCCATGATGATAATTTAGTTAATTCGGCTAATTTTCCGCTGTGTGTTCCAAATTGATTTGATTAACATTGACTCTAGCGAGATTTTTATTAACACTGCCAATATTCAACAATGAAAAGCATTTTAGATAGGCCTACATTACTCCAATTATTTAATTGATGGGCCTTAAGCTCTTCAAAAAGATCTTGGCGGATTTAATATTCCCTGTAAAACAAATAAGACGACAATTTTAACAGTCTGCTTAATATGAAAGTAATGTTTAATTTAAAAAAATAAAAAAGCGATAAATGAAACTGATTCTATATAATATTTCTTTTAATTATCAACTGAATTAGTCTGCAAAAACTAGTAAAATGATACTACTTGTAGAGAGAGGCGTCCACACAATGTTAACTACGACGCAAGTTACGTCGTTTTAAAAAAAAGAAGTGTAAAAAGGTTTTAAGAAGGGGAAAAACTTCGCGGAGTGAGTTAGGAGATGGGAAAGCATTCGTGAGTGCCCATAGGGGGGGGGGGGGGTGGACGCCATGACTACTTCTTGCCCCGTAATTTGCTGGATTAAGTAGCTTATTTATGAAGAATTTAAACTGATAGTTTCAATCCAACGGATGATTATTGAACTTTTCATAGTCAAATTGCATGTTTTCAAGAAATCATTTTCATGCTTTCTAATGACTTGAGACCTGCCGGTGCCGTATAATTCTCGATAATTTATTTGAAGAAGAGGATTACGACTCAAAACTAGTGCTTGTTCATATTTTAAAGTAATGACAAGATCATAGAAATTGAGTATTTGTTGGTTCCCTTGTAGGTAATGCGCTATATAAGGCTAGCTCATTTAGAAACGGTATAACATATCTATTTTTTAGAAAACTATAATAATGTAAGATCGACCTCTTAGCTACATTCCTGAGATTGAAGTATCTCAACATTATTGCGCTAAACTACATTTATTAGCAATTAGGGCCTACATGTTTTTAATATCGTTTTACGACATTTATCTTACTATGTGCACCGAGTATTTTATACTTATACATTAAATCAAAATGCAAATCATTAAAATCGATGGCCTGGAACTGCATAATGAAGTTATTTTCGACGTTAAACATTTTGCTTCTTCAGTAGGCTACTTAGCGCAACCAAATACTGCTAAGGCCTGTATTTGAATATAAGAAAATATTTCTATGGCATTATAACCGTTATAGTTAGAAACTAAAATATGGCCGGTCGTATCTCAAAAGCTCATCTCTACGGATCAATGGTCACTTGGAATGGTCAGTTCGTGTGAGAACTTAGAGACTAGGATTAATAATAGGCTAGAATGTAGTACGGCCATGTTTGAATAGACATAGATCTTGCCTTTATTAAGAGCTAATGCCGAATTAAGATAATATCAGGTAGCTAAATCACTATATATGCAAAAAATTAGATCTTTTGTGGTTTATGGAAATGAGTCTTAAATAAGCATCTGTGCTTACTGACCCAGTGTGCCGTTATGTTATGTTATGTTATGTTATATTCTAAGCTGATTGATTACTTCTGATGAGATCTCGGAAGTTAAACTATTATGTTCATATCAAATTCACTTAATGTAATGTTGGCACTGCTAACTTAATGCGTAATGCGTACATCTTTACGTATTTAACGTGTTTTTAAAGACGCAATTTACGCTGAAATACTTTATATTGACTCTTTAAAAACTTAATCAAGTTTAACGTCTACTTCCTGCTCGATAGAATGTCAGTGCCGGAGAGAGCAAAAACACTTAAGTAATGTTAGTATTATTTTGATATCAGTATTAACATTAAAATCTCATTAGTCTTTACTTTCATTATTTTGATCATTGACGTTGTGATTTTATAGTACTGTTTCCAATTAAAGAATTTAAGATCGTCACGATACTTCATTACTTCTATTAGACAAACAGGTAAATATACATGTACTGCCAGTCAACGTCGTATATCAATGACGGTAATCAATGACGATAAGGATTAACATGTATGAAATCGGTGCATTTCTTGTAAGCGGTGCACTACACGTAAGCGGTGCATTACATGTAAACGGTGCATTTCTTGTAAGCGGTGCACTACATGTAAGCGGTGCTGTACATGTAAACGGTGCATTTCTTGTAAGCGGTGCACTACATGTAAGCGGTGCTGTACATGTAAGCGGTGAATTACACGCAAGCGGTGCTCTTTGTTGAAATTGCTATAGGCTACTTGATATATATTGTCCATAATTTTCGGCGACGACTGCTTCTACATAATTTAATTTAATATAATTCACACTTTATTTATTTTGAAAAATTTATGAGGGTGATATTCAAGTATAGTAATTAAAATTAGTACACAAGGGAAGGAGCTACTCTATTCATGCAATATAGCATCCATTGGTCAGCCTGTAGACCGATGTATGCCCTATCGGTTCAAGCTATCGACTGTTGATCTTTCCTGGAGTTAGAATCAATTTTACGGCTCGGTGAGGAGATGTAAATCCTTCGCTACTTCTCATTCATCATCAGATATTATCTCAAAGTTCTCAGAATCTTATAATCTGAAGTGAAAGTAACAACAACATCAACATTTAAAATCTACGTCGTTCAAGACAATTGTAAGCATCAACAGTTGTGAGACTTGCAAGCAGATGAATACAGTAAGAAAAGATTCAGAAAAGAAAAGATTCATTGCCAACGTTGTTCACAGCATAGGGCCTGTTGAAGGTTATGGATGAAAAACCAGAAACGATATGATAGGTTCAGTGCAATTAGCGGCACGGTTCAGTAGCACAAGATTTCTCTTCAAGGCAACACACTCGAGCTACCGCTATTATGATTAAATTACGCAACTCGAGTTAAGTTCCACTCAGCGAAAATTCAAACAGGGTCCGAATGCAAATCAAAGTTTTCTTTGCAAAGAATGAAAATAAGATATGATTCCTCTTGCATAGCCCGGGATGAAAGCGAAATAAGTTAAATAAGTTATCAAACATCCTTTTAACTTGAGGGAACACTTTGTGGAGTTTAGGCAGTTCAGATAAGTATTAAAATGGACTGTATGCTAGGTAGAAGTTTCAGAAACAGCCTAATATATTGACTCCCATGTGCACAACTAAAGGCTATTTCTCTATCTCTCTCTATCTCTCTCTATCTATCTCCCTCTCTCTCTCTCTCTCTCTCTCTCTCTCTATCTCTCTCTCTCTATCTCTCTCTATCTCTCTCTCTCTTTCTCTCTCTCTCTCTCTCTCTCTCTCTCTCTCTCTCTCTCTCTCTTTGTCGGCCAACACCAAGACGTCATTACTCAACAGAGGGCACACCATGCCTTGCTTCTAGTCTACATGCCTGTTTTCATCAGGAACCTAGCTTATATACTCCCTTCTTACTCATTTATTTCATAACGTTTGCCATATTTCATTGACATTTTTTGAATCAATTAAATCTTTTTCCTACTTCTTTTTCCTAATTCTTCGAATTTTACATCTATTGTTTAGCGATAGATTTTCATAGCTGCTATAGAGTTAATTACATTGCTCACTATGTACAGGTATATTAAGACAAGAGAGATGGAAATAGTTAGCGTTGCCCGTGTTACGGGGTCGGATAACATTAGTACTTATAGGTTAAACTATAGTACGCTTTACAACGTACGGCATAGATCTGCTCAGATAGTCGGGAACGAGTAATTATGGCATCTGCTTATTCCCATGACGAATCATAACCACTTCATAAACTATTCCTAATAGATTTGAAATAAACAGCTGATTTTAAAGAGTTTGAATCAAAGGAGGAGTACGGACCAGGTGAAGATTAGCAGTGAGAGGAAGGTGTAAAACTAAAGAGTGAAAGCACTGGAAGCCGGATTAGATGCATCCTATCTTTCATTTTAATTAAAGATGTAATTTTACTTTCTACTATATAAATTAGATTCGTTTCTTTTATCGATCTGGGGTCGTTTGCAATAAACGAATAGGCTAAATTTATTATTGACACATTCAAAAAATTCCCAAATTTGAATTCAATGAACAAAAATATGTCTTAGTGATATTCAAAACATAACATATTCAAGTTAATAAATTTTTCCAAGTGAGATCACCCAAAGTAACTTGCAGACTTTATAATTTTTGAGAGTGATTAACTTATTTATTTGAAGTTTCAGGCTATTTAAATTTTAATATAAAACTAAAATCCAAATGCCTATGGTAAAATAACCTTACAATACATACTGTTTAAATAAAGTTAAATATCTTTCATAATTTTGAGCATTCTAAAAGATCTACCATATATATATATATATATATATATATATATATATATATATATATAGTATATATAAATATATATATATATATTATAGTATATATATATACTGTATATAGATTAAGATTTAACTTAACGATGGTCGCAAGCATTACTGTAGCCTATATAATATAACTTCTAATATAATTATGACTAGACTGGTGTTAGGTCTACCAGCCTCATAACTTCCTGAACCAGTATAATTAAGGCTAGTTAAGTTAAATTCGGTAGACATTAGATCAATGACTAAAATGGTATGGTTTCGTTTCTAAATGTCACGTAATATAACCATAATTCCATTTATATAACCCTAATTCAATTCAAATTAAACCCTTTCCATATCCGTAACCCTAAGCAAGAATCTAATAAACATAACATAACGGCACACTGGATCAGGAAGCACAGATGCTTGTTTAAGACCCATTTCCTCCTTCCTCTTCATGGTTATTAGTAATCGTTACCTTTTGATGTCGCATCAATTGCAGCCGGCGCGGATTTAAGAATAACCTTCCATCACCCTGGGATTTTTTTCCTTCCTAAGCTTTTACTAACACTCAGTCTTCCAAGGTGGTCACCCACAAAGTACTAACCGAGGTCGATGCAGCTTAACTTCGATAATTGACGCGGAACTAAACCAAGTGCGCTAATCCCGCCGTTGTATTAATCCTTAACTAGACTTAATTTATTAACTTCTATACACGAAATTATATAAAATGTACGATTTTTGTCATTGATCTAATGTCTAGCAGTTAAATCCAAAAATAAAGAATTATACTTATTCTATATCTTTGGTAAAATCTGATGAACAAGAAGAAATCTACCAGGAAATTTTCTTGCTATATTTTCGTGCAGCTCGTCGCTTTGAACGAAAGAGAAAAGAAGAACGGGAGAACAAATTAAAAATGGCGGAGGGAGGAGGCGGAGATGAAAATCCGTACAGTTTTAATAAATTTGTTGAGAAAAAAACTAAAAGACGACGGAGCGGGGAAGACGATCCGGGCGAGGGAAGCGATGGTAGGGATGAAGCTTCCAATGAGTTTGAGTCGTCTCCCAATGACGAAAATGCCGTAGATTTGCTCGAAGGATCGTTCGGTGCTGACTCTGGTATTGTTTATTTATTTATTATTATTATTATATGTTTATAGTTTTCGCGTTCAGCTATATATGTTTATCAGTTTTCTGAGATTTTTTTGAAACTTTTGACCTATTGCTGCAATCGAGATGTTTAATGCTTGTTTCATTTTATGCTTTGCTCAGACTATTAAAGCATTGGCAGCAGTGATAAAAACATTATCTAAAGTTCTTTGAGAGCAAATAAAAATATATTTAAATATTTATTATTTAAATTATTTATCAGATGAGCTCACTATACATGTCAGTATTAATACTTCATGATGAGCTACAGCATGGCAAACAGGGGCTTGTAGAAGTCCAACGATACAAGATTTTTGTGATCAAAATTTGTTCAAATACACGTGTTAAATTGGACAGATCAAGTTGTGTGCCAATCCGCAAATAATTTGATAATTCCAATTTAGAGCTATTATTTAAGCTGACATATGCCACTGTTTACAAACAATTTTAAGCAAAGCCCAATTTAACAATACCTCTAGCAATATCTATGTTGTGTAATCAAATTTCAGCAAAAATACCCAAAACAATTTGTTTACACATTTTTTGTAGAACGTTAAGAATTCATTGTCTTGTTTCAGAAAAAAGCGAACGAAAGAAGAATCCGAGCGATAATCCGTTCAGCTTCAAGAAATTTCTTCAAGCCAGTGCAAGCAACCCCTCGAGGTCAACTTCTGCGGCTCAAGTCTCGGTTGGGTCAGCGTCTCATGGCAATGGACTGCTCGCCACCTTAGATCTTGCCAGCGATCTGCCAGATTTTGTTCAAGATCACTATCATCCCGCTGATCATTCGTCTCACAATTCTTCCTCTTCGGGTTGGGAAGATCGTCTTCCCACCGCTGATATCGTTCAGTTGCCTGACTTTGCGTTAGATAGTACGGCCGCAGTGGCCAACAGTCATCTAGAGCGTGAAAATTCATCTTCCATGACTGCCAGTGAAAATAATTATAGATATTCACCGGGTGGGGGATTACCTCCGCCCGATATTGAAAGCTTTCCATTGGCTGGTGCTTCTGTGTCGTCACACCAACGAACTCCTCGAGCAGATAATCTTAGGTCGCCTGATTTAAGTTTGCCGCAGATATATCAAAACGATGTTCGTTCGTTACACAACGAAGATTTACCCCCTGTGAACCTGGCTGCCTCCTCAGGTGGTTTGCCAGACTTTTTACCTGATAGCGCTCTGGGTGGCTCGCTGGGTTCTGCCAGTAGGTCTGGGAGAGTAGCGTTAGACAACGGTGCGGGATTGGGTGCTGTACCTAAGCTTGTGAACGGCTCTCGATCTACATATTCTTCCTCTGATGATAGCGATGCCGATGTTGAGCCGCTAACTGTTAGACAGGTAAATTTAATCTCTTTTTTTAGCTATAATTAATGTTGAATTAATCAGCTACAAGGCTTAGATTACTGTCTGCCTTTTAGGGAAGTGTAAGATATACTTTTAGAGAGTTTAGTGTAGAGATGATATGGCTGGGTTTTTAGTCTTTGATGTCTTACTTTTAAGGCAACCGTGCTATCAACTCGACCACAGCCTGAATCAATTTATATTAGTTGAATAAAATTTATTTCACAACTTAGTTATTTATAGTGTGTTATCTGATCGTCTATCTAAAGTTTTCGGTTTGCTCGAATTCAAAACCAAGTCGGTTTATAATTAATAATGCCTGCCTCCGTAGAAATAATGGCTAGAAGTAATTTGAAATTTTTGTAATATGTAATTTTCGTGTTATCTTTATTATCTACATGGTGGTAACATCTATAATACAGCATTTGGTGTAGTTCGTCCATTAAAAATCAGAATACAAAAATAAAATAAATATTGAAATTTATGTGGAATTTAAAATTGCACATAGGATTTCATCAATTAAATGGTAAGGATCCTTGTAAAGTACCTTTGCACATGTAGAAGTTAATTAATAAAATTTAGATATTGAAGTATTAAAGACTTGGCTTTCTAATGCATATATGATCTAGTACTGCTCAATATTTTAGATTATGATGTCAACTGATATATAATATTAAGCCTATGTAATTGTATTTAGATAAATTATTGTTTAAGTTGTGTTGAAATCAATTTACCAAACATTTAACTTTGTGTAGTAGCCACTATGACTACTTGGAATAGTTTTGATCAAAAATGTAAAAATATAAAAGAGTGAAATTGGTAAAGCTAATGTTGACGTCATTTTCCTCACTCGAAAACGATGTCAGTGACGGGCGAGCCCAGGATTTGCACCCTGCACATACTGATCCGCTGTCGAATATGATACCGACATTTGAAAAGAGTCTGAGTGTAATTCAATTTTAAAACAGATTAGGTGCAGTTTTAATTTCTTAAGCTGACGTTGGAATCAGTTACCCTGAACGTATATTTGTGTCGTTTCAGTTGAAGAAAATGAATAGAGAGCTGAGGGATCGACTGAGAGATGCTCAGGAGTTGGCTCTTAGAGAATCATCCAGGTTTGCTATAAAAGCTCACTTATTTCCTCCTTCGATTCATTTTTTGCAGTAAATATTTACACTTGAGTAGTGCACTATTGTAAAGCTTGCATTATCGTTGGTTCCCGGTTGTATATACTTGCCATTCATCTAGAACATGATAGAGGTCACTATTTTGTCTTTTTCTTTGAATTTTTTTATCTATCATCTCTTTTTTATTAGAAATTTCTAGTGCTTTTGAACAAACTATGTTGAATTTCAAAAACTGTGTAAATTTATCGTTATAGTATTTTGTTGACGACAAAGAAAATTAAATTATCTAACTTTGAATGTTGTTTTTATTTGATATTTAGCTTAAGTTTAATTATGTTTTTACGTCAGAGTTGCGGATACACTGCGGGAGTTAGATGAGCGACATCAGCGGGACGGTGAGGAAACAGCAGCTCTTGAGCTGGCCATACAGAACGCTGAGAGAAACCTCGAGGCCACCACAGTGAGTCACTTTTCTGTGTATATTGTAATAGTGATCTTCTTTATGTTGTCATGGGATAATTAACACTGGTCAGTGAGTTACTTCATATTATTTATTAGTTTCTTATGTCCACATAGGATGATTAACACCAGTGAGTTGCTTCTTATTATTTATTAGTTCTTTATGTCATCATGGGATGATTAACTCCACTGAGTTATTATCGATGCGCATAACTAATGATTATTTTGGAGGTATCCTGTACTTTTTTCCTAAACTGGCTGGATCTAGTGGCAGTGTTGGTAAGACATTCGACCGCGGATCAGTATGTGCGGGGTTCTAATCCTGGGCTGTCACTGACATCGTTTTCGACTGAGAAAACTGACGTTAACAGTAGCTTTACCAGCTTAACTGTTCAAAGCAAATTCAAGATATTGTTTAGTGTGTCATAATATCGTTAGATTGTTTGGTTTATTGTTCATTTATAAATAATTTTGTCGTAGGTTTAATGATTGCAGATGATGCAGAGTTGAAATTGGTTTTGTTGAAATTGTGATATTCTTCAATATTTCTTCAGTTTCTCCATGTTGTGTCCGGATTGTTTGAAGAATTGACCAACTGGTGACTGCACTTGCCGTATTAGGCGACTAAAGCACTAAGATCCATACCTACGTCAGAAGGGGCATTCGGTTGGTGAGCGCCTAGGCTCCAGAAATTGCTACAAAAATTTAAATGAATGGAAGTCTCAAATAGGGGATTGTCTGATGATATGATGTAGGACAGAGAGGATTTGAGACAGTCTATTCGAATACCGACCCTAGCTAAACTGGGATTCAAGGGAAGATGATGATGATGATGATGATGTGATATTCTTCAGTAACTTTAATACCTAATGTAAATTCAAAAATTAGCTTCTGTGTGATGTATCATTGCTATGATATATTTGATATGCTCAACCAGCATTAAATCTTAAACCATTCTCACCTGTATGGTAAATATATCTTAATTTAGCATCATTCAAATTCACTTGTTTTTCTTTAGAGAGATTTTTATCTAGCCAATCTTTGACTGATTTCGGTATTGTATTAACTAATTAAGCACCTGCATTGATATTTGATTAATTTAGCAAAGGGCAGTAGACGCTGAGAACAGTGTTGTGAGGTTAAAGCAGGAACTTTCCACACTTCAGGTACAATTTTCTCGTTTGTATTGTTTTCTTCTCACACTAAGTTACTAAAAAATTTTACTCAGCGTTGCTATAGTATCTTTGGCCTCTGCAGAATGCAAATTTTGAGAATTCTTAATACTAAAAGGTTAAGATGTAAGCCTGCTCTATAAATGAAAAAAACCAGAATCAAAATTTTTAGTTATCAAACTCTAGTGACTACACTATAATAATAATAGTAATATTACTGTTATTCATCAGGACTATCTCACAATCGGCTGGAGCTAGTGGCGAAGTCGGTAAGATACTCGACTGCGGATCAGTATGTGCGGGGTCACTGTCACTGATATCGCTTTTGAGCGAGGAAAATGACGTTAACCTTAGCTTTTTTTACTGAAGTTCCAGTTTTCACTACTATTGAACTCTTAGACATTCATTCTGCAATATTTATGAAAATAATAATAATAAAATAATAAAAAAATTACTTATTAGCAGATCTGATGTATGCCAATCATTAGTACATGCATCGCTAATTGGTAGATGTAGATTACAAGATAAAACAAGCTAAGTGAGTGTCTTTGCGCAATAACAATAACAAATCATTAGTCTTGAAAGGCTATAGACTACATTATGGCATTGAAATGACAAAACTGTTCATGATGAAGTATGTAGTCAAATTAATTGTTAGCGGGTACTTTATAGTGGGTTCCGACAGAACTTTTATTCTAATGGTCTTGCATGGACTGTTTAAAATACTTGCAATGGAGGTCATTGAGTACAAATTGTTATTAATAAATTCTCTAGACTCTATTTAGTGTTGTAATTGTAATCTCTGATGTCTGTATAATTTTGGTTTCATTAAATTTAATCACGGGTGCTGATAGAATTTATTATTATTTTTGCTAGTGACATTTTTGCCATTTTTGCATTGACACTACAAATGTTCAAATGTTACCACTGTTGGCTAATGTGTTGGGTGCGCTGTGCATCTGTCACTACTTTGATAGACGATAGGTATTGTCTAATTAAGCTTCCTGCGAAGATTTAGAATTAAGAATGATGTGAAGTATGATGCTAAAAGCAATAGTCTTGCGCTTTTGATTGAATTATTACTTACAGGTGATTTATACATTTCTGCTTGTTTGAATTATTTTTTCAAAATACATTCAAATGCTTAGTTTTGCACTTGCCTGTTGTGACATTTATTCTCAAGATATAAAAAAGTAATAGGTACATGTATGATCATTTCTCTGTAAGGTTTACTTAACGATTTATATTTAATTGTCTGTACATCCCTGTCATCTCTTGATGTGGGAAACGGATCTTCTTTGTTATTATTATTATTACTATTATTCTATGAAAATCCTGGGTGTACTATTATTATTATTATTATTACTTTCTAAATTTTAAAATTTAATTTCTAACATCCGACCTTAGCTGTACTTTTATTCAGTGTAAGACGATGATGATTATTGCAAACTTTATATTACTTATTACTTACTTTATTACACTTAGTATCCTTGTATGAGGAGACAGACTTTAAACCTTTATTATTATTATTATTACTATCATTATGACTTATATTATCATTATGGTTATTATAACTTTATATTCTCATTACCATAATGCTTATAATAACGCAGATGGAGAACGAGTCACTGCGCAGACAGCTGGGTGGGTGTGGCTCATCTCTGCAGGAGGCGGCCCTTTACGCCTCACGACAGCTTGATCTTACCGTCAAAGACGCAGAATATATGCTGAAGTGAGTAGGGCTGATGTTAACTAGCTCATGTATGCTGAAGTGAGTAGGGCGGATGTTAACTAGATCATATATGCTGAAGTGAGTAGGGCTGATGTTAACTAGCTCATGTATGCTGAAGTGAGTAGGGCTGATGTTAACTAGCTCATGTATGCTGAAGTGAGTAGGGCGGATGTTAACTAGATCATATATGCTGAAGTGAGTAGGGCTGATGTTAACTAGCTCATATATGCTGAAGTGAGTAGGGCTGATGTTAACTAGCTCATGTATGCTGAAGTGAGTAGGGCTGATGTTAACTAGCTCATGTATGCTGAAGTGAGTAGGGCGGATGTTAACTAGATCATATATGCTGAAGTGAGTAGGGCTGATGTTAACTAGCTCATGTATGCTGAAGTGAGTAGGGCTGATGTTAACTAACTAGCTCATGTATGCTGAAGTGAGTAGGGCGGATGTTAACTAGATCATATATGCTGAAGTGAGTAGGGCTGATGTTAACTAGCTCATATATGCTGAAGTGAGTAGGGCTGATGTTAACTAGCTCATGTATGCTGAAGTGAGTAGGGCTGATGTTAACTAGCTCATGTATGCTGAAGTGAGTAGGGCTGATGTTAACTAGACTAGATCATGTATGCTGAAGTGAGTAGGGCTGATGTTAACTAGTCATATATGCTGAAGTGAGTAGGGCTGATGTTAACTAGCTCATGTATGCTGAAGTGAGTAGGGCTGATGTTAACTAGCTCATGTATGCTGAAGTGAGTAGGGCGGATGTTAACTAGCTCGTATATACTTTCTGTAAGGTTGTTTCTAATTAACACTGTTATTATTCCCACCCAAATTTTACAAATAAATAAGCATTTTTAGTAGTAAGTATGTTAGCAAGAAAGCGGTATGAAAGTGGATACCACAAAGGAGCTTAAATCTCTTATCAAATTTTGTAATGTTGAAACCACTAAAAAGATGGTGAAATATTCTTGTATTTTAAAATTATTGGCAATTGTGATTTTCTTTCTGTAATATTTGTATACTTTTTGGTTTTTTGATGATACGTGATCTTGGCAGCATTAAATAAAACAGCAGCCTAGAGCCAGCTGTTTCTTTGTTATCTGTTGCTTTTTTATCGCATTGTGTTTCGAAGGTTCTGACCTTTCACTGAAGGTCAAAACTTCGTATTTATATGTATGTAAGGATGGACGGTGATTAAGCTTCTAAGATGATGATCTAAAATTGCGTAGGCAAGGAATTAATCCATTTTATCGCTGAAGAACTAAGTTTTCAGTATATCGTAAAATGTAACTATTTATTTTGAAATGCCATTTAAGAAAACTTGACAAAGCACTTATGGTGATTGTTTTAGAATACTATTAAAATGTAAAATGCTAAATTTGTATGTAATATAATTATAACTAATAAAAGACATAATGATGATAATTAATTAGGATGAAGCTAAGATTAATGTCTGCTTCTATGCTACAGTTATACTATCAAACATAGTCAGGCTGATATTAAAATCCACGGCCTCTTGCATACATGGCAACGTTGCTACTAACCCAGCCATCAAGCCTGTGTATCTTCTAAGTTCTAACTTTATTGTGCTCATTTTGTGTTATGATCTATGTAGGAATGTAATTTATGCACTAAAATGCCTCGTTAATGTTGTGACTAGTCTTAATTTTAATTTGCTTGTCTTAAACAGGACGACTTTTTTAACCATGATTACACACTTATGTATACTCACAAGTTACTTTATGATCCCTGATATCTTACAGTACAAATTACTTTTAGTACCAGAAATTGCTAAATTATTTCTGATATAGCCAGGTTATTTATATAAACATAGTTTAATGGCTTTAGTTAATGTCTTGCTGCATTGTTTTCTGTGTTTACAGACAACTTCTCACCGGTGTCGATTCTCTTCGTGTTCTCTCAAATATTCTAGCATCTGCCGATAAAATCACAGATCTGCCACCAGATGGCCACAGTAGTCACGAAAGCAATCGTAAAACAACGTAGCGACAGTAGTTAGGCTAAAAATTGAGCATTGTATTGATTCTGTAAATTATATTTGTTGTATGTGTGTACTTGCTTTCATGTGTGCATGTGTGTTTGTACGAATTTCTGTTTTATTTTCTCGTTGGTCACGACAATGCAATATGCTGACATCTTCAAGTATATGGTAATGTGTGTAGTCATTTACTCCGCTCAAAACGTACCTGATATATAATCTTGGGTTAAGGTTGCTGACATTGATGTTGTCTGATTGATTGATAGACTACGTGAATGTTGAAGTCTGATGCTAAGTATCTGAAATTCTAGGACAAGTTACCAATTTCTTATGTTCGTATGATAAATTGCAGATCGGCTCAAGAAAACTATACCATCGACACGTGAGATGCTTTTTGTGATAATGCGTAATTAGTCTTCTGATCGTATTTCTTTAGGAGAACTTTCTTTCAAATCATTAAATCCATTGTTGACGCAGAGGGAATATTAGTTACGGGAAATAATAGTCGTAAATTGATAATACTGAGTAATGAATACGAAAAGGAACAGAATTTCAATGCATCTTTATGTGTCTCTAGTCTAGGAATCCTAGTGGACTAGTCCTAGTGGATGAGTCCTAGTAGATATGTCCTAGTGGATGTGCCCTAGTGGATGAGTCCTAGTGAATGAGTTCTAGTGGATGAGTCCTAGTGGACTAGTCCTAGTGGATGAGTCCTAGTGAATGAGTCCTAGTGATTGACGATAATGTCAACAGCATTATCTTCAGAGTTTTTCAATCATAATAATTTTGATGAAAAGAGTATTGGCGCAAATGCTAAGAAGTGCTGTGTTTTCTCTTTTTCAGGCATTCCTGTTAGAATTAATTGACTTTTCAAATGTTAGAATTCTTGTAATTAGCAGTCGCATGTTATTCTACGATGATTCAATTGCCTTGCAAGATATTTGGTGAAATTGGTATGTATTGTCAATGTTTTGTTAAGGAACTGAGTTTTTAGAGTCTTAAATCTTCACTAATTGGAGCCATTCTAGTGATTGCTACTATCTTCATTTCCTTGTACTTGATGTAATACATTCACTACATGAAATATACACTGAATCGTCGAGCTGTTCTACTGCACATAATCGTCATCTATGTTCTTTCTGCAGTAAGCTTTGTTGAGCTACCACTAGAATGCATTTCTTTAAAGCTGCAATCTTGCTATATCTTTCTGTCGTCAGTTTTGTATCTTTGTAAATACCAAATGCTATTTGTATCTTAAATGCACTTCTACACTTTTTTCTGAGGCATAGGACTAATTAGAGAAAGAGTCCATGTCACAGTTAAATGAATCTTGCTTTAATTTTAAATCCCTGACAACGTCTCTGATGCTGCATATGAAAACTAAACTAAATTAAAATATGTTCAAGACAATAGGATTTAATAAGATATTAAGCAGATGAACAATTGCTTTCAGTCTAGCTGTTTCATTTTGGGCTAATAGTATTAGATTGACTGCTATAATGGTGTAAGCTTAATTAGACTTTCGCTGGACATTTTGTTGTGATCTGACTGTTATTTCGATGCTTTGTTTTTGCGCAATGATGTTGAAAACATTCTGCTTTCACTACTCTATAATCTATTCATACTAAAGTCGGTGTTTAAATCATTCTCATTACAATACAAACTACAGTTTTTGCCTTCAGAGATTGAGCATAATCTGCACGGACTTAAGTTATCGGGCATAACTAACTAGTTTGATATGTTAGAAATTTATATACTTTGTCCTCTTAAGTAATACACTTTCTGTATAAAATAATAACTTGGCGTAAAATTAGTGTAATATTCCACATTTTTTAATTTTACACAAAATTTAAACAAAATTCATATGTAATTTTTATATTTGGGTAAAATAAACGAAACAGATCTTACTCTGATTTTGATACGACTCTTAATTAGATTTTATATTTTTAATCCTTGCTAATTTACATTTTGTTGACTTTAATCCGCTGCAGTGTCTATCCGTTTGAGATACTAACTCCATATCTGTTACAGACTGAATTTTTTCTGAGCTTTGCCGAGATTAATTTAGAAAACTATCGAGTTTCACACGTGTAGTAGAAGCCTGAAACAGAGTTTATAGTAAAATATTAGTCAGAGATAAAGTCAAAAATTCTACAAAAGTATAATAATTCATGTTAAGAGCTAGTCTATGATTTTAACATCTCACATGCAATTGCTGATATAGGGTTAATCATCGAATGGAGTAAAAATCTGCAGCTGGAATCTTGTTATGAAATTTTTTTAGAAGTTGCGTTTTGTGCTCGGCGAGCAATTTTCCTACTACTATCTGTACATTGAAGGACTAAATATAAGGTACGTGTTAATTCCTAAGATAATTATACACCTCCTTGACATGAATTAATGAAATCTAACACGTGATTCAGAAAGCATCAACTTTTTACTTGGGATTTCAAGACCCACTGATTATTGCCTACGCTGTACTTTAGGGCCTACACAGTATAGGCCTCAGTATAAGCCTATGTTACACAGTTGCTTTGCTATGAACAATTCAGTCCAAAGCGTTAATTATATGAATTTATATCTTACTAAGTGTCAATATAATACATGTACATATATTTATACATGTAATACAGTCTACATGGCACACATATGATGTAAATTATTTGTCAATAATTAATTCCCGTCATTACACAGAACTTTTCCGGCAACGAAGTGAGAAAACGTATGACTGCATGCACAGTTGCTTCGCAGGCCCCGCTTACACCAACACCCACCTGAATAGGCGAAAGGTATGACGCCACTTTAGACGAAACACGCACATTTGCGCACTTAGCAGCGATACGCCTCCAGGTGTATCCAATGGCAATAGGATGGACTCCACCATCTTTCTTACCTATAGCTATAAGGCGTCCGCCAAAGAGAAGTTTCCTAATGGAGTCCGGACTTTAACCGTTCAGCAGAGTGTTGGTGAAGGAGGTAAGAGCTGGAAGAAGAATGGGTTCCATTCTTCCCGTCATTGATCACGCTTTTGAGAGATGAAACTTAAGCTACGTTAACGTTGGCTTAACAGCTTTTACAAGGAAATTTAGATTGCGATCCTCAATACTAAATTAACAGATTAATAAGCAGATTAATTAACTTAAAGAACAAAGTGACAGTATGGTTCGGGATTTACTAAGTAAGTGGTCCCACAAATGGGCTTAGAATTCAATGTGGGCAAGTGTAAGGTAATTCACTTTAGTAAAAATAAACCCAATAAAGAATATGTTGTAAATATACTGCATGTAGTGAGTGAGGAAAAGGATTTAGGGGTAATATTTAGCCAGGACCTCAAAGCAAGGAAGCAATGTACTGTGGCTGTTAAAGCATCCAATAGGACCTTAGGACTAATAAAGAGAATATTCAAAAGTAGAGATAAAGGCTTTGTTTTAAGATGGTACAAATATTTGATTCGACCTCATCTGGAGTATTGTATGTCAGTCATGGGTACAAATCGCGCTGGGCATGGTGGTGCTGCACCCCACCAAATTTTCAGCAGGTGTGGCAAATATAGGGCTTTGCCCCACCATTTTTTGGTAATCAATTCCTTTTCAGATGGGGTAAACAGCGTACTTTAAGGAGATAATTAAAGAAGGCACAAGTTTCAAACAATCATCTAAGTAAAAACTACTAAAATCTACTGAACAATATACAACAGTGAGCATTAAAGAAGGCAAGAAGTTGTCAACAACCAGCTTATTCAAGGTCTTTTGTGTATTTTGCCATTTATTTTCTGTGTTATTGATATTTTCTATTTTTAAAAAGTTAACACGCACTATAGTGAAATGATCAACTATGTTGATATCTATCACTTTTTAATACCACATGTTTAAACCGTTAGGCAATTTAGTCCATTTTCCGTATAGCCAGTCCAGTGAATGTCCGAGACTTTATTCTCAGCTCAGCGAGGCGAGGATTCGAACCTACGAGGTTTCAATTCACCTCAGGATCTGTCATTTAAAACTTCATGACGGTACCCCTACGCTATTAAGACATTTTATTTGTAATAGGCTAATATTCACTGCTCATCAACGTATATATGTATGCAACAAAGTGATATTTTAATTTTGTATGGAATAACTGAAATTTTCATTTGTGTGAATTTAAAATGCTTACATCAGTAATGATTCTAATGAATAAAGTTTTATAGTTTCTCTGATACCAACCACACAATCCTGCAAAGTATTAATTCTTTTTTCCGGTTGCCTGTTTACCTGTACTATTTCCAGTGGCGGTTCTACAGGGTGGCCCTTCATTTGGGGTGGCCGTGGCCACCCCAAATGAAGGGCTGGCCACCCTAGTGGCCACCCCAAAAATGATCAACCAAAAATATAGATTTTTATTGCTGATTACCATAACATATCAGCGCTGGATCAGGAGCATCAGATGCCAATTTACAACGATGCTTGTTTAAGATGCTTGATTAAAGTGTGATGCACTTTAATAGCGACAACCGAACAGTGAATTTAAACCACACCGTCAGAACCCGACATCTGTGATATGATATCATGTTATTTATGCGTAGACTCGCACTCAGCTCGAGTCCATTCACTGTTTAAAATAGAAGGGCTGCTGAGCTTGAACTTAAAGTGGGTGGCCTTCATAATTAGCTTCATTAGCTTAGCCGAATGTTGCAACGCAACGAAGCTAAGATCAATTGGAACAGACTCTCACCCACTTATCAATCTGTTTGGTTTAAAATTGTTTTTGAACCAATTGCAGAAGCGTTACATGAGACATTTAGATGAGCAAAGATTTCAGCAGTCCTCCCTGCAAGTTCTGCCTCGTGCAAGAGGAGCTTTTCTACGACGAAGTTCATAAACATAACATAACTACAATTAGAGTGCTATTGTCGCCTATAGCACTCTAATTGTTGACAATTAGAGTGCTATTGTCGCCAATAGCACTCTAATTGTTGAATTAGAGTGTAGGTATTTCGAATCACCTGACTGGAATAGATGGGAACGAATGCTCGAGTTAAGCCTCATCAAAGAACTTGAACCATTCGGCCTTGCTTATCTTTCCATCTGCAGACTCCAATAGCTCATAAACATAACATAACAACAATTAGAGTGCTATTGTCGCCAATGACAACAAATTGAGACAAATCCAAGCCGGTTTGAAAAAGAAGGTCCAAAACGGTGCAAATTACAAAATCCAAAACATCAGTCCAAAGATATGGAAATTAAAGAAATGGAGGCTTGCGTTCTGGTCGCAACTCATGGTCACAGGATGGAAAAGAGAGACGGAAAAGATGGGTCTTCAGCTGCCTAAGGAACTGCTCATAGAAAGCAAAGGCCGATGAGATTTAAACAAAGACTTCCAATCAATAGATGGATGAGAATTTCAGAACTACGGTACAGCATAGGAGTAGGCTGATTAAGTCAAGTAAAAGTTTAACTGTGACACCGGCAGAACAACGAAACGGTTGTAGTAGTCTCAGTGCAAAATGTCTAATTGTTTTATGATGCTGCTTCCATCGAATTATAAAACTGTTTGATTTTACTGAAGACTTCCCAAGTCAAATCTCCAACTCTCGTAAAACATCCTAACCTTATATAGTTGAGTGCAAAATCTCCCGGTACGAATACAATGAACACATCTATTAAGACGTAATTAAAAGGGTACTCGCTGTCTGACTGGGAGTCTTTGAGTCGATAGATTGTTCATTCTACTTTTCATTCAGTTTTGGGCTTCATTTGAATGCACCATAGTCGCTAGATTGTTTTATAAAGTTTATCAATACAGCTAAAAGTACTTTCTTTATTTCTAGCATATAGTCTTAAAGTACGCAATGACAATAAATATATAGGGGCCTAGATGTAATTCATACATTAATTAGACTATTTAATTAAGGTTTCCTTCATTTTATGTTTGTTTTACGTCGTGCTTTGGGAAAATTGCAAATGTTTCCTTTTAATGCGAATTCAAAACTTAATTTAAAAAATTTATACGTTAATTAATTTAGTTATTTGGTAAAAAGCTAAAGTTAACGTCAAAATTAGGCTAGTTACTGCATCATTTAGAAACAAAAATTTCAACGTACATATTAACGCGAACTGTTAGCAAAGAAATTTTTGTATAATTTGTCTAGGCTAAAAAGCTTGTTGCCCTACCAAAATATTCTTTTGCCCCACCAAATGAACTTAAAATTGTGGGGCATAGCATAATTTTGGTGGGGCGCGCAAAAAAAAATTTTGCGCTACGCGGGACTTTTACTTTTCTGCCCCACCATCTTTTGAAAGTGATTTGCGCCCATGATGTCAGTGTGGAGATCACACTACAGGAAGGATATTGAGGTTATTGAAGCAGTGCAAAGAAGAGCATTAAAAACTATTAAGGGATTCAAAGCATTAGGGTATGAGGAGAGGCTAAGGGCAGTTCAACCGACAACCCTAGAAACCAGGAGAATTAGAGGTGATCTTATAGAGGTTTATAAAATAATGCATGGGCTAACCTATTTAACAGCAACAGATTTTTTCATATTCTTCAATAATGGTTTAAGAGGTCATAGCTAGAACAGACTAAATAAAGACAGACTTAGGAAAGTTTTCTTTTTCTCAAAGGGTGATTGATAGGTGGAACTCTTTGAGTGAGTATATAGTGAATGCGGTGTCGGTGAATAGTTTCAAGAATGGATGTTGTAATCATGTATATGTATGATTGGGGATTAAAATAAGCCCTTGGCTTTCTTCCCTTGTTCCTGCTACCTAATTTTGACTAATGATTGAATAACGAAAGATGGTGGCAGTTATGGTAAATTCAGGTAAATTCAGATTAATTTAAAATAACATGGCAGAATATTGACACCTAAAATAATTGATGAAGGAATGCCATTGCCATTCATGGCAATAAATATCTGCGACCATATCGCCTGAGAAGCAAAAATGCAATGTCCTCTCAATTTCATATTCGAAAATATGGAAAACTACGCAAAGAAGTTTCTGCTAAGCATACATATTAAAACAATTATTAAGATTAATTGAAGCAACTTGCGGCAGTTACCTTTTTATATCCTATAAAATAATTAAATTGGTTCCTAAAATATTGGACAATTTTTATTATTAATCTATTATCACATTCGTACTTTAGCGAAATAAATGTCTACAAGATATAGGCGTTCTGTAACTGATAAATGAATGGATATAATTGTCGGCGTGTCAGCTCTGCGCCATTGTTGCTGTTGCCAGTTAGAGAAAAATTGGGTGGATTGGGCTCAACAGTTTTGCTGAAGGCAGTGGTAACCAAGCATAGATAAGGCGTGTGCACAACAAAGCCTCATTGGTGGTTATGTGATTCGCTCAAGTCTCTCGTCCAACCCCGTGAGTTATCCTCGTCAGGCTCCTCCATCGGTTGGTCGGCCCGGCCCCGCCCGTTCCCTCGGCCTCGTCCAACCATCCTTTCGGCCTCCTTCATCGGCCGAGTTCAGTTTGGTCATTCAATCTCTCCGTCCGACCCCAGACGGTCGTCGACCAGGAGAGAACGCTTGACCGTCCAGCCAAAATGGCGACTTTATCGAAGGATCGGTCAGTGATGGAGCGTATTAGGTTGTTTCGATCGGGGATAGGTCGATTAATTAGTTTTTGCGCCCCTCCGTCTATTAAATGGTGGGAGTAGGCCGCATTTAGTTAAATATAATTTATAACTTAACATAATTATACTGGTAAAGGAAGTCAAAAGGAACTGTAACACCAGTTTTTTTAATATAATTTCCTACCTCTATACATAGAAACCAGACTGTAAAGGGAAAAAAGATACAAACCTTGACAAGTTGATAGGCTTCAAAGGAAGAACATAAGAAAAACTAAACACTCACCAAAATACCACACACACACATAACCATCTGACATATAAACCTACATACAGGTACACAACTATGCACAAATACACATACATTTTGCATCCATGCATGCACACAATACATGTACATACACATACACATATACATAAACATACATACACTTATCAAATACTTATATGCATATACATACACATACATACCCCCTATCCACATAAATATGCCCATATACACATACATATACAAACCCCTGCACGCACATATATATATACATACACATACATACATACATATACATATGTACATATATACACATATACACACATATATACATATACACATATACATATATGCATACACATACATATATACAAAACACACTTATACATACACCTACATATATACACATAGAATACACTCACACAAACACACATCGAACTTACAGACAAAAATATGCAAGCATGCATATAACTACGTACTAGGCATATCAACCAGTCGCAATATATAGTCATACATTACAATACATACAAGCATACATGCACAAACATACATAGACATACATGCATGTATACACACATACACACACCTACGCATACATACACATATACACATACATTATCTACAAGCCTTACCCACACTCATGAATACCTAGAACCCAAATTATGCAAACTGTCTAAATCTCTTTCATTTATCAATTTTCATCTCTTTTTCATTTATCAATTGGATTTCACATGCATTTGTTCCTGTAGAAAGTCTAATTATTTGATGCTAATCTGTTGCATGTATTTTTGTTTTTGCAGGAATTATTTAATAGAATTAAGTATCATAAGTAGATTAGTAGCTGAGGATTATGGATCAATTTCAAGTCGCTGGACAAGGAGCTATAATGGTTTCAGGAGCTCAGGTGCTCATGCAGTCGTTAGCCGAGCAGAGTCTACAGGGTCAACAAGGGCGGGTATGATACCCTTAAATCTCAGTTTTTGTGAGTAACAATAGTTGCTAATCTTAATTGTTACTAGCAGGGGCAGATCCAGGAATTTTTTAAGGGGGGGCCCAAAATTTTTTTTTTGAGTACATCTTTTTGCTTACGCCCCACCTTTTTCGGGACATGTGACGCAACCAGACAAATTTCTGTGGGGGGGTGCTCAAAATTTATTCACTACTGAATTCGGCTCATGGAGTGAGTGTATCCTCATAACTTACCCCCCCCCCGCTTATACTAAAGTCAGGGGAATACCTAAAAACCTACATTTGTTTTGGAAAAAGTAGGTTAATTATGTCATCTCTGAAGAAACTCTGAAGATCTTGACGAATTTCAAAAGTGACCTAATTTTGGTGGTGGTGGGGGGGGCTTAACCTCTCCCATCCAAGGCTGCTTGCACCACTGCTATGGGACAGAGTTCACAATTTTTACTTACATCCTTTTTTCTTCCAACGCATAGGTTCAAATGAAAATATAGAGCTAGTGAAATGGTCAACATTTTTTGGACCTCCTTCCATTATACAGGGCTCCTAGTATATCCTAGAAAAAAATCGAGCTATTGGAAGTGAGTTCCCTGTCGTACCACCCCCCACCGGCCCCCCTAACCACTGCCATTACTAACATATTTACACATCGAAATTGCTGTAGAAACAATGAAACTATACCCTGTCATGCCCTCCATTCCGGGCCCCCCCCAAACCACTGCCAATACTAACATACTTACACATCGAAATTGCCTTAGAAACAATGAAACTATACCCTGTCATACCCTCAATTCCGGGCCCTCCCCAACCACTGCCATTACTAACATTTACACATCGAAATTGCTTTAGAAACAATGAAACTATACCCTGTCATACCCTCCACCCCGGGCCCCCCCCCTAACCACTGCCATTATTAACATATTTACACATAGAAATTGCTCCTAGAAACAATGAAAATATAGTTTACAATTTTTTATCGGCGGACCTAAGAGGAGGTCCAGGGGGCCCCCCCTGGATCCGCCACTGGTTACTAGTTTTTGCTAATTGCTACAAATTTGACTATGTCTGTTTATGTTGCATTTATGAAGGGATTAAAGGTTAATATTATTTATTTATGCGATATTTTCAACCACATTCTAATCTAATTGCTCTATATCTTCCAGGCTAAAAGACCATGCTGAATTTTTCAGACACCTATATTGACCAAATCACTCTTTTCACAGTTTTCGCTTGCTAGTGTTAAAGCTGGTAAAGCTAATATCAATGTCAGTTCCTCACTTGAAAGCGATGGCAATGATGTGCGAGCCCAGGATTTGAACCCTGCACATATCCGCGGAAGATATCCGCAGTCAAATATCTTACAGACATAACTATAAATAATTCCTTTCACTCTAACTAGCTGAATCAGTTTCTTTATTGGATAAGGTAATTTAGCACAAGTTTGCTCACATCGAGCTGAAGCATGTACTGAGTCTGATTTGCTTGAAACATCTGTTAAAGTTTTTATTTGACCTCACTGGCATTATTTCCTCATTTTTTATATTGCTGAAGTTACTGAGGTATTTTTCCTTTTTATTTAAAGTACTATGTATCACTTCTATTTACCGATTAAAAAATTACCTTCTAGCGTATTGATTATTTCGTTAACTGATTTCTCAAGGTTTTACTGATCAGATTGCTCTACTGATTTACGCTTAGTCTACGAAGTCTTGTTTGTATTCTTGTTCAGGCTCATATGCTGCAAGTCCCGGCTGGGCAGTTGTTGACATCATCGGGTCAGCAGATAGTTCTGCAGTCTCTGCCCCAGGGTCAGACGATTCAGATACAGGGGCAGAACGGTCAGATGCAGCAGGTATAGTTGTTCTGTTGTGTTGAAGTTATTGCGTCTGGGCTACTTAAAGCTTAGAATAAAGTAGGATGTGTTGTACGAGGTGACCAGATTAATAGTTACTATATAATGCCATTGTTATCCATACTTAACAGATGTATATACTATCTCTCTCGTAGTTCACTGCCTACGTATGTTTATCCAGTACAGATATATGCGATATCTCTCTTAGTGCACTGCCTACTGGCAGGTCCATGGTACATAACGCCTCCACTCTTTCTGTCTTCCGCCTTCCTCTTCATTTCCACATATGAGTAGGTCTTTAAATCATCTAACATACCTAATATCGGCCTGCCTGTGACTCATTTTCCTTCAATTCTACCTTCTATGACCTCTTTTAATAGACTTCCCTCCCTTAGAATGTGTCCTATCCAACTCTACTTCCTATATCTTAATACATTTATCAACTGTCTATCTGTGCCAACTCTCTCCAGAACTTCCTCACTTGTAACCTTTTGAGTCCAGCTAATCCTCTCCATTCTTCTCCAAATCCATATTTCCATTGCCTCTAGTTTTCTATTATCTTCCTTCCTTAAGATCCATTGTATATACTATAATGTAATATAAATGTTGTCACTAATAACATGGGCCATAGCAATAATTAGCATTGATTGATATTTAAAAGATGCCAATTAATAATGACAACTTTATTTTTAAGTCCTTAACTAAGTGTCTGAAGCAAGGTGTGTATAGTAAGAAAGGGGACTTGGAGTAGCAAATGCTATGACCTATATTATAAGATATTCTCTATTCTTCTAAAATTAGGGTGTTAAGTTTCATGATATATTTGAGTTTGCTGGCTAATGCTGATTAATTACAGAAACGACTGCATCTTTGATTTTTTGATGCAAAATTCAAAGACAACTAATTGGAATAGCATAGAGTATGCATAATTATATTGAACATTGCTAGTTTTAAGATTGTTTGCCCTCAATTTCTTAAATCTTCACATGCATCTAATATGAATCTGATTTAAAAAAAAATAAAATCCAGTGAATGTTGAGGATGTTCCTTCTCTTTAAAAGGTGAACCTATGGACAAAGTGTTTTATATTAATTGCGGAAGCATTTCTTTAAGTTTATCTCTAATATAAGTTTATATAGATTACTGACGAACTATTGAAATATTGAACATGTGATTTATTAACTGACTGTGTTTCTCTGTTAGGTACAGTTGATACAAGCTCCACAGCAGCAAATGCAGCAACAACCACAACAGGTTTTTCAATATTTATAAATATATACAACAAATAACAAGAACAAGAACAAATAACAATAAATTTATTGTTAGATATTTTGACAATTTTTCTAACATATAAAGGTATTTATAAAATAAAATTCAAGATTGATTACTGAATATTTGGACAATAAGATGATAACAATATTGTGGATTTTGTGCTGTTTAATTTTTATTTTGTCATTGAATAAATAATTTAGTTAACAATTTTAAACAATCCGCTGTAGAATTTTCAATAATTTAGAAGATTTATAGTATGAAAGTTTTTAGTTAGATAAAATTGCCTTGTTTTCACACCTTCGAATGTCGTATTTTCTTGAGACTGTTTTGACTAGTTTGTCTCGGCTAGCCGTATATGATAGATTAGTAGGTGAAATTTGATGGTTTTTAAAAATAATATTCTATTTATGTTTAAGAATGGAGATAGTAATTTGTAAATACCTGTTTATGTGTAGTTAATAATTTGTTAGTACTTGTTTACATATAGATAATAACTTGTTAGTACTTGTTTACATATAGATAATAACTTGTTAGTACTTGTTTACATATAGATAATAACTTGTTAGTACTTGTTTACATATAGATAATAACTTGTTAGTACTTGTTTACATATAGATAATAACTTGTTAGTACTTGTTTACATATAGATAATAACTTGTTAGTACTTGTTTACATATAGATAATAACTTGTTAGTACTTGTTTACATATAGATAATAACTTGTTAGTACTTGTTTACATATAGATAATAACTTGTTAGTACTTGTTTACATATAGATAATAACTTGTTAGTACTTGTTTACATGTAGATAATAACTTGTTAGTACTTGTTTGTGTGTAGTTATTAATTGTTATTACAAGCAGAATTGTTAGTATGTGCTTGTGTATAGGTAATAATTTATTAATACATGTTTGTGTGTAGATAATTTATTAGAACATGTTTATGTGTAGAAAAAAATTTGAACGAATGGAAAAGTCTCAAATAGGGGATTGGCTGGTGGTGTGATGTAAGACAGAGAGGATTTGAGACAGTCTATTCGTGTCCCAACCCTGGTTAAACTGGGATTCAAGGGATGATGATGATGATGATGATGATGACTTGTTTGTTTGTAGATAATAATTTGTTAGTACATGTTTATGTGTAGATAATAATTTGTTAGTACATGTTTATGTGTAGATAATAATTTGTTAGTACATGTTTATGTGTAGATAATAATTTGTTAGTACATGTTTATGTGTAGATAATAATTTGTTAGTACATGTTTATGTGTAGATAATTTATTAGTACATGATTGTATGTAGATAATAATTCAGTCGTCTGGAAGTCAGCAGCAGCTGCTGGGTGGACAGCTGGTGCAGACAGCTAATGGGCAGACAATCATTTACCAGACAGCAGCTCCTCAGCAGCAACAGATCCAGCAGATACAGCAGCCAGCTGTCGAACAGCAGCAGATGGTTCAGATACAGAGCAATGGTAATGCCATGTTCAACGAGTTGTTTTTTAGTATGAGTTGTGTTCTGAGTAGCAAAAAAGAGTTTAATATAAATTTATAAAACGTTAAAGTATAAATACTTCCTAGTTCCCTGAGTTTGGACGAGAATAGTTTAAGTTAAAGTGTGCTACATGGAAACCATTGAATATTGATGTAATATCAATCAATCATTGTTGAGACTATAAATACACATTCTGAATATATATTCACTTTGATATGTATTAAGATAATAAATAGTTATGTAATAATTTTAATAAATTTATTTGATATACTACTACTGTTTCTACCAGTTCCCTGCCCTTTAAGGTGAAAATTTTCGAGGTTACTTTTTAATTTCCGATAAGTTTCTTATTAATTTTGAATGTACATAAGATATTTCTTTATTGTTTCTATAGATAAGTTTAAAACAGTTTTTTTATGCATTCAAATGAATAATTTTACATACTTTCTGCAGGTCAGTTGTATCAGCTGCCACTGAACTTGGCGACTCAGTTGCTTGGTGTAGCTAACAGTGGTGCCCAGCAACAACAACAGCTGTCAGCATTGACCATTCCTACCGCACAGACAGCACAACCAGTCGTCATGGTTTGTATATCCGTAGTACTGTTATCATGGTATGAATCTCCGTAGTACTGTTGTCATAGTTTACATATCTGTAGTACTGTTGTCATGGTTTGTACATCTGTAGTACTGTTGTCATGGTTTGTATATTCTGTAGTACTCTTGTCATGGTTTATATATCTGTAGTACAGTTTTTGTGGTTTGTAAATCGATATTTTTGCATATCCTACAATCAATCAATTGATTGATTGATGGATGATTGGAATTAGTGGGGATATAGCATATACCTTAAAGCTACAGTTGCATGGTGTATTACAGAGCGTTGAATGATTGACTACATTGACTGACGGACTGTTTGCTTGAATGATAAATTGATTGATTGATTGACTGACTGTTTGATTGAATGATAAATTGATTATTGATTGACTGACTGTTTGCTTGAATGATAAATTACAAGATAATATTTGAGAGATAGTGGATATTTCAAGTGCTTCTGTCACTATAGTGTTCCGTATCCTCTTGATTGCTTGATAGAGAGATAGGTTTAGAGATAATTGATTGATTGATTGATTGACAGATGATGTTTCAAGTGCTGCTATCTCTATAGTGTTCCGTAGCCTTGATTGCTTGACAGATAGATAGGTTAACAGATAATTGATTGATTGATTGACAGATGATGGGAGGCGGAGGAGGTATAGCGGGCGCCTCAATGCCTATAGTGGTACAACAGGTGGTGCGGAGTCCTGCAGCGGTGGACATGGTGCAGGCTCAGGATGAGGTGGACGACAGAGATCAGCCGCTCTACGTCAACGCCAAGCAGTACAATCGTATACTGAAGCGCAGGCAGGCCCGGGCGCGTCTAGAGGCTCTCGGCAAGATTCCTAAAGAGAGGCGGGTATGTCATCTGCATATGAATGACATTTGCAATTAATAAACTCAATGTCGATCCTATCAATTGACAGTGATATCAGGTTCATTTCAAAGAAGCTAGTTGAAACTAGGTGATTTAACTGAATGGCATGTCAAAATCATTTAATTTACGAATATATAATCGTATAATGAATAATATGCTTTGTAGTTCCTACTTTCACGTTAATCCTGTTACTGTAGTTAATTATAGTAATACCTTTAGAAAGTGAACATCTGTACATTTTGTAAAGATTTGCTTAATGCATGATAATTAAAATAACTAATGACAAATAAATTACGTATGTCGATGTCTTTAATTCATTAATGCTCTGTGATTGTTGGTAACTAATAGAAAGTGTTGTATGTATTACGACAGAAATACCTACACGAGTCTCGACATCGTCACGCTATGAATCGCATTCGTGGCGAAGGCGGCAGATTTAACTGCGGTTCAGTTAAGCAACTAAACCCAAACAACAACAACACTGATAGATTTATCAGCAGCTCTGGCAGTTCTGCCGCTCAACAAAACGTGAGCATTGCAGCTGCACCATCTGTTACACAATCTCTTGCTGCCAAGATAAAAATGGAAAGCTCAACAACTCTTGCATCAGCAGACATTGTAAGTCGAGTCTTTTATTTGTCTAGCTGTGAATGACATTCTGCTCATTTTACAGTTTTTCTTCGTATTTTATAGTTTTCTCTCATTGATGATGAGAATTGTGTATTATTTAGTTATAAGTCTATTTTATGGTGAGATGTTGCAACTAACTTCTGATTTTTTGCGCAACTTTTTGGGAATTTCTGTCTACTCTGATTTATCTAGCATGCTTTCATCGTAAAAGTAATTTTAATAAATATAATATACATATATTGCATAATGGTAAGCTGGTAAAGCTGAGGCTAACGTCAGATTCTCACTCGAAAGCGAGGTCAGTGACGGGCGAGCCCAGTCGTTGAACCCAGCACATACTGATCCGCGGTCGAGTACCTTACCGACGTCGCCACTAATGCTGGTATCACTATAATTATTATTATTATTACTATTATTTTTTAGTAGTATTGCAGTTAGCATTAATATTGTATACATTTAATTATAATTTAACGATTTGTTTGCTGCAGCATTCACAGGAGCTAGCTGATTTCATCACAACTACAGTCTCAGGGGGCACTTCCTCTTCAACTTTAATTCAAACTCCGATTGGTCAACTTCTTACAATCAAATCTACGAAACTGCTGCAATGATGAACTTAGAAACGCCACATGGTTAATTTTTTGTAACTAAAGAACTGTATGTATTATGCAAATAAGTTATAAAGTTACAGTATAAATAGTACAAAATAGTTCACTTAGATATTAATCTCGTCAAAAAAATTAGAATTTATTGCAAATATTGTTAACTTGTGCAGTCATCATGGAGTGTTGTTATTGTCAACCTTAAGCATATCGGTAATTACAGTAATAGCAACGATATATGTGCCTAATATAATCCAATATATCTAAAGGAACACTTGGACAGGTTTTCCTACACGAAGGAGTCTACCATTTAAGTTACTCATACGTGGAGAGAAATTACAGTATTTAATTTCGTTGTGTTTGTAATAAAAGCAACAAAGAAATAAAACCGAATGAGGAAACAGTGATTATTTTCACTTGTAATTGTTCAAACAAAAAGACATTTAGGACTGCATGCGTCTACCTGCTAAATAGCATGTGTATGCTTTGAGCAGACGGCTCATTTAACGAAAGATTATAATTTTTGAAAATGGCATTAATGTGAAGGGCTATGATTTTGTATTTATGGTAAATATGTAAATATATGCTTATATCGTATAATCAAGATTTATCTACGTTGTTTGAATGTATTTGACAATGAATTAAAATACTTTTTTTATTTACAATTTTTACATCTCGTGATCTCTTCTTTCGTAATCGATGGTTAAATGTGTTTTGACACTAGGTTTCCTTTTCTTTAATCCCTTTATCTTTTGACTGATTTTCTGGATTTTGGAATTTGCCCTGTTTTGGACCTTCTTTTTGCTCGCCGGCTTGATTTTGTCTCACTAGTGGCCAATGTTGTCATTGATGACTGTAGTTCTGTAATTGCTGTTATGGTATGTTTATAGGATGTTTAAACATACTGGTTAAATATAACTTTAAAATGTATTCATTGTTTGGTTTCTTATTTATTACTTGACTTCTGTCATTCTCTACTGCCCATGAATATAATTCCACACATAGAATTACTGACTAATAATAATCAGAATTATTATGTAATTTGATTAGTGGCCAAAGTTTGATTTTAAGTTTGTAAGCGGGAATCCCGTTCTGTGAAGTTGGAAACTAAACTCGTCGTGTTAACGATCACTATAAGACAGTGGGCGTAGTATTTTGTAATATTATGTCTCAGTATGAAAAAATCTTTTCATTACATTTTCTGGTCGTTTGGTGTCTATAATATATGGTAATACAAGCTTTTTTGCTAATACCAGCTTTCTTAATTATGACTACTGTAGGTACGATGAAACTTTGCGAAAGCGTTATAAATTTGTCTACATTTTATTCTTGCTATTCACAAGGTCTACTGTTATTTATACTACAATGCATTTTGTAGAATATTTTAATCGTGTACGGTGTACCCAAATATTTTATTTGTAGTGTAGGTGTATATTTTGTTTTTCTTAACGGTTGACAGTATTTTATGCAATAAACAGTGACAAAATCATGCGTGTATTTGTAAAATAAACGATGATGCACTTAATATATATAAAATTCGGTATTGTAGTACTTAGTTGGTATATTAAACTGAAAAATCTGATGTGTCTGCAGTTGATAACTGTAGCATAGTTTCTGTTTTAAGGGGTCAGCAAGATTCCCATTTTGATAATTTTATTTAAAAAGTGACCCTTTCATGGTTGATTAATTTATGATATCCAGAATTTTATTAGAATACCAAGTACTTGATAAAATTAGTACTTTTTAATAGAATGTAAAAGTACTCATAATTTTATTAAGAAACAAATTAGCCTACATTGATATAAAAGTTGTACTTCTTCTAGTGCACTGCCTAACTGCAGGCCCATAACTCTTCCAACAAATTCTATGCACAGCCTTCCTTTTCATCCCTATATGTTTAATTTGCTATCAGATAAAAGTAAACACGCATTATAGTGAAATGATCAACTATGTCGATATCTATCACTTTTAATACCACATGTTTAAACCGTTAGGCAATTTAGTCCATTTAACCATATAAATCTAAAGAAGAGCAATATAAAGAAATGTAAAGAATTACTACAGCAGAAAAGTTAAAATGTTTAAAGCAGTTGCCAACAATGGAGATAATTGAAGAATAAATTGAGGAAAAACTTCTGAAAAGTAGCGTTTTCAATGTTAAAATCATAAAGCAAATAAATGATGGAGAAAAGAAATCAATTTTAACCAGTCCAGTGAATGTCCGAGATTTGTAATCTCAGATCAGCGCGGCTGGGATTCGAACCCGCGAGAGTTCAATTCACCTAAGGATCAGTCATTTAAAACTTCATTACGTTACCCCTACGCTATTGAGACATTCTAGATAATCCAACATCCCATGTCTCGGTCTCTCTCTAACTCATTTTTCTTCCATTCTTCCTTTATCAAAACCATTCTCTCTGATAACGTGTCCTATTCAGCTTTTCTTTATATTTCTTATCACATTTTTATACTGCCAATCTGTACCGACTCCCTCAAGAACGTCTTCATTGATAATTTTATCAGTCCAACTAACTCAAAGATCTTTGAACTAACTTTTTTATCTAACCAGTCCTGTGAATGGCCGAGATTTTACCATCAGATAAGCGCGGCTGCGAATCGAACCCGCGAGAGATCAATTCACTTCAGGATCTGTCAGTTAAAGCTTTATGACGGTATTTGCACCTCAAACCATTACCCTATTGAGACATTCAAATAAAGTTAATTAAAGCAGAAGGTAAAGAAGGAAAACTAAAATAATCAAGAACCACAGCAAGAATTGAGTAGGCGTTAAATCGCGATACTTAATCAGCTTTTGAATATTCCATTTTCTGAGTATTACCATTGACTTAATTAGATATGTAGGCTTATTTTAATTTATATTAACTTTAATATAGCAGTATAAAGGCTGTTGTTAAATTATGATTCGGCGCCAAAGAGACATTGAGTTATACTGCAGAGATTTAATACAAATCTAGTTTTTCAGTTTTTGTACATAATAATAAATGATTTGAGATGTGAGAAATACTAATTATACTCAAATAATTATTAACGAGTAAATCAGAATTTGAACATATTAGATGAGAGCATCTGTGATCTGGCTGAGGATAGAGCGAGGTGGAATCAATTAACCTTGAAACCTACTGCAGGGTCCAAATAGGACGTAGCGCAGTCTTAGTAGTAGTAGTAATTATACTCGAATATACTATACTTATACAAAATTATACAATAATTATCTTTAAATATGCAATAATAAATAAAATTATACGCAACATGGCTTTTTATGCATATTAATTGCTTCAAAAGTATAATTTTAAAGATAAATGGTTTGAAGACAGAGAGGGAGGTTAAAAATATTTTAGAATTTTGAAGCTCTTAAGGTGTAGTACCATCTATATTGTGAGATATTATATTCATTATTGTATAATTCTGTATATTGTATTATGTAAAATTATAGTGTAATTAGGTATAAGTAACTGCTTCAAAATAATAAATAATCAAAATGCAAATTCCAAAATCCAGAAATTCAGTCCTTTACTTTGGACTGAATTTCTGGATTTTGGAATTTGTACCGTTTTTGGACCTTCTTTGTTTGCTCGCCGGCTTGATTTTGTCTCAATAGTGCTCGATGTTGTCATTGATGACTGTAGCACTCTAACTGTTGTTGTTATCAGAATTTGTACATATTAGATAAGTATTTTGGACTGAATTTCTGGATTTTGGAATTTGAACCTTTTTTGGACCTTCTTTTTTTGCTCGCCGGCTTGATTTTGTCTCAATAGTGCTCGATGTTGTCATTGATGACTGTAGCACTCTAATTGTTGTTGTTATCAGAATTTGTACATATTAGATGGGTATTTTGGACTGAATTTCTGGATTTTGGAATTTGCACCGTTTTTGGACCCTTTTTTGCTCGCCGGCTTGATTGTCTCAATAGTGCTCGATGTTCTCATTATGACTGTAGCACTCTAATTGTTGTTATTATTAAGTATAGTATAATTATGTGTAATTAGCATTTCTCACATCTCTCCTCATGTATGATAATGTACGGCACTACTAGATTTCCATGGAAACGAAACGTAAATACAATTCGTAAATATATTGTATAAGTTAATAATTGAGTTTATTTCGACAAAAGAATGAATGTTTAACCTATTTAGGCAAAATAATGGAAGTTTAACAAAATTAAGGTTAAACATTTCATCAATTTCATTACATGAAATCAGCACGATATCGAAAAATCGATATAACATAACATAACATTAGAGTCAGGAAGCAATTGTATGCTTGTTTAAGACTCATCAGGCTCGTAACTAAAACCAATTAATATAAATCAAATCATACAGACTTCATGTCAACATGTGAAATTTATACGTAGCCTATGCATAACACTGAATATGCAATTAGCATCTAATTTACATGTTCTTATGTTTATCATATTTATTTTTAAAAGCATTCACTGATTCTGCTTCCACAACTTCGCTTGGCAAACTATTCCAAGCATTTATAACTCTCTGACTAAAGAAAAATTTCCTTAAAACTAGTCTACTTCTAAATTTACTAAGTTTATAAATATGTCCCCGTGTGTTTCTGTTGTATGATAAATTAAACCAAATACTATGGTTAACTTTGCTGAAGCCTTTGAGTATCTTAAAAACTTCTATTAAATCTCCTCTAGTTCTTCTCTCACTTAAGGAGGTTAATCCTACGAATTTTAATCTATTCTCATAACTAAGTTCTTGACAGTTATTATTATGATAATGTACCTTGTTGCTCTGTTTCATATGGTTCAATTTTTATTAAAACTGTTAAAAATCTGCTTATTTTTTATTTGCTAATGAATGTCTCATTACCGTAGGGGTAACGTTATGAAGTTTTAAATGACATATCTTGCGGTGAATTGAACCCTCGCAGGTTCGAATCTCAGCTGCGCTGATCTGATAGTAAAGTCTCGGACATTCACTGGACTGGTTACACGGAAAATGGTCTAAATTGCGTAAAGGTTTAAATATGTGATATTAAAAGTGATATCAACACAGTTGATCATTTCACTATGAGTGTTTAATGTACTTTTTTATTTTTTAACGATAATTTGTAAAAAGAATCAATTTAATATTTATCCTACGACATCAGTAATAAATTACAATAACAGTTAGAGTGCTGCTATCGTTAATGAAGTCATCTATCACAATTTAACAAAAGAATTCAAGAATTCGACCCCCTAACGACCCCATTAGAAATATACGACAGATACAACCCTGCTTGAAAAACCAAAATTGTCGAAGCCAGACTAAAGATAATATGAAGCTAAGGAAAATTATTTTTGCTTGCTGGTCACAACTCATGGACAATACTTGGAAAATAGTTATCAAAAAGGTATGCCTTTAACTGGCGTTAGAACTGTTTGTAGGAAAGCTAAGGCTCATGTGATTCAGTAAGACTATCCAGGAATGGATAGGAGTCTATTTAAAATCTGTGGAAAAACCTGATGAAAAGAGTGATTAGACAATGTATAATGTGAATAATGTATAATATTAAGTTATACTAGGTCTTACAGGAGTTACTAATTTAAAAGGCCTCATTATAGTAGGCTATATAACTTCATTAAGTTAACGTGTGATCTCTGATGGATTCATGACATTTTATAAACTTTTTTAAGGACATGTGTTTGGACTTTGTTAAGTGTCAATTAATTTATTAACTACTAAGACTATGTGGATTTGTAACTGTATTTGTAGTCGTTAACCATCTGAAGGTTTAACATTAATCTTGGTGATTAGACTGGAGCATGAACATGAGTTCTGATACCATTAGAGTTTTATATGCCCCTGAGGCAGAAGCATACATTCAGTCGCTGAACGAATTGGATTTGAAAGAAATAGGATCACCACGGTTTGTAATTATTGTATATGTAGAATCTAAAAGCTTAAAATACGATCGTGCAGAATTTAATTAGAACTAGATAGATATCTGCTTTATAGTTTTAAGGTTTTTCATTTTCTTGTAGTATTTAGTGGAAAAGTTTGTGCAGTAATTTCAACTATAATCCAATAATTGACTGATTGTTATTGACTGGTGTTTGAAATTTTATATAATTTTGTGGAACTATAGTGTACTACACAGTAAAGATTGTGTACTATGCAGTGAAATTTATATACTAGGCAGTAAAGATTATGTACTATGCAGTAAGGATTGTGTACTATGCAGTAAAATTGTGTACTATGCAGCAAAGATCGCATACAGTGCACTAATGATTTTGTAATATTTAGTAAAGATTGTGTACTACGCAGGGTAGATCAAAATATAATCTACCAAATATTGCGAAAGCTAAGCATTTAAATAATTATGAAATTACATTGTACTTTAAAATATTAAACCTACCTCATAATTAGTTTTTTAATAAAAATTTAAATCTGTTTTGAAATTGCACCTATAGTTGTGTTATTAACCCTCAAATGACAGTCATTCAACTAGTATGAAATATAGACTTTCTGTTAACTTTTTATGGATATTTAATTTTTATTTATTTATTTAGAGAAGATAAAACATTAAAAATACCATCTAGTTGTGTTCATTTTATCGCAAAGTTGGATATAGAATGTATAGTATATATATTAAATATCCATTATACAATAATATGTTTGTTATAAAAATAATAAAAATAATATTTTATTATAAAATATGATAAAAATATGAACTATGATGCACTTGTTTAAATGTAAGTAATAGTTTTTTAGTCTAATTTTTAATATGCTTATAAAATTAGTTGGAGACAACAGCATGAGTATCTAGAGAAGCTAAACATGCAAGCTGTAGCCAGTGCTTCACAGCAGGAAGATGAATTCGTCAAAGAGTACTTCATTTCCTATGAAAAGGTTTGTACTCATCTCCTATGATTGTTACTTTATCCCTGTGAGAAAGTTTTTTAAAATTATTTCTTACAGTGATGTTTATGCTGATTCTCCTATGAGAAGGTTTGCAGTGGTTAAAGTGGGAATTGAGAGCTAGGGGAATGGTCTAAACTTTTTCAGACTCCTAGTAATGTTTATGTATCTCTTTTTATCTAGTATGGGCCCCTAGCAGGGGAACGCACCTCAGAAAGAATGATAGCTAGGGGAATGGAGGTCTCCTGCATTCCCCCCCCACCCTAACCATTGGTTGTTCATGCTATAAGAAGTTCATCCTATAAGTAGGTTTGTACTTTGACTTCTATAAGAAGGTTTTTTTCTTCATCTACTATATGAAGGTTTGTAATCTACTTCATTTAATCCACCTGGAGCCCATCCACCTGGAGCCCATCCACCTGGAGCCCATCCACCGGGAGCCCATTCACCTGGAGCCCATCCACCTGGAGCCCATCCACCTGGAGCCCATCCACCTGGAGCCCATCCATCTGAGGCTCTTAGTTTTCATGCTGATTTGTGACAATTGATACTTGAGATTTTCAATCATTATTTTTCATTAATAGAATGCATTTAGCAGAGAGTTTAAGTAAGAAATTTAATTTAATTGGTATCTATAAATATTAAAAATTAAACTAATTCAATGAAATCTTTTATTCTAATATCAAATATTAAGTTCAGTTAAGTGTTAATATAAGTAATTTAAATGTAATATTTATTTATTTAAGATAAACATCAAGATGATGAAATCCTTGATATAGGCAATGCTATTATATAGATGTGAAACATGCATCCTAAGGAAAGAAGATATCAGGAAACTAGAAGTGATAAACAGGTGGATATGGAGAAGAATGGAAAGTATTAGCTGGACACAAAAGCTACTAATGAAGTAGTTCTGGAGAGAGTTTGTACAGATAAACAGTAGTTAAATGCATTAAGAAATAAAAAGAAGAGCTGGACACATTCTAAGGGGAAAGCCTACTAAAAGAGATCTTTGAAGGTAGAATGGAAGGAAAGAGAAAAAGAGGTACACCGAGATTAGGAATTTTAGATGATTTAAAGATTCATTCATATGTGGACATGAAGAGGAAAATGGAAGATTGAGAAGAGTAGAAGCGTTATATTATTATTATTACTATTATTATGATTATGGATAACTATAGTTTAATTATAACAAATTGTGGAAAAATGATGATTATTATTATTATTATTATTATTATTATTATTATTATTATTATTATTGTTATTATTATTGTTATTGTGATCTTCTGTGACTTGTGGACTCCGCCTACTCGGGCTGAGACGGGGCGGAGCCTCGTCGACCCCTGATGACATAGAACTCTGGGGGAGGCGGTTGTCTCTTGTTTACGTATCCGGAACCAGCCAATATTATTATTATTATAATTATATTATATTATATTGCTATTATTATTAAAAACGAAAACTTATATAGCAGTTTCATGGCCGAAATCAGTCTTTGAAACTACTTTACACAGAGCGTTCAATAATAATAAGCTAAACAAAATTTACATTTAAATTTATATCTAAAAAAGTATAAATATATATGCCATGGAACTGTCGGTCGGCAGTGAACTAGGTGAGAGAGAGAGAGAGAGAGAGAGAGAGAGAGAGAGAGAGAGATATGTATTTTACTATTTTAAAAAATTCTATATTAGTGATGTATGTTATACAAGACATAATTTACTGAAGTCTGTGTAACAGCCTACATTGCTGTGCAAATAATATTAGCCATTAAAGATTTTCTTCTCTCAGCTCTAACTTTTGTACTTTTATAAACTAAATTAAATGCTCACTGAAGAGCTCTCTATCAGCCAACGATTTCCTTCAATCATTAAAAACATTTCAAAACTATAATTTAGAGACGTGTTTTGGAAAATTATACTGCCTCTGAGATGATTTACCATTGCCTTTCTTAGATTCTGTTTAGCTGCGCCAGGCTACTAAATGCTCACTGTGTGTTTAATTTAATCTGCAGTGGCCTGAACAGAACGAGTTAATAATAAAATACTAATTATTGAATTTGTATAATATTTGCATGTTATTTGCAGATTCCATTTCTAGTGTGCAACTTGGTCAGAACTGATGTTTGGAAGCAACACGTCTTTCCAAAGTTCATTGAACATAACTTGAACGCTGATCTTCATTTTCCTCTCTATGTAGTGGTATGCCTGGCTCCAACTTTAATGTAGATTTATTTTCTTAAACTCTATGATATATTGGATTATGCATGATTTGTAAAGTTTAATATTAATATTTTTTACGTTCTGAATTCAGATGTGTTTATGGAAAGTTAGCCGTTTATATTCTGAACATCATGTTCCGTCATGCACTCACTTACTTGTTTGTGCACTTATGTATTGTTTTAGCTCTATCACTAGGCTCTAATGCATTGTGCACTTATTTAGTATTTTAACTCTCTCACTAGGCTCTAATGCATTGTGCACTTATTTATTGGTTTAGCTCTATCACTAGGCTCTAATGCATTGTGCACTTATTTAGTATTTTAACTCTATCACATGACTCTAATGCCTTGTGCACTTATTTATTGTGTTAACTCTTATCATATGACTCTAATGCATCGTGGACTTATTTATTGTGTTAGCTCTATCACTGGGCTCTAATGCATCGTGGACTTATTTATTGTGTTAGCTCTATCACTGGACTCTAATGCATCGTGCACTTATTTATTGTGTTAGCTCTATCACTGGACTCTAATGCATCGTGCACTTATTTATTGTGTTAGCTCTATCACTGGACTCTAATGCATCGTGCACTTATTTATTGTGTTAGCTCTATCACTGGACTCTAATGCATCGTGCACTTATTTATTGTGTTAGCTATATCACGAGGTGACGGTAGTTAATCTGTTGGAGACGCTTCTCTATCACTCAGATGCCTGTGAAGCGCTGGATGACAGAGCTGTTGATCTCATTCACTACTGCTACTCTAAACTAACGCCACTGCTTGCTGAGTATGTACGATCTAGTCTAATATTCTTTGATGTTCTTGATTGTTCTTTATTGTTCTTTAATTGTTCTTTATTGTTCTGTGATAGAATATTTTTTTTTGCTAGTCTCTTGTTCTTTAATTCTGTAATTTATTTTAATTTTATACGGAGTTTTTAACTATACACAAACCTACTTGGAAGTATTTATTTCTCAGTTCTCTGTGAATGTTTGTTTCCTGTTTGAGCTGGGTGTGACTGTAATACAAATGAGTCATATCATGAAAACAGTTTTTGTATTATATGTGACATGCATGGCATCATCATCATCATCAACATCATCTTCCCTGTAATAACAGTTTAATAAGGGCCACGATGCAAATAGACCTTCTCCAATCCTCACTGTCCCACACATTATCATTAGTCAATTCCCGAAATGTATTTCATCTGAACATATTACATCCTAAATGTATTTCATCTGAACATATTACATCCTAAATGTATTACATCTGCTATGTATTGCATCTGAATTGTAACTATAGAATTATAGGATTGTCTGACATTTATATGAATAGATCTGTTTGATTATTCTTGTGTATAACCGATCCACTATGTTATTAAACGTTCATGTTGAACAAAGATTTTTTTGACATTTGACAAATATTCTAATTTGTGTACGGTTTCCACTACTTACAGTATCTGTCTTAGTCGCCTCTTGCGAAGTGTATTATAATAATAGGTTTTGCTGTTCAAATATTTTTGAGACACAATGGTTCTAATAATTAATTAATTAATTGATATTTCTGATACTGTGTGCGAATAGACAAATGGAGGGAGGTGATATTTATGCAGATGATGATCAAATATCTGACTTATCATCTGTCAGTGATGCCATGAACATCACTACCTTACAGGTATTTCTCTCTCTCTCTTCCTCTCTCTCTCTCTCTCTCTTTCTCTGTCTGTCTTTGCCTCTCTCTCTATATAGCTCTATCTCTGCCTCTCTCTGTCTCTATCTCTCTCTCTTTCTCTGCCTCTCTCTCCACTCTCAGCTCCTTCTTTTTCTGTCACCTCCATCTTTCTCTCTTGTGATTGTTTCATCTTATTGTTTATCTTCAAACGAGGGACCTCTCAAAGAGGTACCTTTCATATTCGTTAAAGCAGAATTGGTTGATTGCCTTTAATAGTAGAAAAAGAAACATTAAATCTTTCTGGTAATAACTAATTATATCCTATTTCCGGTAATTAATTACAGGAGTTGGAGCAACAGAGGAAGAAGCTAAACTTTGACATCACTATGAAGATTGTGTCCATTCTCCGATATATCACTGATCATCTAGCGCAGTAAGTATAATGAAAATTAGTCTGGCCAGCAGATATCACTATGAACTCTCTGCTGTTCTATCAGGCCTGTAGAGAAGAATGCTGGTAGATAAATATACTTGCGGTTAGATGGTCACTTGTTTGGTCAGAATTATTTGCATCATCGCGGGATTTTGTTTACATCATCGCGGGAAGTTGCAATTTTAATTTAACTTTTTAAGCTATCCCTAAACCTAACCCCTACCCTTTACCGTAAGAAACTAATAAAATTTAGTAAAACTTAAAAGAATAAATGTGACTCAAAACAAGATCCCGCGGTGATGCAAATAGTTATATCCAAATAAGTGACAATCTAGGCCCTACTGATAAATATTTATTATTCAGATTTTCTGCTTTTACTAGCTGCTATATACTTTATTATCTCACAACGTTAGACTCATTTGTGGTGGCCGCCTCTGCATTGTTTATTTGTTTATTTACTTATTGAGAATTTTTTGTAATTCCTCATTTTTTTCTTGGAAAGCAAGTAGACTCGTTTTCTAATATCATCAAACTTTATACTTGAAAGTCAAGGATATAATGATTAATGACTGAGCCGGTGGCTTGTTGTCAAGTCAAGTTGTTCGACAACGGATCAGTAGGAGCAGGGTTCAAATTCAGTGCTTTCCCCGTCGCTGGCATGCTTTTGACAAGAAAGCTGACGTAGTACTTGGATTTTTTTCTATTGGCTCTATGTCTGTTTGGGCTTGACTGATGGCATCATACTGTCCTGATGTTCCTGATAGGATCAATTGAAATGATTCAGTGCGCCGTCTTTGACCTATAGCTAGATTTATGTATCAATGTTAGGATTGTTTGATTTAATCATGTATATTGTTAATCTTTGAACGTTACATTCTGTTTCTTTTCACTAACTGAGCTAATAGCTGTATTATCTCACAAAACTTATGCTCTGTTGTAGTAACCCTCTTTATTTTGTTTATTTGCTTACTGCATCATCATCAGCATCATCCTCATCATCATCTTCTTCATCTTCCTTTTAATCCAAGGTGAACTAGGGTCTTGATAAGAATAGGCCTTCCTTTTAATTTTTTTATTTGTTTAAATTTTGTAGCAATTTCTTGAGCCTAGGCGTTCGTCAACCGAATGCCCTTTCTGCCATTGGTTTGGATCTTGTTTAAAATAAGATCCAAACCAATGGCAGAGGCGACATAAAAAGAAGTTGTTTTTCTGTCGCCTTCTACGACACGGGTATATTTACGTGATTGGTCTATTCTTCAAGCAACCCGGACACAAAATGGGGAATTTGCTGACTGCAAATGTTTGCTAAATATGTTTTTATTTTTTCATGTTTGTGCTGAGATAAGCATATAAAACAGTTTTGAAGATTGGAAAGAGTGATTGATGGATTGATTGCTGAACAGACTGCCGCTAAGCGCCGCCACGAGGATGTTGAACACCTATGACATGCCTGCGCTGTTTGTTCAGCTGCTTCACCTGGCTCCGTGGAAGAGAGAGAAATCAGGTTTTTCTTTTAGATCTCTCAAGTTCTCTGATACGTCTGTTCTTTTAGATCTCTAGTTATCTGATAGGCTACGTCTTTTCTTTTAGATCTCTAGTTATCTGCTACGTCTGCTCTTTTAGATATCTCTAGTTATCTGCTACGTCTGTTTTTTAGATCTCTTTAGTTATCTACAGGTCCGTGGTATATTCTGCTATTCAAAGTGTTATGGAATGCCAGATCGTTTCACATGCCTTCCACTATTCTTTCTCAGTAGTAACTGTTCTTAGTAGTATTTCACGCTACGTGTGGTTTACGGTTGATCTTTGGTGGTTCGAAAAGTATAAGCATATTGCATGTTATTATGCAATTATTTTTATGTGTCGTCTTCAAATTTTTCTTCTCTGTAGACAAAGTTCTGCTCAAGACATTAGAAATATATTAATTAGTCGTTATGCTTCTCCTCAATAAAAGTCATTAATTTACTGATCGATTTGTTTGAATCTGTTTGCAGGGATGTCTGCAACTAGAACATACTTCATTATTGAATAAGTAATCAGTAGTTAAACATCTACAGTCGTTGTTATTACAATTATCTCGCTAACGAAGAATTCTTTAGTTCTTGTAACTGTACGACTAGCAGAATGGTAAATCTAGATTTACGCGATCAACGTCTTTTATATCTTCTCGTTAATTTTGTATACTGCATTTTCAGTATATGAGACTGTCCATTTTTTAACAACAATATTCTTACATTTTAACTTTTCGAGGGGTCTATGGGTTTGGGAATGACATTAATTCTTTAATTCTTATTACATCGTTGCGTCTCTTCACATGCTTTGTTCACATACCTTATTCTCATCTTAAGGAAATAATTATTTCGTCTTACAAAAGGCGTAGCTTTGATAATATTGCAGAAAGTGTATTTGATTATGTCTTTATTACAGGTAAAAGTCTGCAGTATGTCGAATCCAAGTGGACAGAGATCAAAGGAGAGGATGCTTTGAAGCTCAATAAACTGGAAGGCCAAGTACGCCGTAACTAATTTAAAATTTAAATTTACTTCAAAATATAGAAATTTCCTATTTAGAATTTGGCCTAATTAGTATTGACGAGTATGTAGCAGACTTTCGTGACTAGCGGGAGGTCTCTTGTTTGAATCAGAGCTGTGTCGTATCCTGGAGCTGTGGTAAAAGATGTTAAATCTAATTTCATTTTATCTTGTCCTTTTATGTTTTTGCATATATGAACATTTTTGTTATAAAGATTCTAAAAGGTTTTAATGTAATTAAAATGTAGGTAAAGTCGTAAAGCCGATGTCAACGTCAGTTTCATCTCTCGAAAGGGATATAAGTTACGGGCGAGCCCCGGATTTGAACTCTGCACATAGTGATCCGTTGTTGGATACCTTACCGGCATCGGCACTGGCTTCAACTTTTATTTGGTATTATTCGTTTATTTGTCGTATTAAAATGACTAACGTTTTAAAAGTTATTTGAGTTAAAGGGCTTTTCATTGATTTAATAACTGTCTAATCTGAGACGAAACTGTAACTCAAAACCTCTAATATATGACTGTTAGTCAAATGATTTCCTTTTTTTTCTCATAATATCTATCTGTCTATGCTTTCCTCATAAATATTTGTATTTTATTTTATTTTACTTTTTGTTTGAATACACACGTGACATAAAAGCTGGTAAAGCTAATGCTAACGTCAGTTTCCTAACTCGAAAGCTATGTCAGTGACGGGCGAGCCCAGGATTTGAACATCGCACATACTGATCCGCGCTCGAATATCTTACCGATGTCGACATAGCGCACATGCTACAAAGTTCCTAGCTTAGTTTATGTTTTTGTGGTAATTTAATTTTCTCCTTCACTCCAAGACTATTAATAATCACTGCATTTTGATAGCGAATCGATTTCTGTCGTCGGGGCTTAAGCCTTCCAACACCTTCGGGATTTTGTTCATTCGAGCTGTTGCTACTCGGTCTTCCTAGGTTGTTCATAAATGAAAGTACTGACCTAGCCGGACGTTGCTTAACTTCATTTAATAACGCGCAGATGATACTAAATGCTCTACAGACTGGGGCAAAAAAAAATAATCCCCTAGCGAAATCTCAATAACTTTAAGAAAACTCAAAATATCTCTACGAAATTTTCAGAGCTTCTAGGGGAGGAATTTCTGCGTATATCCTGCAAATTTGATGAAACTATTTTCATTAGTTACGAAATTACAGCATTTCTACGAGAAAAGTGCTAAAATCAATTTTAACAAGGCTTTTCGAAATGTCAATCGTTCCTTTTAAAGAAAATAACGAGCCTGAAAAGGGCCGTTTACTTAAGTGGTGGAGTTTAAGCCTGCACTACCTTGTTAGCTACTCCAATAAAAATTATGCTTAAAATTCGTTCTTATGTTAAAATTATTCCTAAATTTTGAAGAAAATGTATTTTCAGGATATACTTTTGTTTAAAAAAGCCTTGTTAAAATTGATTTTAACATTTTTTTTAGAAGAAACCCTGTAGTTTTGTTACTTCTGAATATATTTTCACCAAATTTGCACGATAAGTGTAGAAATTCTCCTCTGGAGGCTCTCAAAATTTTGTAAAACTATTTTGAGTTTTGTCCAAGTTATTAAGACTTTTCGCAAAAAGCCTTGTTAAAACTGATTTTGCAATTTTTTCGTAGAAAGGCTGCAATATTTTTCCTGCTCAATAGATATTCATCAAATTTTCAGGATATACGCAGAAATTCCTCTCCTAGACGCTCCACAAATTTCGTAGAGAAATTTTGAGTTTTCTTAAAGTAATTGAGGTCTCGCTAGGGGATTATTTTTTTTGCACCAGTCTGTAAGTCTCTCATCCATTTGAAAAACTACATAAATATAATTTTGTCAGTTCGTGCCCTTGCGATATCTTCAGTGTTTATTTGTATCAGAAGACGTTCTATTACCGCACATTTCTGCTACTGAAATACTGGGATCAGTCGTGTGAACTGAAGTGCCTTTCCACTCATTCCTCCCTTACAGCGGAACTATCGTTTCTCTGCTACTTTTAAGATTCTCTTGTTCCTGAATGCTTTATCTATACTATCTACTGCTATATCTTTCCCTCGTCGCAATTGATACGTTAGAAGTGAAATTAAAGTTAGTAAAGATTTTGTTTCGAATTGCTCTGTGATGTGCGGTTTTTCTCTTTTTCGACTCTACAAGCCCATGAAGACTTCTAAATGGGAAATATATTCGATTATGCACTCATACGTCTTTCCCTTTTGCGGTATCCTGTGCAACTATGTTAATAGTAGAGTTATTTCTCGAGAAATGTCTTATGAAATTATTAAATGATGATATAGTAATGATGCATTTGATTTAAAATGTTACTGTGCTATTTAATTTAACTTTAGTGTTGCTGTTTTGTGATAGGTGTGGATCTCGCTGTTTCAAATGCTCCTGTCTGAGGTAGGTCAGGGCAAGTATGAGATAACGTCTTACAGAAAAGCTGTTCTGTTGAAGGTTAGTTATGTTATATAAGGTTATCTATGTTATTGAACGTTATTGACAGTATCTATATAATAAAATTTAGAAAGTTATATAGCTGAGAGCTCTGTTGCACGAGAGATTGCTAAATGGTATGTTAACGCTTTTGTTTATCTCTGTTATATAGTTGAGAGCTCTGTTGCACGAGAGATTGCTGAATCAAATGCCGGTCCTCGTTGAGCTACTGAGATACCTGGAGCAGCTGTCAGTCATCGAACCTCCTCCAGTTAAGAAGGATCTCATTCTTGAGCAGGCGAGTTTAAATTAACATTTCATCGATTAGTTCTAAACTCATCCTAAACTGTGGCAAAAACTGACGTTAATTTTGTCCAAGCATTTATCACAAGCTATGCCGATATCTCTAGCTATAAGTTAAAGTAGATTTCTAATGCAGTAATTTAGTAATGACAGATTATAATGATATATTGTGATGCTGACTCTCGAACATTATGTATGTAAAGATGGAAAACTTGTACTTGTTTTCGCGTTAGTAGGAAGAACTACACTGTGTTTTTTATATCTGATACCCCACATTATTTTTACAATAAAGTCGTAAGGAGTTGACCAATGTTCTTGAAACTTACAGTACTTGACCAGCATCCAATTCTACCAAATATAGAGAAATTTCATTTGAAAATCTTCAATGACGTGAAAGTTATAGTTTCGCGAATATGAGTGGGGTCAGATAAGAAATTTCCAATACAGGATTACGGGCGCGTTACATTTAGCGTTGACTATCTCTATAAAAAATACTAGCTAACACGCATTATAAAATTTGTGCTAATGCTATTTTGAAGAGCAATCATTTCTTTTCAAAACGACGTAAAATACGTGCTGATATGTTCTTAATTGACAAAGTTATTGAACTTTTAGGCCTACGTGTAATAGGCGAGAGCTCAGCTGCCGTGAGACGATGAGAGCGCAGCTACTGTAGCTGCGCTCTCTAGCGCCACTGTTAAAATTCATGCAATGCATGCATTAAAAGTTCAATAACTTTGTTCAAGAACATATCAGCACGTATTTTACGTCATTTTCTAAAGAAATGATTGCTCTTCAAAATAGCATTAGCTGAAATTTTATGTTACGTGCTCGCTACTATTTTAATAGAGATAATTTTACGCTGCATGGAACACGCTCGTAATCCTGTACTGGAAATTTCTTATCTGACCCCACTGCTATTCGCGAAACTATAACTTTCACGTCATTGAAGATATTCAAACGTAATTTGTCTGTGTTTGGTAGAATTGGCTGCTGGTCAAGTACGATAAATTCAAGAACATCGGTCAACTCTTTACGACTTTATTTGAAAATAATGAGGGGTATCAGTTATAAAAAACACACTGTATATATATATATATATATATATATATACATGTACATATATATATATATATATATATATATATATATATATATATATATACACATGTATATATATATACATGTGTTTATATATATATATATATATATATATATAGATATACATGTATATAATCTCCTAGTGCACTGTATACTGGCAGGTCCATGGTATATAATGCCTCCGTACATCTCCCTTAAACTATACATTAACTTTTAGTACAACAATAAACTAAAAATATATATACAAGTCACTGAGCCAAAATGAAAGTTTTAAAGTTTATACTGTAATTTTAAGCAATGCATGCAAACAGTTTAACAAGAATGCACAGGAGATTTTATAACAAAATTGCCAATGTTATGAATCTATTCTGGTGTTATTGTTTGTTCTCTTCTATGTTTTGTCATTTTGTTGTTCTCTGTTCTGTGACTCTATTCTGTTCTGGTTAGGAGCCCACCTCGTCATAAGCAGAATCCCCCAAGAATTATGGTATATCAAAAGGAATGTTATAGATGATTTAAAGATCCACTCGTTTGTGGACACGAAGAGGAAAACGGAAGATGGCGATGTACGGAGGCATTATATACCATGGACCTGCCAATATACAGTGCACTAGGAGAGAGATTGCTTGTCTTAATAAGAACTCTTTGTTATAGATGTTAGTTATAATTCTTATTTATCATTGTTCATTGATTTAGGTACCTGAGATATGGAATGGTCTAGTGCACAGGTTCGAGGGTCAGTGGGAGAAGATAGCGAGGTGGCAGAGTGAGACCTACTTCAATGCTAGTGATGAGAGCATGAGAGAGAGCGCTAGAAAGTAGGTCAATCTCACTTCAATGCTAGTGATGAGAGCTTGAGAGAGAGTGCTAGATAGTAGGTCAATCTTACTTCAAATAAATTTCTGTTTATAATAATAATAACGATGATGACGATGTTTAATTATTTCTTATCCAACTGCATGATAAGTATTAAGTGTTGTAAACTAAAATTATCTAAACACTTTATGAATTTTTAAATACTAAATTTGTAAAAAAAGCTTTCTAAAATACTAAATGCTTTAAACACTTTTAAAGAGCATAGTCGATATACATGGACCTCTAATACTGATTTATTTACATTAGATTTATCGATTTTGATTGACTTCTGGCCTAATATTTTTGCAATGTCGATGAGATGATAGTTACGAGAATTTTAAATTCAGTTATTGTCCAATAAGTGATGGCTATGTGATTATATACTATTCACATATACTGTTGCATACTATTATAAAATATAATATATATTCTAGATGTTATTATATGCTATTCTTCTATGCTATTATATCTGTTACATCGGTATTCATTTTGCATTGAAAGACTGATAATTGCAATGTTGATTTCTGAAATCTAGCCGTTCATTTTATTTAGATTAAGTTAATGTTTTGTTATTTTTCTATTCATTTCGCTATTTAAATTAAATGATAGTTTCTGTGCTATTACTAATCGCTTTCTATTTAGAGATTAATGGTTTCTGTCATTTGTCGATTCTCTTTGCTCCTAGATCAGACAATTAATTATTTCTATTATTTTGATATTTATTTAGATATTTACAACAGTAATTTATTATTGATTTATTATTATAGTTCAAACTCAAAGCACCAAATGCACTGACACCAAACTAAAAATACAAAAACATAAGAAAAATAAAATTAAAATAAATCAAAGCATCAGGTAGTTTGTATAAACAATAACAACAGCCATCGGGGATGATGATATACATCTTATCTATCAGACCACTGTCAAAAGACTGTATTAATTTATGCTTTGTATATTGAATTGAATTGAATCATATTTATTTCGCTTTAGGCTACATCATACGCAAGAAATACATGAGATAAAGTGAAAAAGGACACAAAGGCCACGAAAGCACTAACGTGCCCTAACCACGAAAGCACTGAGATGTGCCCTATTTGTCTAACTATTATACAGAAAACAATAAAACGACCATCGGAACGAAATATAATTGTGCTCCTGTAACTAATGGCTTCTATTATGTTTCGTTATTCGTTTTGTTATTTGGCTTCTGTTATGTTATTCGTATTGTTATTTAGATTAGCGGAGACGTACAGTAACGACGTGCTGGAGAGCCTAATGGCTGAGCCACCCAAGTGTGTGCTCTGTGCAAGTCTGGCCATGAAGCGATGCTCCAGGTGTCAGAACGAGTGGTACTGCAGGAGGTATGAACTTTTTACACTGTATTATTATTATGAGTTGTCTGTGTATGTTTGCTTATGATTGTGGGTTGTCAACTGGATAGGATTTATTTATCCTTTTTGATGACCCGTTTGTATGTGCAATTTTGTATTTCATACTTTGATGATAATGTCATTAAACATAGTTCTCTCTCTCTCTGTACTGTTTCTGTAATATAACTTTACTATATTGTACTGGATCAGGAAGCCCCGAAGACTTATAACACCAGTCCAGTAGTAATTTCATACGTTACCATTAAAGTTCAAATTGGAAAGACGTTTGCTTGCCCATTCTTTAGTAGTTTGACTCGTGATGTTTGTAGCTTGCTTTCAGATATTTGTGTAGCATTGTAGCATGGCATCAGGTCTTTTTATGGTCTTCTCGTGAGATTTCTTAACTTATTTGAGAATTCTGTAGCCTGACTGGAGACATTTAGCCTGATTTGAGATTTTTGTAGCCTGACTGGAGATATTTAGCTTGACTTGAGATTTTTGTAGCCTGTCTGGAGACATTTAACTTGACTAGAGATTTGTGTAGCCTTCCTGGAGACATTTAGCCTGACTTGAGATTTTTGTGAATTTTCTGTGAAATGCTTCGGAGAACTCGTACTACTTAATAGTGGTCGTTTTTATACTGTGTTTAAGTTGTATAATGGGAGATTCAATTTAAAGTTATACTACAATATTGTGTTTTTTTAGATGTCATTGCAGTAGACCCTATATGACAATTTACATGTATATCAGTAAGAGAAGGAAGTAAAGTTCTAGTAAAAATCAAATAGAGATAAGTTATTTAGAAACGTTTCTTTCTTGCTCAGGCTAATGTACATAGCTTTCATATTGGACAAATACTAAATGCAAACTTTCCTTTGGTAACCACGTTATATCCATCACTTTAATTAAATCCATTCTACTCCGGCCACATTATAATTACGCCCATTAGCACATCATATACTCTATGTTTATCCTAATAATAGGCATACCGTATTTATCACTTTATTAAAATGGATGTCTATATATTTTTAAGTAAAACTGAAGTATAACTGTAATTAATTACATGTTATTGGTAAATTATAAAGCTCATAACTCCTGAGGAAAAGTTTTTTCCCAAATTAATCGCCATAGTAATTGAGTGAATTTAAGTGTTGCTTTAGTGTAACGTACTTTTATCATTTAACAAAGTCTGTTAAAGTTCGTTGTTTTCCGTCTGCAGGGAATGTCAAGTAAAGCATTGGTCTAAGCACAAGAAGGCCTGCGATCTAATGTATGATTCGCTCAAGACTATTGCCGAAAACGAACAGTTGCAAAAAAGCGAATAAAATGAAACTATATTAATTATTCTGTAATAAATCATCGTGTTCTCTTATCGTTAAGTTGTATTATTACTATATTAGTCTCTAATTTATGCGGCATTTTTGCTTAGAAATATAAGTATTAGCAAAGTGGAAGGACAGTTCTTATATAGACATAAGATAATATTATTTAGATGAGTACTGGGTAGTCTTGTTGTACGAAGTAATGGACACGTTGTTCGTAGTTCATCATACATTACTTTAAGTATATCTCCTTAAATTCAAATACATACAGAATATATTTCACATGCTCTCTATGTATTCGTTCAAGCTCGCTTTTGATATAACCAAATCAACAAACGAAACTGAAATACAATTAAAAGTTACTATCGACTTTATTCTTGTTGTGTAGTTTTATTTTAAAATAAAAAATTTTAGATATGCGGTAAGAAAACAGATCTTCTCCACAACTTCTGACTAAGCGATATCACAGTTCAACAGGCTAAATATATACACTGAAAATTTGTAGTCAAGAAAATCTTTAATAATTAAAAGTAAATACTTGCGTCTCCCACTTGTATTCGTCATATAAGGTAATCTATTAACAACATATGTATGTAGTTATCATATAATTTAATGGCAGTATACAAAATTAATATCCTTCGTTTTAGGTAAACCCTTCTTGGGGGTAAAATGCGCCACTGGGATCATTTTACCCCAAATAATATCCTACAAATTATTTTCTTTTATTTATGTTAATTTTGTAAGTCAAATTATTTATTCACTACTGTTGTTGCAATTACGTCAAAATAATGGTCTTAATGGATGTATTTACTTAAATATTAGGTTAATTTATTTACATTTCTATTTTGTGATGTTACAAATTTAAAATTGACGTTACACTTTTTTATTAATCTTAAACTTCTAGTTAATTTACTACATAATAAATTTATACTGAATTTGTGTGTTTTGTGCATATGTCATTGATATGTGTATTGTTCAGGATTTTGAATACAGGAACTATTTATATTCTTATTTTGTTGCAATTTGGACTGCTGTATTTCTGAAATAAATGATGATAATGATTCTTTCATTAATGAGTCGTGATTGGAAAGTCTTATTGCTTAAAAAAAACTTATCACAAAACACCGGTGTTTAATATATTACATGGTGCATATACATGTATATTACCTTGTGTTTATTTAATCATCATCATCATCATCATCATCATCATCATCATCGTCAGTTCCTTGCGTTCTGTACAGAACAAAGGGCGGCAACATTCCTCCATTCGTTTCTAACATCAGCAATCTTCACAGCGTCTTCCCATGAAATGTTTAATGCTCTCAAATCCTTGTTGATCGTATTTAGCGAAGTACTTCTAGGTCTTCCTCGTTTCCTTTTTCCTTGAGTTGGCTTCCAGTTAACTACAGTCTTTGCGTATCTATCCTCAGACATTCTCAGTAAATGACCTAAACACCTCAACCTTCTCTCAGAAACTATTTCATTTAATTTTCTTTGTCCACTCCTTTCGAGTACTGTTTCATTTTTGACGTAGTCCAAATAGTGGATATTTAAAATTCTTCTGAGGCATCTTTGTTGAAAACAGTTTAATTTGTGCTCTATTTTATTAGTACTTTCCCAGGTTTCACATGCATACATTAAAACTGGTTAGATAATTGTTGAATATATTTTTATCTTTAATTGCTCCTCAATTTTATTACTCTTCCAAATATATTGGAGCTTTTTTTATTTAATAGCACTGTTAAATTCAGGACTCTAATGTTTGTTTTAAAATTATCTGAGTTGGGGTAATATGAGCCTCTAGCAGAAAAAGTATTGCCTAAAAAGTTACTAAAAGCATTACTTCAGAACAGTCTATAACTATCAATACTTTCATTCTACACCTACATTGGACAGACATTATGATATTCGTGATGCAATTAATGAGTCTCGTAACTAAGTTTTGAATATGGTTACAAATTTCAGTATAAATAATATGTTCTTCAGTTCTATCCCATAATTATCTTAATCATATGCCACAAAATAAATGACAATTATTAAAAATTATCAATAACGGAATGAAATATATAACAAGTGTTATATATACTTTGTATAATAAATCCCTAAATAGGGGCTCGTAGATTTATTTATAGGCTACTGTTAATAGATAATTTTCCGACATACATATAACTTTCTACAGATACTGACAGTAATGTTTACTGGAAAGTAAATTTGTAAATTTCCAATCATCAATACGCCAATGAAATAGCTAGAATATTCAGCATTACCTAAAATAAACAATGCTTTCTGCTTCTCCACTTTACCTTGCAGTACAATTCAAAGAGAATTTTCAGTTTCCTAACACACGAGATACTCAAGATTACACTCTCTTGCATTAGCATGACATGTTTATAGAATATTTGTCAGATTCCTACGAGGCATTGGTTTCAATATCACAGTTTTTGCATTTTCTGACAGTAGCTATGACATCACATTACACGACAAAAGTACAAGTATGTAAACTCGATTTTATTAACTTCTATTCAAGTTTCAATAAAGGAGTATCATGACAGAACAACAACTTTGCACACACTATAATTTTTAGCAGCTATGACACAATTTCTTCTCGGATTTGTAATACACTGAATTATAACTGCTTTATAATTATAGTCATAATAATAATCATCATCATCTTCCCTTGATTCCAAGTTTAGCTAGTGTAGGGATTCGGATAGACCTTCTCCAATCCTCTCTTATTATATATTCGTTTATTACATGAAATCTGGGATACCACAGAAAACTTACACACATACAAATGGCAATATAGAAAGCAATACACATAATTATGGAGACATTGTTTCAAGAAAACGTAAGTCTTTATATAGAATTATAAAGTTCTTATCCATCAAAGGTGAGCGTTTAGATGGTTAAGAGAAAGGATGAGCTCTCTTCTGAGATTAGAGTTCAAATTATCTTGAAGTGGCGGAAGAAGAAATCTATATCGCGGAGGATGGAAAAGAAGTTCACGGGATTTTGATTTATTCAACTGTAGATTGTTCTTACTGGACCACAAGTAAATTTTAGCAAGTTCTTCGTCAGTGGTATAAAGATACTGAGATGGGATAATGAGGTATGTATCATCAGCGAACTTAATAATGCTATTATGAGAGTGTATTGGTAAAAAAAAAGATTTTCGAAAATATGACAGTGCAAAGGGTTAGAAACTTTAGACAATGGAATTGTGCAAGAAGTTTTCCTCTGATTAGGGACAACAGACTGTAAACGCTCTGCTCCATACTATCTCTCTCGCTCTCCCTCTTAGTGCACTGCCTACTGGCAGATCCATGGTATATAACGCCTCTACTCTTCTCTTCTCTGTCTTCCGCTTTTCTATTCATGTCCACATATGAGTGGATCTTTAAATCATCTAACATTCCTAATCTCGGCCTGCCTCTGCCTCTATTACCTTCCATTCTGCCTTCTATGACCTCTTTTAGTAGACTTCCCCCCTTAGAATGTGTCCTATCAAGCTCTTCTTCTTATTTCTTAATGCATTTATTTCTTATTTCTCCTTCCTATTTCTTAATGCAAACTCTCTCTAGAATTTCCACACTTATAATCTTTTGAGTCTAGCTAATCCTTTCCATTCTTCTCCATATCCACATTGTCAAAGCCGCTAGTTTCCTGATTCATGTTCTTCACTCATATTCTACTACTTCCACTCTCCGTTGCAAGCTGAAAACACATCTCTTCCCGCCATAGATTTGTTCATCTTGCTTGACTGTTTTTTATTACCGGATCGGCATCGTTTAGGATCTTTTTCTTTCTCTTCAGCACATGTTTTTTTCAGATCGTTTGGGATGAATCGATTTGTAGTAACATGTAATGGGGGGACGTCCTTGACATCATCCTTGTATAAGGACACGGACGTTAAACCTTTATTTTTATTATACCTGCCTTCCTAAAAGTCCATATTTAACATCCATACAGTAGCTTGGTCCATACCAAGGTTTTCACTTTCTTTATCTTTATCTCCCACACCATATCATCAGTAAATCGCCTATTTCAAAAATCCTCTTAATCACCACATCCCATGTCAGTTGTGGTCTACCTCTCTCCAACTTAACCTCCAGCTCATCCAAACTCTCTTCACTTTATAAACATAAACATAACGGCACACTGGGTCAGGAAGCACAGATGCTTGTTTAACACCCATTTCCTCCTTCCTCTCCATGGTTATTAGTAATCGTTGCCTTTTGATGGCGCATCAATTGCAGCCGGCGCGGATTTAAGAATAACCTTTCATCACCCTGGGATTTTTCCTTCCTAAGCTTGTACAAACACTCGGCTTTTACCAGAACTCGGCTTTTACCAGAACTCGGCTTTTACCATCCTTCTCTGTCTTTCTCATTATATGGCCCCACCTTCTTAACTTTGACTGAGCCAACCATCTCTAAACTCCTCAACACTCACATTCATTTTCACATTCATTTTCTATTCTATCCTTCCCAGTTATACCACGCATTATACGCAACATTATGCTGAATTTTAACTGCGTATAACTGAAATGACCAATGGTTCATAACGTAATCTGCATCAGAAGCAAATATATGACGAAAGCTATAATCAGAGGGTGAGGAAAGAAGCAGCTTATTTAAAAACATCTTGAAGTTTGTTAAATTTTAAAAACAGTGATTAAACATGCAAGTTTACAATTTCAGCGAAATAATTTCCTACATTTTCGACATAAGTTCAACAGAAACACTCAACCTCGCAATTTTTTACTAACATAACTTCTCGTGCAGAATTGCACTAACTGCACTTTAAACACAAATAAGCATCTAAGTGATAGACATGCGAGTTCTCAAACAAATCGTCACAAAGTTACTTAAAATTATAAACTATACCATACGAATATACGTATGCTCTCTCTCTCTCCTCTCTCTCAGTACACTGCCTACCGGCAGGTTCGTGGTTATAAAGCCTCCACTCTTCTCTGTCTTTCCTTTTTCTCTTCATGTCCACATTTGAGTTGGGCGAGCATTCCCAATATCAGTTTGCCTCTGCTTCTCTTTCTTGTCATTGTACATTCTATGACCTCTTCAGTAGACTATCCCCGTTTGGAAAGTATTCTACCTAATTCTTCTTCTTATTATTGCATTTATTGACTATCTATTTGTGCGAAGTTACCAACTCTATCAAGAATTCAATTTGTAACTTTTTGGATCTAGCTAATCTTTTCCAATCTTCACCATATCCATATTTCCAGCACTTCAAGTTTCCTGACATCTTCCTTCCTTAATATCCATGTTTCACATATATATTATGGCAGTCCATACCAAAGTTTTCACTATCTTTGGTATGGATGTTACATGGATGTGAAACATCCATATAATATCTACAGATACATACGCTGGAGATATATATTCTCTATATATGGAGGAGCTCAGAAATATTAACACATCAACGACAAGTAAATAATAACCACGCAAATCCCTTCATGTAAACCAAAATAAAGGCAACAATACCGTCAAGCATACAAAACCTCCATACAACGAGTTGGATGTTTCGTACTATCATCCATACATTATGTTTAGAGTTAAAAGCCACTGGCTATGTCTAACCATGCATACCATTAAATTATATAGTAATATTTACCGATTTATTCAATTAATTATTTAAATCAGAAGGAAAATGAAGCCAGTAATTGGTAGAGTAAGTCATAATTTAATTTTTTGCTGTAAAGGTGATTCATTATAGAAAAGGAGAAAGTAAATTCACAACCAGGCAGCTTTCTTTAGTCCAAACACTACATAGATACTATTCTACCATTTGCAGATTGGTAAGTCCAACCAAATTAAATTCACTACATAAACTGCTAAAGAAACAGTAGCAAAGGTAAGTCAAATATTGTAA